>JAJIZN010000005.1:2292500-3022500 GCA_028637585.1 Xylariaceae sp. X187
GGGGACCTAGATCATACATAGGAGCTGGGGCTGGCTGATCAATACATATCAATACCTAAGGTACCCAGGAAGCCCATGGTATGTACCTGCGCCTTTGTTTTGCCGTTAGCATCTTCCCGTCCATTTGCATAGATACTACACTGCCAATTGACGAGTTGCTGGCTCATCATCATGCTTGGTGAGCCAAGACAGCTTAGCTGGCAGGACTCTTCGGCTAGTTTCTGATAAATTGATATGTCCACTAACCTTAGGTTCTCCTTGGCATCGAATGTCGAGAATTGACGATGACGAATGACTACCTAACCTAGGGTACTTGCAGCACCTGGTTTGACTTCTCATCGATTACCGGGTAGTAGCCATAACAAAACGCTCATCGGTCGTTATGTGAAACAGAGAGGGTGAAGATCTGTCTATGAACTTCATTCTCGTGCCCAACAAGATGGAAGAGTCGTTTAACCTACTAGGTTAGGTTCTTATGAGTATGGTCGTGTTGCTTATATTTCGTGACTCTCACGTACATATATTCTCAGGGTATATACCTTGCAGCGTGAGTTGGTAAAAAGTCAGGATGGTGGTCTATCCGTTAGGCTACCTCTCTCCTTTACAACTTAGAGTTTACATGTACCATGGAGTAATAAATATCTGAAGCCCAAAAAGTCTAGCTCACTCATCAACACCTATGATCATATAACCTCCTCAGAGTCTCCTGCTGTGTCACTCTGGCCCTCTTCGTTCTCATCCTCGCTGCCGGGTTCAATATTTGCAAGATAGTCCCATGCCTCGTAATCAGTATCCCTGGCCGGTTGGGCTGCAACGTCTTGGTTCACCAAGGTCGACGATGGTTGGGTTCGGATGCTCATGGTCCGGCGAAATGGCGGGCTTAGCGCTATTAAGCAAAAACTGCAACGTCGCGGCCTATCTCTTCCACGAGCCCCGAGTTGAGAATATAATCCTTGCGCAGATATGTGTCTTGAGTTCCCCACATTCCCTTGCCCATCTGGGGGTCTAGGAGTGATACTGTTTTTGTGGGGGGTCCATCGCCCAGGAGCTTCGCGGCACAGCACGTGGTGTATGGTGGCCAAATTGCCCCAATAGTCTGAAGTATTATCCACCAATCGCTTCAAGGGTCCACACAAGGCATCTGCTTCCTCTGTGAGGCATAGGCTGACGCCCCTTCCACTCCGGAGTTGTTGGGTTGAGCTGCCTGAAGTGACTCCACTGTAGGTGAAGTAGAGCGACGATCTTCTGTGCTGACCTGTTTGACGTCCATGGTGCTTTATTTGGACCAATACAATAAGTGTTGGGGAAACGGTAGGCTCATTAGAAAGGAGCGCCGGTGTTATAACATAATGAATTGAGGACAGACCTTCTGTACATTGGTAGGTTGTATAGGGAGTCATGTTGGATTTACTGGACATGGTGCGTTACGTACTTGCCTAACCTCAAGTAGGAAGCAGGTAGGTTAATTAGGACATGACAATGATGAAGAAAGTGTCGCCCGAAACTCTCTTCTATAAGCTGGAAACCTGTGACGGACTGGCTATCACGGCCGTGATCTTTTTGACCAGGTAACAGCAGTGCAGCAGGAACGAACCTGTGATACCAAAGGGGTTAATCGGTCATCACCTAATCTGTAATATACTTACCAGCCTAGATAAGGGCATTGCCTACCTGTAGATAGGTAGGACTGTAGTTGGTGCCATGTTACAGTCCCCTAACCTTAGATGTTACCAATCCTGTATACGGCTTTCCGTCGTTCGCTACGTTCGGGTATTGGTCCCTGGGCTAGGTATGGAACATGAATAGGTAGAGGAGAGCAACCCCCCGGATTACTAACCTATCTAGATACTCCTAGGGCTGTAGTCTGTATCTAAGTAGAGCTATTTACGGACATCAGATTTGAAACGGACATGCGTTGATATGACGGCCGTGAAATAGGCAGGTATACAACAGACCCACTTTTATATGCCTTTCACGTTCTGTACGGATTATGAGCAGGATACGGATATGGGGTTTCTATCTATTTAGGTAGTCTAACTAACGGACTCTAAATAAGCGTATGCACTAACCTAGCTTAAGTAGTTAACTGACAGGTGGTCATCGGTAACAAACCAGAAGAGGGTCCGCTCCACCGAACAGTCACCATGAAAGCGTAATTGTTCCTCAACGTGAAGCACGACGTACGTGGTAATCTAATAGTAGCTGAGGAATGCCAAATGTCGTAAGGGGCTATAGAATACGACTATCATGCCGGGAAAAAGGAAACGTATCCTCGAAGACGACTCGACTTGTTCGCCGATCACACACAAAAGACCTCGTCGTGGCTTCGCCCCCGATTTGTTATCGCCCTTGTCCGACGAACTTCTCGTGCGCATCCTGTTGTATCTGCCACTCTTCGACCTCTTGAACCTCGCTCCGGTATCCCGCCGTTTCTACCACCTTTCCGGCGACTCCCAAATTTGGAAGCGTTTATATTACTTGCGATTCGTGCTACCCCGAGCTCTCCGCATCCCCGGCTTCCGAGACGGCTCCGCTCGAGATGGAAGTCTGCAGTACTCCTCGCGCCAGGCGACATGGACCAACGGCCGGAAGGGAGGGTGGGTAGACATGCGCTTCGGCGGCGGCGCGCAGGACCACAACTGGAAGAGACAATATAAACTTCGCCATAATTGGGCGAGGGGCAAATGTGCCGTGGAGGAGCTGCATTTAGGTGACGAACCCCGGGGTCTCCACGTTGGCAATTCGCCGAAGATGCACGTCAAGGTCTTGCAGGGCATCGCGGTCACGGCGGATTCGGTCACGGGCCTTCGTGCGTGGGACCTCAAAACGAAATCATTGATCGCGCAAGCCAGCCTAAGCGAGAACGACTGTCACGCATCGCCCACATGTCTAGAATTAGATGGGCAACTCTTGTCCCAGGGCAGCATAGATATTGCCCTCGGATTCGGCGACGGAAGCTTCGGGACTTGGCGGCTACACGTACCACGGAGGCAGATTGTCTCGAGCTATAGACACGAGGGCTCCAGCAATGGCGAGATCATCGGCATAGCATTTCTACACCCATATGTGCTAACTGCCACTACGTCTATCCTCATATCTTTATATACATTCGACCGGCCACCGCCCTTAAATCGCCAGAATCACTTGGAAGAGGCCGAAAGCAATAGTCGTGTCGAGCAAGTCGCCGATGGTGAGACCGCGCCAGAGTCAGATACAGAAGTGCCAGACCGAATGGGAAACGAGTCGAAGCCGAAGTTGTCCGCACCGTATCTTCTTACTTCCTTGAAGTCGCATACTTCAAGAGCGCCTCTAGCCCTATATTTAAGGAAGACGAGCGGGAGCGCCATTGCTTCCATAGCATATACCTTTTCCACTATACGGGGATGGTCATTGGGTATCCAGGAGCTACATATACGCCCCATCAAGTCAAGGTCAAGATCGCAACCCGAGATCACGGCAACGCAGTTAGCCTATACCACTGCCGTCAACAGCAGATCACGAAGACATAGACATTTCACCCCTTCATCCCCGGTTGCGCAGGCGGATTCCGCGATACATCCCGCAGAAGGAGAAGAAGGCCAACTCGACGGGCCTATCAATCTCTCTTATACGCACCCTTACCTCCTGGCTACGCTGCCCGATAATACGTTGATATTACATTTATGCACGTCAGGCTCGTCATCGCTATCCATATCGCCCGGTATTCGCCTGTGGGGGCACACGTCGGGCATCGGTGATGCAGAGATAACGTCGCGGGGCAAGGCGGTGAGCGTGAGCACTCGCGGCGGGGAGATTCGCGTGTGGGAACTAGAAGGGCGTACCAACGGGCAGAGCATCGAGGTTAGGCCCGCATGTAAGGCCATGGGCGATGGAGATGACGCCGCCGCTTTTGAGCAGTCTTTTCCGGAACATCAATTGGATGACCGGCGGAACTGGGTCGGCTTCGACGATGAGATGGTCATTGTTCTCAAGGAGTCTAACGAGGGGAGAGAGAGCCTGTTGGTTTATGATTTTACGTGATGTGAGAAGCCCTTGATACCCCAAATGTGCCCTTCTGGAATGAACTTTATATATTTTGCTTGCTAGAATTACGATCCCTTCGTTATATAGAAGGAGGTTGACGGCCCAACATTCCCCGTGTCCGCTACTACTTATAAACTTAAGAGGCAAGAAAACTCATGGTGGCTCTTTTGATATCATTCATGTGGAATTTGAAGGGGTACTTTTGAGCTCAAACTCCTTTCCTTTGACTCGCCCTCGCCTTTTGGGGGCCGCCGGCAGCCCCTAGAAAATGTACCATCAAAGACCGTTTTGCTGGGCACATGAGATCACGAGACTCCTCCTAGCCCCTATATCGCGAGGTGATTGAGGGGACCCAGATTCCCATAGGGCTGTCATCTAAAGCTATGCTGGCCTTCAGTCAGTACTCACACCACCCGGGGAGGGGGGGGGGGGGGCTTTTATTGAGCTTGCAGGAATGGGTAGGTAATCATGACAGTCGATCAAGCACAAGCTCGATGAGACAGGTAGCATTGAATCATAGATGGATGGCAAAACCGCGGGTTGATACCACTGATCCCGATCAATCTTAAATCATCTTCTGGACGTGCTGGCAGTGTATTCCACGATTCCCATCGCGAGGTGCAACGCGGACTCACCAAAAGCATTACGGATGTACGTGATTCCTCGGAGCCCCCCCTTGGACCACGTGAAGCGAAGCTCTAGGTTAGGGACTTCAATATTCACGGCACTGCACCTGGCGTGGGCGTGGGCTCCTGAGCCCCCATCCGGTGGGGAGTGTTTGCAGATCTTCTGCTTATCATCGACAGATCTCTTCCCGAATGATTTTATCGGTTTCGGGCTTCGGGCTTACGACTGGCAGGTGCGCCGTAATTACTGGTGGCTGGCTAACTTAGTGTTTTAAGCGATGGGTTCTCGGGGTTCCCGTCGAATCCGATATGTCGGCCGCTTTTCATTGACTGCAGGAGGGAAAGGTGAATCTTGCTCTCCTCTGTGGAGGCAGAGAGCCTCCTTTTTTTTCGTTATGTCATGGCTCTTGGCGACATTTCTCTGGAAATGCTATGCTCAATGCTGGTGGTTAGGCTACCATTGCTAGACTATGGATGCGGCTTTATGCTATCTAGATGGACGATATCAAGAAAATCGCGAAAACCTTTGGTACTGATTGTATGTGATCTGGTTGAGATCTATTATAGATTTCTCTAGCCTTAGCAACTTTCGTGAGCCGGATCCTTCTACCGGTTCTTTTGGCAAAAGGCGATACTACTGTGTTATATCTCTCTAGGGGTATCATCTTCGTGACTGCACAAGGATAGTCTACATTTTTCTTCAACGTCAATTGACATCAGAGAGAATCCCGCTTGGCAAGCGCAGGTCCAATAGTTGGCGCAGATGCTGTATTTTTGTTTTCGAGTTCGTGAGCTTGCGCCCCAGGCTGCTGCCCTCGGTACCCCCTATCCTCTCAATCAGAGAGGCCAGGGACTGAAGTTGGAGGGCCACGAGACTTCCGAACAGGAGGTCCCATTCCATGCCGGTGTCGACCTTGAAGTCGCCGAGGAAGACGCCCTTCTGCCAGCTTGGGGGCTGGCAGTTGACGGCGGTCAGATACGCCATGACGATCTTTTCGCAGAAGAGGACGAGCCGGTCTACCAGGAGTCCCTGCATTATCCTATTCTCGGACAGATCGGAGCACGCGCCGCATTGGACCAGGGACTCCCCGTGCCGCACGGCTTCCTTATGCTCGACCAGGGCCGAACCCAGGTCGCGGGGCTCGAGAATCTCGCTGAAGGCCGTCCTCGACTCTAGCTCGTTGATCAGGAGAATGGCGGTTTTCAAACATGCGCAAGCCTTGGGGTCGGCGGCGTTTTTGAGATTCTTGAGATTCTCGATCCCGAGTTCTCCTGCTATGGGCGGGAAGCACGAGTCCAAAGCAGGGGGTTGGTAGAGAGCCTGTTCGTACTCGGCCGGGGGTGAGAATAGGCCGGTTTCTATAAGACTACGGTAGTCGTAGGCCGGGGCTGCCGTCGTATTCGAACATGGTGTGGGGAAATCCAGCTCCGAGGCGGCCGGCGATAGTAAGAAAAACTCGTCAAAATCGAGGGGTGGATTAGAAAGCTCCAGTTGAGAGGTAGACGTGAAGTCACAGCTATTTCTAGGCAGAGGCGTTTCGTTCATGTCCTTCTTGTCGGTGTCGGGGTAGGTGTCGGATGATTCGATGGCAGGGAAAGCCTCAGTCGCTCTAGCATCATCGTCGTTGAATGATGCCGGCCGAGCTTCGGCATTGTCTAGAGTAGGGGAGGGTATTTCGGTTGTGTTGATGCTGTCAGAAGGCGCCGTGTCTTCTTTTAACGCCGTATCGCCGAGCGACGTCGGGGGCGATAGGACTTCTGGATGTCGGGGAAGTTGGTCGCTTTTACTTGACTGAGCCGCTTGTTGCAAGGCGGAAGAGTGAGAGATGCTTTGCCCTCGTCTACGCCTCGTGTGCTCCTTTTGTACGGTGTAGACGCATTTCAGCGACAGATCTTCACATCTAGCACAGCCGGAGAGTTGACCGCTGCATTTTATCTGAAGACCATCCGCCGTGTCAGCGAGTCAGCGAGTCAACGGGTCAACGAAGAAATATAGGGGTAAGGGCAAGTATTGAACGTCTCACTTTACCTTCTTAGTTCGACAAGTATTGCACGCTCTAGGTGTAGTCGGCGTGTTTCTCAAGAGAGTCGTATTCTTGCTTTTGGACTTGATGCTCCAGATTCCATACATGGCTGTAGATCTATCCTACTAATTCCTTTCCAATAACGAACTGGGCAATATACCTAGCACAGGAGCTTAACGCTTAAGTATCTAGAAATGCTGGAGACATATCTCGCTACCGACGATCATCAGCGACGGTTCACCTCCCATCAACTCACATCCACTCACATCCACTCACATCAACGTGATATCAACGTGATATCAACCCTACTCAACGTGATATCAACCCTACTCTTTACGTACTGACATTGACGTTATTATGGGGAACATGTCACTATTCTTTCCTCGCCACTAATACACAGAAAGACCCGTGTCTCAGAACTGCTCTTTGAACCGGGTTTCCATGCTGACAGGCTGGGCGATGGGAAGGACTTCCCACATCTTACACGTGGATAATGGCTGGACGGTCGGGATGGCCAATCCTCACGGCAGCTTCTATCGTCAAGCAGGGAATAGCAATACAGGCGAAGGATTTCTTCCATGCCCTGTCAAATGTAGGTGTCTTCCTCCCTGGCGCTATCACGATTCACGGTAGATGATGCCCTGGGAAACCACCCGGTAGTCCTGAGAATGGTCACAGATCGCGTTTTCATGCTGGCCCGATAGATGATTACCTCAATTACCTTTGGTCTGGCGACTAACGTATGACCAACCGTGCTCTGGATATCTGGAGCGTGAGAGATTCAAAGCTGTAGGTTGGTAAGAATCCGTTGGTGAGATGAAATCGTTCGGTCGAAAGGGGCGGTCGAAAGGGGTGTCTAAATTCTGATCCTCTCCCTTTTCCGCTTCTCTACCCCTATGATGAATGAACTTCCGGTGTGTCCAACGTCATCATACTTGCAAGATTGTCTAATTAGTCTGGATTGGGCATCGCGACGCTCGTAAACGCCAGCGACAACGAGCCTTGGGGATGTATGTCGAGACGTCTGCTCTGCTTAGATGAGCTTACATCAAGTTCATTAGATGCCAACGCGCGTACTAACCGTTAGTAGGGCCTCCATCCCGTACATATAGCTATTTATGGATGTGTGTCTCTCGGGAATACTTCTCCCCCGTTTCTTTAGCTCACGGACCGAATCATACCACCGCCGAAAGCGCCAAGGATGTTCGTACCCGTCCGTTCGGGGCTTCTTCTCCGTCTCACGGTAGTCGTATCTCACTCCCAGGCAAGATGACGCTTAGCAAGGGAACCAAGAGCGGCCCCAGGATCGTGAATGATTTGCGACCCATCCGTGGGCCTAGCCGGCTCACCCAAGGGGTTAAACCATTCACAGCCCGTCGCAGACTCCGGCAGTTTGGAACAAATGGTGAAGTTTCAGGACTTTGTCAATAACTAGGCGGGTAATGCTGAGGCGTTCGTCGAAGACTGACTGGACTACCTGGTGCTTTCGGTGCTTGAATGATGACGGTTGTCATAAGCACGGTGACAAACTTGCGACTATCATTTGTGATGTGATAAGTTGAAATGGCCTCACCCGCTTTATGAATGATCAAATGCCCCTAATTCTATAGCTTAGCAAATACTTACGGGATCTGGCCGTTGAACGAAACTTGTAGCCTCACCTTGGCGCTTAGATGAGATGTTAAAATCGGTTCTGGGTTTTTACATGAACCTGTCAGGTATACTCATAATGTATAATCATAACCATAACCACAACCATAACCATGACCATGCAAGCCGGTTCACGCTTCCAGCCTGCAATCATGGGACTGACGTAGCATTCAGGATTTCATCTCACGCTGACAAGGTGGAGTCCGTGATCGCTCACTGCAGGCCACATACACGTCCATCATCATGGCCTGCTATGCGTATAGCTTATGGAGCTTATAGTTCTGAGACAACTGACGGTAGATTGAGGGAAAAGAACGGCCATATGGCAGAAAGAGACTCAGAAATCAAAGTAATGTCATTTTGTTCACCGTCATTCGACATAGAGCGTCATTTGAACGCCCGGACGTCCAGAGGTTAGTGATAGTGGAGGCCGGTTCGCCAAGGTCTCTGGAACTTCGTTTTGGTCCAAGGTTGCAGCAGTGTATGATTGGCATATAGGTTATGCCTACCTGTTGTTAAGGTAATGTGTCTAGATAAGTCCTGAAAATTAGCCACGACAATGAGGTGTAGATACATAGCGATTGACTCCTTAGGCCTGCGGACATTGTTGAATCCCTTCCTGGGTCAATAGAAATACTTACATTACTTATCCAGGTCGCAGACTGTAGTAGGTAGGTTAGTTAATGTTTCGTAGGGCTGATCGACGTTCCGTCGGTTAATGGTTTTACGGAGGACTGGAGGACTGGAGGACTGGAGGACTGGAGGGGTGAATGTGTCAAAATGCAAATTCGGTTGTTAGGTCCACGCCACCGTAGACGGGAGCGAACCACACTTTTCTTTTAGATACTTTTTAAATGAATAATTCCGATTTGCGGATTTATGCTCCTTACAAAGCATGATGCAAGTACGTCCGTAGCCTGCGTAGGTAGGTCATCGGGCACATGCCCCAATTGACCGCAACGACACTAACACATCCAGTTCGGTATTCAATGGAGATGATATGTACATGGAAGGGCGCAATGTGTTCAGTATACCTACCTAGTTAGTTAGATAGTCCTCCGTAGCCGAGCAGCACGGTGGGCTCACCAAGTCGCGTAAGTAAATGCGTAATTAATGATATGATAAATGATAAGGATTTCTCACGCTTTACTATGTACAGATTATTGGACGATATGCTTTAAAAGTGGGTACCTGGTACATGATACGTGTTATGTACTACGTCAATCAGGTCACTCGCGGCGCGTCGCAAACATGGAAAGACTTGATATAGACTTTTGTCGCATTCTATTTCTTGCCAAACCCTCGTACCCAATACAACCTATAGGTATCATCAGATGCCTCCCATACACGCGCCGATGCCCACTCACTCCTCTGACCATGAACGGCCAGTAATTTTATCGTCTCGTCAACCATGGGTATCAAGCACACCATACACTAAATTATTACGGGCAGAGGCACCGTCTTAGAAAACCCCATCTTGAACCGTTCCATCATCTCCTCGTGAGCCATGACTCGAGACCCCGGGTCTTCAGTCTGGACTCTGGGCAAAGTCTCTCTACTTATGTCTGACGTCAGACTTTGAGTTTACACCTGGAATCACTGAGCAGTCTTCAATCGTTTCCATGGGCTGAGAACGCTGAGAAGGGCAGAGAACGCGACTGCTGCCAACGCAATGATCAGAGCAACGGTTATGCCTTCCATGTACGCGTCGATAATCCCGGGAATCTGCGCCGCCGGAAAAGAGGATCGAATTCGCGTGGCGCCAATGGAGATGACCTGAGCAGGATCAACACCCGGTACCTTCCCGGGCAGTACCGTGAGTATTCGGTTCACGAAGGCGGCCTGGGCAGCCGCTACTAAGAAGGCTCCGCCGATAGTCTGGAAAACTATGAAGGCAAGCTTCATCAGTTTCTTGTGTGAAGAGTGGAAGATTAAAATGAAGCTTACACAGGACTGTGGCCGTTACTGAGGCAATATCAGCGGGCTCTGCGTTCGATTGAGCCATGATGATGGGAACTTGAAAACCGACACCCCACTGCAATGCTCCCGTGTCAGTAGTCGCGCGCTCCAGATTCAAGAACAAAACCCCCAAGACAATACCGGTCTCTCAGTACTAGTAGCGCACAGAGAAGAGGTTCTTCCCCGCAGAAACGCCTGCCCGAACAGTGAATGTTGAGAAAACTTACGCCAATACCCGCGAGCAACTGGTATCCAATCCATTTACCAGTCGAGGTATTAATGTCCAAAGTGTAAAGCGTAGCGCACCCTGCGGTCGCAATGAGCGCACCGGCTACCTGTAGTGGAGTCGCGATGCCAGTTGAGGTTATGAACCCCCCAGAGAGCAGGGTGAACAAGCTCAAGGAGAGAATCAGAGGCAAGTTGCGCACACCAGATTGGGTCGGGCTGACGTTGTGGATGCTTTGGAAGTAGATCGGAAGGTAATACAGCTATGAATCAAAGTCAGAATCGAAACCTCATACGAGACACACAGCTGATCAAAAGAGGGCATTTGATACTGACCACAGCATAATAAGAGCCGGCGAAGAAGAATTGGAATATGGATCCGACTCCAATCACACGGGATTTGATTATACGAGGTACCAGCATCGATCGCTCGCCTTGCCAGGTCTCGAAGACAGCGAAGACCATCATGATGACGACGAATCCAACTAGCAGACCGACGACGACACTAGAGTTCCATGCATGGGTTGAGCCGCCGTACTGTAGAGCTAGGATGTACGAGATGATGCCGCCCAAAGCCAACGTCGTACCCAGAGGATCCATCTGCAGGATCTTTTCCCTCAGAGGGGCTTCAGCAGGCTTTGCTGCCGGCGGCGTTTGAAAGAACAGCAAGATGATGAATGCTGAGGCACCTCCGATTGGGAGATTGATGTAGAAGCACCTTGTCCCCTAGTCAGCACCTTACGATACAACGACATTCACATGGGGTTGGTGACTTACCAGCGCCATGTCACGCGGTCTGTCAAAACACCACCTACGAGGGGACCGACCACCGAGGCGATACCATACGTGGCACCCAAGAGTCCGGTGTATGCCGGTCGTTTGGAGGGCTCAGCTGCAAACGCAATAATCGTATAAGTGCCCCCACTAACACCTGCTGCACCCAGACCAGCAAGAGCCCGCCCAACAATCTATAGCCGGATTAGTATTTTTCATCGCCGGCGTAATACTTTGTTTGAGTCCGCAGGAGAGCTTGCAAGTGAATATTACAGGAGATGAGACGTGAATTGTTTAACACATCTCAGGTGATCAGGGATGAGCCTACGTACCAAGGCGGGTGAGTTGGGTGCTACTGCACACACCAGACTACCAAGTTCGAAAAGGAAGATGGACAGCAGGAATGTGATCTTAAGCGGAAAGTACTTGTACTGCAATGCTTGGGTCAGTCATGGTCCGCGTTTGATCAGGCTTTGGGATCGTGTTAGGCCATCACGTACTGCCTTGCCCCAGGTAGATTGGAAGCTTCCAATCGTGATGAAAAAGGCCGATCCATACCACGCGACGTCAAGCAGTGAGTCGAATTCGTCCGTGATCCTAGGGATTGCAGTGGAGACAATAGTCTAGATCTTCGGTCAGAAGGTCCCGGCATGGTGAGAGAGCAACATTGGATGATGCCACTTACTAAATCGATTGAGATAAGAAACATGCTCAGGACAAGCGCAACGACTATCATAGCAAGCTTGAAGCCTCCAGGATAATCCATGGGGGCCGCGGCTTGCGCGTCATTCTCAGCGCCTGTCTCAAGCAAGCCATTCTCGCCGCTGCCGCCATTCTTTTCGTCCATGGTGGATGAGACTTTCGCCGGACTACCACTGTCAGTGACAGAATGGCCCTCTTTCTCTTGCGATAGCGTCATGGCTTCAGAGAGATTCTGATGACTACACGGTGTCGGAGTTATCAAGATCAAGACTGAAGAACGTGAATCGAAGCTACGGTCAACTCTGCCGTTTTCTAGCTACTGCTCATCTGAACAGGAGTGTTTTGTAGACGTGCGAACTGGTGAGGCTGTTGGCATCAAAGACTACGTTCTCTCCATCGCCATCGATTAATCACCCGATTTACGTCAGCACTTCTCGCTTTTTAATACGTTCCAACGCAGTGATCGGTGCAAGATGCGAAAATGCTACGATACTATGGATTTCTATCGATGAGCTTAGGGCATCAATGAAATAATTCACTAGCCATTCCTCTCGATGACAAGCGTCCTTGGATCAGTGAGGTAGGATTGGGCGGCCATGTGTGGTATAAGCCGCGATTGTACCAGGTCTCACTCCGCCGAGGACCCTAGATGCAGTTTCTGAACGAGGTAAGTTCCCGTTGGATGCTGCTGCTTTAAGCTAACCGCGGTTTTTTGTTCCGCCGTGCCTCTCGGTACTGAGTGGGAGTTGTATCCCTGTATGAGATGACGGGCGCATCGCGTGTATGTGGGGGGGCTTTATTCTTCCACCGAGATCTCGGCGGAGATAATCGACGATTTGATTCGTCAAAAATGCTTGGGGGTATATCTCCGCCGAGCTGACGCTGACGCGCTCACGTTGGGCCCTGATCAGGTCCTTTGGAACTTTTGACTCTGTCACGTTTCTGCTCTGGTCAACTTGCCAACATTGCTTCTCTCACTTGCCCGCCGAGTTGTGCGCACCAACCCGCTTATCTCGGCCATGGATATCACCGCAAGACGGAGGAAACTTCGGAAGGGAACCCGTAGCTGCTGCGAATGCAAACGGCGGAAAGTTCGTTGTGTTTTCACCACGGCGAGTGAAGCCGTCTGTATGGGGTGCCGCCGTCGCGGAACCAGCTGTGTCAGTCAGGCATTCTCCGATGATGAGCTGTCCGAGACCAGGATTCCACAACCAGGAGATCGTGCAGCAAACCTCGAAGCCATCGTTCGGGATCTAGCCAGGTCCGTGGCTACGGGGTCCGGCGCTGCGTCTCCGGGTAACCCGGCCGGTAACAATCTAACGTGGGGAAATCGGGACTCATCAGGAGTAAGTAAAAACGTTGGCATATTTGAGATCGAACAATAGTTGAACAGGCTTTTAGACGAACTCGCAACCGCTCTCACCTCGAACCTCATCACTCCTACATTTAGGCAATCTGATACCATATGGACCGAACAAGTATATTCAACTTTCTCGGAGTCTATTCGAAGCGCTACCACCGCAAGGAGATGTTGAGTTGATATGGAAGGCCGGGAATCGCACATCTGTCCATCTTGTTCACCATTTCCAAATGTCGCCGGAGGACAACGAACGTACTGATATCGATCATCTCAAACAAAGGCTTTTGAGGCGGCCCAGTCCCAATGCACATCCTGTATTGATTGCGCGGTACATGCTCATACTCGCGAAGTTCATGCAATACCTTCCCCCACAATGCTTCGAGACCCTAGGGGAACTCTCCTTGCCCCCTCGAACCCTGATGCGGCGTCTAGCAGAGACTGCAAGTTCGCTTGCGATCGATAGCGAAGAGCTTCTCGGTACCATAGAAGGCTTGGAGTGCGTTATCATAGAGGGCACGTTCCAAGCGAACATTGGGAATATTCGACGAGCATGGCTAGCTTATAGACGAGCCCTCAGTATTGCCCAGCTGATGGGCATTCATCGCGCCGCCAACCCTGCACCACCCAACTACGTCGACAGCTCATCAACGAGTGTCAATTACCAGACCATGTGGTTCCGCATTGTATATGTTGACCGCTTTTTAAGCTTAATGCTTGGTCTGCCACCAGGCTCGCTTGATTACGGCGTGGCGAACAAGTCTGTCGTTGCAACAGAAACTCCTCTTGGTCAGCTGTCGCGCATTCACTGCACTGTCGCGGCGCAGATCTTGGAGCGAAATGACTGCGATAGCACGGATTATGAGTTCACGCAGAAAATCGACAAAAAGCTTCAGAAAGCAGCAAATAGTCTGCCTAGCAAGTGGTGGTTGACGCCAAATCTTGCGGCGACCGATGAACAATTCGTTTTCCGAGAGGTTCTCACGGTCGTCGAGCAGATATATCACTACAATCTTTTGAATCAACTATATCTGCCTTTCATACTTCAATACAACGAGGGACCGAATGACACCGATGCCCGTAAGCGCTCCGAATACGCGAAACACACTTGCATCAACTCTAGTCGAGAGGTGCTCACCAGGTTCAACGCGTTACGGAGCTCTAGTGGAATTGCACTCTGCTGCAGATCCGTAGACTTCCTTGGACTCATGGCAGCAATTACACTTCTGTTAGCCCATCTAAGCAGTCACCTATCAGACGATTCTCGGAAGTTCGCCAGTAACCTTATGATACACCAGCGTCTCAGCGATCGCGCCATAATAGAGCGCATGCTGGAGTATATGGAGGAAGTCGGTCATTGGAACACGGATATTCTAACGCAGAAAAGCGCCGAATGGGCTCGCCAACTCCTTATCGTCGAAGCCGACGCTGCGGATGGACAATCGTACACGATTGAGCGTATTTCGGCGAGGAACGGCCATGCGCCGAGCTCCGAGGAACACACGGTGTTGATATCTCTTGCGTATTTTGGAGTGATCGGGGTTACTCGTCGGGGCAAAGCTATGGGAAGACGAAAACTGAGATTCACGTCCCCGCAGCTCAATTACCAAACGAGAGAGAGAGTCGACAACCGAACGACGATGGACCATGATATTGACTCCACTTCATCCTATACATCAACTCACTGCTCCCCTCATACAATTGAGTCGAGTACCAACGGATCACCTGAACAGCAAGCATCAGTCATGGACGACACTATGACTGGTTTCTCACCTCGGGATAACATGCAAAACCTGCGACCGGCTCTATCCGAATTCCCAGTTTCGGACAGCCAGTGCTCACAGTTCCCTTACGTGCTCACTAATGACATGGCGAATTACGATGATGGCGCTTTTGAGACTACCAACGGGGTTTCTTTTGAGAATCTGGTGAATAACTTCGACCTCGATTTGATAGGAAACGGGAGCTTGCAGTCATAATCAGCTTACGGATATCATTGTGAAGTGGTTGTCGGACAGCCGCCATGACGACTCTCTTTTATGGTGTATCGTCTATATACACTTCGCCTCTAATCGACTTAAAGAATTCAAGGTAAGATCGATCGAAAACAAAGAACCCATCAAAAATCACACTCCCAATTTGCTGAACCTTACCAATCAGGTTTACCAAACCCACGAAAACCCAATGCCCGACCGAGAAAAGCAGTCTTAAAGTCCCGTATACCTATACCCCAACACATTGTTGTTTTTCCTTTTTGAGAGAGAGAGAGAGAGAGAGAGAGAGAGAGAGAGAGAAAGGGATCTCCGCTTCAGCGGAAGTCCGTCGTGGCCTGTTGCCGTCGTATCTGCTGTACGTTGTCCTGGCCGAACCAGAATGGTTTGAGATCAGCGAGCGGTTGCTCGATTTCAGTATACGTCTCGCCGAGCGTCAAAATGCATCGGCCATTCCAACGACCCTTTTTGAACAGCTCGTCTTGCTGATCTTTCCCGTAAAGGTCGACCATTCTCTCCTGAAGCGCCGTCGCTGAATAGGCCAAAGCCAGGCCTACGACGTCCGGACTGCTGACGGCTAGACCGCGGTCCTCCATGGATTTTAGAAATTCAGGGACCATAGAAGGCGTGGCAGTGCCGCAAGGGGCTACGGCATTGATAGTAATCCCGTCTTTTATGACGACAGATCGGAGGGAGCGGACGAGGGCGATGAGCTAAAAACGAGATTGTGTCAGGAAAATTGAGCAATGAGGGGAATTGGGGATTGATGCTTACAGCTGCTTTTGTAGTGGAATATACGGGCAAGGCCTGCTCGGTCATATACGAAGATACACTGGCAGTTATGACAATGCTGCCGACGGTCTCATGCTTGCGCATGTTGCTCCAGGCAATCTTGACAAAGTCGAGCACCGCGCGGTAGTTGACGTTGAGAATGTCCCAATTCGCCGGCTCCAAGCGTCCCTCTGCATCGAACTTATCGTCGAAGTAGCTCCCGTGCTGCTCCTCCGAGACGCCGGCGTTGGCAATCGCGATGTGGACGACACCGATAGAGTCGAACGCGTCCCGCAGATCCGCCCAGGAAGCGATGTTGCATCTCCGGTAGTGGATGTTGGAGAAACGGTCTCGCTCATCGCCTTGCAGCTCGCTTTCTTCCTCGGGCTTGATGTCTAGGATGTGGACTGTTGCGCCCTTGGTGGCGAGGATTCTGGCGGCGGCGAACCCGATGCCGGTTGCTGCGCCTGTTGTAGAATGGAAATGTTAGAATTGTAGCTTATGGTGGTATTGCGGACTGGTTCGTTGAATCGCATACCGGTAATGACGGCGACTCTTCCATCGAGGCTGGGGATATCGTTCAACGTGATCTGGAGAGAAGACATTTTGATGTGATGAGCTCGAAGTTGGTTAGGAGTGTAAAAACTGCTTTGGGGATGGCGACTTCATCTTCGAATTTTCCGAGATTGAACTGCGGCGCCATCTTATATATTATTTTCATCTACTATCAAGAAGCCCTTCCCATCCCTGGTCAATTCGGGGATTACCCCATTGGGAAAACTTTTGCCTCTTTTTTTTTTTTTTTTTTTCTTTTTCATTTCTTTTCACCATTCAGGTGGATCGTTGGCGTCTTCTTCGTTGGCAAATTCTTTGCTGGCAAATTCCTCATCGCGTTCATTCGTTGTCTGTCGAATACGATAGATTTATCTTTGCCCTCCGCGCAAAAACCCTTGCCTTGCATTCGTATCGTATCCAGTCATTTCAGATTGGCTGGCTGGGCCATTTTAACGCCGTCCTGCCGGGTCGTATATACGTATGTATGTATGGTACCGTATTGTTGGCGGCCTGAATGATCGGCCCTCGCCCCCTCGTTCTAGAATCTGAAATCAGCGGTCCGGCTGCTACGTGTACAATTCCGTGTCGATGGTACTAAAGAAGAGGGGATCCACGTCCTGGAGACCCAACCCAGTTAAAACTTGCCGATCTACCTACTCGCTATCTACTCGTGCCTTCGCCCCTCCCAGCAGTTTAAGTCTGGATTTTCACTGGGGCTCGCTCCATGCGAGGCATGAATAGGTAGTGCCATTGCTTCCTGTACATCATGCAGAAGGAGATCACCAATACACACGCATGGTTCTTGGGTTTCTTCACATGCCAATTTGTTACCGTATCTAGTGGTTGGTTTAGTCTAGATAGGGCTTTTGGTCTTCGAATACGGTGTATCTAGTCTATTCAGGAAATGTGGACTGATGCCACCCCATGACTTAGACACACGACTGGTCTTCAGCTTGCGTCGACTTTCTGATACCAATTATTGCAGACTGTTGGCGAACAACACAACAGCCAATCATCCCCCCATCCGAGCAGGTTTTCATAGGCCTTGCCTTTTGCTGAATCGAATTGGCAAGGCTGGCTTTCGCCACTGAAAGAACATGCCCGACTCCGCCTCAAAGTCGAGACTTTGGCGAACTAGCTCCATGTCATAGCACCAGACAAGTTTGGACAGTTCCAGTGACATTTGTGCATAAGCGAAACTGAAAAGGTTAGCGGTCACTTTCCTTTCAACTGATATGAGCTTAGGATTGTTTGACTCACGATCGCCCAATGCACATCCTGGGCCCCTGGCCAAAGGGTTGGCTCGCATCTTTCACATCCTTGCAGTCCGGGTCGATCCAGCGCTCCGGTTTGAATGCATCTGGATCGCTAAAGTATTTGCCATCGTGAGCGACTGTCCACGAGCTGACATAAAACTCAGTCTGTTCAGAAGTCAGCGAGGGGAACTTTACGACTTTCACAGACCGGTGGAAGACTCACTCCTTCTGGGACAAAATGACCGTCAACGGTCATGCCTGGGGACTTCCTGGGCAGACCCTGAGGACCCGGAACATATACTCGCATTCCCTCCTTTATGACGGCCTGTAGGTAAGGCAATTGGCTAGTAGACAGGACGTCGATCT
Source organism: Xylariaceae sp. X187 (assembly GCA_028637585.1). Classification (NCBI taxonomy): domain Eukaryota; kingdom Fungi; phylum Ascomycota; class Sordariomycetes; order Xylariales; family Xylariaceae; species Xylariaceae sp. X187. The sequence continues at coordinate 2,310,780 of JAJIZN010000005.1, forward strand.
CCTCAAAGCGCGTGTATCGTCCCCTGATCTCTTCCGTCAATTTCTCATATGAGGCTGGGGACTTCAGTAAGTAAAACGTGATGGCTGCCATAGCAGTGGAAGTCGTTTCGCCGCCGGCCATGCTATATCCAGTTTCTCGTGTCAGAAGATAGGTTTTGTTTGAGTCAGCTGGTAAAATGAGAGGAGTCACATACACCAAGGTCGATGCATGGGCGACCAATTGCCCTTCAGATATATCGCCTTGACGCACTTTTTCAACAGCGGTGGAAACGAAGTCTTTCTGGTCGGACGATTTTTCTAGACGCCTAATCTCATAAGTCATGCCTCCTCCCTTTCATCAACCTTGTAGGACATACCTCTTGACTTGGTCTCTACTGTATTGAGTTTGTTGCTTCGCGAGCCCAGTAGTCCATTTAGCCGGAAGCAACTTGACGAGGGCAACGAGGAGAGGATATTGACGAAGATTGTCCATGATATTCACCACGAGTAGGTGATCCAGAATCATGTCGAGCCAGGGATGAGAGGCTTCTAGACGGGTGTGAGCTCTTCATATTTTTTTTGAATTGCATAGTAGGGGGTTAAATATTTGACTGACCTCTGTCGATGCAACCAAATGTCTCCCCAAAGCCAAGTTCCCCAAAGATATCAAAGGAAACCATTTGGTACCATTGCACCATATCTAGCCCCTCCGGTCCTGTTCCCAGTTTTCCTACCTTTTCCACAAAACCGTTGACATAGCGTTGTATGACGGACTCTTGCTCGAGCAAGGCCTTCTGGGTAAACACAGCCGAAAACAGGGAGCGCTTCTCGCCGTGTTTTCTGGGATCGCGTTCACTCACGATACAGTATTCATCAAACCCAGCGGCCAGCATGTCATACCATTCATTTTTGGGAGCCGGCGAATTGGGTTCAGTTGCGGAGCGGTTGCCATAGATGGTTCGAAAGGCGGACACAGAGGCAAATGAAAGCTCGTTAGGTCCGACGCGGAACACGGGGCCTTGGGTGGTGATAGGTAAGCTCCCCTGATCCACAAGTTGAGGATGGGTACTTGTCACATACCATACTTGCGGTGATTGTCTTCAATTACACGGTGAAAACGGCCACTCATTGACCAACGAAATCTCCAGAGCTGGATGCATGTGAGCTTTGATTTATCACAAACAGTAGTGGCAACGAGTCATGCTCACAGTTGATGCTCGCGCCCAGAAGGGGCCCGGATATTTAGCGAGAGGATGGAAGAATAGATTGTAAGCCAACTGAGTGACGAACAATACAACGAGCTTCATAATATTTAGCAATGTAATCTCAGCTGCCGATATGAAGCCGGGAGAAACCTACAAAGGTGGGCACCACAACTGAAAGATTAATGAATCTCTCGTCGGGACTCCCAGTAGCGTTTAACGACATCTTGGTCGTCCAATTGTCGTGATATGTATTAACGAAGAGAGCTCTGACTTAATGTGAAGCTTGATGGCAAGCTAGGGTGTGGCGTGTGTTGATTTTGGGCAGGCCCCATGGATGGGCAGCAATTATATGAGAGGATGTGGGTGTTGACGTTCTCGACAAGCTGTCCGGTGAGATTTGAAGGATCTGTAACTAAACCACACGCTATTGTAAATCCATGTCGTAAGCTTGGCCGGCTATCCTCCGAATGAGGCAAATCAGCGAGAGTCAACTTCCAGTTGTCCTCTTTTGGTATAAGATTATGGCGTATGCTTACCGATACAGAAACTTAAATACGACCACTGTTTGACGTGTGATCGACTGAGATGTTGTAAATGTAGAGCCAAACCGTGTTAAGCAATTATCATTTCACTTGTCGTGATTGCTGCTCAACGGCAGTTAGACCATACTCTTTTCCCATCGAATATCCCGGCAAGATAAATCCAGTACCATGCCGTCTGCCATCGACGCCTGGTCACCGTCCTCGGACCTCGCACCCTCCATTTTTAGACCGATATGCCATGCTCAATACCCCAAAATAGCGAATGAGGTCAATGACTACTTCTTGAAGAACTGGAAGTTTCCTGATGAGAAGAGCCGCCAGAAGTTCATCGCGGCAGACTATTCTCGCTTTGCGTGCCTCAACTATCCACTCACATCAGACAGCCGGATAGGGTTTGCGTGTAGAATCATTACTCTTCTGTTTCTCACCGATGGTACGCATTTCGAGCACCCTCCAAGCCCATACGATTTAATAGAACTTAACAATGGCGCAGATGAGATTGACCACATGCCGATTGAGATTGCCGAGGAATATAACGAGAGACTCATTCTCATTGCACGCGGTCTTGAACGGCCGGACCCCACGATCCCAGCCGAGTGGATGATGTGGGATCTGTGGGAGGATATGCGTGCCCAGTAAGTGGGATTCATAACCCTGAGATGCCATTGACCTAGCAATCTGACACTCGGAGTACAGCAATAAGGAGCTGGCTCATTCGGTCGAAGCGCCGTGTTTCCTGTTCATGCGTGCTCAAGTTGACAAGACGCGCCTCGAGTTGGACGACTTGTCACTCTACTTTCAATTCCGCGAGAAGGATATCGGCACAGCGTAAGTGCTCGTAACTCAACGCGCGACGTGTCGGCGATCAAGAACGCGCTAAACTAACTGCCCAACAGTTTAGTCTGTGCCATCATGACATTTGGAATGGGCATCATTTTGACGGAAGAGGAGCAAGCACTCGCGCGCCCAGTCGTCTCGAACTTTGCCAAGAACCTCCTCTGCTTTAACGACATCTACAGCTACGAGAAAGAACTCCGGGTCCAAGAAGGTGGACACACGGGAGGCCAGATACTGTCTGCGGTGCCGATCGTGGAAGCGCTCGCGAAAGTCGGACCGGAGTCAGCGAAGCGTATTTTGTGGACGATGTGCAGAGAATGGGAGCATAACCATCATCGATTGGTTGCCGAAACCCTCAAAAAGTATCCATCGACAACTTTGGAATCTTTCTTCAGAGGTCTTGAGTATCAGTACGCAGGCAACGAACTATGGAGCCATGAAACTGGCCGTTACAAATAGTGGCGGGGTTGAAAGAAGAGGGCGAAGAATAATTAGAGAGAGAGAGAGAGGGACTCATCATCACTGTATACATATGTAGATAGTGTAGAACGGGTGAATAAGGGCTTAAAAAATGGTCGGTACAGGTAGAGAGTCAGGTCGGGAACTCATCAAGAATGGAAACATTATCTCAGTGACCAGTCATCAGTTGAGTGAGTTCCGAATGCCGGCAGTAACCGGTAATATAATGTGGCTCATGGCAGTTATCTACCGACCCATCAGATCAGGCACCCAGCCAATAACTAATCTAACCTAGCAATTTGGGAGGTTAGATAGCCACCGCGCCACACTTGCGCCCATGTGGAGATATCTCAAGCCTAGAGCAGCTAGTCCAGGCCTGCCGAGCGAACGGGAAGAGGTTTAGCCTCATTCAATTACCTATCTAACCTTAGCGTTTTGGTGGCACGCTCACCCTGTATCTAGGTACTGTATTACACGTAGATGTCCTTTTGGAATGAACTCCGTGATTGCAACTTCCTCCAAGGAGCTTGATTAGATCAATAAGAAACCCACACACTTGAGATTTTGAGATTTTAATTGGCCTCTCAATTGTGCATCGTCGCTCGCCAGAGTGCCATTACCAGTTTCCGAGGTCTTGCTTGTATGCTCCCAGATGCTTACCTTGCACCTACGCTACCCACCAGACGGGCCCGTTCAACTAACAAATGTCCAAGCAGAAACCGTTCTCCCTTTTATATAACAATCTCAAATGGAGGCTGAAATGGAAACCGAAACGGTCGATAGTCGCGACGAGTCTTCCCTGCCCTTGAGTCGGAGAGCAGTGAGTGCAGCCTCCCTGGCATGTAGCCATGTAGCCATGTTGGCTTCAAGGTTGAGCTGATCATTCGTGACGAGATAGTGTGACCAATGTCGACTGAGAAAGGTGAAGAAAGACTCGACTTTTCCTCTCTGGGGGTCTGCAAGCGCTCTTGCGCGCACATGAAGCGAGAACTGACGACTGCGTCCATTCTTTCCGAACAGATTCGCTGCGACAAAGAAACGCCATGCTCCAACTGCCGCAGTGCCAGGCGGTCTTGTAGCTGTACAGGGGCTGGGCAACGACCAAAGGAACAGCGCCAACGCGTTCTGATTTCTAGTCAATAGTATGTGCAGTCCCCTCTGTCCTTTGGCATGACATGGCCATACATCATACGCCATACGCCATACGGTCACCAAATGTGCATCTTAGCGATATCCGTCGCGGTGCCGCGTGGGCAGCTCAGTGCGGGCGTTATCTAGACTGACTGACTAATGTTTATCCTTCTCACTCAGCGAGCGTAAGATAGATAAAATAGAGGATCGTCTAGCAGGGATCGAGACTCTTCTGCAGCAATTGCTTTCTACCCAGTCTACGCCCAGTTCTGATCCCGCTGCACCGCAAGGTATCATCCAAAATGGTTATAACCACGGAGTTGGGGTGCTACGGCAATCCGTCACCAGCCCTAACACGGCATCACCAGTCTCATCTAATCGTATAGAAAGAGGCGGTTTAACTCCAGAAAAGGGTGGTGATGGTGAAGGCTCAAGCGCCATCTTTGCCCCTGAAGAGGCGGAAACCTTCGAGGGGAACTCCTCGCTGGCAGCTCACACCGCGTTTGCCTCGCAATTCCGTAAGTCATCACAAAGTCCCTCTGTTAGCGCATTGTCTATCATTTAGACCCCATAATGGAAATCATGCCACTTTCTAATGCTTGATTCATGTGTCAAGTTGAAATGAATGGCATATCTGACCTCCCTTTTCTTTTCAAGTGTCAAGTTCATATGAAAGCACACGAACTGATTCGTACTTCTATGTTATTCTCGTACAGTGGCAGATGCAGTGCGAAAGACTACCCTTGGCGACAGCACCACTATCAATCCAAAATTCAACGCGGCGCTGAACTCATTACGGGAGATTGTCAACATGCAGAACCGGAGCCGGCAGCGGACGACGGCTGGCGTGTGGTCACCTGCACCTCCTCTTACAAATCCTGTATTAGAAAACAGCGAGTCCACGAACGGGGAGATGCGAAATCGTAAACAGCCTCAGAGATGGAATCTCAAGGACTTGCCGCTCCCTCCCATGGAACTTGTTCTCGAGCAGCTGAGCGAGATGAGACGTAAGCTGACCCAACCTTTCCTTCTTTGCCAACCAGCTTAATAAAACGACATGGTGCCAGATTGACTAATTTACTCGCCCAGACGGCCCTGTCCCCGTCATGCTGGCCATAATCTACACGTTCATAGACTACGAGCACTTTATCGACCGCTGTCGACAGTTATATTTTAACACCGATTCTATATCGGAGGCGAGCTTCGTCACTGTGAATACAGGGCTCGCATACATCTTTTTCGAGGCGTCTCTCACATCCTCAGACCCGGCAAAGACGGTCCGTTACGAAGAAAGCCGGGTGATGGCGCGGAATAATCTCGAGATAGCGCTTTCACAGTTGAACTTGATGATGCCGGCCACAGCCGAAAATATCGAGGCTTTACTTATGGGTGTAAGTCACGCACGCTCACTTCGCATTCTCTCCCTCCGGCGTAATTGCGCTTATGAACTACGGGAGATTTAATTCAATCGAAATATGTCTACCAGACTGATCAGAGCCCGAATATATAGGCATCTTACTGTATTGATGAATCACGAGCCTCCTTTGCCTGGATCTTAGTTTCGAGAGCAGCGCACAGTACGTCTCGATAAACCCCCACAGTTTTCAATGCTGGTTCACGATGATTGACACGTACTCACGTTTGGAATAGTGTGTCGTACACTTGGGTATCATCAGGCGCATACAATGAAAGACGACGAGCCACAAACTAAAGCCGATAAATCACTTCTATTCTGGTGCACGTATATGCTAGATAAGGCGCTCTCACTGCGTCTCGGACGCGCCTCTATACTCCAGGATTATGATATTTCACTACCGCACGTGACGCCCAACGCGAGGGCAGCATACCCGGGAAAGGAGGTGATGACACTGTGGATCCAGCACGCGCGCGTCCTCGGCCGCATCTATGAGCATCTGTATTCGCCAGGCGCGCTACGAAAGTCGGAGGCGCTGCGCACAGAACAGGTCGGTCTTCTGGCGAGCGAACAGCGACGTCTGATGGCGGAGACAGTGGCGCTGCTGCGCGAATTCGAGTCTGCAACGGAGGGTGAGGCGCGGATGTTTGCAATCACCCTCAAGGCCGACCAAGTGTCGTTTCTGGCAAGCCTTGCGTTGACCTACCGCGCATTGCCGCCCAATGGGCCGCGTAGCCGTACCTTTTCCGATGAGTGCATCGAAGCGGCCCGGGCGTCGATGCGCTGCCACCAGGAGGCTATCGATATGATGAGCGATAGGTCGCTACGAATCGTATACATCCATTGGACCATCCTCTACGCACCTTTCATCCCATTTATCGTCATTTTCTGCCTCGTTATTGAGACGTCGGATCAGGATGACCGGCGACGCCTAGCCGACTTTGTCAAGTCGCTAGAGCCGGCCTGCGAAATATCCTCGTCGGTCCGGAAGCTCTACCAGTTGTGCCAGGTCCTGTTGAACGTTGCGGAGCTGTATGTCGAGGCTAAGGCCGTCGAGCCCGTCGGTTTAGCTGGCAACGAGTTCGATATGTATCTTAGCCAGCTGGGTTTTATGCCTTTCGGGGAAACGGCTGCGGGTGAAATTATGAGTGCCCCTGCCGGCTTAAATGAAATGGGCGAAGGCATGGATCATTCCATGCGACCAATGACACAAACGACTCAGTTAGAAGACTGGTTTTCGGGTAAAAACTATATGATGGGTCTACTAGAGGAGGATTTGTCGGCGATCAACCCCACAGGGATGGACATCTTGAGACCAGGAATGCTCGAGGGGAGATGACTTTAACGCGCCCTAGGTTACTGTATTCGTATTGGCTCTGATTGTAATTCAATGATGCTCTGCACATGATGCCTAGATAATGGAGTGAATAAAGATGGAAACGCTGCTCAGTTAAACAAGTATACCGAAATAGGCTAGTGACAAAGGGAAAGGACTTTAAATTCGCACTCCGATATGCCTATATATATATACACGGCAGAATACACTCTCGACCAAGCCATCGTCTGTTGCTTTGTTTAAGTTTTTTTTTAGATTTTCGTTCCTATGGGACATATGTACTTTATTTGGCTCTCTCGGCCTCGAGTTCGAGTTCTGCCGCCCGGTAGTATTTGGCGGTGTCGACACCATGTTGATTGTGGTTGACGAAGTTGAACCAGGGAAGGACGGAGGTGAAGAGGACGGAGTAACGGGATTGGCGGGCGGCGACACCCTGCATGTGTGGCGTCAATCTGCTCTCGCCGTACAGAGGCTCGCCGGCCTTGACCCTGGCCACCATCTCCTTCATATCCATCTCGATCTCGCGCGCGTTTTCGGACATTCCGTAGAACCGTACTAGAAATTTCGATTGTGAATCAATATGACAGTTTCGTATAAATGCGCCCGGTGAATGGGGAAGGGATTGGATGTTTGTTGGGTTTGGTCTTGGCTGAGAATGTCGGGTGGAGAGAAAAAGAACGGAAAATGCTACGTACAGCATGATCGCTGGTAGAAGTATAGGAAGCCACCGATGGCTCCAATGGCACCGGAGAGACGCATGGCCTGGGCAAAACCTCCGCGGCCGACGTGTGAGGGAGCAAAGCGCTCCATGGCGTATAGAAGACCCGGGCCAGCGGCGGCGGCTGTGATACCGTGGACATAGTCCGACGTACGAGCGTATCCGACTACTCGCTTGAAATGCCTATCGAAGGTCAATACCATGGGTAGAGCGGTCCGCGGGTTCGGGAAGGGACGATCGCTGTCAACATACGGGTCATTGTCGATGAGCTACGAGCGCGGGACAGTCAGCAACGTTGGACATTATGCTTTCAGTTAAGGGTGGAGCTGGGTAAACTGACGGGATACTCGGTCGTCAAGACCCTGCTGGGAATATATGTTTGTTGGGGAGGAGTCGACATTTTGGTCCGAGTCAACTGCCCGCTGCCTAACGAGCTCCGATTCTGGATGAAGTTCCGGGTGTTGAGCTTCGGATCGTGAAGTTCCAAGAGTTGAACGACGATTAGGTAAGCGGCCAGAAGTGGGGCGAGCTAGCTAATACCGCACGGGCCACCTTGGATAGATTGGAGTGCCCGCAGTGAAGCCCCACTGGTGGGAATCTGTTTAACTATAGTGGGAGACGCGCTTTCGTGTCAGTGTGCAGCTCATACGCGTCTAAATATCCAACAAGGTACGGAATACAATAATTTACGAGTTACATAACGCTACTTGAACCACCAGAGATAAACACCAAAGCAACGCACAATAACACTGTATTTCATCATGACTTCATTATCAGCACGGAAATCCACCGCAAAACCACCGAATCCTCCCAACCAAATTGACGACTACGATCTAGACGATGTGGCGGATCCTTTCGGCTTCAATGATACAAATCAACAGTCGAATAAGCGGAAAGACGCTACCGGCTTGGGTATAGATGAAGCTGTAGACGTCACCAAGAAACCGAGAGTGCCTCGAGCCAAACTAGACGAAAAGAAGCTACTATCCGAGAATGGTATACCCAAACTGCGGCGAAAGGCTGGAAGTCTCAAGTTCAAAGGCAAGGGACACGAGGTAAGCCGCCGGACACAATGTATCCCTCCCAAAATTCGGCTCGTTTTGCTTACGACAGGATAGTTCTCCGATGCCGCCCGATTACTCTCATTCTATCAACTCTGGCTAGATGACCTCTTCCCCAAAGCCCAGTTCGTCGATGCGCTTGGCATGGTCGAGAAGGCGGGGCACAAGAAGCACCTACAAGTGAAGCGCGTGGAGTGGATTAACGAGGGCAGGCCGCGATCCCCGCGACAGGAGAACGACGAAAATGACCTATTCGGAGAATCGTACCGACCTGAAGAACAACGAGACCCCGCGATCTTTCCCGCTCCTCTTGCTCCCATATTCCAGAACTCCGTCTCGGGAGGTCGCCTCAAGACACCGACTAGGGAAGAGATGTTTCCAGACGAAGACATCTACGATGCGACTCCGAGACGTCCGAAGAACACGGTGCCCGCTACGTCGTCATTGTTTGGAAATGGTGGAAACATCGGGACGGGTGACGAGCCTAATGACGATGATCTGGACGCCCTGATGGCGGAAGAAGAGGCACAACGGACAGCACCAACTTCGATCTTCGGGAATGGGAATGGGAAAACGACGCGCACACAACTTGAGCCAGATGAGGATGATCTCGATGCACTCATGGCTGAGGCAGAGGCTGTATCATCTACTACAAGACCCGCTGTGTCAAGGGGTTCCAGACCGGCGAGAAAGACAATAATAGATGACGAGGAGGATGATCTAGACGCATTCATGGCTGAGGCCGAAGCGCTAGGTTCAAATCATAGTGAACAGTCGTCGCATGGGCCTGGCACGAATACGAAAGAAACCGCAACGGCGAATCATGCTGTTGATGAAGACGAGGAGGTGGCAATGGCAGAGATGGATGGATTGTGGTAATGATAACGAAGAATTGATTCAAAACGTCACTGGGCGTTGGCGTTGGAAGACGTTTTTAAGGAACATGACGCTACTCGTACCTCCGGTCTTTGAATTTTGACCGGCCGGGCGACGGACCTGAGCGGGTCCACGAACTTGCCGGTCACCCACCATCCGGTATCTACACTAGATTAGGCCCTTGATATCGTCTTTAGGGTGGTTAGTCTACACTGGTACTTAGATCATTTGCTGTCGCAGGTCGAGCGGAATGGAGAGTTGGCAGCCGAACCAGTGCACACGTAGTACACAGCGGGCCACAGAAAGTGATGCTGGCTCAGACTGTTGCAACAAAAACTACCTAGCTTTAAGAATTAACACCGCGCATGAACTTGGCAATATGATACCCTCAAAAACTGGGCGCGCATTGAATAACGGCCGGCAATTGCATGAATCCATTTTCCTAACTCAATATCTACATTTGATGGGCCTATATCGTGGCTTTTATTCGAACCCGGGGTTCGGCTTGGGGAAATCGGGCGTCACCTTCTGTGACCCACTGTAGGTATCTCCCAGTAACCTTAAGACAATTTCTAGAGTACGAATGAACGAAGGGGTTTTGGCGGGGTAGACAGATAAACACCTGTCCGGTCGTCTGCCTTAACCTTAGAATGATCTTCTTAGGTCGAAGGGGGTTCTGTGGCAACACAAGAAATAGGTAGCCCCCTCGGTGGACGTTAATAAATCAATCAATTAATCAATTAATCAATCAATCCGTCCCAACTACTTGCAGACTGTACGGACAATCGATTCATTGGAATCAGGTTGCGCTAAATTAGCGTACATTCATCTAGTGAACGCCCAGTGATCTACTCCGCTAGGAATTAGTGATTTAATCGATTTTATCGACTTTATCAACACTAGCGCAACCTGATTCCAATGAATCCATCGTCCGTACCTATCTACAGTGGGTCACGGAAAGTGACGCTCGCTCGGACTTGTTGCAAAAAAGACCACCTTTCAGAATCAACACCGCGCGTGCAAATGATAATATAATACCCTCAAAAACTGGGCGTGCATTAAACAATAACCAACAATTGCATGGATACTCTTTTACAACTCATATCTACATTTTACGTGCCTCCTTCGTGACTTTTATTCGAGCCCAAAATTCAGCCTGAGAAAATTGAGCGTCACTTTCTGTGACCCACTGTAGGTAGATACATAATCGGTCGCCGCTAATCATATCAATCGGTACGGATTACCTAACAAAACAAGTACCTGTGACGGTGACCATGTCCGCTTAGCCTACGCCATTGGTGCGTGTCGTAGCGATCCTCCACATGTAAACTCCACCTCTTCAATCCGTAATGCCACCTCGAATCCCCATAAGCCTTAAATTCACTGTTGTCTTTTTTCTCTGCTTTTGGGCCTGCGAGACCCCACGTTTGCCTAGAGTGAGGTCCATGACAATTTGTCCTCGCCATGGCATCCACCGATGACCCTGGGCTCGTCGAAGCCATGCAAAAGCTTCATCTCGCTTGCGACGCTGCAAACGACTTCAACATCGACGAGATCTTATTCCAGCAACGACCGAGAAAGCGGATGAAGCAGGACCCTGCCCAACTTAAAGCCGATCTCGAGACAAAGTATCTCACGCCATCGAACAAGTTTTCCACCGAATGGCTCAACCGCCTCCAGCAGCGATGGGACTGCCCCGCCGACATGTCCGAGCTCTTTTCCATTGCCCCCACCCAAACCCGAACCGTCACCCGTTTCCTAAGACAAGGACTTGAAGGAAGAGTCACTGGCTATAAGAATGTCACCGTGCCCGCCAACAGTGCCACCGCAAAAAACTCGACGTCACTCGCCCGCAAACCCGGAGGTCGAGCCGACTTCGTGAGAGGCGCTGCCGGGTTCTTCCCATTCGCGCCCGGTGGATTAGATAGCGTTGAGGCGACTGCGGCACTGGAAGAACATATACTACGATCAGCCGATGTCTCGGGAGCCGGCGTATCCTCCAAGAGCAAGCTCGAGCGCATCATTAAGCTCGGTGCCGAACACCGCCTCCTAGAAGTTGCTCCCGGTCTGCAGCGGGGTATTGATTTTAGCAAGAAGAAGGCCGCCATAAATGAGAAGGAAGCCAAAGCAATCGAAGCAGAGCTGGATCAGGAACCCGATGAAAACCCCGAGTCTGAGGAAGTTGATGGGCCCGTCGAGACCAACGGCATTGACGATAACGACGACGATGTAAACGGCGAAGAAGATGAAGATATCGATGCCTTATTGCCTATCGAATTTCCCGCCTTACAGCCACATGCGAATCTAGCTGCGTCAAGTGCAAGGAAAGCCGGTCGAGAATGGGCCCACATGGTTGATATTAATAGAGATATTCCCAATTTTCGGGAACTGGTTCCCGACATGGCCAAGGAATGGCCGTTCGAACTGGACACCTTTCAAAAGGAGGCTGTATATCATCTGGAGAATGGCGACTCCGTCTTTGTCGCAGCTCATACCTCAGCCGGTAAAACTGTGGTCGCTGAGTATGCCATTGCTCTCGCGGCAAGACATATGACCAAGGCCATCTATACTTCGCCCATCAAGGCCCTCAGCAATCAGAAGTTCCGAGACTTCCGGGAAACCTTTGACGAAGTCGGTATTCTGACTGGTGATGTTCAAATCAATCCCGAGGCCAGCTGCCTGATCATGACAACGGAAATTCTGCGCAGTATGCTTTACAGAGGCGCTGACTTGATTCGTGATGTCGAGTTTGTCATTTTTGACGAGGTCCATTACGTGAATGATTTTGAACGAGGTGTGGTCTGGGAGGAAGTCATCATCATGCTTCCCGAACATGTCACGCTCATTCTGCTATCGGCAACTGTGCCCAATACCCATGAATTTGCCTCCTGGGTGGGAAGAACCAAACAGAAAGATATATACGTCATCTCTACACCGAAGCGACCCGTGCCTCTCGAACATTATCTCTGGGCTGGAAATAACATCCACAAGATTGTGGACCACAAAAAGGCTTTCTCTGAAAAAGGCTGGAAAGAGGCCGACCAAGCTATGCGTGGTAAAGACAAGGTCCTCCCGGCACCTGCAGCACGGGGAGGCGGGTACCAGCAACGCGGTGGACGTGGGGCTCCCAACGGACGCGGGGGCAATCAACAACGCGGTGGACAGCGTGGAGGTGCGCAACGAGGTGGTGGTCCACGAGGCGGAGGCCAGCGTGGTGGCGGCGGCCCTCCTCGGGCTGCTCATGGACCTGGTCACATGGGTCGTGCAGGACGGCCTGGAGGTTTTACGTCCGTTGCTCAAGACAAAACCCTATGGGTTCACCTCGTTCAGTTCTTGAAGAAACAAAGCCTTTTGCCTGCATGTATCTTCGTATTCTCCAAGAAGAGATGTGAGGAAAACGCCGACGCTCTCAGCAATCAAGATTTCTGCACGGCTCGAGAAAAGAGTCATATCCATATGATCATACAAAAGTCCATCGCACGATTACGGCCCGAAGACAGAGTTCTCCCTCAGATTATTCGTATGAGGGAGCTTCTCGCCCGAGGCATTGCCGTGCATCACGGTGGACTATTACCAATAGTAAAGGAAATCGTGGAGATTCTCTTTGCCCAGACATTGGTCAAAGTGCTTTTCGCCACTGAAACCTTTGCCATGGGTCTGAATCTCCCCACAAGAACCGTTGTGTTTTCGGGCTACCGCAAGCATGACGGTCATTCATTCCGGAATCTTCTTCCTGGTGAATATACCCAGATGGCCGGCAGAGCTGGTCGTCGTGGACTCGATCCGGTCGGGTCTGTCATCATCGTCCCCCCTGGAGGTGGCGACGAGGCCCCTCCCGTGGTTGACCTGCAGAAAATGATTTTAGACCCGCCTAGCAAGCTGCGGTCTCAGTTCCGATTAACCTACAACATGATCCTGAACTTACTTCGCGTGGAGGCATTGAAAATTGAAGAAATGATTAAGCGCAGCTTCTCCGAACATGCCACCCAACAACTTCTACCAGAACACGAGAAAGCTGTGAAGCTTTCTGAGGCAGATCTCGCCAAAATCAAGCGAGAGCCCTGTAGTATCTGCGACGCAACTATAGACCAATGTCACCAGACAGCGATGGATTATAAACTGCTTACACAGGACCTTTTCAAAGGTCTTTTAAACATACCTATCGGGAAGAAGCTATTCTCTCAAAATCGGCTGATTGTTTGGAGCAAGGAGGGTACTCGAACCCTTGGCATCCTACTTAACGCAGGCGTCAGTCTGAAGGTAATGAACGGTCAACCGACTATCCATTTACTTGAGATTGGGCATAGGCAGGTGACTCGCGATTCCTCGGACCTTCTGCCCTTTCTCAAAGGCTTCAGGACACTCTTCAAGGCATTGCCCCAAAACAAGAGGAACGTTTTGGTTAAGACCTTGCATGTCCCATTGAGCGATGTCGAATGCCTGACGACGACAATCGTGGATGGCATCATCCCTGATTACTTCCAGGGTGGCGATGCTGCAGCAAAGGCGAAAGAAAAGATATATGGAATTTGCCGGACCTGGGAGTCCGATTTGTTCAATGAGGTGAGTTTTTCGAATATCAGAAACCTTAACTTGCAGGAAATCATCCAGAAACGCCTGCAAGCGGCTGCAGTCATTGAACAGACGGCGACAATGCAGTGTCCCAAGTTCTTGAAACATGTAAGTCGCCGAACTCTCCATTTCCAATTTTGATAAATGCTAATGTTCTATAAAGTTCGCCATGTGTCATGACCAATGGCTAGTCACAGAACACATATCCTCTTTGCGTCAAGCCCTCTCCGATCAAAACCTCCAGCTTCTTCCTGATTATGAACAGCGCATTGAGGTCCTCAAAGACCTCTCGTTTGTTGACGTAGATACCCGCATCCAACTCAAAGGCAAAGTAGCCTGTGAGATTCATTCGGCCGACGAGCTGGTGCTCACGGAGCTCATCCTTGAAAACGTGCTCGCTGACTACGAGCCGGCTGAAATTGCAGCATTACTATCGGCATTCGTCTTCCAAGAGAAGACACAGTCAGAACCAAACCTCACTGGGAATCTTGAGCGCGGCATGAAGACCATTATCGAAATTAGTGAGAGGGTCAACACGGTGCAAACGGATAGGCAAGTGATACAGAACACCGAGGATAGCAATGATTTTGCTTCGAAGCGCCGGTTTGGCCTTATGGAAGTCGTCTACGAATGGGCTCGGGGCATGAGCTTCAAGAATATTACGGATCTTACAGATGTCCTCGAGGGTACTATTGTACGGACAATCACACGATTGGACGAAACTTGCCGTGAGGTCAAGAATGCAGCCCGCATCATTGGTGACCCAGAGCTATATCAGAAAATGCAGGCTGCGCAGGAGATGATCAAGAGGGATATTACGGCTGTTGCCAGTTTGTACATGTAAACAGACGAGGCTCCAGGTAACGCTTCCATCTTATGATGTGGCATGGTAGATAGAATACCATACAAGAGCTCCGCGAGTGCTCATGAAATCAGAGATTCTATACTTGAAGCCGGGAATACCGGTTTTGGCACAATTACTTCTCCGAGTCAGGACGGGAGTCATAGTGGAGGGAGTGGCACTACAGAGCCGACAGAAGGTCAATGATATCCTCGTTGTTGAGCAACTGAAAGGTCATTTCTACCGAATATTTGCCACAGGTTACCATTCTACTAACTTATTGGCACTCAAGGACAAGACATCTAGATCGAAATGGAATGGATTGGTGAGTCATAAAAAAAAATGTCGCAAAACATGACTGACTCCGTCCCAGGTTTCTAAAAGTGAGCCACTGAGGACCCAGAATAGGTAGTCTCGTTGATCATGCGTTGAGAAGTTGGAGAATATGTAAGTGTCTCCACATCATACTCGGCGACATGGCACGCGGGGTCAAGGCAAGACGGAAAAATTACATTCACGATAGAGACTTTAGCCTACGACGTTGCGGGGAAGCAGACTTCCCCCTCTTCGAACGGATAAACGTGAGCTTTTTTCGGTTGTAGGTTCCGAGACCGATCAATCGGGGTAGCCTCCGAAGAAAAAAAGGAAGAGTTGGGGAATGCGGAAGAGATGTACGAAGCGTTCCAATAAGAAGCACTGCCGGAATATTGCGTGGATGTTACTACTGGGACGTATTGATTCGATACATTTACCCAGTATCGTCGATCATGACGGGAGTGTAGAGACTAACTTATTTATACGACACACGAAGAATATAAAACGATGGTGCCTCATCCCGCAGACCTCTAACACGGCGCCAACATAGCGCTCACACCTATCCAGACCAGACATCATGATGGGCCTTCGGAAGACCGTCATACTCCCGATATTCCTCTATTGGGGGTCAGCACAAGCACAACTAGACAGAGACGCGCTCGCAAAAAAGTACTTCGGTAACGATGCCCCCTGGTACAGAGACAGAATCCCCTTCTTTGAATCCAGCGACGCCAACATCACCGACGTGTATTATTACCGCTGGGAGATCTTCCGAGCCCATCAGCGCGATCTTGGGCCCCAGGGCTTCATCACGACGGAATTCATCGACGATGTAAGCTGGCAATTCTTCCCGTCGGCGTGGCTCGACGATGCCACGCAGTTCCACTTCAATGAAGCGAGGTGGTGTCGTGATCGCCGGTTCCGCGTCGACCATGCCAATTTCATCTATAATGCCGACTTTGATATCAGGCATTTCTCGGAGAATATCGCGGCTTCGGTGTGGAATGCATATCTCGTGGATGGGGTTCAGTCGGATATCGTTACTCTCCTTGATGGCATGCAGAAGGTATATAAGGCTTGGGAGGGCGACCATTTCGACACGTCCAAGGGATTGTACTATATCGAGCCGTTGTTGGATGCCACTGAGTACACCATATCCAGTATTGATGCCTCGTGCGGTGCCGATGGTTTTACTGGTGGTGTTAGTTTCCGTCCGAGTATCAATACCGTAAGTCTTGGTCCCCTTTTCCAAACACGACCAGCAAAAGACAACAATTACTGACATCCGCTATAGTACCAATATGGTAACGCGCGTGCCATTGCCAGCATCGCCAAGCTCGCCGGCCTCTCCGACGTGGTAGACGACTACGACGCCAGAGCCGAGTCCCTCAAGACCAATTTCCAAAACTCCTTATGGAACTCCACATTCGAGCATTTCATCGACAGGCTCTTCGACACCACCGACTGCGTCGCATACTGGGATTTCATTCGCGGGCGTGAACTTGTCGGTTATGTTCCATGGCTACATGACCTCCCTGACGATAACGCCACATACGCGGAAGCCTGGACGCATCTCCTAGACGCCAACAAGCTCGCGGGTCCCTTTGGTCTTCGGACCGTCGAGCCAAGTTATCAGTATTACATGCGGCAATACCGATTCGACGCCGCGACTGGACTACGGGAATGCCAGTGGAATGGTCCAACATGGCCATACCAGACTTCGCAAGTCCTCGGTGCCCTCGCCAACATGCTCGACCACTACCCCAACACCGCGGCAGAGGGAACCATCGCGGCGAATGACTTCATGGATATACTGGCGCAGTACGCCAGTTACCACTACAACAAGAACCGCGGGGGGTATCTCATCCTCGAAGAAGATTACGACTCGTCAATCGGCGCCCCTATCGTCGGCTTAGACCGTTCATCGCACTACTTCCACTCCAGCTTCGTGGACCTCGTCATCTCGGGTCTCGTAGGCATCCGGCCCAGCGCCGATGATGTGCTAGAGATTAACCCCTTAGCCGTAAGTCTAGACTACTTCCGTCTCGAGGGCGTCATCTACCACGGCAACGAAATCGCCGTGCAATGGGATGCCTCGGGATCCAGGTACGGAACCCCGGGTCTCATAGTAGAAGTAGAGGGACAAACGGTCGCGAGCTCATCGACGCTGCAACGTCTTTCCGTCCCGGTGACTCGGAAACAACCCCCGCAGCCATTCGCGCCGATCGCCAAGTCCGTACAGTTGCAGAACAAAGACGTCTACGCTGATGGTCCCGCGTATCCTGTTGGCAGTGTGTCTGTGTCGGGCGCGGACTCGAACAAAGTCCAAGACGCCATCGACGGACGGATATGGTTCTTTGCTCAGCCCACGGATACGTATACTATTTCCCACGGCTGGCAGACGCCGGTCGGGGATGGCTCGGAGGTTTGGTACATGGTTGACTTTGGCGGGGCGACGAATGTGACGAGCTGCGAGTTGGCGTTTTTTGCTGGTCAGGGGGTGGATGTGCCCACGTCATACCGTGTCGAGGTTAATGGTGGTGACGATACTTGGACGGCGGTTGTCAATCCAGTGTATCCGGATCTGGTGGCGAATGGTGTCGTCTGGGCGTCTTGGTCGACTGTGAATGCGACAAGGATCCGGTTGGTGTTTACGCCGCCTGATAGCCTTGCTTCTAGATTGGTGGAGTGGAAGGTCTTTAGTGAGCTGGTGGATGGGACTGTGTTTACCTCTTAAGGAGGGCGGGTCAGTCACTGGGTGAAGAGGGTTCCTTGGGTATTTTGTACATTTTTGTTTACGCCTCGTGCTTTTACGGCCAAGTACCAAGTCATGAGAGACTAGAAAACAAGTACTACAAAGAAATAAAAGCCGGGCAGCGTTGGAGCTTCAGACAAATAAAAGCCGGGCAGCGTTGGAGCTTCAGACACTGTAATAAGATCCGAAGCGAAGCCAAGGTGTATCAGCTCATTATCGATATTTGTTTTTCAATTGAGATTAAAGATAAAATATAGGAAATCTGCCTTATTCGAGAATATGGAAAATAGAGAAAGGCAAGGATGATAATGATTATGAACATGAACTTTTGGCTGGCCCTGATCCCCTTTCACCTGTACATCGCTCGCCCGTTCTGATGGGTGTAACTTCACAAGCTCTCTTCCGTCGTCTGCAGACCCTTGCCCTTACTTCTTCAAACGCCTCTCGAACTCTTCCCTGGACACGGGCGGCTTGGTCGAAATGCCCTCGTCGACACTAGGATCCTGGTGGACTTCCTTGACCGGGATCGTCTTGTGCGTGATGGAGGGCACGACGGTTTCTACTCTATTGTTAGCATCACATACGTATATAGATCGACGAGAGAACCAAAGAGATAAACGGAAGAGGCAGCAGAAAACGGGCCCAAAAAGGGGAAAACACACCCTTCTCAATGACAGGCTGAACAGTCTCATGATAGTGATGATGAACATGCTCCGACGTCAGCGTCGGCTCCTGCGTAACCTTAGTGGCCGTATCCGCCTCCCTACGCTCGTCCTTGAACTTCGACTGCTGATTATTCACCACGTGCTTCGCGTTGCGGTCATGGTCATGGTGTTCCGTCTGCACGGCCGCCTGCTCATGGACATGGTGCTCAGGCTTGACCTCGCGCTCCTTTAGAGGCTGCACAGTGGTCTTGAAGTGATCCTGGTGACGCTCCTTTTCCACGACCTTTTGCTCGCGCTGCTGGTGCTCGCGCCGGACGGTCTCGTGCTCGACGGCCGGGGCGGCGGTTCGGTCCTTTGATGCCGTGGAGGTCTGCTGCACCTTGTGGCCTTCGTGACCTTGGCCCTCGTGGCCTTGATGTTGGGCCCCATGACCTTCATGCTCCTCGTGGCCCTCGTGGCTGTTTCCCCCCTTGGAGCCACGCTTGAGAATCTTGTTGAATGCGGTGGATGCGGCGTCCATGATAACGTTGGTTCCGTATAATCTTGGAGATAATGAGAAGAAGTAGTAAGAGAAGTAGCAGTATATGTATCTGTTGTGAGGATATACGAACAGACCGTGAGATTGTGGCAAACAGGAGACGGTGGCGCATTTATATGCTGAGCCGGTTCATCATGCTAACAACGACTAGATAGATGAGGTCATATCATCATGATAGCCGTTGTTATATAACCAGCTAAAAAAGACCTCCAAGCTCGCCCACGGTCGTTATGTAAGATGGTTTGCACTCGTCATACACCCCTTTGGCCTACGCAGCAGTGCCGTGTGTGAAGGTGTGAGGTCAATATGATCAGCAGACCTTGGTTCGGTAGTATACTGACTAACTTGCGCTTTCATGTTCGATGATGCGCTACGTATTAATGATAAAGCCCCCCGAGGTCATTATCCCAGCCAAGTTCGGGGATCTCGAAATGGTCTTGTGATGCTAATTGATGAATCATGATCCACCGCGTCTATGGAATTCATACGATTAGCTATCATGTCTAAAGCGTGGTTGAGCGAATGCTTCGTTGCTTGAGCGTTGAAGCAAAAAAAAAAAAAAGACTTGACATCTCATTTTAACAATATATGAAGGCTCATTTCCCTTGGCATCCGTATGGCCCGAGTGGATCATTCACCCTGAGAGCGTGAAATCACGGCAAACGCGGTTGATTTCTTCTCGCACATACCTAGTCAGCGCAACCCCTATATCCATGGTGTCTAATTCCGGAAAGTGAAAGATAATCGGAGACCAACTTAAAAAAAAGCCCTGGTTCTCCATTCTCGATCTAGTCCCAAATGTTAGGGAATAATAAAGGGATTCTTCCCATGGACCGACTCTAACTGTGAGCCATCGTTGGCTGGTATCAGAATAGAGGTAAACCCTAGAGGAGTAGAGAGTATCGAGGGGTAGAGGATACTCTCTACTCCTCTCGCCAACTTCAATTCACCAGGTCAGCAGAATATTAACCGAATAAGACGCAGAGCGAGGCCGGCTTGAAGAGGGGGGTTTGCTTATTCCATCCACATCGCACCCTTCTCTATAAGAAAATAAGATGTGGATGGGTGGGTGGGTGTAATATGATATGCCATCTACAACATGCTCGTGTGAATATACATCCAACGCCGCGTTTTGAACGGTTGAAGAACGTGGTATGATTGAAAACTGAAGGGGAAAAAGACAGGAACACCAAAACACCAGACAATGGCAACCCCGTATGTCATCTGCCAGTAGAATCACCTCCTGTACGTAGGTAAAGACCTGCACGACTTCCATCGCCCTCGCCAATTTAAGCAAAAAGTTCAAATCTCCCGAGAGCCGCCATTTGTCGATCTATCGTAAACATCGTGTAATCGTCATCCCAATTGTCTCAGAATTCTAAGCTCTAAGGGCCCGCAGGCGTTGCTGCAGTGCATCTTCTTCTTCGGCTGTGGGCTCGTTGGTTTGCGCGGGTGTTGGATCGACCCGGGAGGGTTGATTTGAGTTGAGCTCCGTATTCAGCTGGACGCCGGCATCATCGGCGAGTTTCCCGAGCAATTCGTGGACGGCGTCTTCCGACACTTGCTGCGATGTCGTCTGGGAGATGGCGTCCTGATATATACCATTATTTACAGCATATTCTTCGTTTTGCTGTTTGAACTGCTCGAGGGTCAAGAGGGTCTGGCGGACAGCGTCAATGTTAGCAAACAATGCGAACAGATGCGCCGGGCGATTGCCAGCAGGAAAAAGTAAAGTAAGAGTAAAAATATCGCACCCGTTCAGGATTCATATTGCGCTGGGCTGCGTTCATGGTCCGTGAGGACTGTCCCATCATATGCGTCATGCGATTCATGCTGTTGTTGGCCTGGATTTGAGCAACGCTCAATTCAGCCATGTCGGCCATCTGATCCATCTGTTGTGCAAGCGCTTGCTTAGACAAGAGGACCTTTGCCTTCTGATAGGCCTTGGCCGTGTCGCCCTTTTTCAATAGCTCCTGAATCTGTTTCTTGAGGAGCGGATCCTGCTTGGCGGCTTTCTGGGCTTCGCGACGGGCTTGCTTCGCTTGAAACTAACATATAGATCACATGTGAGCAAGCGGAATATCGAGATTGGATGATGGCTACAGTTTATAACGCACGCGAGCTTGGAATTCCACCTGCATGTCGCGGGCGAGTTGTCGGTTCGACATGGTGAATGAGAAGCGCGGGCCGTCGGTTGGCGGGTAGTAGGATTGGAGGAAGTATTCCGGGTTTCGAGTCTGTGTCGGCAGTTTCTGACGTAAAGGTTCGTGTTGTGACTTTCAATGTGAAAAGGTGACTGTCTAGGCTATGAAGTCTTCACAGGAATCGTCGTGGTTGCCCCCGGACAAAGAGGCGATTGGAGAGTTGAGGATTGTTAACTCAGCGATCATCCCGCTCGGCCAGGCCGATACGATTAGCACCAATGGTGGGGCTATCTATCTAAGCCCCATTTCCAGCCACCTGATGACGCAACAGGCAATACGCTAACCTTTAGATACGTCTACACCGGTAAGTAGATAAGGTCGATAAAGCGGACACCAATGTTCTGGTCGTCATGCTTATCTTATCTTGATAAGAACTCCGGGTCCTGCTTATTAACGAGGGGACCCGTTCCATTCGAGATTAGGTAGATTCATTTCCGGGGGTGCCATGTCCATGAACCAGTCTTACCTTTGAGAAGAACCAAATTGCACGATGCAAACACCTTGAATATTCTTCCGATCTTGATGTCGCTCATGAGGAAATACTACTCCTTCCGGCGGCGAAAGTGTGTTCGAGAGTCCAAGAAGCCAACTCTACTAATACATCATGTTCCAAGGTATCAACATGCGACTCAGCCTATTCCCATAGATTTTCAAGAAACGCGCGTTTCGCGAAGCAGCCGCTAATGGCAGGAGACGAGGAATTGAGGCCCCTGAGGTTATGGCTCCGTACGGAGAAAGGTTGTCGTGTCAATATGAATTACGATATTGTTGTTGGAGGGGTGGTCGTCCCAGCCGCGGAAGGATTCAGGAAAGATCACCAATCCCCACAGCGACTATCATCTGGCTTCTGGAGATGCGACAGCAGCAGCTGCTGGAGTAATAGAGGCCGGAAAATCGAAACTTCGGGCTACGCACTAACATGACTATCGCACAAATCGCAAGCAATGCCGGCTCATAAGTGCCATGCATTTTAATCAGTACGAAACGGAATAGCGATCAAGAAATTAAAAACTGACAATCGATTGGTTTATTAGTCCACCGCTCGCGACGATCACTCGTCGGCAGCAAGGGACATACAGAGCAGTGATTGCCAACTGCGACCGTCTACTGCCTCGATCATCACGTCAAGATTTGGAGGCTTACAAGTTACTCCAATCTTTGCACAGGCGAGCCGATGTAACATTCACTGTTGCAGTTGTCACTACACGTTGCAAGCTGGAGAGTGCTTGTTTTCCGCTTTATGCGTGTTCCGACACACACTCTCTCTGCTACCTGGTTAAGGCCAGCCAGGTGTAATGTGGTGGTTGGGTCTGGCATTCTGCGGTGCAGGGGGCGGGGGTCCGCGGTGCTCGGTCCGGGAACGTGGGTGATGTATCGCTTCTTCAATATCGCGACACATGATGTGAGCAACTGGCAATTGCTAGCATAGGAAGGTAAATATGTACACGTTGATGGACCTCTTACATTCCAAAGACAAAAGACACGCGGCGTGCCTCACGGTACGGTATAAAGGATCTTTTCGAAAGATAAGACCAGCCATCACCGCTATCCCGACATTGTTGGGGTCAGGATTGAGGACATGATTAAATTTAACACTAGCATTGCCAGCATAAACGACGACAATAGTCACGATGTGCCAAGAAGTTTGGAGGCTGTGGAGTTGCGGACACATAGCATACGAGGGTTACCGGGCCTGTGATGACTGGAGTGAATCAAGGCCCGGGGCAAACGAATCAGGTTCGCCAAACTGCGAGAATTACCAAGCAAACGCCAACCACGATACCGATATCGTGCATGAGAGATGCGAAGGCTGTGCCCACTTGCCGTCACCGCCTGATAGCGAGGTTAGTGACGCATCAGAACCAGAAACATCTGCAACACAATAAACCCTACGACGCTGCCTGTCCGTCCCCACGAGTGAGTTCATCAATCTGGTCCCAAAACATCGGTTCGATAATTTCCTTGAGTGACGCTACCTGCTCGGGATCCTTGAGAAACTCCAGCTCGAACCGTGGGAGCTTGATCCCACAACGAAGTCGAGTTCGAATCATTTGACGTCTCATAGCGGCATCGGGTCGAACTCGTTTCAGTTCGCGGATTTCGGGCATGAATGGACGTTTCTTCAGTTCGACGCGCATCAAATGAGGCATGGGGCCCTCCCTCCGTACGCTGTTTTACTTTGTCAGGCCCCGACAAGATCATCGAAAATAGCGACTTTGAAATCTGGGTTGGCATGAAAAGTGTATCTTACAAGGATTTACCCGTCCATTTGTACCAAAAGACTGGGACGTTGGCGTCAGTGGACTGACCGTGGTCGAGGAGGAAGTAACAGCGCCGATTAGGATAAGCAAATGTGGCCCGGTATACATCCCAACGATCTTGACTAGAGTCGAAATTCCGATTCCAAAGGTGCTGGCAGAGAAGGTTCTTCATATTATTGCACTTTTCGTGGTAATCACCGCCTGGGACATGATGTGTCCGTGTCTGCAGCACAATCCGTTGGGGTATATCTAGAGCAGCGTCGCTTGCCATGTTTGTCGGTTGGGAGAGACGTGGCTGTGACTTGGTAGAAGACAAGGACAAGAACGTTTGGGAATCAGATAGATAGCATCTCGTTCTATTTTTACGGGAATAAAATCGAGGACAGAATGTTTGTTTGGTTTGTTCAACTATGGTTAGGTATCGATGTTAGCCAAGTACCCTCTTCGACGGTGTGAGATACAATAGGTATCTACCACTTACACCCTACCTTAACTGCGCGGTACCGGACCCATATGTCAGGTGACGACCGTTGATGGCTTGCACGTCTAACCGTATGGGTGAGGTGATCGACGTCCTTTTGGGCGAGCTGTACAGTCCGTAGTTCGTAGGTTCTGGCCACTCCAATTCCCACATGTTATGCCAGGGTCCCATATGTAGGGCTTGAATCCCGCACACTAATTGGGCGGTGTGGCCACGGAATAGTTATGTTCATTACGTCCGTACAGAATCGTATATTGACTGACTCGGCTCCCTCGGGTGAGTGTCAGACACCTAATTCAACGGCACTCCGACCGGGCCAGTCGGCGGAAAAGCAAGACAACACCAGTACGGACTACACAGCGCAAAATCTTGAAATCCGTCTCCTATTATCTGGATGTATGGTATGTTACCAATTTGTACAGATGTAAACCTGCCTATAGGATATACCTAGCATGGACCCGGACGTCTATTTTATGCCACGTACTTCCTCCCTAGGTATATGAAATCGAAGCACTCACGAACTCCCGGATTCTGCCGGCGCTCGACCCCATAGTACAAGTAGCCATTTCCAGATGGACAAGCTTGTTATTAGAGTCAGGGCTTGAAATAATAGATGCGAAACTTACGATTCAATGGATCTCGGTCTTGCTAGATGGTGCTGTCGCTGTCGTGGCTTAGCAGTGGTTATTCGGTAAAGCGTCGACAGCAATCCGTTACTAGAAAATGGAAACCCATTTCAAAAATATCCAAAACTCGCCTCATACCAGACATTTCGCCTTGATTTCTACCCTTTGCGAAACCCGCTGCCATAGCCTTCGACCATCAACTTTGTTATGGCTAATACATGCACCACCGAACCCTTACCCTTCCAGTTTTGACTCGTCCTCGGCCACTCGCAATTCAGCTTAGGCTCCAAGAATTGCCCGACATGGTTCCAGAGGCCCAGGAAATATGTCCTCACTTCGAGGTTCGAGGTTCGAGGACCTTTCAGCAAATTCGCTGGAGAACCTGTGGGACGTTATCGCTAATATCTGTCTTGAATGCACCCTGTCTTTCGTATTGATTAGCCTCAGATGTAGGCAATCTCACTCGATAGCTTTTCACGCTGCACAGATATCATACAACTGCCCGTTCTGGAACCGTGACTGATAGGGCAATGTTATCATCACGCCTCATCGATTGGAGGAGTTGATACATTGGCGCCAACTCCATCGCGGGAACCACATTTTCAACCGAAAAGATTCAAGGTGACGGGACTCATTCCCGCGCAAGTCCATCTTGCCGCCATGTTTCAGTTTGCAGGCCTCCACCACATTATCGGAACGCTCTGGCCGGCACCGGACAGGCCTTTCCTTGAGGCGAGGAGCGTTCTGAGCGGGACGGCACCAGAAGAAGGGATCCCGGACGCGGTCATCTGCCTCGGATTCCATAAGGCGATTAGAAAGAGGACTGCGTGACCGAGATTGAGGCACAACAGAAGAGCATGATCACACAAGGAACAAATCCAGTGCAGGATGCGGGAGCGCTCATAAGAACTGATCTTGATGCCCTCGGCAAGTGAATAGTTTCGGTGTTGCAGAATGGTTGAATGGTATTCTTTTTTTTTTTTTTTTTTTTTTTTTTTTTTTTTTTTGGATAACTCAGTTTGATTCCGTTAATTCATGTCGCGAGTATTATTACATCGTCGGTACTGTTGCCGTGAATCAATGCACACACAAGATTTCGACCTTTTCACGTTTGTCCTGATTTCGAGACGCAATTTAGCGTGTAGGTAGTCTGAAGGACCCCGAAGGACATAGGACCCTTCCGGCCCACCGAACAGCTTCGTATCTGAAGACGTCCGTCCTTGGAGCTTTCCAATGGCATCCCACTGTCAAGAGCAGAAGTGGCCTCATATCGCAATGAAATCTGAAGCAAGGCACTACAATCCTCACGTCGTGATAAAACGGTGGGTTTCATGGCGGAGATTGGCCTCGAAGCAAGACCACGTCAGGTTCGTAGGGTGTCCGGGTTATGCTTTTCTGTGTCTATTTACGACAACTAGCAGGTAGCGGAAGATGGACCGGAACGAGGCGTGCTGGTCTGGACAGACGATATAGTGATCAAGCAACATCGACCTTATAGTATGTAGGACGATGGTGCAGCACGCCGCCTCGGAAATCATCCGGCTAACTTCTCGAACACGAAACCTGAGCAAACGTAGTAATGCCAGGACACCATCTCACTATCCTTCACAGTGAGCGTGTTATCAGTTCCCCTGCGTCTTATAACTTTATCATCTGGTACCTAGTGGATGGATAAGAAACAGGGCGGTAGGTAGGATGATATTTCCTTTTCCTCGAAATATGTAATGAGAGTTGGAAATCCTTGTCGGCAACCGATCATGAACTTCTGCCTGATTGGCATCTGTCGTATATTACGATTGCACAAAGCGTTGATACCGACCGAGTGTGCAGCCCGGTGCGAATCGATGACTGACAGTTTCCGCTCGTCGGCATTCGGCCGAACAGTTGACAACTGCTCTTATATACATTAAACCTTGGAAATTCTTGCGAGTGCCAGCGTTGATGCATATGAATCCATACGAAACCTAACAGGGAACCCATTCCTGGTAAACACATGGGTGTGTATCCATTACCGAGGGCCGCAGCTCCCAAGGCAACGCCTCATAGCAAGTTTGAAGAGGGGAAAAAGCGCAATAATAACCGCTCCATCTGGAAGACAGTCAGACAGGAGAACACAAGACTGGCCCTTCGAAATTGGAACAGCTTATTCTCGTCCGGACTCTTCCTCCCGTCAAGACTGTGACTAGCCTGTGAGCCGTCGTGGTTCCGGAAAGTCGGCATCCGCTACCCGTAGCGGATGATGCGGCGATACTATCTGGACAAGGATAGTCACGCACATCCTATAAGTATGCGGGGTACGTAATCTACCCCGTACTTTCATGCTTGAGAGACAAATGAGGCGGTTCAACATCTTCGGCATGTGCTAGTCCCCTCCTCCCCATCCCTAGTATCGTAGCATCGTCTCGCCGTGTGGGCACGTAAATGGGCACGTAAAAGGGTAGGAATAGTCAATCATGAGATCGACCACCCGCTAAAATTACGCCGCAATGCCGGGCCTGAAAGTAGTTTGTGTGATACATACTCACACACCAGACAAAGTCAGACGGGTAGATCATCGGCCCCTTGTGAGTTATCTTGGCGAAACTCTAATCTTCAAGATGTTTCAACTTTCAGGGGGGATCGGGTTTGCGCGCAGCGATGATCGCCCATTGCCGTACACCCAGTGGCGTAAGTAACAGCGTAGCAAATAACTAATTGGCATGTAGGAGGCATAATTACCATCCAGGCCTTGCTTTCGAAGCTAATTTTGAATTGCTTCGTACTTGGGGAATAGGTACACGGAGTTTGTCCATATGTGCATCTCCCCTCTCCCTGCTCCGTTTGAGCTTCGCTATACGCGTAGTACATCCGGGTGACTAGGTATACGGATGCATCATGCCGATAGAGAGGAATAGCCGCCTTCCTGCCCAGGTAATGTGTAGACATGCTTTAATATAGGCAGGTAGATGTAAATTCCCGGTCTGGCCCCTCTAACCTACCTAATAGATAGGTAGATAGAGAGTGCATGTCAGGTGGCAGTCTTGAATCGGACTGGCAACCGTTGCATACTCCGGGTAAGTTAAGTGTAGTCTAGACATCGCCGGCGCGGGGAAGGCGGGGGAAGCTAAGGCGAGCAGCCAGCTTTTAAATCATTGACGGGAATTTCGGCCTGACTGATTGTGTCGTTTTCCAGGTAGCTAGGTAGGCTACTGGATGGAGACAAGTTCGAATGACGCGGAATGTCTGTACGTACATAGGTAGGTAGTGTAGTTTTAGTGGCAATGAGAACTAAGACAATGGCGTTAATAAGAGGTGCCACAATGAACTTTCAAAATGCCGACGATGGGGATGAGACAGTCAGCTAGATAGGTAGTGTAGATAGCTAGAAACCCAGAGCAAATGAGGGCCAACACAGCTTGGCAACGTTACGGGGATGGAGCATGGTTGCTACGCACATCCTGGGAAACATTAGGCATCGGCTTGTTGGATAAAAAACGAGCGTACCGAATAGTGGAGAATGCTCGTTATCACTCGCTTAAGTACATATGGACCAACGGAACCCGGTAACAGCATACACTAGTGAATATGGTGGGGACTTTCAGATATCCAGATGAGGGATTTACGATATAAGGATTATGTAAATATACCGTATAGTAGCCACCCATAATTCCCTCCGAAAAAAGCGAGCAGCTGGAGGAAGAGGGAGAAGGGCAGACAATACAATCACGGTTGAATCCAACAATTAAGAGTCTCATTTGACTGTACCAGAAAAACATATATTGAGCTGATCAATAGAAGCTGAAAAGCTCGTTTAACCTATACAAGATGACTACTCCACGAGCTTCCGAGGGCCAGCCAGCCAGTTCTACCAGGGTGATCCTGCACTCCCCAGGGGACTTCTCCAAATGGGAGGTCGTACTGAAGGGCAAGGCCGGCCTCAGCCAAATCTGGGAGCATCTCAGGCCTGAGCAGAGAGAGCCCTGGCCCCCGCGACCAGAGGCTCCCCGATTCGCAGACTTCCCTCACAATCAGGCAAATCGACGCCGCGAAATTGGGCTTCAAGACCTCACGGAGGAAGGACATCGCCTATACGCCTCCGCCAACAGTGCCTACCAAGTACAGCTCAACGGATACAACAGTCACCGCAAGGCTGTCAAGGAAGTAGGCGACTGGATGCTTATGTCGATTGCTGACGATTACCGTGAAGCCTACATTGATCAGGGTGAGACCATCGACGTGTGGTACGACAAGATAAGGGCACTCGGTGAAACGGCCCGACGGGCTCTCATGTTTCAGTACAAAATTGAGTACGAGACCTATATCAACGCTGCCGTTGGAAAGGTGATCAAGGACTTCCCGAAATGGATTGACGAGTGGGCCAAGAAGGTCGCAAGAGCTCAGACTGCGGGCGCCGACCTCCAAGACAGCTTCAGGCTGGTCACCGACCTTGAACGTGCCTTGCTAGCTACTGCGCCATCGAGCGTAAGCTCGTTTCGAGCGGCCCATAGCACCGAGATTGGCAACAATACCCTCTCCCTAGACACCATCTCTTCCGAATTGCGTCAAGAAGCGGTGGTCATACAATCGGCACGAAAAACCACCAGGACCGTAAGAGGAGGTGCGTTTAACACTTTCGAGCCCGGAGAACAAGAGGAGGAAGCGCCTGCATCGAGTGGTGGCTACCAAGGAAGCCATCACCAACGACGTATGAGGGGAGGACGAGCGAGCTCATCCGTACCCCGGAAACGATCTCATTCCGACACTCGAACCGAGTCAGAGAGAGATAACCCGAACGTAAGAGACTGCATCGTGTGCTTTGGACGGCACCCAATCAGGCGCGGTTGGTATGTGTTCCCAAAGATCGCACCACACTACTGGTATGGCGGCAATAAGAGAGAGGCAACACTTGTGGAGGATAGAATGAAGAACAACGAAGTAGTCAAGAAAGCCGTCGAACAAGCTCGTCAGCGGTTCGGAGACGCTCAAGAGAAGATCGAAGAAAAGACACCGGAAAAAGAAGCCAATTGACAACCAAAAGAGCCGCTCACCCGTACTACGACAAGCTTCGCAAACGACCCAGATATGAAAGACAACTACCCCCTAAGAAACAGCGCAATACTCGACTCCGGAACGAGCTTACACATATTCAATGAGAAGAGCCGTTTCCTTAACTTTAGGGAAGCAAAAGAAGGAGACGCTGTACTGGCAGGAGATAGTATCATCAAAATAGAGGGTTATGGAGATGTCGACATGAGGGTGAAAGGCTCGGATGGGACAACGGTATATAGACTACACAATGTTGCCCTCTGCCCTGCGATGGCTACAAATCTTGTTTCGCTACAGGTATTAAATCGTCATGGGGTATACTGGGACAATCAGCCAGAATCCGATCTGTTGCGCTATGCTTGGGGAAAGCCTCTATGTTCATTAAAGAGGCAACACGGCCAGTACGTCATAGAATCTATCCCGAAGAGACTGACAAGTTATACCTTTTACGTTAGAAGGAACCTATTGAATTCGTACACGGGGCGCCCCAAAGCGCGAGCCTCTGCCTTCCGGTGGCATCAGCGCCTAGGGCACATAGGACCTGAACCTCTTCGACGCCTACTCAAACACACTGAAGGAGTGACGATCTCGAGTCACCCAGACGACGAGATTCGCACTACGGGGTGCGTAGCGTGCGCAGAATCGAAGGCGCATAGACATATAGTAAGAGAAGCCAGGTCTGAGGTCACCGCCGCGGGCGTCCGAGTGGCAATCGATTTTCACGAGTTCGACACCCCAGGCGAGGGGCGCCTCTATCGAGTGATGATGATCACCGACCGATACTCGGGGTACACGTGGGAATACTATTTCGATAACAAGCGCGCCGAGACCATTTTATCAGCTCTCAACGACTTCCTACGCCATATGCAGATACACCATAACACCAATGTGCTAGTGATAGAGTGCGATGGCGAGCTTGCGGGCAGCGCTGAAGAGACTTCTCGGATAAGTGTTACCCTTCACAATACCTTTGGAGTCAAACTTGAAATTGCTCCCCCTCATACACAGGATCTGAATGGAGGTGCCGTGCGTATGGGAGCACTAATCAAGCTCAAATCGCGCGCAATGCGCAACGACAGCAAGCTCCCCACCTTCCTATGGAGGGAGATAGTTCGCACGGCAATTTACCTACACAACAGAACACCTCGTCGGGTCAATGGCTGGAGATCGCCATACGGGAAATTACACACATACTTCGACGAGCTCCGTGGGGGTGTCGCAAACGATCGAACCCCGTATGTGGGACATCTGAAGGCCTATGGGTGCATGGCTTATGCTATGACTACGAGCGCAAAACTCAAGCGCGAGAAGCGCCGCAAGCTAGATCCGAACGCGTGGATCGGCTATTTGGTGGGCTACCAATCTACCAATACCTATCGAATATGGTTACCCAGAGAAAATCGAGTTATAGTAACAAGAGATGTTATATTTAACGAGGATGAATTCTTTAGTGGCCATATAGACGAGTTCAAGGACGATCTCCTCCGAATCACCACGGAACAGTACCAGGAGCTCCTACAGAGTATAGACTATCAACGTGCTACCGATTTAGATCACGAAGTAAGGCCCGACGAAGAGGACGAGCCTGCGAACATCATCCCGGACGATGCCCTACTAGGCGTTGATGGGAACGAAGATGCAGACACAGAGATGACTGGGACTGACGATCAAACCACGCTGGTCGGAGAAGATCCAAAAGGGGACGAGCTCATCGTGATGGATACCGAGAGCGACTCAACCTCAGTTGCAGCCACACTATGTACCCTTACAATCAGGGATGGCGAGCCAGAGGGCGCGGGACCGGCGCCTCCCAGAGGGGAAAGCAATGACCCATGGATCTCAGCTTTTCAAGCGGGACGACTAAACGGTCCGAAGACGATCGAGTCAAGAGTTACGAGAGGATCGCTAAGACCTACTCCATATCAGTCACAGGCTTTCAGTACTGTGCCCGACGAAGGAGAGAGGGTTGACAATATGGAAGAAGCTCCTGATCACCCACCACTTCGCTCGGAAGACCGATCACCGGCTATAATGACCAGGGACGGCCCAGAAACTACAGAAAAAGAGACGAGTACGTCCATACGAGACGCTCGCTTATCCAAACTCATCGCGACAAGGCAAAAGATCCATCGCAACGAACTTCCACCTCCGCCCAAGTGGCATTCAGAATTAGACTCCCATCCTCTTGGCGAGCACTCCCGACAGGCTGAGAAAGCTCACCTGCAAAGTCATAAAGAGATGCACACCTGGGCCGAAGTGCCCAGAATCGCTGCACGAGGAAAATTACTCCTAGACTGCATGTGGGTGTACGTATACAAGTTCAATAAACACGGCTATTACATAAAGTGTAAAGCTCGTTTAGTGGTACGGGGTGATCAACAGCCCAATACCCGCCTGGAAGACACCTATGCGAGCACGTTAGCAGGACGATCCTTTCGTACTCTCATGGCAATTGCAGCTAAGTTCGACCTTGAACTCAAGCAGTATGATGCCGTCAACGCTTTTGTCAACGCCAAAATAAATGAGGAAATATATATGCGGATGCCGCCCGGGTATAGGCGACCCGAAACAGTTGTGCGGTTAGAACGAGCATTATACGGGCTGCGACAATCGCCCCTACTATGGCAAAAGGAGCTTACCGGTACACTGAGAGAGATCGGGTTTAAACCCGTCCCCCATGAACCATGCTGCTTTACCCGAAAAGGGATGCTTCTATTCGTCTATGTCGACGATATGGTTATTGCCTACAAAAAGGAGAGCCAACCAGAGGCGACTAAAGCGATCGAAACGCTGAAAAGCCGATATAACATGACAGGTGGTGACGATCTGCAGTGGTTCCTAGGTGTTGAGGTAATTAGAGATCGCCCTAATCGTCGGTTATGGCTATCCCAATCCTCATATATTGAGAAGATCGCCGGGCTGAGGGAGAATTACATGACGAAGTTTGCGAGCACGCCAATGAAGGCCGAAGAGCTATTTCCATACGATCAACAAGCGACACCGAAAAGCCTCTTTCGATACCAGCAGAAGATCGGGTCTATCTTGTACGCTGCAGTCATCACTCGACCAGACATAGCTTTTGGCGCTTCACGACTAGCTCGTTTTAATCAGAACCCTGGTCCAGAGCACCACAAGGCAGCTGACCGGCTCCTGTCTTACCTACTCCTAACCAAGGAACTATCCCTGCAATATGGAGATGGTGATAACTTCGTGGTATCTAGCGATGCTTCGTTTGCCGATAATACTCTTGATAGGAAGAGCTCACAAGCACATACTATGACGCTCTTTGGAGGCCTGATCGGGTGGCGCGCTAGTAAACAGGATACGGTAACCACCTCAACCACCGAAGCCGAACTACTCGCCTTAGCCCAAGCAGTCAAAGAAGCCCTTTTTATAGGGAGATTACTCGTTGAGCTGGGGGTGAGGCTGGAAGACCACCGCATAAGGATTCAATGCGATAACCAACAGACCATTGGCCTCGTCACAAAGGAGATCGCCGTATTACACACCAAATTGAAGCATGTGGATATTCATAATCACTGGCTAAGGCAAGAGGTTGAAAAAGGAACGATTCAAGTGGAATATACGCCCACTGGAGAGATGGTGGCCGATGGCCTTACCAAGTCATTACCAGCACAACAGTGGGAAGGGTTCTTGCAGAAGATCAGACTATGCGAGCCCCCCAGATCTGAGCCAAGGAACCACTCCGCAGAGGAGGGCAAGCCCGTCAACAACCTAGACGCAACTGAGGAATCATTGATAGGAGGAGAATCCGAGGAATGGATTAATTAGAGACGAGCATGTCACCAACACATGAGGACTGCAGTGAGAAGCAATTGAATTGACAAAGCAAATTAACTAGCAAGCCCTTTCCAGATTCCTCAAAAGCTCCCCGAAAAGAACCATTTACGCCACCAAATCTCTCGAAGTCCAAGCAAATCAATCTTCCTCCTCTATCCCCGCCAGGGATAACATCGTACGAACCGTTGTTCGAAGCTTGTCGACCGTAGCCTGAGAGGCTCCACGCACCAAGGCGTCTCGAAGGGCGGAGGCAGCGGGGGCCACCACCGGAGGGCTGGAATAAAAGATCAGCTTAAGCCTAATTCAAAGGAATATAACAGAGGTTATTCATACGTCACCTCGCACTTATGCCCATGGGCACAACGGAAGCAACGGGCACCTCGCCCAACCGTCTCTTCACACACGCCGTTGGAGCGACCCCGAAGGGCGCTCCGAACGCAACGAAGGCAAGGAGGGTCCCTGACTTCTCCAGACACACGCGGAGGCGGTGCACGCCGACGAGGACGGGGAGGCTCAGGCTGAGCCTCACCCGAGCGAGCATTCAGGTCAGGCCGGGGATGTGCCCGGTCACCGAAGTTGGGCTGTGGGATTCCACCCACTATAGTGTACGAGCCAGGGCCCAGTGTGGCTCGCGCGACGGAGGGCGTGAGCCCTGTCGATTGAGCCGGGGGAGCACTGGGGGTGACCCCTCGGTCAGGAGTGACCACCCGCAAAGGAGAGGCCGAAGAAGAAGGGGTGCGCTCGTCACGAGCCTTTGTCATGCTACGGGTGTTGGCAGGCATGGTGATCTTCTAATACCAAGATGACAGGGTGTTAGCCACGCAACGTTTGACCACTAAGTGGCGACGGTTACCTTAAAGAAGGGAAAAACGGAGGTCTTATGTGTACGAATTTTGGAGGCGTGTTGACTTCCTATGAGACACGATTAGAGAAGAATAACGAGCGCGCCAACATAAGGAAAGCGAGCGACTCACGAGAAGTTGAAGAGTGTGCATGAAGAAGGAAAGGAAAGGAAGAAGTTGAGCACCAAAGGAGGAGAAGATATGCTCGTCAATCTCTGATGAACTAACTATGCCATGAGGAAGGCACCACTCGAGATGAGTCAAATTATGAAGCACTCCTTCCTTACTTACAGGAAACCATTACAGAAAACAATCATCCGACGCATCGCACCTTCCCAAACTCACGATAATGTCCAAATTCCATCCATCTCGAGAAGGCGCACCTTCTAAATCAAAGGGATATTACCAACGCTCCTACCTCACGATACATCGCAGCTTCCCAAAGAAAACGCCATAGAAGGAACGAGCAGGCAAGATGGGGGTGACAAGCTCATTTTTCCCTTCAATGACTTAGGCCAGTCTTCTACCCGAATACTAGCCTAAGGGGGTGTGTTGGATAAAAAACGAGCGTACCGAATAGTGGAGAATGCTCGTTATCACTCGCTTAAGTACATATGGACCAACGGAACCCGGTAACAGCATACACTAGTGAATATGGTGGGGTCTTTCAGATATCCAGATGAGGGATTTACGATATAAGGATTATGTAAATATACCGTATAGTAGCCACCCATAATTCCCTCCGAAAAAAGCGAGCAGCTGGAGGAAGAGGGAGAAGAGCAGACAATACAATCACGGTTGAATCCAACTCGGCACATACTTGAGCTGAACTTCCCCAACAATATCGGACCAGCGGCCCCGTCCTCTTTTCACAACCGAGTCATCGTGGATTCGTGCCTATCGGTGCTATGTAAGTAGATAGACTAACCTAACTCACTTAGGAATGTAACCCTGCCTTCTCGGTATGGAATGTACGCCACAGGCCGCGGAATGTCTCGGCTGAGACTGTCACGGTCATACGCTGGTGATTGACAGATCTGGAAGCTGGACTTGTTGGGCGCCTCACCGCATCGTACTGCAATCCGTGTGGTGCCGTCTGTAGGACGACGGCGCGGGGCGAAGGAGGGCTCAACTGCTGTAGCGTGTAGGTAGTCATTTACACGTAAGTTCTACTCCATCAAGACGTACGCGTGCTAAATATAACACTAGTAAGTACACCGCATCACGTTTTGACCCGGTCGATACTTGACTTTGATGTTTATTATAGAATGATTGGCTGACTGCGCCTTGAAGGCCACACATTCATTATTGCGTAAGTAGGTGCCCTTGACGAGTCGCCGGTAGATTATAGGTATCTAGTCGGTAATCTGTAGTTGGTAGACAACTAATAGTTCATTCGGGACGTGATGCGCATGGCACATGAATTGAAATGGTGAAGAGGTGAATGTTTGCATATGACACTGGCACAAGGAGTGCCAACCACCAAGAGGAGATGAGAGGGAGCAAGAGAGGGAGCGAGAGAGAGGGAGAAATTTACCTGTCTGTATCTAGTCTTTCTGTATCACTTGCCCCTTTCAGACGCGTCCGCTCGTTCCCTCCGTCGACTCTCGAGACTGTCCAACTACTTACGTCCACTAATCAGAAACTCGGGCAGGATCGGGGCTACTGTTCCAGTTGGTTGTCCCTGGGAAGGCGCTATGCAGATAATAGGTTAGATAGTGGGCACCGGCGCTGAGTGAGATGGGCTACCTAGATAGGTAGCCCCCAAAGTTAGGGGCCTGTAGCCCAGTGCAGCTTCCCTTATTTAGGTACCAGGAAGGGAGACTAATACGGAGTACTTTCGTAGGTACCTAGAAAGACGACGCGCCTCAATTGGCTCGTTAATCAACGGGACCCATCTGGCCCCTTTCTGGAAGCCGCTGACTGTTCTTGTGGCAAGTGGCCACGTCGGACATAAAGGAAGGGGTCGCTCCCCCCCTTGGACCTTAGGTTAGGCGTCCACCCTCCTCTTATACTCCAGAGCTTGTCA
The DNA here is from genome assembly GCA_028637585.1 of Xylariaceae sp. X187. NCBI lineage: Eukaryota > Fungi > Ascomycota > Sordariomycetes > Xylariales > Xylariaceae > Xylariaceae sp. X187. The sequence goes on from JAJIZN010000005.1 coordinate 2,347,293, forward strand.
GACAGAGAGGCAAAGGACACCTGTCCTCGACCTTGTTGCCACTCTGTCCAATACGCCACTCACGCTTCACACACACACGCTTTCTCGAGAGTCATGAGCTTCATTGTCGCCCCTCTGTTTCTGTCAACTATATTACCAAGACAACCATGAAATCAACTGGGCATTCCCTGCGAAGCGAGGAATTGTGAACGACCTCTTCCGTCAAATTCCAAAGCCTTCGCCACACGAATACGACCACACCATCAGCCACACTGTCCCCGTCCCCGTCACCGTCACCAGGTTCTAATTTTTCACCCATTATTCACATCTGTTGTTTTGTGACAATCTATCACATTCACAACCATAATCCTTTAAATACTATATATCTATCTTCCCTTTGAGGTTATAATGGCAGTTTTAGAAGATCCAACAACTCGGCAGTCGTCGACGCCTCATGTCAAGTTTGAGCCGTCGCCTGCTGAGTCCTTCCTGTCTACGTCTACCGATTTATACCCTTCCCTCTTCGCTGCGGCTTCTGCCACTCCTCCGCCGACCTTGGAACTCGCCGACAGTATGACTCCCGAGTCCTTTGTCAATGATGAGAATACATCCAACTCTTCTCCCACCCCCGACCCTATATCCGTCGAAGCAGAAAAGAAACCAACAAAAAAGCGGAAGTCATGGGGCCAAATTCTCCCCGAACCTAAAACCAATCTACCTCCCAGGTAAGCTCGCACCATAGTCATACCGGTACAAGCAGTATATGTTGAATAATGGAGACTGACTGTCACCTTAGAAAACGGGCCAAGACCGAAGATGAAAAAGAGCAGCGACGTGTTGAGCGGGTCCTTCGCAACCGTCGCGCCGCCCAGTCCTCGAGGGAGCGCAAACGCCAGGAAGTCGAGGCCCTGGAGCAGCGTAACGCTGCGCTCGAGGCCGCCTTACTTGACATGCAAAAGAAATCCATGGCACTAATGGAGGAGCTATCTCAGCTTCGAAGAACGACTGGTGTTAGCAGAAGCACGTCGCCTCTGCATACTTTCCAGCCTTCTCCGCTCACTCTATCACAACCTCTATTCTCTCAGTCAGCCGATGGTGTCCCGCAACATCCTTCGGGCACCATGGAAGATTTCATCCTCATGACTGAGCAAGATGGTACGGTAGATCCCGCGTCCATCTCACCAGAGCTCAGCCCGGTTGCCGATTCGGACATCAAGTCCGCATCCACTTTAGCAGTCAAGACAGAGCCTGCTACAGGGCTTTCAACCCCTCCATCTGACGAGACACAACATCCAGCAGCGGTGTTGTGCGACCAGCAGTGTCCGTCAGTGGATGTGCCACCGTTTTGGCTATCTCAAAACCAACAGAATCCCCTTCAAACCTTTCTGATGGTCTCTTCGGTCCTGATTTCAGTCTGTCAGCAGCCTCTGAAGCTAATAGCTGGAGCTCTAAAAACCAACTTAGCCCTTTGTCCGACCCCTTCAATTTTGAGTACGATAATTTGGCTGGTGACGCGGCCCCCGAACTTCCCGAGTTCGACATCAATCAGTTCCTCAGTGATGAAGTCAGCGGCGCATCTGCCACGGCGGTGGTCCACGACTCCCTCTCTCAAGAACCCGACTCCACTTTCAGCTTGTTCGACATTGAGAATCAGATCCCTACGGAAGCTTTTAACCAGCAGCCCCATATTGGCGCGTCCACTCATGGATGCGACGATGGGGTTCTTGCGGTTGGTATCTGAGGGACGTGATGGTCAGGTCGACGACCTGGCAAGTGGATTCCCGGGTATCAAGGGAGATGGGAGTTTTGGGCCGCTAATGTGGCCAGAGGGCGCGAGTCTTCCGTCACAAGAGGTACTACTCACACTACTGTGGGTTCTTATAGTCGAAGAACGAAAAACGTCGTCACAGAAGACGAGTATGGTTTTACCACGTTCAAGACCCGGATCAAACGTCCTTCGGGAGCGTCATCAACGAAATAAATCAGTGTATTTGAAAGGGGCATGAGGGTACGGTTCGGGGCGGGTAGCGAGCGGGTCCGGCATGGTTTATGTCCCCAGGAAAACGGTGTACGGACACCGGGCGTCAAGGGTTTCGTGGTGGTATGGTGGTGTGAAACAGGAGACATGTACCAACATTGTTGCAGGAGCGTAAATTATACCCAAATTAATTATAACTACTAAGGCCAGAGCTTGACTCGGTTGAACCCCTCTTCGCTTCGACCGCAAGGGACGTGATTATCGTGCTTTAAAATTAGTGTTGATCATCTTGACTTCAGGTGTATCCGCGTGCAACCTCTCCGCAGTTGCAGACCGGCCGTGGCGAAACTAGCAACTCGGCTAGTCCCCGGTGCATTGTTTACTACTGTTCTGCCATCGCGAGGGGTGTTGAGTGTTGCGGTCCTGTTTTCGGCGGGGTGCTTATGGGCGTTTATTCGGGTTCTCTGTCGTGTCGTTTATTTCCGTCCCGGGGACATCGCGAGGGCAGATGCGAATGGCCCACGTCAGCCGAAGTCAGGAACCCGCTTCGAGTTACTATCTATTGCTACCATGTTATCAACGAGTAGGTAGGTGGCTCGGACGTTATGAAAGTCGTGTAGGTTCTTTGGCGAAACTGAAAACCGATTTCTCATGGCGGGGAACATAGAGAACGTTATACGACAACGGCATTATCGGTTCGCCTCTATGGCACAGGGGTAATGCGTGTCACTCGTATAGTAATAATCTTAAAAAACTTGCGGTGTTATGACAAGATCCGCGGTTCGATTCCGCGTGGAGGCAACATTTAATTTTTGTCTGTTTTTTATTCCCTTCTTTGTTTTAGGTATTTTTGGTATTTAGGTATTGTATACCGGTACCTTCACGGCGGACTTTGTTCACGTAGACAGATTTTTTTGGTTCGATTTTTGTTTTCTAGCTGGCAGGGATGTCAGCGTTTGTTCATGGGATCTGCGGCATTCTGCACTTTTCATGTGTTCCTGTTAACTTAGTTATTAACTACATAGTTACGGATTGTACGTCCGTACAGGCGACGGTAACCGGTGATCCAATGCCGATCCTTTGGACTGACTGCCTTGGCCGTTACTTTTTTCTACATTCACGGAGGTTTCGTACGTCATCTTGCGGGGAGGTCTTCGATCTCCTGCATCATGTATCTTGATGGTTCATAACCGCAGTGAGCGCGTAAAATCAAAAAGTCACCAAGTTATCTATCCCCTCCCTAGTTCCTCCGTTACCGTGGGCAGATCTTTCCCGTATCGCGAGCTGAGATTAACTATTACGGACAAGTTTAATAAAAGATGAACAGTCCCGGACACCTTCTTCATTGTTTCGCTAAGGGTATCCTGAGACGTTAGAGTCGTTCCTGGGCGATTTGAAGAGAAAGCACAGACGTATATGTACGGAATATGACAACCAGGATACCTAGGAGATTGTAACTTCGGCAGGCAATTTGTGAATCTTTTTTTTTTTTTAATATTTTTCAGTATGTATGTTGCATAAGGGCTTGTCGATTCAATAGGTTGTCGTCTGCTGGTCGACATCGGGAGCTGAGAAAGACAAGTTCCCATGTGACTGATGACGATGTCGTATCTCCAACCACATTGGCGTACTAGTCAGTCAGTCACCAAGCGTCCGTAGCATTAACGTGTTCAAACCCCCCCGGGGGCTGTCTGTCATGGGCCTGAGGACTCACATACGGGCAGTTCCTGGGTGAAGCCTAACCTGACCTTCCGACGTGTTGCGTAATACATGCCCGAAAAAGGGCATCGACGAATTATACATCTCGATAACGTTTCTTGATTTTAAAAGGTTTACACGGTATTGGTGCCACGCACAAAATGTCCGTCCGCAAGGGTCCACCATCAAGGCCCCCCCCCCGGTCCTTGGGAGGAACATTAAGTTGCGATGCTCTGCGACCTGTTTCCTCATATCATAACGAAAACAAGATTTCTTTAACCTAACTCATTCATCCCTTCCCTTCCCTTACCTAAAAAAAAAGACAAAAAAAAAAAAAAAGTTCAAAAAGATAAGACATGTATACTGCATTCGAAAGCGATCCCATCCATCTCCTCTCTCTTCCCACGATCCACGACATCACGACCAATGATACCATTTCAGTCTAATTCTACTTCTATTACTTGTCGGATTTCAACAAAACCTTTAACGAAGGCCCTCATATGAAATAAACACCAAAACATTCTATTCACTTGTCGCTGGTCGAAATGCTGTCACGTATGACTTCTTCAACTTTGCCTTGCTGGGCTCGAGATACCTCGATGCTCTATCACGACACCCGAAAAGTCGTGCAGCTTCGAGTCCAGGCCCTCAACAAATCAAAAGAAGAGTGAGTGTCCCTTACATCCACCTATGACCGTGATCATCGCCCGTAAACTTCATCCCCTTTCAATTATCAAGTTCATTCATGCCTTTTGATAGAGGCTTCACACGCCTTCACCAGTTTTCCCATCTCTGAAACATAACCGCTATTAACCCAAATTCCAGTCGCACGCAATGGTACAGCAATCTGACCACAGTAGAGCGCGCCCAGATGATCCTAGAAGGCATCCGCAACGGCTCCAAGCCCGTCTGGCAAGCCGCTGGCCTAGACGAGTTCGTCAGCAATCTGACCAGGATTCTCTGGCCAGACGTCCTTTATGAGCTCCGGGAAATGATATTCATCGCCGACGACGAGGCGATGTCCGGCCACCTAGACGACTATAAAGGGGACTGCGGTTACTGCCGCCACAGCGCCTACCGCATCTGCACGACCGAGATCCTAGCCGCCGTACTCGACAACTGCAAGATCTGGGATGACCTGACGCGAACTATCCGTAATCAAAGGGCCATCCGCTGGACGCCGGCAAATAGTAAGCTCAGTCAAAGCCAGGCTGATCTGGCGGCGTTGGAACCGAAACTGCCACCACCGATCACGAAGAAGAGTGAGTTCCCCATATGGGTACGTTGCCCAGACTTACTGCACGGGCATCTGAGCGAGGACGTCATCGAGATCATCCGCGAACTGGGCGAATCGTATGAAGAGCCCGTCTGGCACCTGCGTATCTCGACGGGCGACCGCGTGAGCATTATCGTCGCGCGTATACAACGCCTCTTCCACCGCCGCGTGCGCACGGCCGTCGAGAATCGTCGTCCCGTCAGCGCCCTGTGTTACGTTTTCGATGAGCGCCTCACAACGATATTCCACACTCGCCTCGGCGCTGAGATTGACTGCCGCCGTCGCCAGCACCCTTCCGTTTGGCACCAGACGCACGGTGTCTGGGCCGTCGCTAAGCGCGTCCTCGTGGAAGTACTGAACACGTGTGAGGATGCTGCCCGTGAGACGAGACCTAGCATGGTGGGCCGCGTGCAAAGCTGGATCGGTGCGTGGTTCGGGCTCGGACGGGAGACTGATCAGGCGCAAGGGAAACATGAGAAAATTCAGTAAGGAGGGGCGATTTCTGGGGTTTCTTTAATCTTCAAGCACGCGTTTGGAACCGGAGTTTCGAGATCCCCAATGGATCAGTATTTTGTCAAATTAACGATATTCCCGTTCAAAACTGGTATGTGTTGGGTTAGCTGGCGTTGGGAGTATTGTTATCGGATGCTTTGGGACATTCTTGGGCGGTATATTACTACACATGTTAACATGTTAGCTATGTCGACAGGCTACGGGGGAGCTTTTTGGAAGTTGAGGGAAACTAAACATCCCTGGAGGATGGGGTTGGATATGATAATGAAACGTGGCGGGCTTGATCTCTGTATCAAAACCAGGTCTTATTTCCCAGATGGGACAGGAACTGACCACCCTTCCCCTTCTCAATACAGCTATTTTTCATGGCTGACAACATGTTGCGGACAGACTCAGCTGGCGCAGCGGGTCCCTTAAAGTGCGGTGAAAAGTTTTGAAAGTTCGCCAGCATGTCCGCAAGGGACGCTTGCTGTTTGCGAGTAGCTGGAAAAAAAAGGGCACTTACTAATAACGTTCATTAAGAATCAGGGAGAAGATACGAAATGATCGTCAAACGACTTACGTTCTCTACCGTCAAATTGGCCGGTCTCCACGAAACCGGGGCAGATGGTAAGGAAAAAGACGCCGTCCTTCATTGTGGTACCGGGCGTTGAACTTAGCGATCACTCTGTTCAAGGTGGCCTTGGAAATGGCATTTGCGGCGTTGGAACAATATTATACTCGTTTATCCTGTCATTGTCGGCCATGCCGCTGGATATGGCAAAGACCTTCTGTCCCTTCCCCTTGAGGATCAGGGGCAAAAAACACGTTGAATAGGTGGATATTCCCCAGGACGTTGATGTTTATCCTCTTGCTGAACTCATCGACAAATTCCTCTGGCTTGCTCGATCTGACAGGCTCACCCGAGCATCCGAGCTCGCGTTAGCCAAACCCAGAACTCAAAAGCAACTAGTCCAAAGTTTTCATCCCATGTTAAGCTACCGGGAACCAGAATCGCGAGATACGCGAGGTAGATAACCAATCGCATAGTTCGCTCTGTCGTATGAAACATCATCAGTCTGATTGTGCACATGTAATTATGCTGTTCATGACTTTTGTGATAGTGATACTCAGCATGGGAGACAAGGATCCAAGAGTCTCGACCACGCAAAGCCATGTCCGGATGATGATCATGTAACATCATTCTCATTCATGTCCATGATACATCAGCATAGCCTTGCGTAGCAATCAACAATCTCATTTCATAATGTTGATCCCAGATAACTTAGTGGGCGACCTTCAAAGCTGAGACGTCTCCCATCATCTCGTTTGCACAGCAAAAACAACGATGCGGTGCAGCTGATCAAGCGGGGAACTCTCAAAATCCGAGACCCGAATCACGCAGTGATCGGGGCGTGCCTGGCCGCCAATCTACTGACGGCCCGACAGGAAGTATGGTGTAAACATGCGTTGGTGGGTTTGACGGATCAATGGAATCTTGGCGGTCGGTCACGGTTCGATTACTGTACGAATATAACTACTAACCTAACCTAGTTAACTAGATATCGCTCACAATGAATCTAGAATCCCACGGGTAATTCCGGGACCGCGTTCAGCATATTCTTTCTCGCACCAAACTGCTTATTGTCGCTTCTCAGTCAGTTGGCAAAACACCAGCTTGTCAACTCTCAATAGACATATCATGACCAAAATAGAAATGGGCTAAACGGTCTAGATGCATAGCGCAATAGAGAAGCGCTCAGAAATAAGCAATGTGTCTCTTGCAGGATATCAAAACCGCAGTCGCAATCTTCGTCGTCAAAATGGCTGCCTGCGGTGATGGTAAGGATGGTAAGTTTTCGGCCAGTTACCAACACAATGCATAGGTGATGCATCACAAGGCGAATTGAATACCTAAGGAAACCAACAGTCATTTCCGTAATGGCACACGATCTTCTATTATGTATGTGGTCAGCGCCTGACCATGGAACAGTTGACCGAGTACGGAACACATACTGCTATCGGCCGAAGGCTTAACTTCGTGGATCGCACCAAGTCTCAGACGGCATATAGGACAGCGAATCCTCGGATACCACAGAGTCGCGCGAGCAGTGACGGCCTTCCGGCCAGGTGCAGGTTCAACCATAGTGGTCCTGACATTGCCTTCGTCAGGCTGGGCCATTGTGTCCTAATTATCCGGTTCACGGTGGTCGGCTAGGTGTAGCGTGTCGCGACTAAGGTAGAGCAGCACGTATGAGGCCTAGAGCACGTAGGTCCTGAAGACGCTGAAGTGCTGGAGTGCTGGAGTGCTGGAGTGCTGGAGTGAGTCGATATACTCTGGGCTAGAATCTCTGCATCTCTGTGTCTCATGATGGTGGCAGGAGAGGGAAGGAGTCAGGATGACGAGTCCAGTGCCAAAGGGTCTCATCATATGGCGTCGTAAGTGGAATACGCCTTCCATGATCATGGTATTACACAATGACACACCAGATGAGTCACTCCTCCCTTCTCGCCGCACTACTCCCCTCGCGGCTTCTGTCTCTCACTACACTAGAGTTCATTATCCGATAAGAGACGGAAGCTGCAAGGCCGTCTGGGTCAACCAGATTCCCTTTCGGGAATTGACAATGTCGCCTAACAGACTCACCGTCAAACTGGTCCTTCGATATACCATTCTCGTCACTCCAAAAGGCACCAGCATCAGCAACAGCTATGCGTCTGGTCGGCAGAGGCAACGAGCTCAATGCCTGAAAACCATGTCGCGGTACCGCACTGGCTATCAGATCCTGACGTGAGCGTCGTTGGTGAGCATTTCAACAAGTCGCAGAGGCATCACAACACGCAGACGACCGCCCATGGCCGACCCATTCCCAACCCAGCCCGACCATGCGTGGCCTCACACGCAGTCCTTCATGACTCCACGTTCGGGGCGGCGTAGCTACCGTTACGGAAGAGCTGATAGAGACTAGCAAAGAAGCTCGCTGTTCTAGGTCTCTCGGGCAGAGGCACGCCGGCGTCGAATTGTGGAACCCATGAAAGAGAGACAAACTTTCTCTTCCAGATCGATGAAATCTATGAATCGTAAGTTATTATACCTAAAGAGTGGACATCCAAGTTGACCCTGACGACGACAACGTAAAAGCCGATTGCTAGTACAGTCCAAGCAATGGTGGTCGCCGATAAGGACTGCTCGTCCCTCGCCCCAGCCTTTAATATGGTTTCCGCCAGGGCTCATCAACTAAAATTAGTGCTCGCCACCAATTCTGGCCAATCGTCAGGCTGTCCACCCGTTTCCTAGTCGGCTAGGAAATCGGGGAGCTAGCCAATTGTAGCTGAATCACTACATAAGGGATGAGCGAACTGGTGGTTCAGGTTGGCCAAAATCGGTGGTGGGCCCCAGCGAAATCGAACTGAAGACTGGGGCGGTGCACCAGTAACCAAGCCGGAGAAGCGTCGTGCTGAATCCATATACGGCAACGATAAGAGACCGGCGTTCATCGTCTGTCCCGCCCGGCTCTCGTTCGTGACCTCATGCCGCATCGGCACCGTCCCTCTTGAGAGCGGACGGGACAATGCATGTGTGGGTATCTACGCTATTTTGATGTAGCGTACACACTGCCTCTCCATATCCTACCGTGGTCCGTCATACACCGGGTCCGAGTATCCACCGGTCTGAGACAGACTTCCACGGCACCGGTCCGCGTCGGTTCGGAGCTACTCCTGCGGGGCGCCGGAGTTTGAGATTCCAGATCCTTGCTAGCGAGTTACCGGACGCGGCGATTTGCTTGGTGGAGTGGATTCATACCAAGCTCCAGTTCGTGGCACGGTGGCCGTAGGCACGACGTCCGATAAATGAATCGAACGATGTGTAATGGATTCCGCGCCATAATCATATTACATAGTACGTGCCGTGGGAAAGCGATGGGGATTACAATTCATCATTCCCCTATGATGGGGGTCCATGTACGTCGATGTCGACATAGGCGTTGGCGCAAAGTGCGCAAGGGTGGCAACGCTGAGTCGCAATTGAAGGTAAGTTATCTCGGGGAAGAACAGACTTTTTTCGCCAATTGGTAGGGTGCAGAGCAGGAGCTTGGGTTTTTGTGGAGTTTGCTCTCTGCATCTTCGGTCTAGGTCAAGCTACTTACACTATATCTATGGTGCCTGATGTCTACATAGGTACAGGATATAGATGTGTCCTTGCGTGGATACGCCGGCTACCTTGGTTCGCCCTTGGTCTGTGTTGACTCAAGTTTACACCGTCATGGCCTGGAATGGATGGTGTTCTGGTCTTTTGTGACTCAGTAAGTCTGGTGAGTAGCACTCATGTATTCGGGGCAAGGATAAAGGGCATGGTTCCTGCATTGGTACACTCTGTCTCCATCACTCGAATTGACTGCTAGGCAGATACGTCGAGCAGGGGCCAGACCTGCCACGACTCTATGCCTACTGGTCATTGTGGATAGAGGGACAGGCAGATGACACATGTGGCAAGAGACGTGATTGTCTTCGTTATCGCTCGAGTACGCCTTCATGGCAAAAGTTCCAGAACCCCTTTCAAGGAAAACGACATACCAACTTAGGTAAACGATCTTGATAGAGCCGGCCGTACCGCAGTATAGTAGACTAGATAGGATAAGGAGAGCCTCAGCCGTCGGATTAGGTAGCAAATATAGCAGTTCGTATCGGATTCGGTAGCGGGATACAGTGGGAAGATCGTGGAGAAAGATGGTCTGGACCGGAAACCCAAGAGTCTCGACTCCGGAGCTAGATAATAAAGTGAACTTGGAGGTCGGTGTGGTTGACCGGATGGAAGGATAGGTTCTATTTATTTTTTTCCCGGGAGCCCGTTCTCTTCTACCTACCTGGGTCTCGACGCTGCTTACATAGATAAATGACGTTAGCCGGAACGGTACGGAATAGTCGAGACTCGATAGTATGGTGGTTCTGTTGAAATTGGAGACTACATCTTTCCCATCCTCTCGTGTGCGTGTTCGAGATAAAAAGTTGCGATTGGCAAGACCCCGAATCTCTCATCCACCCTACTGTGGTAAGGTAGATTAGATACTGACCTATGTAAAGAAGGTAAAGCCGATTTCGGCCTGGCTTGCGTGGTGTTGCTGTGCAAGACTGCAAGTTCGGGATTAACGTCGAGTCTCGAACGGGGTTAACTCGGTGAGGTCATACCCGGGATCTAGGGCCCGGTCCCGGGTGCTTGTGGGGACAAGTGGAAGAAGTGGAAGAAGACGGCTAAGGTGAAATGGATTATGGAAGAGCTCACCTCGTCCCTGACTCAGGTGCACTAGTCTAGATAGTAGATACACGCTCAGCTTTCTCGACTCTCGACTCTCGACGCTCGAGTCCTGGGCTGCACATGCAATTTATGTGCATGGTAATGTTAAGAAGGATCTGGGAGCTTCGAGATTTTCAGGATGACGTTTTTTGTCTCTCATAGGTGTTGCCTTATGGGTGCACACCTCCATTTGTGGGTTTCCCTTATGCTTGAGTCGTCCCCGCGCCGGGTTCAGTCTTTCTCCTTCTATTCCCCGTGTGCTATCATCATGCTATGGGCATTATGGGCAATTGGTTGACAGTCCCTAATCATCTACGGTGGCCGTGCCAACCAAGCTCCAGCTTGATTCTCCGACGATTGAATTTTCGCTAGTTGGTTAGTATGTAGGGTTGGGTAGGTACTTTCTAGTCAGTTTATCTAGTATTACTAGTAGTGCCAGACTCCGAGTCTATCTAGGATCGTTAATGTGTGATTTCATCTCCAGCCGCTACTTATAGAGAGAGAGAGAGAGAGAGAGAGGTTGTAGGTAAGTAGAGTATTACTCGTATCGGTGGGCATGCTTTCTCTTTCTCATGACTTCACATGATTTCCTGTTAGTGATTATGATTATCAGGAATTTGGGTATTTTAATGTAAGATAGACACTCGCTTCGCTTGTTATTTCTTTCTTTGTTTTAATTCATCTTGAACGGGCTACCCACTTCTCCGCCTATCATCTATCTAATTCCCATCCCCAAAAAAATTGCCTCAGTCTTTTTGTTCTCCGGTGTCGTTGTTGTGATTCCGTGTTGCGAGGCGAGAAAGGGGCGCAAACTCGAAAGGTTAGAAGTGCCTACACGCAAAGACAAGTTGCGAATCTCCCGAATAGCATCTTATGGAGGAAACTATGCAGTGCTATTGCTCCAACTACTACGTGAGTCCATCCATTTACGGCATCGTGGCAGAGCAACGACTGAACCGTTCCAAACCAAATACAGGGCCCGGTCAACTGCCATAACAGAGTCTTCTTATTCGGAGACCGATGTGATCGCTGCAGGGTACTTACTCCTTCTCTATCTATCCTCATTTCCCTTGAACAACCACTGATAACAACTCCCCCCCAAAAAAGTCCTCGAACGAAGGCTCATCTACAAATTACGTCCTTAAATTCTCAACGCCATTACCATGGGAACAAGACCTTCATCTAGTCGACGCGGGACACCATCATAAACACCGACAACAGCACCACAATCACAACGCCTCCTCTGACGGACAACACAGTGTCGGAAGTAGTCGACGTTCTTCTTCTTCTTCTTCTGAGGACGTTGACGATGGTGCTGATGTTCCTGGGAATTCCCACAAGTCCAAGTCGCCCTGACTCGGCTCGCTGCGGGCGCGATGTGATGAGATGATTCAAGTTATTAAGAGAAAGGTTCATTTCAGATGGGGGGGTTTTTAGTTGAATGTGTATTTTTTTTTTCTTTTTTCTTTTCGTGGGAGTGAGACGCGGGGAGTCCCTGACTGACGTCTGTCACCGGACAGGAATAATGATGGAAATGTCTAATGATGGAAATGGAAATGGATGTGAGATTGGTTTTTCTTTTTTTTCTTTTTCCGTATATTAGATTAGATTACACCGTCTGGATGTTCTGGATTTTATCAAGGGTATACCAGATTTTTCTTTTTTTAAAAAAGGCAACGGGCTTCTATATTTCTGATGTTCGCTATGGTAAGATTGATGTGGGAAAAAATAAGAATAATCACCCTGACTGACATAACGGGGCATTTGGTATCATGTCTCGGCCCTCACAAGATAGATGGGGTGGCGATGCTCAGCGATGGCTGATGAGTTGTGAGATTCAGTTCTTGGTGAGATCGACCGTTGAAATCACTCCTCTTCGTGAACCCCGTCAATCCGGCCCGTATAATCATGAAGTAACATGCAAAGAGCGTCGCAGCAATGAATACTCATGTCCATGCCAACTATTCAGCACGATGTCAGTTGGATTCAGGCACACGACTTACCGTGAGGGAAGGTGGTTTGGTATCTTTGTCATCTTGAGATCTATCTACGCCGAGCTCTACTTCGTATTCCATCCAAACTTACCCACAAAAACATCACCGGGACGAGAAGCCCCGATGTCAAGCAAAAAAGCTTGATACATTTTACTTTTTATATATACAAATTTACAACCAAAAGAAAAAGACCATCTATATGCAATTTGGTATCATGCAACAACTTTAAGGCACGCGATCGATCGTACGCGGGTCTGGGGTTATCTCAAGCAACTCCAGTTCCAATTCATGCTTATATCCATTTCCTCTTCCCTTCCCCTTCCCTTCCCCTCCATGCTCATGCGTGCGTGTATCCGTCCGTCTGTTCCCTTTCATAGTTACATTTTCATACTGATATCATAAGAGAGAAGGGTGCATCCATATGGGGGGAAGGAATTTCGCTTGCTAAAATGAAGTCGAAGGAAATCAATGCAGCAGGAGGGACGGGATTCAGGGGGGGGGGGGGGGGGGGGGGGAACCGCATCGAGGTGTGTTTTTTTCTCTCCGCAGAGTAAATTAATTAAATCTTTTGTTTTTTTTTATTTTATTTTTTTATATTTTCGGCGGCGGCGTGAGATAGACAAAAAAGATCCGGCTTTTATTTCTTGCCATTAATGTGCCACTCAAAGATCTTATCGAAGACCTCCTTGCCGTTGCCTTCGATCGTGTTGCCGTGACACGGGATTATGGTTTTGAAGTCCCAGCTGTGCATCCGCTGGGCGCTCTTGTTGAAGCTGGGACGGTCCCTGCTGCTGAGCAGGTACCACTGGAGGCGCTTTTGGCCCTTGGCGGCGCCGGCAACGCTGGTGAAAATGTAGAAGAACCTCCTCAAGAGGCCGCCGGCGTCAATATCGCCCGGCGGCGCCCTGGAGTACTGCTCGGTGGGGGGCTGGTTGAACAGCAAGTCGGCCTCGACCAGCACCTTATCGGGCTTGTAGAAGAGGACGATCTCCTGACTCGGGTGGGCAAAGACGAACTCGACCTCGAAGTCGGCGGCGAACTCGTCGCTGATGGCGGCGGAGTGGGAGTTGGCCTCGTCGTAGACGAAGTCGAAGTCCTCCTTGCCGATCATGGGGTCGTTCATCGCCTTGCGCTTCACCTGCAGGCTCTTGGGCCCGACGAGCTTGGCTTCCGGGTACGCGGTCTTCCACTGAGACAGGAAAATGTGGTGCTCTATATCACCAGCGATAATGTAGCCGACACGACCGCCGAACTCAGCAATCTTGGCCTTGACCTCGTCGGTTAGGGCCACGGGCGAGAAGACAGCGATGGAACCCGAGGTTAGCTTGACTATTTGTTTTTTGGCGCCGAGGTTTAGCTTGTGATCTGCGTGAAGAGCGTACTATCCATATAAGTACAGCTGCTTACTGATAGTAGCACGACCACCGACAGGGACTCTCTCGAACCGCAAGAAGGGCACGGAGACTGTGACGATATTGGGGGTGACGTTACGAATCACCTGAACCGCCGAAGGGTTCTTGGGGATGAGCCTCTCAGCCATGGTGACGGTAACGGTGACGGTACGCCTGTGAATGAGAGGGAGGATAAGGGGGACAGGATGAGGATGAGGATGAGAGTGAGAATGAGAGTGAGAATGAAAACGAAGATGAGAATGAGAGCTTGATCGGGTTGATTCGAGCGAGGATATGCTGAGACTTCTAGCTGCTGCTGCTATTGTTGTTATTGTTATTATTGTACAAGTGTGAGGTGAATAATGGTGACAGAGTCGACGATGGGCGCCAGGCGAGCTTAAAAGCAGTTCCCGTTCCGAGGCGACGAGCAAATGTCTTGGCACTAATAACGGAGTGCCAGCTAACATGACGGTATGGTGTGCAAAATCCAACTTGTTTCTCGTCGGTCCTCGGAGGCGTCAACTGGTTGTGATAGGCCAACAATGGCTTGCCGAGGTGAGACTTGGACTCGATTTGGAAATGTAAGCCGGCCGGCGCGCGATGCAACAATTCCAGTAAGTATTCCTTTTTTTCCTTTTTTCCTTTTTTTTTCCTTTGTAAGTAGAAGATTGGATTTGGATTATGACGATTATGATATTATTAGGCCATGATGAGGCAAAGGTGGATTTGAATCCATTAGATAGTGCAGCATTACGACAAATAGTGTACGGATCCGTGTGAATCCGTCCACTAGATACGTTGCCCGTCTACTTAGAGTCTTGGTACCTATCTAACTGAGCGTAAGTGCCCAGATACTACCTAGGTAGGTACCTACCTTAGGTAAATAAGGGAGTTAGGTACTATATACGGTTCCGGTGAGAACATGTCCGTAAATACGACGGATCATCATCAATCTCTCGACGGACGCGGGTCGCCCCGGGTCTGCTCGGGCTGCGCGATGGAGTGAATTCACACTGAACAGGCACAGAAGCAGGCAGATGCTCTTACTGTGCGATTAATGGTGTACACTGTCTAGCTAGGTGAAGAATCGGAAGGTGTGCACAGTGTCGCTTACGCGGGCACGGTCGGGTGTGATGTGGGGTATCGAGGAATAACTAGAAGTACCTAGCCACGACTGAACTTTCAATGACGTCAATACATTGTACCGTGCAGATCGATATGAGCAGCACTGTATTTCTACCTCCGATTGGCATATTCGAGAACCGGCTGAGACATTTCCAAGTCCGTGTGTCTGCTTATTTTCGCACACCGTGAATATAGTCCAGGGAACTTCCAAGAATAAACATGCCTCATCGACGATCGAACATGGGCCTGATATTACCTGAAGGCTGATGCCGCCCTTTAAAGCCGAAGGACAATTTCCTGACTGGGTTGCAGTGTGACTCCTTCGTATCCCCTCCGACGAAGCCGCCGGCCTTCCCATTCTTACGGCTGCAAGCACCTATAGGGCCATAGGCTGCCAACAACTCATCACTTCATGGTTGAGGCCTAACTTACGGACTAACTTACGGACTACAGCACCAGCAGATACGAACGAATGCCGTTGAGTGTGCGACCTTGTTCATACGAAACGGCAGATGAACGAATTGTGTCCACGACCACAATTTCTCATCAATCAGTTTGGACTCTATAGATCCTTCGGGCTGTGAAATATTATCTCAGCTCTGGCAGTTCGTGCCTTGGACATATGTTTTCCCGAGTTTGCTTTGATCACGAGAGCACGTCATGATCACGATATAGCAAAGGCTTCATATATATCCCGGCTACGAGGAACTCTAGGTATGAGTAAAGTTGAGTATAAATGCCCATCCGCCTAAGCGTCAGCGAGTGAGGCTCACTTGATGCCAACAGCGAATCCCCTGATTGATTTGTGACTCTCATATCAGATTCCGCATATGAATAAATAAATTCACGCGACTGGGTCAACTCGTCAACATGAATTGTAATCATCGATTTGGATTTGTGAATCGGTACGTCAAGTGACAAATCGCGGCTTATTATACAAATTCCCATATTACCGGATCCCAACGCTTCAGAGAATACAGCATGAAAATACAATCCGCACATCGTATAGCAAACATGAATACCTCCTCCAACTTGGATCCGAACTGGACCGGGACCGGGGCTGCGATGATACACGTCGCCGTCGCGGGAAACCGTCATCAATCATCCAAATTGAGGACCCCTTCACCAAATATTTACCCTTGCCTCCTTCACTCTTCAAACTTCAAATACCACGAAAAAAGACCCCTCCCAACGGCTGAAAACTACGGCCAGACGGTGTCCCAGAAGTAGTCGAGGTCCGGGGTGCCCACACAAAAGATTTTCCGGTCATCGGAGGCCATGTATAGGGCCCGAGTCTGCGCATTGGCATTCCTCCATACGGTGTACATCCTGCCCTCGGCGATCGTGACGGACACCATCATGAGAAACGTTGTCCATATGATGATGGACCCGGCCGAACCGTACCGCACATGTTTCATGAACATGCGGTATGTGTTCCTCGGAGTGTCTGATAGCAGACTCCGAGCCGCTCGTCGATTCCAACCCTCGTTAAACGCCGCGCCAGCTGTCCCTATCGAGCCCCCACTCACCTGATCTCGTTCGCTCAAGCGATTCCGGGCACGGACGTGCGCCTCATTGCACGTGCGGCCCATGTCGCCTAGAAGATCGCGCTGTGTCGTCAAGCTCTCAGCAATGGCCTTGTACTTCTCGACCTCCCGCCGTACCCAGTCGAGTCGGCGTGCTTGAGCCGCGGCATCCTGGCCTTGCAACAAGTCTTCCGTGGTTGTGGTGAGTTCTTTCAGGTTAAGCGCCAAGCTGTTGATATGCTCTTCCAGCACGGTCTGCGTCGCATTGACTTGTTGACTGTTGCTGCTGAGAACCTTGCTCTGGTCTTCCATGATTTCCTTGAGCGATGCCAAATCGGCCCTGAGGGACTCTACGCTTGTCTTGAGGATCACCACCTCAGCCCGGAGATGCTTATTTTCTTCCGCGAGCGGGTTGTTGTCTGCAAGACGCTTGTTCTCTTCTTCGAGGCGTTTATTATCGTCCTCGAGTCGCTTTCGCTCCTGGTCGCGTTCCCCTTCCTCTGCCTGCGCCTCCGAGTCGCGCTGTTTTAGAGCTTGCTCGAGTTCTTCTAGCTGACTGCACTTTTCTTCGAGCTGGTCTTTTAGATTCTTTATCAAATCGGCGTTTTCCAGCTTGAGCTCTTCCAGCTTCTTCGTCAATTCGGCCTGTTCCAGTTGGTTTTGTTCCAGTTGGCTCCGCTTCGCGTTGAGTTGGTCTTCTAGATTCTTGATCGACGCGGCATTTTGTTCCGTCACCTGATCTTCCAGCTTCTTTGCCAACTCGGCCTTCTCCTGCTGAATTCGTTCCACCTGGCTCTGCTTCTCGTCGAGCTGCGCTTGCAGGTCATTCATCGAGTCGGCCAATTCTTTCTGGGCTGCCATGGCCGCTTCTAATTGCTTCTGCTTTTCCTCGCGCAGATCGCCAAGTTCGGCGCCGCCTTTGTCGGACACTTCCAGCTGAGCGGTCAACTCTCTTGCCAGTTCGGCGTTTTTGTGCTCGGCCTGTTCCAGCAGGTGCTGCGTTTCACTGAGCTGATCTTGCAATTCATTTCTATAGGCGGTCGTTTCCTGCTCCAAAATGTCCAGTTCGCTCTGCTTTTCCTGGAACTGCTTTTCCAGATCCTCGATCAAGGAGACCATATCTTGTTCTAGATTACCCATCCGCTGGCTCAAGTCAAGTTGGTTTAACTCCTCTTCCAATTCGGCCTTTTCTTGCTCGAGAGTCTCCAGTTGGTCTTGCTTTTCCTTCAACTGAGCCTCCAGCTCTTTGATCTGTCCGTCCTTGTCTGGGTTCGGCTCCCCTGTCTGAGCAGTTGGTTCCCTTTCCAATTCAGACTTTTCCTTCTCGAGCCTTTCCAGCTGGTCTGTTAGATCCTTGACCGACTCGGCCATTTGTTGCTCGACCCTTTCAAGTTGATCCTCCTTGTTTTCAAGCTGTTCTTGCATACTCTTTATCGAATCGGCCATTTCCTGGTGGAGAATATCCAATTGCGTCTGCGTTTCTTCGAGCTCGTTGTTCAGATTCACGATGTCTTGCTTCGCCTTCTGCAGCTGTTCAGTTAAGTCCTCGAGTAGTTTGCCCTTGTCTTCGTCGTCCTTTGAGACGCCGGGTTCGGGTATCGGTCGATTATTTAGGTCGGCTATAGCTGCGTCTTGCTCCTGTATAAGCTTCTCCAACTCAGCTATTCTAGCCTTGCCGGCCTCGTAGTCCTCCGTCAGCAGTTGACCCTGCTCTTGTAGACTCTCTATATCAACACGGCAGACGTCGACTTCTCTTTCGAGCATCGCAATCTTCGCTTCCAATGCTTCTTTCTCCTTCTTGAGCTTGTCGTTGTTGTCCCGCTCGTTAGCCAAGTCCTTCCTCAACCGCTCCTTCTCCGCCTGGCAACTTTCGTTCTCGGTCTGGAGCTGCATCATTGCTTGCTCCCGATCCGTCAGAGAAGCGTGATCCGCTCCGGTTGTTGTTGGTGCGGGTCGGGTGTCGCCATCTCCTGCGTCCCCTGACGCTGACCCTCCGGTACTGTCGTTGCCGCTCTCTGATGTGTCGCCAAAGTCATCACCGCCCAATTGGGCCGCCGCCGATTGATATGCCGCCGCTTGATGTGCGGCTGTCCCGCCGGTACTGTCGTTTTCGCTCTCTGATGTGTCGCCAAAATTGCTGCCTCCCAATTGAGCAGCCGCCGAGTCCCGTTCGGCATACAATCTCCCGATCATTGTGAGTTCCGTGGGCGAGTGATCGTCGTAGCGTTGCTTGTAGCTATGCAATATCTCCTCCTTCTCCCTAAGCGTGGCCTCGAGATCTGCGACAGCCGTTCTCAGTTTATCTGTCTCCTCTGCTGCCTTTTTTAAGACTTCGTTCAATCGTCCGACTTCTTCTACGAGTACCGCTTCACGCCGGGTGGATGCTGTGAAAAAGTTTCCGAGTTCATAAGTCTCTCTGTCCTTCGTTTCCAAAATTGCTCGTAGATCCTCGATGGTTCCGTCGCGGGCTTCAATCATGTCTTTCTTTTGCTGCACAATTCTCTGGGCGGATCGCAACTCTCCCTGAAGTAGGCGGATTTCTTCTTTGTCCTCCTTCATGATCTTGTGTGCACCATCTCGCTCTAGTGTCATATTATGGGCCTTTCTCCGGAATTCAGATACCTGCTCTTTCATCTTTGCCATCTTCTCTTCGTGTTCTTCTCTTTCTTTTGCCATCTCGGCAATGTCCATGTCGGCTCGTTTGAAAAACTCTGCGCGTTCGTCCTTGAATCTCGCCTCTACTTTTTCCAACTGTTCTTTGCCAATCTCCAACTCCGTCTGGACGTCCTTCTCAAGGAGCCTGACCTTCTTCTCGTACCGTTTGGACGTTTCCAAGACTCTGACATACTCGGCATTGTAGCGTTTGAGGTGCCCCTCTAACACCCCCTTGATCATTTCGATGGCCGCGTCAAAAGCAGGATTTTCCGATGGTTCCTGCGCGCCTGCTGCTTCGGCGAGGTCCTTCAGTATCTGGTTGACAAGCGCCACCGTGCTGAAGAGCTTCAGGGGGCGTGGGCGCGGCATGATGGCCTCAGCTACGGACGTATTGGGACGCTTTGCATTGATCGTGGCAACGGTAGCCAAGTTCGAAACTTCCCATAGTTACTGATCGCACTGGGGGCTACAAAGATCCTTTTTGATTACATGGTTTGCACAAAGAGTCTCGAGATGTGAACTCCGCGTTCAGATGCTAGGATGTGATTTCCTTTATTCGGGTTTGGCGGTAGGGGCGAAGCTGAACATCTTGTCTATTCTTTCAAGGAGAATCAAGTGACTCGTTCATCTGGTATCCCCGATGCGAATAGTGCCTACCTGCAACCATTTTGAGGAGACTCGAAGCTCGTTTTTTTCAGCTCTATGCGAGACACAATGCCGCGAGAATATTTCATCTCGGTAGCGGTTGCAACCTAGTTGGTATTCGACGGTAATGGGTTTGGACGCGTTCGGATAGCTTCGAAGAACGAACCATCCCATGCGAATTCAGGACGGTTCGTTCACCTCCATCCACGACGCTTCATAACAAAGCCTCTCGAGGCAGAGCTCCATGTCCGTCGTCCAATCCGGCCAATCGGCTAGGGTGGGCACTCTCATTGTTTCGCCCACAGGCGGCGGGCAACGATGGCCTCGACTTTTTTTCTGGTACTTCGTTTCTTTGTTACCCCGAGTCGCTACTCGTCGACTCGGTAGTCCGACTGACTGCGAAGGCCGACGATCATGTGCGGTCTGCATAATTTCATAAGTAAGATCACCTGGCCAATCTGAACTTACCTCCATCTCTTTGTTGAATATCTTGGATGTCCATGGCATCAAGAGTACCGATACCACAACTCGCAATGCTCCTGCTAGACGAGAGAAGTCAAAATGCCTTCATCAGACATCAGGAAAGATCCGGAGGTACGAGAAGTGGATATTAATACGATCACACCATATAGACGATTTCCTGCACTGGTTGCCAGAGGGTTAGGCTCCTAACGTCCCAGAGCAGCAAGAATATAGCGGGTGTGTGTGTTTGTCTAATTGCCCTACCTGCATACTTGTATTGTGAGGAACGGCCACTATAAGCGTAGCAATAGTTATCATATTCCCCCCGTTGAAGTTAAGCCATTGAGGGCGTTCAAAGCAAGACACAACACGCCATGACGCGGCTAGAAAACTACCATCACACATGCTAGAGTTGAACCTGAATAAGGGGGCCCATTTCCACTCGCCCGAACGATGTGGCATTAGCGTATGGGCTGGTATGGGTGCCGTTCTATACATGGCCATTAGTGAATGGCATCGTGGTGCCTTGCACGGACCCTCCTCCGGATACTGATTATAGTACATTGGTGTATGGAGACAATTGTAGTTGAACAGCTTGTCGGGGCGATCAGCTGTACCAACTCCGGGCGCCAGGTCCCTGGGTACTCTGTTCTTTTCGGTGTTCAATTATTGATTCGGTGATGTTGAACGCGTCGATGATATCGCGCCACATCTGCATATCGATTGATAGCACAGCCTGGTGTCTCTGCGCATCACGTTTAGCGGCACCAGCATCTTGGGGGGGCGTAGGCTCTGCTGTGTGTTAGAAAGGGCATGGCAAACTGCAGGAGGGGAAAGGACTGACGTAGTGAGGGAAGACCAGCTTCGTCAAATTCGAGTTGGACGGCCCCGTCTCGAATCAAAAAACTGACGTAAAACATGTTTTCCACGGTCTGCCCGAAAGATTTTGGATTGATGACGAATTTTAATAAATCAATGCCACCGGTATCTCTAAGGCCATATTTGTTCATTAATGCCTGGGCTTCGGCGTCGCCATGATTTTCGAAGGCAGCTTCAACTTTGGCTTGCGCCTCGTCCTGAACTTCCTGTAATCGTCGAAGTATCTTGGCGCAGATTGCTGTCAGGTCATTCTTTTCAGATCGTTGTACGTCCTCAACGTTTAAAACTTCTGGCCTCGTCTCCCTGAGATCACCGGCTCTAAATGGCGCGCTGCGTTTCACCACTTTTCGGGTCTTCTTTTCGACGGACAGTGGGCCAAGAAGAAAGCCGGATACGGCTGGCCGGCGAATGTTCGGGAGACAGGCAAAACGACCCAGATGCTCCCAGTTGAGCATGTCGCCATCATCTCCAAATTCGTCTTCGTCTGAATCAACAGCGTTTCCTCTAGCTGGCTGCCTTCGATGTTGCTGTGTCGACGTAAGTTCGGGGGCATCATTGTCGGCAATCCCTGCACCAAGTCTCATATAAGTAATACACTTGGAGACAAACTCGTCGACGTCGATCCCCTGAGAAACGTTTCCGTTAGCGAGACGTGCAGCTCTACGGTAAGAGGCATCCGCGGCGGTGACAAGCAATTTTGAATCGATGATGGCTTCGCCCGTTTGCTTGACATGGTGAAGTAGTTCGTTCGCGCGGGTCACCGTGTCATTGAGCAACGTAGATTTAGGGTCGTAGAGCTCATCCGGGTTTTCCTGCAAGCCGCGCATGAGATCTCGATAGCCTCGCTGGACTTTGCGTCTCTCCTCTAGCGGTTGATCAGGGTCATATTGGTCAGACTCTGACTCTGAGCGATTACTGTCCGAGACAACGTCGGGTTCCTCAGTGCGACGCCGAGAGCTTGAGGGGCCAGCGCCATTTGTCAACGTTCTTTTTCTCTTAGAAGGACCGTCGGCATCTCCCCCTCTATCTCGCACCACCAAGGTGCTCTGTTGAGAAGGCGAGGCTCGGCTATCAGCAGCCTCAGATCCCGCCCGCGACGACATAATTGATGGGACGGAACTGATATGTGTGCGATGTAGATTTTAGTGTTTTGTAAGATGAGAGTTGTTAATCCTGGTTGGCGTCTAGATTTCGGAGGGCAATAGATAGTGGGGGGGGGGATCGTGAAGGTCAAACGCGTCTTCGCGTTAGTCCAACAAACGAGTCAGGTTAATTGATCTCCAATTTAATTTGCGCCGGTATCCACCTTTGTGGGTTGGTAGATACTGGCCAAGCTAGGTGTGCCGTCATATATACTAGGTAGGTACCTATCTAGTTACCTAAGTATCTAGTTATGCAGGCAGTAGATATGTAATCAGACATATGTGGGTCTACATGATGTGCATAAGTTTAATATGTCCATGCACAACTATGTATTGAGCTTAGGTTAGATAGATAGTACGTCCGTAGGTAGACTGGTGCTGCGAGCGCGACTACTGCACGACTAGTGGTGGGGAAGATAAGCCAAGATGAATACGATAAGGACTCCGGTCGCTTCTGAATTCAATGCTACGTCGTCATGGCTTGTGATACCTATGGACTCCTAAAGTTAACCCATTTCGCCTACTTGCTTAAATTACACCTTCACGTCTCTTCTTTCGTGAACCTCCGACTTTTATGCGAACCAGTGCTTCTTCAAGTCACAGTACAATGAATGACATGTATGCTCTAACTAGTGGGCGACCAAAATAGTTGACAACAAGTCAAAGGCCGAGATGGAGCCCTTCTCCTTTGGCACTTCGGAGTCGCTCGACTATCCAGTCAATGTTCGGATGTGAGTTAACTTGACGGTCACTCAGGAAAGGCTCGGTTCTATTCGTGTTCCTGTTGCTCTACCTTCCCTTCATCGCTGACTACTTCCGACTGATAGTATTAATCTGGAAGGCGACGAAGCTCCGTATTTGTTTTCCACTCTTCTGGAACGACCAGACTTGCGACATATCGGCTCCAACACAGGGTGTGTTCATGCTCATTCTATCCTTTCTTTCCCTACGACGGGGATCCTAACTTTGAGTGTCATCAGCCCCTTTTCCGAGCTCTACGTTACGGTCCAAGTCTGCGCTGGATCAAAGCCTCTGACTGTGCCAGTCCAAACTTCCTATAAACCTTTTCGTAACGAGAGAAGGTGAGCACAACGTTCAAGACATGCGCTTGGTATTGTGAGGCCCATATACTAAACTGAATAGGTGGAACGAGTGGCTCACTGTCCCGATACCATATAAATCCCTTCCTCTGAACTCGTGCCTCGCAATAACCATATGGGACCTGTCGCCGACTGGCGGCAGCCAGGCCCAAGGACATGCAGTTCCTTTTGGAGGTACCGTTTTACCGCTGTTTGACAAGGATAATCAACTGCAGAAGGGACGCCAGAAATGCTTCGTTCATCGCCACAAACAGGCCGACATCAACGAGAATACGTCCACTCCATCGAGCGTCACAAAGCGAAAAGACGTTGCCGGGAAGACTGGAGCAGCTGCAGGTTCTGTCGACAAGGAAGCCGAGGAGCTTGAACGGATGGAAAAACTATTCAAGAAACATGAAATGAATGAGATCCCTCGAGTTGAATGGCTTGACCAGCTTGTGTTTCGCGGCGCTGAACGGCGCGGCCAACAAGCCGCCAGAAACTCGGTCAAATCAATTCAACAACAGGCTGCTTCGTCTAAAGAGAAAGATAGCGAGTCTCAACAGAATGGCATTACGGAGTCGGGAAACGAACCGCCACCGAGACCTGGTCCATCCAAGTTCGCTTTGAACATTGAGTTGCCTCGGTTCGATTTCCCTGTTGTTTTCGCGGACCATGAATATCCTCCGCCACCGATTTCATCTTTCCAGCACCTTTCCGCGTCCCAGTCCAACATTATCTTGAAGCCGCCCCCAGAGGTTTCGTATGGACCTGGCATCAATGGACCTGAAGAACGCGATCGCATTATTCGCATCTACGATCCCGAGGTTGGAGCAAAGGATAACCCGGCTGAGAGCAAACATAGACGTCTGGTGAGAAGCCAACATCGCCATGGAATATTAGATAAAGACCTGAAACCAAATGCCAAAGTCCGTGATGAGCTTAATATGATCATGTCGTACTCTCCTACTCATGCATTGTTGCCAGAAGAGAAGGACCTCGTGTGGAAATTTCGGTATCATCTTACGAAAGATAAACGCGCTCTAACAAAATTCGTCAAATCTGTCAATTGGCAGGACCAGAGCGAATCCAAGCAAGCCATCCAAGTCCTCGGCAAATGGACAGACATCGACGTAGACGACGCTCTCGAGCTGCTGGGACCGACCTTCGACAACCGTGCTGTAAGGGGATACGCCGTGGACAGATTGAGGAAAGCTGACGACAATGAACTTCTCCTTTACCTCCTACAGCTTGTCCAGGCTCTCAAGTTTGAACACATCTCCACCGACTCAAATCAAGCTGCTGTCCGAGCCTCCTCATTGGCCAACTTCCTCATTTCTCGAGCCGTCGAGAACTTCACACTGGGGAATTACTTCTACTGGTACCTTGGCGTCGAATATGACGACAAAAGCAATGAGCAGGGTGAGGAAGTGCGCACCATGTACGCAAAAGTTCAGTATGATTTTATGAAAGAGTTAGAGAGCCGCCCTGGGGGCAAAGAAACAAGAGCCACAATAAGAAGACAGGCTGAGCTCGTCGCTGTGCTGTCGAAAATCTCGGCTGATATTCAGGCCTCCCGAGACTCTTACCCACGGAAACTTGAAAAGACCAAGTCATTCCTTGCTGATCCAAAGAATGAACTTCTAACGATTGAGCCCCCGGTACCCATGCCATTGGATCCATCGGTCATGATTGCAGGTGTAGTTCCAGAGGAGACGCGAGTATTCAAATCGTCTCTATCGCCTATCATGGTTACTTTCAAAACAATTTCGGGCAGCAAATACCCTATCATATTCAAGACTGGTGATGACCTGCGGCAAGACCAATTGGTTATCCAGATCATCACACTCATGGACCAGCTCTTACAGAAGGAGAATCTCGACCTCAAGCTTTCGCCATACAAGATTCTAGCAACGAGCACATCGGCTGGTGCTTCCCAGTTTGTACCCTCGCAAACATTCTCGGCGATTGCGTCCAAGTTTCATACCAATCCGGCTCTTGCCTATCTGCGACAACATAACCCAGATGATAGAGCATACCTGGGAGTGCGTAAGGAGACATTGGACACCTTCACCAAGTCCTGTGCCGGCTACTGTGTCATCACCTATATCCTCGGCGTCGGAGATCGGCATCTAGAAAACCTTCTCCTAGCACCAGATGGCCATTTCTTCCACGCCGATTTCGGCTTTATTCTCGGCCGAGACCCAAAACCTTTTGCGCCGGCCCTGAAACTGAGCAAAGAAATGGCTGACGCGATGGGCGGCGCCAACCCGCCTAGCGAGGTATACTTGCAATTCAAACAATACTGTTTCCTCGCCTTTGCGGCGCTGCGCAAGTCGTCGAATTTGATTTTGAACTTGTTCAGCCTCATGGTGCATGCCAATATACCGGATATCAAGGCGGAACCGGACAAGGCGGTTTTCAAAGTCAAGGAACGGTTTCACTTGGAATTGAATGAGGAGGATGCGATTAGACACCTTGATCGGATCATGGAGGATTCTTTGAATGGGATTATGCCGGTGGTGATTGATAGACTTCATGATTTCGTACAGGCTTTCAGGTAGAGCTTCGCACGGGTATGTTTTCCGGCTTTGTGTTTTGAGGATTGGAGAATAGCGGCTACAGATTCCTACGTAAGTGGGAGAGCGTTTGGGCGGCGTTTAGATGATCGGATACTTTGGGACAATCCAAGACAGGAGAGTCCGATTATCAGTAGCCCAAGGTGAGCGCATTCATGAGTACAGGGAATACACAAGTGGGTGGTTAAGACGATAACGAAGCTACTTATCTGGTGGCTTTGTCCGTAAAAAGTGGCATCTTGACGGCGATAAGACATGAAATAAACGTACCAGACACAACAAGTTCCTCGGAAACCGTGCTTCCCATTTATCCCCATCTATTCCCATCCATCTCAAAAAGGCAACAAACGTGCCCCATCTACCCAACTAGTCCCACAGCCGAATACCGAGTCGGAAATGGGTATACGCCGGCATGAGGCCTTTCAAGATGTGTTTGCACGGTCTAGAATCTTGATCTGTCTTGCTCTCTCTCTCCTCTCTCTCTTCCTCTCTTTCTCGCTTCTCTTCTGTCGCCTTTACGTTGAACGTATACATGTGATATCAGTACCTAGTCCCCACACGGAATCTTTCTCGATGCTCATTGAACAATTCTTTTTTTTTTTTTTCCTTATATTTTTCTCTCTCTCTCTCTCTCTCTCTCTCTCTCGTAGCGTAGATAGGGGAAAAAGTTCCGAAAAAAGGTTTGAAACTAGCGCTGTCTAAGCGACCCCCTCTCCCTTTCTCTCCTCTCTCTGTCTCTGTCTCTGTCTCTGTCTCTGTTGCCTCCACACCCTGACGTACTTTAAAATCATCATTCATTCCATCAAACTCATACCTTGATTCCCGAAGCTTTCTTTCTCCCTCTTTCATTTCAACTCTTTTGCATCTTAACCGATGCACTGGGAATACAAACTGATCAAACAACACGAAGTAGTTCTTTCACAAATTCCCAAAACAACAAGGATTTGCCCTTGCTCATCTGAGCTACTTACCTACCTGATGCCAACCGGTTACAAGCAATTCACCTCAATTAGCCAGGCTTCGTTCTTCATGACAACCCCTTGCGCACTAGGAATAAAACAAAGACCTTCAAGTACAGTCTCGACACCTCCAATCCCGCCCAAGTCTTGCCCGCGCACAGGGCTTGGGCATGGAGTGGTCCCGGCCAGATGTGCCACATCTTGCGTTTGCGTTCCGCTATAATACAAAAGCGTGTTTAGGCGCCACCATTAGGGGCTGATAGCTGTGGCAGTTGGTGCTGGCCCATGCCGGCGGCCATTTGTGCAACAGCCTGGGCGTTGAGCTCGGCTTGGGCATTGATCTCCGCCTGATTAAAAACGCCTTGTATGGTGCTTTGGTCCTCAGGGGAGAGATGTATCGTGAGAGTGGAATAGAACTGAGGGTTTTCCTGTTGAATTTCTGTTTTGTAAAATGTTAGTAATAGAATCCAAATACCGTGTTGCTAAAAGTAAACTCACTCATAAGAGCACCCCGCAGTAGTTGATATGGTTCGATCTTGTCCAAAGGCGATCCCAGGAGGACAGTATCTTCACCCAAGTCGCCCTCCGAACCATCATTATCAGCGTCGACTGCACTAATTCTATGAGCTTCCTCCGTTAGGAAATCGAGGTATGAATTGCTCTCAATTCGTTTATCGCTCGGGTCATCTTCTGAGCCGTCGGCGGTCCAGTTGGTGTCTTCATCGCCCCAATCTTCGTCCTCATCTTCCAGGTCGAAACTACTAGGCTCATAATTGTAGTCGTCTCTCATTGCGTCCTCACGGTTTTTCATGGCATCAGGCAAAGTCGTGAAGAGACGCGTAATCCCTTGAAGAAGCCTTGGCCAACCACTCGATACGCTGGCGGGAATCTGGTTCGGGTCGATACTCAGCAGCGATACTATGGCCACTATGCAGAGCTTCTTGTCGTGAACGCGAGTAAAATGCTCCATATTGCTAAACCAGAGGCTGAAAAACTTATTTGTCCAACCTTTGGACTCGAGGACTGCTAGCGTCAAAACAGGGTTGTAATAAATCGAATTGATCACCATCTCCATAAGGTGAATCCTGTAAGACCTAATCTTGACCTCAGATTCGACAAGGACGGTCATAGCCATCGTTATAAAACCGGAGACAGATTGGTCAATGTGACCGCGGAGACTCAACATCATAGCCTCGGCCAGCTTGCATGCGCAGATCCGGTCGACGCCACCTACTTTTTGGTCCTGGAACATATCCTCGACCATAGAGTACAATGCTGAGATGTAGTCAGGTCTCTGAACTAGTTGAGGCGCGCCGTATTGAACAAAGTTGTCAAGAGCAGGGAGCATGTCCTCGAGGTACAGCTCGGCACCGGACTTGAATGTCGCGTGAATGAGTTCAAATGCTTCCCACATGGTAGGTGAGATAGACTTGGCAGCAAAGGTACAGCTGTCAATGATCTCAAAAACTTCGTTGTACAAATCTAAGCGGCCCTCATTAGCATGATCTCCTTTCGTGGATCGCGTTGTTACGCGGATAGGAGACTTACCATAGAGCTTATTTTGCAGAGTAATCTGGATGACCGGCGTCAAGACAGCCTCGATATGTAGGAGCACGTCTGGAGTGCTTTCCAAAGTGAGGATCAAAGTGCCAATGGTTTGTAGTACACCCAAGGCAGTAATGCTCTTATCGTCCATGTAGTCACTGAAATCCTCGTCGTCGTTGCGATTTTCGTTTTTATCTAACAGCTCGCGCACGATTCTCAAATATGTGTCCCGGAGTTGTTCGCTAAGAGCAACGGCGAACGGTGTCAGTTCGGCCGCGAACACTTCGACAAAGTCTTCCATGACATTAGCCAACGCATCGATATCGCATTCATTAGCCAACTTCAATAATTGCTGCATGATAGTCGGAATACTCTGCTGCATGCTGATACGGATAACATCGTGCCTGATTAGAGGCTGCAGTGCCAGTGAGGCGGTAACTCTGACCGGCAGGTCTCTGTCAGCCATACAATCGAGAATGTGGCGATAAATGAGAAGAAGGTTGTTCTGGTCTTTGAAATTAAGCTGCTCAAACTTCTCGATCGTGTCGCATGCCCGGGCACGTAGGTAGCCCTGGGGGCTCTCGAAATCGGGAAAGACGTATCGTACGAGGAAGTATTCCACTTGATCGGCAATGGGACTCTTCTTGCCAAGAAGGACTGGCGCCAAAGTGCCAATCATTCTTAGAGCGCCTTCCTTTGCAATGTGATTTTTGCTCTCGGCGGGCGCCTGCTCGTAATCACTCACAACGCTGTTGATGAACTGGAGCAACTCAAATGTTTGTTTTCTTCGAGCTTTCGTGAGAGTGACGAGAAAGTTGGTAGCGGCGACGTCAGGCGCGGAAACCTCTTCATAAAAGTTCAGCTTTCGGTGCAGATATTCCTCTGGCTCGTCCTCAAATCTCTCGACGTCCTCTTTGCTGAGGCAAAGAACCGGGAAGACGAGATGCGTAATCAGATTGCTCAGATGGGGCTTCATTAGACTCCATGTGGACTTCGGCCGACAACATTCGTCAAGGAAGACTAGGGTATAAGATAAGCACGGTTTGCTGAGCCACGTAGTATTAGAAACCCATTTTTCGATTTCGGATAGATAATACTTCAGGATTTCGGGTGCGACGGTGGTCTCGAACTCCTTAGCAAATCGAGTGGCCTCGTCGTTTTTAGTAACAACGCCTTGGGAGCCGTGTCTGGGGGATGTTAGCGATGCTACGAATAGTCCCTAGCTATTCGGGGGAAAGAGGTTGACCGACCTGATCCAGAGTCTGTTGAGATTGAAATAGGCCCATTTTTTCGCCTTCCACCAATGATGACGTTCGCGCTCCTCGATATCTTCTGGCATAGCCGTAGCAGGTATTGCTTTGGAAACAGTTTGTAGGAATATGGTGCACCATCCTAAGTTGACATCGTGCTGCTTAAGATAGCTGGAAAGTTCAAGCTGCTAGCCGTCAGTTGACCGAAAAAGAGTATCCCAATTAAGGCTTTGTCGGTGACGGGACTTACCCATGTTGCGTGTTTGTAGGCCTTGAGGGCGATGTGAAGCATTTCTCCAGCCTCGTCGCTCTCTTGATTTACCAATTCGTTGCAGACTTGCTGCAGCCGCGGGAAACTAACCTCTACAAGTTTGTCAAAGTCAGCTCGCCCTGCATCTTGGCCGCCCTTAAACCTGTACGCGCGGCATGTAACAAGCAGGCACTGTAGACCAGCGAGAACCGAAGAGGGGTCGTTGGCATGGAGAAGTTGCAGAGTAACATCCACGAAGGTGGGCCATTTGTCGGGGAAATCGTAGTGTAAGATGCGCTGGATTAGCTGCAACAACTGCTGTCGAACAGGGCCACGAGAGCTGGCGAGAATGGGAAGTATGCGGTCGCGGAAGCGTTGCTTTTCATCTTCGGCAATCAGAGGATCGTCGGGGTAATGGTCGCTTCTGGCCCAGCCCCGATTTGTCCGATTCTTGAGATAGATAACGGCTGCAGTGATAGTCAGATACGGAGGTAAGCTGGCAAGGTTAACTATGGGATAAAGGCAACATACTCGATAGGCGGACGGAATCGTCGGATTCGGTGTGGAGAATTTCAAGGAGGACATCGGTGAAGCCAGCATGCCTTTCAGCCTAGAGTCGCGGTTGTCATGTTAGCAATTGGTAAACAAGAGTCACGACAGGCCGTCTGGAGTGATCGGGGGTGCCTTGAAGCGGCGCATCACCAGAGAGGACGTGGCAATATCAGAGACGAGTAGGCGTACCTGTTTCAACTCAAGCTCAGCCGATCGGCGAACGTTGGTGTCGGCCGAGAGAGTTGCGAAAATGCGACTCCGAACGACGTTGGCATCCATGGTGGGCGGGCCAAAAAGCAACGGAGCTGGCACGGGAGAAGGGACTGAATGGGGGCGGCCGCGGGAGCGTTAGAAACAAATGAGTCAGAAGTATATTGGCATCAGGTTGAGCCCATCGACAGCATCGGCTGAAGGAAAGGCAGGTGACGGGCTGGCGGTTGTCGGTCGATGACTGACTGAGAAAATCGTGGCCCGGTTGAGTGTTGTGAATCGGAAAGTGGATATATAGGCCAGGCACGGCTTGAGATTCACGAGGATGAGGGTTCAGCTAACAAATTGTAGGTAGTGTTATAAGCACGGTACGCAGAGGTACCTAAACCCAGCTGCCCAGCTTTGGAATGAAGCGTTGGACCGAGAAGTACAAGTACCTGTGAGAAAAAAAAAATTATCAACCACAAAATATGGGAGACTTGGATGTGGCATTGATTGGGACATGGAGGGGTACCGGTACCTCTTATCTGACCGTGGAGTGGCCGCCGGTCAGGTACACTTTTCCCCACATGCCGCCACCCCTCGCTCAGGCTTTCGCTTTGGGGGAACAGTTCGGGTAGGTACATGTGGGCCGGAGGGATACCAGCTGGCAACCCGGACGGCTTCAGACGGACTACAGTTTGGCAGCTGTAGCCAAGACAATTAATTCTGGATCCAGTGCCCGTGCCATGAACAATTACGTGACGGCATTGAGACATAACTAATGGATGCGCATTACATAACCAGACTCATTAATTAGCACAACCCGCTGCCAATGGCCATCGAAGCACAGTTCTCCGTACAGTGTATATCCGCGCAAATCCGAACCACCCTCGAGATGCGTACACTGTACTGACTGAGCGGTAGAGATGCTGCGATAGGCTTGGTACAATAACGTTCTCTTCTACCTTTATGTACTCGAGGAATAGGACGAAACGCTTCCGTGTTCCCCTGCCGCACTCAACATGATGACTCGAAGAAACCAATAAAAGCCATTCAAGCTCGAATCATTAGGTCGAGAAAAGGCGAAAGTTGCCGACTGAAAACCTTAGGCAAGAGCCGGGAAAGGTGACGGCAACATGGCTCCCGCCTCCCGGTTTCACTCCGGAGTGCGAGGAGATGCAGAGAATACGGGTTTGGATTTATAAGTCACATCCCCAGTCCAGTAGCAACGTACTTTATTCCCCAAGTCCCAAGTCCCAAGTTCAGTCCGGTTTAAATATCAACTTCGCTTTCGCGGCGTATACACCTAGGACGAGGCACCTGATCTGACCTTACCTATGTCCAAGCCATTTCGTAGAGAATGGAATGTAGGGCCTTTAAAGCCGCTCGTCCGTCAGAAGGCATTCTCTACTTACACTATCTACCTGCCTTACACTAGTTTACCGGCTATCATTTCACCGGTTCTAGGCAGAAGGAGAATCCATCCGCACTCCGCACTCCGCACTCCGCACTCCCCGGCTGAACACAGGTACCTACATGGTAGTTATGGATGGATTAAACTAGATGGCAAGGAAGGTAACGCATCCGCAATCCGTATGTACGCAGGAGTGTGCAGACCGAGGTCTCTGTTAACCTCTCTTGAGAACGTGCCATCCGGCCAAGCCATTACGTGCATTCTTCAAGCCGCCACGTTGCTACACTGTCATGAATGCCTACCTAGGTAGAGGCCCCCCCCCCCCCCCCCCCCAAAGAAAAAAAAAAGAGAGAAATGGAGAGAAGATGCAGCTTCCCATTGGTCATCACACGGAATTTCGCCCCGTAACCTGCCTCTTCGGCCATAGTGCACAGTTTGATAGCGGTTAGATTCAGGTTGTAGTCAACGGTTTTGATTCCAGTATCTATCTATTCCATCCCCTAATTACAGCGGCCTATCTATCTATCTATCTATATATCTATCTATCTATCCAACCGTCCCCTCCAGGACCACTGCAGTGCACTAAAAACACAGCAGAGCGTAAATGCACCGAGAGAAAGTTACGGCGTGTCAATCCTGTTCTCCATCACGGATCCATCTACCTAGGTTACCTACCTACCTACCTTAATGAAGAGCTGCCTTATAGGTATGCAGTCAGTATCATAAGTGGTCAGGTCCGTACCTATTATTACACGCAGTCTTCAAGCCTGTTTAAAACCCGCGTTGTGGACCAACATACCTACCTAGGTCAAAGCGTCGAGCACACGCTCTTTTTACACTAAGCGAGATAGTTTCGGTATGAAAAGTGCCCTGGGTAGAGAACAAAAAAGAAACAATTTGTGTGCCGGTGTCAGCTTGCTTACGTACCTACCGATCAAAGGAAATAACTGACAATTCTGCTCACTTTTCGGGCCAGTTAACTTCGCCAATGCAAGGGTCAATGGAAAGGGTATCAACGGCAACAATCCTACCTAGCGTGTAGGTCCTTAAGGTCCTAGGCATAGGTACCTCTCCAAACGGGTTCGCGTTTAGGTGGTGAGGACTTCTCGAGGCATGTGCGCACACAGAGGGAAAACAAGTAACCTAGGTAATATCAATCATCACATGCGAAAGGTTCTCGAAGCAGCAACGTATTCCATTAGCCCATCCCATAACGTACTTTTACAACCGGCGTGCTACGCGACTGATGACAACCTCGACAGCCCAAACAAACACTTCGTTGACCCGCTCCGTTGATTCTCACACACGAGATGACCCCTTCCTATCAGCAAAAATAACCCGTACAAGAACATGACCTTCGGCCCATTCCATAGTTCTACGGCCCAGCATCCCGTCCCTGGTAGCCGAGGATCACGTCCCTAAACCCTTTTTCAAGGTCAGTATCCGCCAAATGTATTTTTCTAGTAAGGGCCCATGGGAAAATCTACGCCCCAGCAGAAAATGATAAGAACTGAAAAGACAGAGAAAAACGTCAAAAAAGACAATTTGAGATTTACGAACGTGACGCGACTCTCAAATTTCCGGCGGCAAAAAATTGCCAATGGCTCAACACTCCTGCAGGGGCTCTGTTGGCGCTTGAAATGGTCATGAAGGAAATAGACGTTGGGGGCCAAGCGACATCCGCGATGAAATTGACCGAGGCGGTACAGACTCAGCAAGACCAGGGACAGTCGACCGTAGGGGGTCGGACACCAGGAACTAGTACCACGGAAGGTTTACATGGAATGTGTGCAGACGATGACGGATGTCTATCCTAGCAGAGTCCTAGAAGGGATTGACCAGATTCTCTCAAGTAGAGCCTCAAGCATAGGTGACACAATAACGTTTGTGCTGGAACCGACAGAACATCTGATGGCCTCTGTCCAGAGCCGGGGGTTCAGCGACTAGGAGATGAAACCTCTGTGGAGATAATCTGGTTTGCGCCATGGACTGACAAGAGGCCTAGAACGTGAAAAATCCATGGTATTCCGGCAGGTAAAAGGTTCGGAGTCATTAAAGGCTCCGAGGATAAAGGTCATAAACCATCTCAAGCTCACCTACTGCTTCGTAACAATCTTGATCGTTTCGTGTCCAGGAATTTGCATAAAGTCCTGTGGTTCAAGTAGTCCATCAGATAGGAAGCATCGAATTTTTCATGTCATATCAAGGTTGTAAATGAGACAGTCAAGTGACATCAGATCCGGGCAATGACAGTATCCATGGGCTTCCACGAAGGGTCTTCAAAATCAGGTCCACGGAGTAAAAGCACGGCCATATCATCATCCAGGGTGATCTGTGAGTTAGTGTGCTGATAGAGAAAGAAGGAATGTCATCCACGGAAGCAGGCGCTATGCGAGAAAAAAATGTGATGAGATGGAAAACTCCTTCGCAGAGGTTGGGCATATATATACAAGCCGTCGTCCAGTGCTCATCTCGCTGCCTGGATCGCACGCCCTGTCTATTAGCACAACATAAGTCCCGCACATTCCACCACAATCCTTATCCACGACCGGCAATGGAACCAGGTTAAAAAAAATTAGGAATGTCGCACACCTCCAATCGCGGGCTGGATCCGGGCAGCGGAGAGGAATTGGCATCGCCCACGCAACTAACCATTGACGGGAGATGGTCTTCTGTAAAAGAAAGCACAGAAAAGAAAGGAAGAAAAACATAAAGGAGAAGGACAACCGGATGCGTAAAATCTCATACTTCGTACGAGGGCCCACTGTGGACAAGTGATATCAAATTCAACAGCCAGTTAAAGTGCGAAAGTCGCGGCACGTCCATTCCGGGTATTGCGCCGTTTCCAATATGGTTAAGCAAACTCATGTGCGAAAAATCGTAACCAGGCGGTCCAGTGGTGGAATGTGGTTGAGCCAGTATCATGGTGTCCAATACCACTATTCAAGAAAGTTTGCAACTTGCAACTCTGAAAGACTGGGTATTATCTTTACTCAAATCCAGGTCTATCCTGTGGATAATAGAGAACTCCGGCAAAGACCAGGGCTGGTCATTGGATCCTTTCCTTGGATATGAAACAAACGGATAATTTCACAAAGACAGGCAAACGGCCGAATCCGGAACTCCAAGGCTATGCTCCTGGCATCAAATTACCGGGTAGGACGATGGGATCGGTGTGTATGTCTCGAATCAGGGTGGCGATCAACATGACGCTCAACGCTGTCGCGTTCGCGGTGCCGTCCCGGTCCACTAGCTGACGGTTGAGTATTTTGTGATGATCCTGACATACGTTCATGAGCGGGAGTGGTTTCATACTGTTGTTCACTGTAGGTGGCGTTGCCTCCTGAAGACGCTAGACAATCAGAACGAGCTGTCACGTTAATAGCCTTTGCGGTACGCACCAAGTCCATAATATGGCTCCCCTGGTTGTACTGGCGCTGGCTGAGAGTAACTTCCACTGCCTGATGTCGCATTGGGCGGATAATAGTCAGTGTTTGGCCCGGGAGTGGGATATCCTGATACTGGTGAAGGTCCTGACGTGGTATAGGTAGGCCTGTTGGATTGCATAGCAGAAGTCACCGGTATTCTCTGATCTCCGGGGTCACCCATGGGATCCCTGGAGGCTCCATAATGATCATTGCCATACGGATCTTGAGACTGGGATCCAGCACGAAGATTTGCACCTACGATATTGTAGGGAGGGTCTTGGGCGACCTGGCCATATCCTGCGGTCGCAACTGAATGGCCTGATCCATAGGGAGCCGCACCGCTAGGTGGCGCAAACTGGCCTGAATTGGGAGGATACCCTTGCTGCATGTACCCACCCGATGATGCTCCGTATTGTTGCGGATATGAGCTGGCAGCGCCAGCATAACCCGAGGATCCTGTTCCTGGATATCTTGGACCATTATCAAAAGGATCACCGCCAGAATTCCCGGTAGAGTAGCCACTGTCTGTCGGGCCGTTATACTGTCGCGCCTGGTGTATACCTGAGTCGCGGTACTGGGCTGCGAGGGTGTCAGAGGATCTAACAAACACGCCGTTTGAGGCAGTGGTACCTCCGCCGGTATTACGATTCGCCGACTGCTGCCGCCTTTCAGCATCCCAACGTGCAGAATCTGCTTTCAAGTCTTGGATCATCGCCTGGGAGGCATGTTCAGGTCAGCGCATGGTTAAGAGAGCCATGGCGGAGATGGCGAAGTGGCGACTCACGGAAGTCAAGTTGCGATATGCGTTGATGTAGTAGCCAGGGATGACTTCGCCGCTGTTGGGGTTCTGCAGACGAAACTCAGTTAAAAGCTGGACAGGGAAAAAGGAAGATCTTCCCAGCGAAAACAATAACATCACGTACCACGTAATTGCCGGGTCTTACTAGCGCATTATTGCCCAGATAGCGACAAATGTCCGCGGTGATGACTTCTCGGTCTATGCCATCTTTGGGGACGAAATATTCGTTTTGGCGGGTTTGCGGCGGAGGTACCACATTGCTCCCAGGAGGCGGAGGTCTGCGAGCCATGTCGTAAGATTGAGGGAGCTGACTGAGAGTCTTGTCGTCGACCGGTACTAGGGGGGGGGAAATGAAAAGAGTCCGAGGCGGCAGAGACGGGAAGGGTGGGGGATGGAATGAGGAAAAGGAAGAGAAGAAGTGAAGAGGCAACGAGGGAGGATAGAGGTAGTAGGGTGGGGAGAAAAGAAGGGTCGGGGGGTTGGGCTGTGACCTTTGCCAAAGTTTTGGTGGGTGGCGATAGCAGCGACAGGCCGGTACCTGGAGTACTGGTAGTCGGTGTTAATCGGTGGCAGTCGCGCCAGGCTAACAGCGCCTATGCAGTACTCCTAGGGAGGTACCGAACAGTGGCAGGCAGGTAAGCAATGACGGTAGGGACGAGGTAGTCTAGGGACGAGCTCAGGCGGTAGGTATGGATTGGCCTATGCTAGCGATGGGGCCTGGGTTTGGC
The DNA here is from genome assembly GCA_028637585.1 of Xylariaceae sp. X187. Classification (NCBI taxonomy): domain Eukaryota; kingdom Fungi; phylum Ascomycota; class Sordariomycetes; order Xylariales; family Xylariaceae; species Xylariaceae sp. X187. Next base: position 2,384,603 of record JAJIZN010000005.1, read on the forward strand.
TGAGTGGATCAGCCGGGGATGGGGTCCACAGAGGGTGTCGCAAGTCAAAGTAGGCAGGGCGTTAAAGGCCAAGCAGGCAGGCAAGCACGAACAAGCTTGTACAAGCACAAGCAAGGAACACAGTTTCCAATTGAAGCGCTATCAACCAGTAAAAGACGAAGTAACATACAGTCTGGATGCACTGTACCAGAAACCTGAGCACGAGGGACAATCAGCACTGTAAGCCACGTACCCAGTGCAAACGGATGTCCGTCGACATACGGCGGCGTGCCGGGTAACTCTTACGGTAAGATGTCAACCAACGAAAGCCCACGAAAGCCCACGAAAGCCTGAACATACAAGGCACAGTCTACGCCACCCTCTGAGGGAGTGTCGGGCTTTGATACGTCTGATAGATCGTTCTGATAACCTTTCAGTCATATACGAGGGAGGCTTGGCGTTATAGCGGCAAGAGTCCCAAAACATGCACACTCTGCACAACCAGGCAGAACCAGGTAGAAAAGGCAGAATGATCCGATGTTGGCGTGGAGCCGGAGTTTGGTATTGGCACTGGTATTGTTATCGTTATTGGCATGCAACAGTCAGCTGGTAAGGAGGGAATAGCAGTAGGAGCAGTTTGTGCAGCCTGTGCAGCCTGTGCGCAGCTGTAATGTTTCAGTACCATTCTGTGAATCTGCATCTAGACGACGGCAGTGGAGGGTGTGAGTGAGAAGCAGGCTTAATCAGGTGAGATTCAGATGAACACTCCCTATTCGAAACCATAACCGAACGAGTCCTCGATAGCAAACAGGTAGTCTGTAGCAAAGCCGGAGATACCATAAGCATCTTGCTAAGATGGTGGAGTAGTATCACCGTACCGGAAGGGTGCGTGGGAGCATCCAACTGGCTTGAGAGGACTCATAAGCGAGGGCAACTCGAAGGGTGAACGACCAATCGAAAACGCCCTTGGCAGGGTTTTCTTTTAAAGAGGCGAGAGAAAGCGGGGGTGGAAAAGAAAGAAAAATTAGACAGAAAGCAAGGAAAAAAAAAAAAAAAAAAAAAAGGGACTGCCGATATGCGGCCCTCTACACTATGTGGATGGGAGGGTAGGAGTGTGAACGGGCGGAGAGATGAGAGCTGCTGTGGGCTGGTCAGAGTGGAAGATGCAACGCAACGCAGCGGCGATGTGACGGTAAGGAGGAACAAGAAGTCAAAGACACTAACAGCTAGGTTAGCAATGGGTAGGGCAGAGCCCAGTCGTACGGTACAGGTACTATGGCCAAAACGACTTAGGGTTGGGCGAAATGCGAAAATAGCAAACAGCAGTATCTGACGTCGGGCTCCTACTTTTTGCCTCTCTTTCTGTTTGGTGACGTAGATATCAACCGCCTGAACTACGAAAAACCGCGGCGCAAAACATCGTGACTACACTAGTGGGCGAGCGGACTTCGCCTCCCCGGACTCTAGGCATTGTTTCTCTGGTCATAGATCGATCACACGCCTGCTTTCTACGAGCGTGACCTATTCCCATTGGCAAAAGAATATATACGCATCCGCGAGAATTGCCTGGACATGGATTTCTCCCTCCGAGTCGGAGTCGGTGAGAAAGCATCCAGTCGCATAACAAACTGCTGAGGGCTTGCCCGTCTTATGTGAGCTTGGGGCGCTTATCAGTGCAGAAAAGCAAAGCAAAGCAAAGCAAAGCAAGATAGAAAGCCTTGTCATAATCTCGGGTTGCAACCCAAGTTCCGAAATACGGAACGTTTGCTCTGGCTGAGGATGGAACGACAAATTTGCCAAGATAGTAAAGGAGCCTCGAATGGCCCGAGTGTCTGACCAGAGGACGAGAGGAAACGTGAGGCGGCCTCTTATACGACGAGATTCCAATCATCTCCTGCCACTCATCCATGCAAAACCTCGTGTTCGAAATGACTTGATAGCCCATCCGGTCCACTAGCGCTCGAGGTCAAGCAGATTAAGCACAGAGACGAGAATGTCTCTGGGCTCGCTTCCCATTTGCCATTCGGGTCGCCTGTGATCGGCAAGTGCGCAAGAGACGAGCTGGAAAATAATCGTCCTCCAAATACGCTCACTGGCATTTGAATGCGCGCTGCCTTAAGGCGCCTTAAGGCAGGCCCATAGGATAGATGCGGGTACAATTGACATGTCTTTCCATGCTCACTCACGTTCAGAGGGCCGCGACGATTCCGTTGTCATGGGCAAATGAATTAAAATGTGGTACTGGCTAATACCTAGCTTACTGGTTGAACACTAGCGGGCGCCTTCGATGCGAGGATGCGAGGATGCGAGGATGCGAGGTGGGAACCGTAAGAAATCGATTTGAAGAGAGAGACGGGCCAGGAGGCGCAATCTACCCAAAAGCCATGTGAAGATCGATGGCTATGGGTCAGCGTAATGTAGGTAGACTGTAGAGTTTGTGTGTCAAGAGACCCGGAGTGGAGGAAGTGGAGGAAGTGGAGGGAGTGGAGGGAGTGGAGGATGGGAGAAACTCGGCCAAGGGCCGCCTCGCATAGTTTAGATTGGGTTGGGTATCAATGCGCCAGGGCCCAACCTGTCGTCTTGAATCCGCATTCCACTTTTGGATGCCCAAAGTCACGATGGGCCAATCATCGCCCGACTTGCCCCTTACTCCTTGGACCTAAGAGACAGCCTCTGAACAAGGGCGGTAAAGAATCCCTCCCTACGGCCTCCACATACACACGATGATTCCTTGGTCCCCTCGAATCGCATCGAACGTATGGCTGAGATAAGCGGGACGTTGGATGCCATCAGAAAGTGACCCTCAAAAGTACCCGACTTACCTCGGCTGCATCTTCACCTACCGGTCACCATATCATGCGGATTCACGCCTTGGCGTGTCCCTTGATGCATCCCAGACTAGACAGAATCGCCAGACCTTCGTTCCCTTTGGGACCTTGGATGCTCTGGTCATATGCGAACGGCCCCCTCGACATCGGTGCATGCCTATCGGTGCATGCCTAGCGTGGCATCGACACCTGCAGCGTAGCGTAGCAATCGAGGGGCATCCATCTCCATTCCAAGGGTATTAAGGGTATTGTGATCACGAACTAGTCGCAATACAAGTCATGGCGTGACCTAGTCGCCGTATCGATCTTGCTAGAGGCTTCTTGGTGAACTTGTTAAGGCCCGAGTATGAAGCTAATCACGCATGAACCAAGCGGCCATATCCGCATCATGCATCGTCAGCGAACACAACTCTGGGCCATGCTCTTGACACTCCGGATTCCCTTCTATCACATTGGAGCATGGGCATAACGAGGCAATATTGTGACATGACAGTATTGTGCCGCAAAGTCCTCTCTCCCCCGCTCCTGATCCAGTGAAGGGAGCTTGTGACGGTCCTCACGCTGGCGCCCTACCTACTGCTGGCCGATGCATGCATGTGAATTATTTCGGGATGTTAATCTGATCATCCAAACCTCAACCTGCTTTGACCTTGCTCTAGCTTCTTGCCGCGGATGGTGGTGGTGTGGTTCTTAAAAGGTGCAGAAGCGACATCCTGTTGTTCATTACGTTGGACGACGGGCCTATTACCACTAGCAGACGTCGACCTGCCACATTCCTGATCCTGGAGATCCTTGGCGATGTGCCAATCCAGATGAGTCTGCAATAGCTCAGCGCTTTCGAGTATCGCCTTGCAGTGCGGGCACGTATTATCGATGACTGAGTCCAGATGGCTATCTGATTCGCTTACCCGGGCATCCCCGTCCCCGTCCCCGTCCCCGTCCCCGTCACCGTTGTTCGGGTTTTGGTCTGAATTGATGGTGTTCGTTGAGCCACCTCCATATTCGCCATTCGATGATTCCTTTTTAGAAAAGAAACGTTGAATGCCATGGGATTCAACGCGCCTTTTCTTCATTTTCGGTTCGTGCGAAGATAAACCAGGTGATGAATCGCGTGTTGTCTTCGCTTGATCACCTTTCAGTAGAAACGTATCAATGCCCATGTTCCCCGTAATACCTTCTTCGAAACCCGCGACACTCAAGCTTAGGCTGCTGCAGGGCCACACTTTTCCCTCGTTGCTTATTTGCGTCATCATATGTTTGGCTAGGTCAAACAATGTGGCTTCGTCGAGGGCTTTGCCTTGCGGAATGCTGCCCGACCGTGAAGAGGTCTGACCTCCGCAGCGATGATGTAGATGGATCGTCTTAGGCCGGCGTTTGTTCTCGAGAACGCCCTCCTCGATAAGGCGAGAAAATATGTCGGCTGAAAATATCCGGAGCCACCTAACCGCCGACTCCATGTCTTTGATACTTGGCTGGAACGACTTGGCAGATAGCATGGATTTCACCTGTGTTCGTGAAGTGACTTCACTCAAGTCGGTGCCGCGTATCGTGTTGTAGAACCAAATACCCGTGTCATCCCCGAGTTTGAGTTTAAGCTGTTCAGCCGAAATATTAAGCATCTCCTTGATCGAGTCGGTACTATATATCGATTGAACTTGTTCGCCAAGTTTCCCTCCCAGATTTCGGATTTTAGTGAATTTCATGTCCGATAGGAACCGTTGAACGGCTCTATTGCGTATGACGGTTTGCTGATTAGGTTTCTTATGGCCAGAGCCCAGCTCTATGGTAGACCGAGGGTCAGAGATACTTTGCTGATTTGTTTATGCAGAGACCAGAGTACTTACTGCTGAGCATTTTATTACTTGCTATCCCAGCAGAGCAAGTATAATGCAAGGACCGATATATTTCCGCTCGTATGTCCCGAACGATCTCAGATCCGATCAAAATAGCCACATCATCCCAATCTGGATCATCGGTTTCGGTCTCGGCATCATCGAGGTCCACTAACGCGTCCGCTTTCCAATCCAAAGCAGAGACTGACGGGAGAGGCAGATTCTCTGTTGGGTCGTCGTAAGGTGGTGGAAGTGCCAATTCTGGGAACCTCTGAAGAAGAATGCCGTGGACCTGGGCGGACAGGTCAATGAAAACTTCGTCTATGCTTGCTTTCTCAACCTTCAGCGTGCTGGCTGGTAGGCACTGCTTGATCAAAGCTAGAATCCTCCTCGACTCAAGTCTATACGGATCCAGCGAGACCTTGTGGGTTCGTATATTAGCAGCCGCATCGTCATGATATGCCCACTTTTCTTCCCCTTCCTTCCAGGTCGCGACATGTTGAGAAATAAGATCCGGACACAGCTTCCTCGCTTCCGTGATAGTGCAATGGCGCCCAATGCCGAATTTCCGCGCTGGATAGTTGACCGCTATCAAGCCTTGCCTGTCAAAACCGGGTTACTAAGTTGATTCACGCGAAAATCGACTGAGCCTGGTTCAGGACATGATGGGATGGTGAAGCGAGGTGCAGAGAAGACGGAAGCTGTAAATATAGAAGCTTGTTTTATGATACCTACCATTGCTGCACAGCTACGGGCTTCTTCTCATCGATGTCCAGGCGCACCATTTCTAGGTACGCAACAAGTGTTAGCCGTAGGTTACCATGGCAGAGGCTATTGGGGCCGGCATGGATTTCGATTTAACGACAGCGATTATCAAGCCCATGAGGTTCTTACACATACCGCACTGAGCATAGAAAGCATCAAGGTCAATGTGGGCGATAACGCGCAACGGAGAGGACGTCGAGTACGATGCTAAGAGGCCCAGCTGGCGATATGTGAACTGCGATGTGCGGCGACCGTTACCATCCACGGGCGAGAAGTCGGATAATGGCGACGACATAGTGATAGTAGCTGCTGAAGTACGCGCTCTGATTGGGCAATGCGGAAACGTTGCTCAGTTGACAAGTAGGTATGTATAATCTGGCTATATGACGATTAATGGAAACAAAACGCAGGAAACTTTGGTGTAGAGGAGATCCTGCGTGCTGAATTACGAAGCTTCATAGGAATTAATGAACAATTAAAGATTTATTTGTATTTAAGATGAGAAAGGGACCAAGGCGGCCTGATAGAGTGTATATGAGAAAGACGCGACGACGGGTTTGACTAAGTGTGAATGGTCATTCGTCCTTTGAGACGTGGTGTTGATTCACCAAATGGCCCGCATCACTGGCCACCCCGTTGATAGCATCGTATCAGTAAATTAATATCTGTTCCATTAGTCAAGAGTCTATCAAATATGCAATCAACGAGTAGCTTCCACGTGATGAGGCTGGTTATTGTGTGGCTGATGGTACCTAGGGGATTAGATCCACTTAAATAAGGGACACTGGCCAATAGACTAGAACCTTGGCTAATTTGGGTTACATATGATACTCAGCCACACCCACCGCAGTACAAGTGTAGGTAGGTTGGGTCCGTGTGGGTCCATCTGTGAGAGCCCCTGAACATTGTCGTCAACTTCGCAAGTTTTTGCTGTATTTTCAGGCCTGAGGCAGATTCTTCCACTTGATGGTATTCTCAATAACGAGCGTTCTAACGTCTCAAACAATTGGACGCGATCTCCGAGTTACAGTGGTATCTTTCATCTACGAATGGAACGCTGCACAAGCATCCATCCATTGAGATGTCAGTGCCACCAATCTTACACGACAGCAACGAAATGTCGCATAGGCATGAAATGAAGGTTGCAACAGCCAGTAAGCGCGAGACGGACGGATTGGCAGAGCCTCACTTCGTCCCCCGAAACTTGCCGTCATGAACATTGTGGATGACAATGGTCTCGCGCAACATTGATACTCTGAACATAAGCGCTTTGTTAGCTCCCCTGGAGATATCGGGCATACCGGAATCTTCTGGCGAACATGTTAACTACATGCCTCGTACTGAATTCTTACTTCAGGCCAGCCTGCCGGAACGAGCCGCACCCATGGCCATAATGATGGCCCCTTGGGAACCCCTTAGGAGCCCCTCGCTGTACCTCTGATCAGTGATGGCTACCACCTATACATTATGCCGTGAAACGGTGAATGGGAATTAATTTCGCCATCTTATATGCCATGGGCTGTATTGCTCGGCCATTCCGCCGTCATAGGAGGCTTACACCCCTAACACCCGTTTTGGCTTGCTTGAATTGGAGTGTGGCGGCTGGTCGCCGCGATGGGGCCAACAATGTTGGTAGCGGGCACGTGAGAGCTACGGGTTTCCATGATTAGTATGAGGCTCAAATTGGATGACCAGTGTCCTTCTCCATCTCCTAGTCCACTCTCCTCACCACTTCTTGTTGTTGGACCAATATGCCTGTGCCTTTAGTTACCGTTGGGGAGGGGAATATGTATAGCCCGGTTGGAGAAATACAATCGAAAGATAGAACGGAACCAGGAGCAGGCTTGGCAGCTTAAGGACGTTGAATACTCCGCTGAGCTACACATTTCTCCCTTCTCGACTTTGGTGACTTGCTTTTTAGCTTCGCTATCAGCTTCGAGGTGAGAAACATAGTGAGTTCTCACCCCAAGTGAGTCCGTAATGACATCTCCATTCATCGAAACCGTGATTCTTGTTCAGTGTGATAGACAGCAAGGGGACTGACTACATGATACATAATAGTAACGAGGCTACGGCCTGCGCGTTTCCCTTTCTTTTGCTTTTTCTTTTTCTTCTCCAAGATCTCATCTGCATCATCATTCATGATCCGTCATCCTCCAATGTTGGATGGCTTCGATGCTCATAGTGGCCGAGAACCGTAAGATTCTGGAGAATTCCATACCAGGAACCAAGTGACAAAGTAATTCTTTGGAATTCCTAAAATCTCATCGGTAACAGAAGCTGAGGCTCAGTGTGGGGAGTCCCTGCAGCTATGAAGAGCCGCGTTGGAGAGCATGACGCAGTTGGATCATCATTTTCTCTCTCTCTCTCTCTCTCTCTTGTAATGATTTCCGTGCGAATGGCCCATGGTTGACGGTATGTGCCGAGCGAGGACTGGTTAGCCATCATGATAAACATATGCATCATACATGAGAGACTTTTCGGGGTTACCGGCCTTACATTTAGCTGCTTGTTCTGACTGTGCTTCGCATATCTAATGCTTGCTTGCTTGAAGTATCTCACGTTCGCAACCAGCCATCAGACAGAGTCCTAATCATTGTTGGGTTTGAAGTGGCAACTGGGAAAGGGGGGGTTGGCCTATTTCACAAGCAGTGAGCTCCCATCGAAGTCTGTCTCGGCCATCTTGTTAGTTGGCTTAGTCTGAGATGCCCAGAAAAGTGGTTTTGGTATTGTCCATTTCCTCCAGTAGCCTTGGATTTCCTTACATTATGGAGGTTCTCTTTCATCCCCCCTCCCCTGCCCATATATTCAATCAAGCCGGTTTTTCCCCCTTCGAAGCAGCGGAAGTTTGCATGAGGCAAGCCACGGCCCATGTCTACAATCTACGCATGTCTTAAATTCTACTCAATCAGACTTTTTTCTTTGTTTTGGTGCCCCCCTTGCATCTTACCTCTCCACCCCGTGCGGCTGTTTCTTCCGTCGACGCAATCCCGGTGGAATCTGGGGTCATACTTTCGATCAGATACCAGTTCCCTGAACTATACCCGACAATATGGGAGTCGGAAAGCCCGTTTACCATGACTGACGTGATAGCGAGAGATAACCCCGGTCGGCGGAAGCAGATGGGCAAATGATACCAGCCGATAACTTTTCAACTACCGACCCTCAAGCTGGAACGTTGGGAAAGGGGGTGGGCAGACATCGTCGTTCATGGTCAGGGGGGCAGTCTGCATCGGACTAAATGATCATGATATTCTAATTGGTTGAGTCTACCTATGGCTTGATGTAGGGAAGAGTTCTGTCGGGAGACGGGAAAACCCCAAGATGTCCTCATAGTGTCCGGCTAGGTCGGTGGATAATATTCAGGGGGGGGCTTCTAATCGGACGCGGAAAGTCACTCTTTATGATCGCGGCCGTTGATCACCTTCAATCCAGATACACGAGGTTCGAATATGATACAGGTTTGCGGCTCTGCCATAATAAAATAGCCAATGCAGGGAGACTTTATACACCACCGACAGTGTTCCTCAATGGCAAGAGATTGCGAAGGCATCCCTGAGTCCGGATATGCGAGTCGAAATATGGCATTGAACTCCAACTCAGGTGGGTAGGTGGAGGACGTGTGTGCTTGATGAGCCCCAATAGGCCTGATTGAATCGCTTGACACTTGAACTTGCTGGGCTCGGCTACATGAACTGAATTTGGGTAGATTGCAAATCCGCAGCGGTGGCACTCCCGGTCGTAGCGATATGACCCTTGATACTTGGAATGGAAAACTCTACCGGAGATGGCTCGGGGCTGTGAGGATGAGGTTCGAGTATATAACGTCCACCGGAAAGCCAGAAAGCAGCCCGAGAACTCAGAAATCACAAGCGATCCAAAGCCGAGTAACGCCATCATCACTCTCAGCATTCCCAAGTTCCAACGGGCCTCATCCTATTCTTAGTTCTATTGTTAACAATCGACCAAGCCCATCAACCCGAGTCTCAAGACCGGCAGATACTTCCCTACCAGCCCATAATGTGAGATTCCAATTATTCATCCTAGCATCGTTAGAGCTCGAACTCTTAATGTATAGACAGGCCGTCAGAATCCGTGTCAACATCCGAACGAAGCCCTTCCCCTTCCCCTTCCCCTGAACCGATCACCGTCCGACCAGACAATCCCATCTACCAAACGCAGCTATATACCTGCTCCAGCTGCAGCGAGGCAGTAAACTTCGAGTACGCAGAGGAAGGAGATGACCCCGTGTGCCCAAGTTGCGGACACATGCTGTGTGAGGCCTGCACCCTCGCCTAAACTGTTCACTTCCCCTTTCCACTACCTAGACGCTTTCAAACGGGTATGATGTGAAAGGCCGGATCACTGGAAAAAGCATTAACGAACTTCTTCATTACGAGGTGGAAATGTATTTCAGACATATTACATCGACCACTTTGTTTCCTTAGCTGTTCAAGGCCCAAGGGGTCGATGAGGTTGATTACCTATGTGTACTTCGGCCCAGGAGAGCTAAGAACAGACATCGTCTATTGCAATTCAGAATTGTCAACCCCTTCGAAAGCTGGTTATCCTCCTAGCTCTTTCCTTGATTGACCGTAATTCAGATGCATCCATGCGCTGAATCAGTGACGATTAGCCCATTATAACCTTGTCCCTTGACGATTTCGCGGGGTCCATGGGCAACAGATGTATTGCCCACTTGTATACATATAACCATATAACAACATTAGGGGGTTTGAACTTAGATATGCAACAAAAAATGACTATAGCTTGGTATGACATTAGGTAGGGAAAGGTCGGAGTGAGAGTAGATCACATAAGGAATATAGCGGTAATGCCGATAGGTTTTAGGGACTACAAATGGAAAGGAATTCAAGGGAAACGCTCGCCGTTCCAATCAAAACGCCGCGTATAGGGGTATCACCAGTTTCAACATATTGTACATTACGATTATAGGCCCTGTAAGCCCCTCATCTCCATGATCACGCTCTCATCCGATGGGGGGCCGGGAGAGAGTCCGTATCTACGACGGAGTCGTTCCAGAGTGCGATCCATAGGATAAAGGCTCTCATGACTTTCGTGATTGACACAGGGTGAATGGCGCAGGGGAAGTAGCCAATCCAAAGGGTTTGTGCCCATGACCGATTGCCAATTCCGCCAAAGTCCCAGGTCCCATGGGTTCTCCCCCTGTTCGGTCTCGAGAATGGCAAAAGTCCGTGATGCTAGATCGTCCCGAGAGGTGGCAGGGATGGAATCTGACAGCTGCTCTTCGGGTACGGGGTTATTGGGGTTTAGGGCGGCAACTCGTCTCTTTCTCTCGCTCGAGCTAGACTCTGGCCTCGCGGACGGGTACACAACAACACCGAATCTCTCCGATCTCGTGCCCCGAGGAACCCGCACAGCCACATGATAGTATTTCTGACCGGACGACAATATATCGACGTTCGTCATATTGAGGAAAACATACCGAATCGATGTGACGGTCATTAGGAATGAAAATATTGCAAAGAAAGCCGCTATCACGATGGCGGCAAGGACGAAGCGGTCGGGGTTGGCGTCTTTCTCCGTCTGGCTACGAAGTGAATAGGCGGTTGCTCCTAACACGACTCCGCAGTAAAGAGTAGCGTATGTAGTAAATTGCACGAAGAACTTAAAGCCTATGCATGATTAGCACAAAGTGGACAGGCAACGCGGGATTGCCAAACCTACATTTCTCACCGATCATGCCACCAGCCCAAGGGCAGTAATGATCCATCTTGTAGATACACCGGCCAACATCACGGCTATGGTGAACCCGATCCTGTTTCCAGTTACAACATTCGGAGCACCACTTCGGACGGCCATCGGTCTCACATATGAAGGCGTCGCGGGAATAGAATTCCTCAAGACCAGGAGTGGCCGAGGAGTTATCGGGACCAGCCTCGTATGCTCGACTTTCGATATCATCCTGTCCGCAACAATAACGTCTCCTAGACTGCCGCTTGACTCTCTCTCGATCGACAGCTCGTGGGCCTAGGGGTACAACACCAGGGTCGAAGCTTGCGTTGTACAGGGTCCGAGCATAGGTGCCTATCATCAAGATAAGGAACACGAAATAAAGAACCAAGATGATAGCCGCCGGCTTGGTTTGGGTTGGTGAAGCAATTAGATTATTGACTGTAGGTGACAGTCTTGGGTCAGCTGCGCACTCTGGAGGCTTGACGCTTTCAACCTCGAACCCTTCGCAAGAGACACTCACTACAGATACGAGCGACAACCACATACGTCGCATAGCCAACAGCCGCGGTCAGGAAAATTGGGATTATGCGCGTAACCCACCGCGTCGCGGCTCTGGTGCTTTCTATGGCTGGCATCACCAACACATCCTGGAGGATAGTGGTGACATGGAGTGTCGCGTGAATGGGAATGTGAATGTAAATGTAAATGTAAATGTGAATGTGAATAGGAATGGGAGGGGCCGCTTCGTAGACAAGCTCGCGAATATCGTATTATACCAACAACCGGACGCAATGAATTTGAACGAGCCAGAAATACTCGTCAACAGAAAGGCGAAGGCATCGGTTGTGGGAATGGAATTTACCACGAATTGGGCTGCATGGGCAGTGGTTGAGAATGAAGCCACACGATCTCCTTGCGACGGCGGGCGGGAGATTACGTGTGGGTGATAGTTTACTCAGATGTTATCTAACCCAGGCGCCTTTAAATGAGGTCATAGGCGTATAAGTACCTGGACGTACAGTATATACAGCCTGTACAGTCTGTACCTTAGCGACGGTTGCAGAGGTAGGTATAAAATAGGCTACGCTAGTACCGATAAAGCTACTAGCTCCCGTACTAGGTTAGATTCTAGAACACCTTTCATTTGCACTAGGTAGATAATTGCCTAGTAGGTACCGACAGTGCCCATCGAACCAATTCCCATCTACAAACCTACAACTCCAAAGCTTCCTACGAGTCAGTCTACTTGTATCCCTAGGTAGTTGTCGCCTCCACACCAAAGTGCGCTACAGATCAGTGTTTCCATCTGAAATCATCCCGCTCTCTAGGTAGGATACCTCCCAGGATAACGTCGACCATGGCGGCCACGGCTACGAATGCTTTCCGCTTCATGGACCTTCCTCAGGAGGTCCGGGATCGCATCTACGAAACCATTCTTTGCACTTGGCCCCTTCCCAGAACGATCTACGACGAGATGAGGCAGGTCGCCGTCGTTCCAAGCCAAATGGCTTATATTCATCACAAAGTCGACATTGGAATTCTATTGGCCAATCACCGGATCTTCCGAGAAGCTACAGATGTCCTCATCAAGCGAAATCTCTTCGTTCGCATTGTGTTTCGCGGACTTCATGTCCGCTCAATCATGATGTCTAAGCAAGTCCCCATTGTTGCCGAAGGAGCGGCGGTTGTGGATGCTTTCAAAGGCTATGTCATGACCCATTCGATTGAGATGCCGGATACTGACATATTCGCGCCTCACCACATTATGATTCTCCAGCGGGACCTCGATCTATTCTGTCAAGCTCTCGCTGTGTGGGGGAATGCACACCTTGGGGCTCGTTCTAAGCATTGCGTCACACTTCACAATCCATTTGCTAACACTTCAAGCCCAAATTACTTGAGTCTGAAGAAGCAGGCAAGTCTCAGACTTGATTTGAACAGAACTGATATCTTTGTTTGAGTCTTGACCACCCCTTGCTAGCGTAGAAGTGATATTGGCTTGACTGCTCACTATTCTGAATGTTGAGATCATGGATGCTGATGCCGGTTATCCTTTGACAGGCAGGTCTTCTCCAGCCATACCGGAAGCATCTCCGAGGTTTCACCTCATTCGAGGTTGGGGGTAATGTTGATTCGAGCTTAGCAGAAGCGGTCGCGCGGGAGATGAGGCAGGATTCGATACAAGATCCACAGGAGCTTGTTCGCGAGATGCTGCTGGCGAAGCAGCTTGGCAAGGAATACTTCGACGAAGGCGACAGCAACATGGCATCAGGGACTTGGTCCAAGGCCTCGATAAAGCTATTACAGCTGGCCGGCAGTGCTCTATTCACACGAATGAAAGCCCAGTCGGCCGACGGTTGGAGTGAAACTTTAGCGGAATTGTTCTTCCAGTTAAATTCCAATCTTGCCGCCAACACTTTACGCGTCATGCGTAAAGAACTACCAAGAGACCCGGAACTCGCGGGCCAATACGCTGGTTCTCTGTACAATGCCGTTCAGATGGCGTCCAGCGCTTCTAAAATGTTCGATACGAACTGGCAGCCAACGCCTCAACAGGAGGCCAAGCTGTGCTACCGACTTGCCAGCGCTCATCGCATTGCTCGAGACGACGTTGGCGTGGCCGAGCATTGCATTAATCTCGCTGCTCAACACTTTCCTAACGACTCTGCTATCCAGCAAGAGAAACGGATTATCGCAGAGTGGAGAGCCAGGGGTGGAATGTGATTGTGTGGGTGTCTCGACGACTCGATATACGCCAAGAGTAGTCGTCTCTGTTCTTTCCTTGTGTGCAGCGATTGGCTACCTCACTCTAGTCTTGTAAGCCGAAGCCTTTTCGAGGTATATGAGGGCTTGATTGATCGACATACCAAGAATGATATATGGTATCAATCAACCAACCAAGGGTTCGAGACTACATTTCTGGTCGCAGATTATGTAGTAATCTAGTCTAGACGAATCCTAGTGCCGGTTGACACAAACCAAACCAAACCTCGTGTGTTGCTCGTTTAATCAGTGCCACCAGCCACTCAACGCCGTCACCTTAAACTATTTGCCGGCCTGTTGTGATGTCCCGTCAATGACGACCGACAAGTTGTAGCTCTTTTCCATCCTTTCTGGCAAGATCTTACACAGGAAGCTGATAGGGCAGAATGAGTTTGTACTAGGTATATCGCTTCGACTTCCTACAATTAACTTACCTGCTTAGTTTAACAGATTAGTATGCTGTTCATTGAGCAGCAACGGCGAATTCTGTCGACTAACCCTTAGTTATTCCCGTCTCCGATAATACTGGTCACGTGACGCCCCCTTTCTGCCCGGTAACATATACGGAATACGCGATATTGGGCCCAAAGGTTTGGCTATCATGAAGTACCTGATCATCATTCTTGCCAAGCATACGAACTGGCTGGTTAAGAAGGAGCGGAGCTGCTGCTTTTCAAACGAAGGGATTTGCCGGGTTAGGGTCATGTCCCGCGAGCCCGATGCCCGAGGCAACAAGGCGACGAGGCAACCAGGCGTTGAGGCAGCCGGCGCCGTCTTTTCTTTCGAAAAGTTCCGATGCCGAGTTTCCTTACCCTTCCCCCCCCCCCCCCCCAAAAAAAAAAACTCGATCTCGCCCGGCAGTCATACATTCTGTAACCGCTGGTGGTACATTGGTACTTTATGGATTGTGTTTGATTTCCTGGATACCTTGGGAGGGAGGCTTGGCTTTTGTCATTCTGATCGGGCAAGGTACCTGGTTGACGTTGCCGGTCAACCTTGATGTCCATCTGCTGTGTTGTCTCTCTTATTATCTTAGCCAACAAGTAGGCGTCTCCAACCACTCCTAGGCTCATGGGCGGCGCTGGTAGCACGTTAGGAGATGAGGCTTCTCACTTGCCCTACCCAGGTTCGGTATCTTTCGTTGAATCTTACCTGAAAAAAGCAAATGCAGTCCCTATGCAATGGCCTATCATGTCCCGTCAACGTGCTATTTGCTAGAAGAAAAAAAAATTCCGAATATATGGAGATCAAGGCGTGGGTTCGCATAATCATGTTTTCGAACGCCGCCGTGAAACTACCTCTATACACCGGGATGATTGGATATGGTAATACCGCCAGTCGGCTTCTGACCGAGAATCCTGTCCGGCATTTTTGCCAGTCCTAGGTAGGTTGTGTATTGTGTACATAAGTAGCTGGTGCCATAGGTAGCCCAAAGACGTTAGATGAATAAATAAAGGTCAAGGTCCGGTACCTGTCATGGACATAATGTGCCTCTAATTAGGTATTGGGTTCTGTGTGATGTGGACAGGAAAGGTTGAGGGTTTCGTTCACCGAAGGTGGAGGTGGGTGTCCCATTTTCGAATCACAGACACACACACACACAAGCTACGACTTGGGGTGATTCCACGGACTTTCTTTCGTCTCAGTAAACCTGCTTCGACATGGGAGTCATTGGTCCTGGTAACATGCCTGATATCTGCGTTTTGCGCTTATTGAGTCCCTGGTGTATATGTACAGATTACTGGCCTGTGGGATTGAATATTTGGACGCTTTGTACAGCGCCAGTGGGATAGTGGTTGACGGATGTTGGGTGGGAAATATCCCGAGGCTATTATCATGTAAATTCATAGTGATTTGGTGATAGTATATCTAATTATAAGACCTTTTCTCTTGTACTAAGACTTTACCGTGTCTAGGTAGTAGGTAGGTAGGTAGGTAGGCAGGTAGGTAGAAACCATTAATCGTCCAGGTTCATCGTAAGCGCGCGGGCCCAAGGTGTGATATTTCAATCAGGGTACCTGATAGTGGCGGAGAGTTATGCGCGAGCAGGGCTGTCGACTGAGCTGTGTAGACTGTGGGAGGCACATTGGGTAGGGGATGCTCATTTTGGGGATGCTCATTTTGGGGATGCTCATTTTGGGGATGCATATATGACTTCTAAGGTAGGGATAGCTGACCAGTGGCCACGCTGGGCTTGGTACATTTTCGGTCGATCATTTGGTGATCATTTGAAGTTACCCAGATTTCTCCAATGTATCTAGAAGCTCATCATTCTCTATCACCTACTCACACTCCAGCTGTTATATTCAGATGACCTCTCTTTGAGGCCACTTTCAGTGACATGTACCCAATACATAGCCACCCCTTATGACCTTGCAATAATACGGACAGAAAGACAGACAGACGTTAAGGCGGCTAATGCATTACAAGTCAACCCTAATTAAAGGGATTGCTATAGATGGCAGATGCCGCTGGTAGGTAGACTTGGAGTTCACCCATCGATATTTACCCCTGATACAGCTGCCCTACTAGCAGATAATATCACCAAAAGAAGCCATATCCTACATGCAGTCAGCAAAATACTATGATAGTCTAGATAGGACTCTCAGCTGAGTCAATCTTGGCATTGAGGCTCAAATTACCTTCATAAAATATTCCAGGTCACGCTTTTTGTCTCGTCGCCAAGGCCCCGAACCGGAAACAACTAACTTATCCTCCACCGGATGAGTAGGTTGGTTGACTCGGTGCGTAACTACTCCAGATGAACCAACCTGGTATGCCTGGCTGGATACCTCTTGGATAGGAGGTACCGTGGTACTTGTTCATCGGAAGAAAAAGTGGTGAGTACGTGGGTAATTCGAGTTGTGTACGTACTTCCGACACACACCGTGATCTGTGCCGAGCTTCCCAAAGGGCATCATCAACTATATCATCGCTCCGAAACGGGGCGAATGTATGCGGTATATGCAATGTGCCCCATATAGATATTGCATAGGTGCATGGATATGTACTGCTTAAGTGCATGTCAACATCTCGCCCAACCCGCCCGGGCAGGACTTGTTCAGGGACCACTATCCAACCGTGGACTTCACCTCTTTGCTCTTCAACCATTCAACCTGCGGCCCGATGCTTGATTATTCAGTCTTTTCCTCGGGGGCTTGCGAATTGCATTAGTTCCCCGCCTCCTTTTGTCGTCTCGGGCCAATTCTGACCCAACCCGGTTCTAAGATACCGACGAAAACGTGTTGTGCAGTCAAGTCTGATCAAGCGGCCTAAGCAGCCCCAAATTATCAGATCGTGCTGCGATTTCTCAAAGTATGGCTCAAAGTATGGCTACTACTCCCTGGGCCTCGTCACATGCCGTCATTATGCCTCACGTCTCAAACAAAGTTGGGCCAATTGCTAACTGGTAATTGGTCCTCAGGGCCTATCCACGAGAATCGTCATCGGTCGAGAGATGTTTTAGATTCTCCCGGAGCGAGCCGGGAATACAGGTAGCAGATGGCCCAGTCGTATAGCTTGCCGGACGAAATGTCACAATGGTCTTGCCACGAGCTCTGTTCGTATCATAGGAGGGAGGTCCACGTGTCTATGGTCAATTCTTCCTTCCAGGGTTTGCCTTCATTCGCCCAGAATGCCCAGGAAAAGATCTTGGCTCCGAACCTCCGGCGTCCGCCTTATGGAGCGCGGCCTTGAGTGAACAATACATTCAGACCGCCGTGTACGTAACCTATAATACAGGAACCAAACACTCGATATACCTCTGGGCTATTGGGTCCGGATGCCGGAACGAAGGAAAACACTTCATGAGAAACCAAGTGAAGTGGCAAAGGAGCCATGGGCCATAAGCAACGGGTATCGTTTTATCCTGAATATTCCTGGGTGGGGCTTGCCACCAACGAGGTATGATTTTGTCTACCTACCTAGCTTGGCTCCATTACTTTTTACCTTCAAAGCATCGAACAACCAGCTGCCTCCGCCGGGCAATCCCCCCCAGCCGCGAATCACGATGAGCCGTGGTTGGCCTCCCGATTGTGCTGCGGTTGCATACGGCCCGGCCCGCCTTGCTGGCAAGATCTGCTGGCAAGATCTGCTGTTGAACAGATGGTCAAATTACATGATGGCATCTAGAGACCGAGACACTCTACAGACTATTATTACTTCTGGTAGCTTCACCCCGCTACTTGGACCGAAGCGGAGCTCCCTTCAGGGCAGGGATGGTCGTGAGTGAGAATGAAGAAGCCTAAAACCTGAGGCCTTATTCACGTCGACACAGTGCTGACGTGGGCACTGCCAATACCTACCTGTTCAACTCGAATCGAAAGCCATAACCGCAACTGGTTTAACTGTTCAGATATGCCCTGCTGAATATGGCTCTGACTCCACCACGGCGCAGCCACTGCGGCCTTTTTTCATGTCGTCCAATCCCTGGCGATGATACTCCCAGAACTATTCGATTCGGCCCTTAAGAGAGAGTCGGTAAAGAGTTTTTCTTCGAGGCGAACGGATTGGCTGGATATCAAACGTCTTGCTCTGGTACTTCCTGAGGCAGGCCTCATAAACTGGGGGGTAGGAGACGACGCCATCTCAAGCAAAGGCGCTGCTCGTCTCACACGATCGATACATCAAAGAGTCTATTGCAGAAGCCATGCTTTACGTTCCTGGTTCCCTCTATATATATATCAATGATCTCTCTTTGGATTCTGTTCTATCCTTTGTGTCCAGCACCAGCAACTGCCCGTGAGATCGAGTAATCAAAAGATTCGATATAAATATACAAGAGAGCACCTGCAAGATCAAGTCGTTCGTGAGATCAAGCTGCCAACATCCTGATACACATTCCGCCGGCTTCCAACCTTACAGCCATTCGATATGCCTTCCGTCACTGTTTACTGCGTAAGCTGTCTCTATCTTAACTGCTCGAGTATTGTGCTGACGGACCATCATAGTGCTACTGCCGCAGCGGGCCATGGGATACTCAGCAGAGCTCCCACTGTCAGTCATGCCATCACCAGTTGTGCTATAACTGCTCGCGAGCCCAAGCACCGGCTCCCCAAGTCTATGCCTACCAGGTATTCTACTGTGTATGGGTATCCCCCTTGCCCCCCTTGAGGGAATAGAACAAAACGTCCTAATGAATGAAATCGTCTCAGTGCTACTGTCACGACGGGCCATTCAACCCCAGCGTGACCGACCATTGCCAGAAATGTCAGCACCCGAGGTGCTATCAATGCCCCGTTGAAACCGTCAAGCATTATGGCAGTGCCGCCTCGCGATAAATTATCCTCAGGGGGGGGGCTCACACGACCTTGGCCAACTTGTCTGACTCTGAGCCCCTGAGATGACTTATCAAGGCCTTTCATCTCGAGGCCACCCGCTTTCCGCTCGCGAACCACATCGGATCTGCTACTCTGTCAACTTTCCCTAGCAAAGACCGAAAGGCTATCAGGTACTTCCTCGTTCAACACCTGCCTTTCGCCCCCGTCAGGTATTCATCTTTAATTCATGACGGGCGGGATCTTTCCTCCTCCCCCCCCTCTTTGATTTCCAAAAAAAGTCTTTTTCTTTTCTTTCCTTTTCTATCTTATTGGAAGGCAGTCGTTTTGTTATATCCACTTGGTTTTCTTTTTTAACTTTTTGGAATCTCTTTTTTGTTATCTCGGCGTTTTCTTTTGAAGAATATTCGGGAAGAAAATATGGTCACATGAACGGCGGGAAAGGAGGATACATGTCAGAATAGATGGTAGCTGGCAACAGCAACAACAACAACAACAACAGCACGTGGTTTAACAGATGACACGGACTTTGAAGGAGATTCGGGTGGTTTTTGTTCTGACTTTCTTCCTGCTTTCTTTTCCTTTCCTTTCCTTTCTTTTCCTCTTTTTTTTTTTTTTTTTTGTTTTTCTCATTTCTGCATGTCATGTATGGAACTCCCCCAAAAGACTTTTCTGTTTCGCTTTTATGGTGTTAGTCCTTCTATCGTATTTTTTTTTTCTTTTCACATCTCTGGTTCACGATGTCTTTTCTCTCTCTCTCTCTCGCAGGGCTTTGGTTACCCTAGAATTGATTTATTCAGACATCAACCCTGGGGGAATTGAGGCTCAATTCAACTTTTTTTTTTTTTCCGAGGCCAAAAATAAGGCCAGTCAGTCGTGAGTCGTGAACAAAACCAAGGACGGGGGGGATTGGGAGGACATAAACTAGGTATCCAATCACCACAACTGACTTAATCGACTTGAGGAAAAATCAATTATCCGTGTGATTTCTGGACTGTCCGAGGGATATATCTGCCTATATGATGTCCGCCCTAGATTAGGTAGATTGAATCTACGCGCTTTTTTTTTTTTTTTTTTTTTTCGTCGCGCTTTGTTTATATGATACACATCAGTCCAGTCACATGCATCACTGACGATGCGGTCGGTCGATTGTATCGTAGATTTTAGTCATCCCAGCGACGGGGAGGGAATGAAGTTCAAAATTTTCCGAGCCAGTCAATTCAAGTCTCAGCTAGATGGGTCTCTAGAGCTAAGGCCACTCGAATCCCGTATATCGAGTTTAGATGGTATGTATATATATATATATATATATATATATATATGACAGCTGGCAAGCCCAAGAATGGTTGGGCATTGGTCCGGACAATATATGCAACGACCAGCGAATGACAATTTCGGGTCCAAGTTATCTATATAGTTTAGCTGGCTGGCCGGCCGGGCAAGATAAGATTATGCCGTCGGGGGGCATCTGACATCAAGATACAACGTGGCGCCGGCTTGCTCCCTAGCAAAAAAAAAAAAAAAGGCCAATCGTAGAATTTTTTGGGTTCTGCAGAGGTCGCATACTTAGCTAAGTAGCTACCTAGTAAATATAGGTAATATCTTCACATCCGTGTAGAGGGAAAGTGGGTAATTATCTATCTAACCCATCTAGTGGCATCGTCGCTTAAGTCGGCGCACATCGTACATACACCGACAATCTGCTTGACAATTGTCAAAAGATCAATCAATTAGTCTCTGGATTACGCTACTTGATTATTTACATTAATAGGTAGGATGACTCCATTGCTGTGCGTGCTAAGTAGTTAGCTATGTACCTAGACTAGGTGTGCCATGCCCCGCGACGATACATACATATAGATAGTTAACGTAGGTGACTATCTATTCCGTGCACTAAAATCCCAGCTTATTAAGTATTATATAACTATCTACTTAGAGCCCGTTGTGGGGGTGAGGTTTTGCCCGTAAGTAAACATCGAGATCCAGAGTCCGGTTGTAATTAATACTTATTAGATAAATAGCCCGCAACGGTATTCCCATTCAAGTTCACGACTAGGTATCTATCTACCATCACTATTTATGATCTTTCATGTTCAAAAGAGGCGAAAAGGTGAAAAAAAAAAAAAAACACTCATCATTCCATCAAGTGCCAAAAGACATGTCGTAGATAAACGCGAAGTTTTTCAAGCCGCCCAATATTAAGCCGTTTCGTCCGGGTGAATTATTCTCCTCTTATTGCCGCGCCCGGCGGGGGCAAAACCTGTAAATATCCACAATGTTGTTCTATACTTTACTTAATTTGACGCCGGCGGCATGCCAGCAGGACCCATAGCAACGATGATGACCGAGACTTACGTAACTAGCAATGACCAGAATACAAAGCCATAGTCTTAAGGTAGGTTGGTAGATAGTCTAGCTACCGTATACCTATCTAGGGGTTAGGTATACTAATGACGTCGGAGTATAATAATAGTCCTGTCGTCTCGTGGATGGATAGATCATCTAGGTAGAACTTTGTCTTTCACTTCTCATTCAGTTGTCTCGTTCCACGATCTATTACATTCCACCGTCTCTTTTCGACCCAAACCCACCTGGGTTCAGTGCACCGTCGACAAGTCGCATCATCAACTCACACCGCCCACTCTCACAATGGCCACCTCAGACCAGGCGTCCGCACCAGTCTTGCTGGACCTGACTGTCGACAATATCACACCGAATACCATCGCAATCAGCTCACAGAGCGGCAACCAGCGCTTGACATATTTGGTAGAACGTCTAGTCACTCATCTCCACGACTTCGCCAGAGAGACTCGTCTGAGCACCGACGAGTGGATGTCCGCGCTGAACTTCCTCGTGCAGTGTGGCCAGATCAGCAGCGATATTCGCCATGTAGGTCTTCCCCGTCAAGATCCCACTCTGCCCCGAACGTTGCCGCAAGATGAAGTCTTATCTCGCTCCGTAAAAGAGAATGAGAAGGGTGGGATGAGCTAAACGAATCCCACAATCAGGAATTCATCCTTCTATCCGACGTCCTAGGCCTATCTCTCCTAGTCGACAGTATCAACCACCCAAAGCCGCCAAAATCAACCGAAGGTTCGGTCTTGGGACCATTCCACAGACATGACGCGCCGATCCTGGATAACGGCGCAAACATGTCGTCAGATCCCAACGGAGAGTCATTACTGTGCATCTGTACTGTGAAAGACACCAATGGAAAGCCGGTAGAGGGCGTGAAGATCGACATATGGGAGACGGACAGCAGCGGACATTACGATGTCCAGCGCGCCGACCGCGACGGACCAGCCGAGCGTGGCGTCATGATGAGCGATGCCGAGGGACGCTTCTGGTTCAAGGGTATCTTGCCTGTCAGCTATCCCGTACCCCACGACGGGCCGGTCGGTAGGCTTTTGAAATTGCTGAAGAGACACCCATGGCGACCGGCGCATGTACATTTCATGTTTGAGAAGGAGGGCTGGGATCATTTGATTACGTGAGTGTTTCCCCCGTTTTGCTCTGTATTTCGGAAGCCCGAAATTCGCAAGGCGCCTAGAACTAACGTTTTTTTTTTTTTTGCGAAAATCCAGTGCGCTATTCATACGTGGTGACCCCTACGAAACGTCGGATGCCGTATTCGGCGTCAAGAAGAGTCTGGTTGTCGCGCCGGAGAAAATAGACAGTGCAACGGCAAAGGAGTACGGCGTCCCTGAGGGCAGCTGGATCCTGAGGCAAGATTTCGTCTTGACAACGCAAAAGGAAACAGATGATCTGAGAGACGAGCTTGCGCGCAAAGCCCTTGCAAAATTAGGGCTGAATTTGAAGCTCGTCGACCATTTGCCTGTTCCGGATCTCGATTAAGCGACGCTGGTCTAAAAAAGGTAGCAATCCAGTGGCTAATGTCGGCCTGTATTGAAGCGGATTTGGGGATCATGGCATGTAATATATTGTAATGTCGGATTAATGAGGTCCAAGTCGTAGAAGATGACTAGGACTCGACCATTCTGCGAATGATATAAACTCAAATGAAGACGTTGGTTTGTAATTACCATTTGCTTGGAGCGTTTGACTTTCGCTTCCGAATAATGCGACTGGTGTTGTTGTAACTCAGTGTGCAGGCGACAAGCCTGACCAGAGGCCCGTTCAGAAGAAGAAGAAGAAGCAGAATACTGATTACTGCAAGCGAACCGATAAGATCGTTCGTGATGGATCAAAAGTCCTGCACGCCGGTCTCGCCGGTCAGAGTTCTTTCAACGACCACTTTCTTCCCTTTTTCTTCCGTCTCCATCTCGACATCCTCCTCACTCTCCTCGACCCAGCCAGGTTCCTCATTATCAAACCATGCATCCTCCTGCTCGCGGCGTTCGAGCGCGTCGTATTCATCGTCTTCGTCTACAATGCGGTAGTTGAAGTCCTCGTCCCGGCCAGCGACAAAACGGCGCTGTAAGAATTCGTCCCAGCGCGAGCGACCCTCTTCAGCTGTTTGAGGGGCGGGCTGCTGTTCGATATCTTGCACCGCCAGTGCTTCCAGCTCCTGGACTTTCACATCCGGCTCAGGTCCCTGCAGCGTCCCGGGTGGTGAGCCCGGACGAGGTGAAGCTAAAACACTCTCGTCCGTGGACTCTACCACTGACGGGAGACGATCATCTGAAATATTAGTATTCCTAAGACCGCGAAGCGCGCGCGACGTGTCGTCCGACAACTCAGAAAGTCGCGCCTCTCCCCTCAACAAATCGACCTCGAGCACACGCGCGAAGCCCTTGGCGCGGCCTTCCTTTTCGCGCTCCGCATGAGACTGGAAACGCCTGATCAGAGAATCATAGAGGACGGGATCTGCCAGTTCATGTTCCAGTGAGCGAAAATACGACGGGTGGCGAGATAGCCACTCGCGGCGCCGGTTGCGCACTCTGATTTGCGCCGCGTGGGCCGGGGTCTTGGGAGGTCGGGGTAGCGGCCTTTCATACGCGGGCGGTGATGACGGGTTTAAGTGCGATCCCGGTCCAAGATCCATAAAGCCCAAAGATGCCGGTTTTGGCGAAACAGGCGAGTCGATAAGTGGTGTCATCATGGGCGTAGATGTGGTTTAATGAGTTGAAGTGGCTGAAGTGACCTACATATCCACTCAAGTTATAGGAGCGAAATGATGGGAGACAGAATCAGCCAACCCAACTGTGCGGAGTACCAATCCAGGGAAAGTCGACCTGCTTTCCAGCGTATAGTATACCTAGAAGCAGGAAGATGGCGAATTCTTAGGATCAACATAAGCAATGGAAAATACTGATGGAAGTCTTCATGATGAGAAGTAATTACCTACAGAGCCCGAAGCCCGATTACTAATTATTCTGGGTGCTTACCCTCCCTTATATACATTTATTCAATTGAAAATATGCAATAGCTAAAGCTAGACGTCTTTATGGGGGTTATGCCTAGACTAGGCACCTAACCTACTAGATGGATAGAGCTTACATAATCTGGGAACTTTCTAGGGAATCTTGTCGTCGACCTCACACGTGAACACGCCGACACATGTTGTCAATCTGAAACAAAGGAGTCTTATTATTGAATGAAAACTTGCTTAACAAAAGACGCAGTCGTTTTCTGTGAAGGTCCTACGTGTTTCTCAGGCACGATGTGAGAGATCGTCCGATGTAAAGGTTTCCCCAAATTTGTTCTTTGTCCTTCCGCCTTCCATACACCGCCGAACATTCAGAGGCAGTCACATAATCGGCATGGTTCTCTTTGACAGTGCTCTATTTACGAAGTGCTTTTTTTAGTCTTTATAAGGCAGCGTGGAGACACAATGCCTACCTGTTTATTTGACATTCAATGTCCACCTTGTACTGCACCTCTATAAAGTGCCTTGTCTTCTCAGTCCACTCATAAAACGCGGTCCAAAGACGTGATCTGACAAGCAAACATTGATTCCAAATCTGATCGCACTCTAAACCGGCAGTTCTGAAAACATAATCCCAAGTCGACACCTGAGATATACATGAGGATTCTTGCTCAAAATGCCCGCCAAAGACCTCAAGCGTACCCGAGGTACACGTCTCGGGACACCTAATATGTTTCCGCGGTACGCATGGGCAATTTCACCTCCTATGCCAAGCGCCTTGAAGAAAGAACCCGTCCTTCATGCTTCATCGCCTATGCCCCGTGGCTACAAGTTTGTTCCCAAGGGAAATCCTTACGTGACTCGACACTGTCGGCAACAGACGCTGGAAGCACATCAACTTGTGTTTATGATTATCAACGACAAAAAGCAGCCGATTGGCATTCGAGTCCCATCGTCAATATACGCGAAAGTCATGCGGGCGGAATCTGCCACACGGGTGGAGCGACAGAGTAATGTCAGAAGACGCGACGATATCACGGATAAGCGCTTCGGTGAAGCGAGTAAGTAACAATGAGCCCCCCCTGTTCTTTATTTCTAATCACTTCCAAGCAAGTATATATATACACTACGGCTTTGGTGTTTTGGCCCCCCCTTAGGCCATTGCCTATGAAGTTAAACTAAACAGAGATCCTCTAGTCCTCGCCAAGTACCCACGCGTACCGCGTGAAACCGTGCCCGCCATCATTAGACGCGCAACAGCGAAGCACAAGGGCCGAGTAGGACGTACCGGGAAGCTAGACCTAGCAGAAAAAGTCCGGTTGGCCGTTCAAGCTCACATCCGCCATAACGAAACAGACTACGACAAGCTGCTGAAGAGCGGAATAAATCGTACAGAGGCCAGAGCGTTGACCTTTCAGAAGGTTGTTGATAAACTCAAGGAATGGGGTCCAATGGTCCGGGTTCCAGAGAAACTTGCGAATCCCACGGCAGCTGCTCGGAAACGGAGAGCTGAGGCGGCGGTGGCGGGTTCTTTGGAGATCCCTCTCCATTTGCAGGATGTGGTGAAAGCACCTCCGGCAAAGAGGCAGAAGTCGACAATCTAGACGGTAATAATTGCGAGGGGATCAGCTCAGATACCCGTGATGATGATGTATCATGATCATGAGATGTTAGGAGTGTAGCGGTATCATCAGTCCACTCGCTAGTTGCTACGACAATGTCTCGTATCAAGAGGCGTGAAAGCATACCGATGATTCCACGACTATGAACAAAAGAGAATCACAAGATGGCAGGGCCACTTCTAGATACATTTGTGTTATTGGCTTTTAATTTAGACTCATAACATTGTTTCAGTCCGCATGCCATGAATGAAGAAGCCAAGCAGGCGTTTGAGCTGTACATTTTCCTGTATTTCGTGACTCACTTGAATTGACTATCCATTGTATCAATGTTATTCATCCTCTTGGTGCGGCTCTGACGCTGCCGCGTAAAATGTAATGATTCAGGGACATGAAATGTCCCATAAAGATCCAAAAACACCTTGCTTAAACAACACGTTCGAACTCGTCTCTAGTAGCTTTACGAAGCAAGTCGGTTCAGACAGGCTGCTTCATCTCTGACCGGCTTTTGATCGAGTTTTTCGCTTGTATTACTCGCCCCGGTCTTAAACCGGGCGAAATAAGGATGAGAACGTCGGAGACAGCAAATGCATGCGGCGTCCGACTATCAAATGAGGCTGCCTTTCTCTTACAATGAGCTCTCTACCAGAACCTTCATCAAGATGAGGCAATGGTATTACATGTGTATTTAGTTGGCCGAGCTGCGGAGTATTGAGCTGGGGAGAAGAGCTTCCACTCACGCAAGGTCTCTTGCCCACGCAGATGGACATTGACCGGGCTCATCTTCAGCCCCCCTGGCGAGTACGGGGGAATATCCTGCTTCTAATGCGCGTATTGCAAACGGGATAACTGGTAACAGCCCCAACCGCGCATTTAACTATTCAATAGTCCGACCTGCTCACTGGTCACATAGAGACAAATCAACAGCAAGCCTCATGATGTTGGGTAGCAATGATGTTCACCGGGCCTTAAGCCGTTCTGTGACGTCTTCAACTCGAACGGCGCCGCCGAGAAATTCTCGTACGGTTTCGCGGTCTCGTCCATTATCTCCCTGCACGACCATTTTCACTATTTCCCCATCATCATTCATGATTAGACGGCCGGTGCGCCCGTCGCGCCACTGCAGGCTGATCTGTTTGGCTTCGGCATCTGCCGCGCTGATATCGGCAATTTCTGGCTCCAATTCTGAAGAATCTGCGCCTTTCTTTGAGCTCAGACCTGCTGCTCTTTTCATATCACCAATGACGGCAGCGCGGTTGTGATAGCGGACTAGCTCCCTTCGCAGAGCGCGAGCGAAGAGCGCTATATCTTGTTTTTTGGGGACGCCGTCGTCGTCCTTGGCGGTAGGCGGAGGTAGATGACGGGCAGCGAGGCCTGACAATGGGATGCATTGGGGGACGGTATGGCGATGGACACGGAGATGGCGACGGTTCGCGTACGGTCGAGTCAACATGACATAGTAGGGTCGAACAAACTTGGACTTGGACATTATTTCGAAGCGCAAACCGAGGACGTTCCCGTCATCGACGGCATTTGGATCCGGATCGTTGACTTTGAATGTAGTGATGGCGGCGCATGCGCGGTATAGGCATTGTTGCTTGTGGGCGCTTTGCTCGTCGAAGCGCGCAAGGAGTTTCTGCTTGATCGCATCGCTAGGAGAATTTGGTCGCGGGCCCGGGGTCGGGGATCGGAGAAGTCGGCGCGTCGAATCTGCCGTCATCAAGGACGCGGCCTGCAGTTGGACATCGTTCTTCAATGATTCCACTGGATGCGGTTAGAAGCGAGTTCACAGGCGCAGGATATAAACAATGCAATTCCCCGTAGATACGTGAGAGCAGCCCGATCTTATCCCGTACCTTGGGCTCTTAATTTTGCAATCTCGTCATGTAATCGGTCCGCCACAGATAACTCTGGCGATAGGGATGATCGGCTCGTCATATTGAAGTCGTCCATTGGGAATGTAAATAAATAGTGGATGTTGTTGGATACAAGTGGCACCTGAATCGTCCAGCACAGACTTGGGGTGTAAAGTAAACAAACTTCCCGTCGCGCACGTTACCTTAGTTACGTGGCTACTGTTACCGGCTGTGCACAGTTGCCAGACACTGTTACCGAGCACTGTGGCCGGGCCACAAAGTGCCGATACTATACCGTGCCTGGTCTTGATACACACTGTATGAGCATCAAATAGTAGTAGACTATCTAGATACCTTAGGGCGCGGGTATAGGTGTTTGAAAATGATAACAGCAATGATAACGGCAGTCGGAAATGATTGATTCTAGACATGCTGAAGTCATGGATATTTTAATTGCATATTTCTTTTCACGGGGACAGGATGTTATACGGAAAGTGATATTTGCAAGTGGTAATCATATACAAGTAGAATGGTTTAATACGTAGATCGTGTCGGTAAGTGGTAATCATGTACAAGTAAAACGGTTAAATATGTAGATCGTTTCGGTAAGTGGTAATCATGTACAAATAAAACGGTGAAATACAAAAGTCATGTCGGTATGCGGTAACCATGTACGTGTAAAACGGTTTAATACAATAATCATGTCGGCGATAGAAAATAATCC
The DNA here is from genome assembly GCA_028637585.1 of Xylariaceae sp. X187. NCBI lineage: Eukaryota > Fungi > Ascomycota > Sordariomycetes > Xylariales > Xylariaceae > Xylariaceae sp. X187. Next base: position 2,413,292 of record JAJIZN010000005.1, read on the forward strand.
CTGTTATGATTTTCATTTGAAAATGATTTTCAAACACCCGTACAAAAAAAAAAAAAAAAAACCTATTGTACAATGTACACTGCACACCACTTTACTTGCTTACTAATTTAGGTACTAGGTACTTAGGCACTTTGCAAGTTTTTTTTTTTTTTAACACAATCACGATGTAAGGGGGTTTGTCACGTAAATGGATTAAGCAAGGTGGTGTCGGACCAAAACGTAGATACTGAGGAATTACTACAGCTTAGAGAACTAAGAACGAACTCCGGCCGCTGGGCGACCGGGCTACGGTATATACAGGATTGGTGTCTTAGCCGACACGTAGTAATTCCGATAGCGCTTCCGACTAGTAACGTCGCTTTGTGGTTTCGGCTATGGATCGCAACGTTGTGGCCACGCGTTCGCCGATCGGTCGCCGAGCAGAGTTTTCCAGACTAGCGGTCGCTAGTATTAGCGCGTCCCTTTACACTGCTTCCCCCTCCAAAAGCTGCTAGTCCCTAGCAGCGATAAATCGGGGTGTTGTAAGCGTGTCGGTCTTAGTGCGCGAAAATAAAATAATTCGGCTCTCGCGTTTGTGTGCCGAGCTCCCTTAGATCGGTTAGCGGCCGTGTAGCGGTTGCCGTGGTTACCCGTTGGTTCCCTCATCGCGGACCATGTCGGCGTCGTGGTGGTTGGAAGGCACGACCCCCCCGGTCTTTCAGCCCGTCCTTCGGGAAGTCGCGACCCTTTCGGCGTTGGTGTGGGGCGTTTGTCCGCCCCTATAGTCAACTTCTTCCCGGCGTCCTCTTCCTCTTTTTTCCTTTCTTCTTCAACAACCTCGATCCTGTGCCGCCGCTCGTCTTCATTGACAGCCTCCGCCAGACCTCCCATCGTTGTTGTTTCCTCTTTTCTCCGCTCTTCTTCCTAATTCTTTTAATACTCCCGTTCTTCCCCCTTTTGTTTTAACAACCTCTTCTTTCTCTCTCCGCCCGCTCGCCGCCACGATGTCGACTCGTGACTCCCTGGGTCTGCAGTACCCGTACGTTCGTGATGGAGGATGGGAGCACCTCGGCCGCAATGTGCGTGTCCGCAACGATGATGGAGTCATGGAACAAGTCCGGGTCCACGCCACTGCCCCCTGCCAGGGTTGCGTCACAAAGATGCATTTGGACCTCCGCCTGCGTTGCATCTGCCGGGAGGACAAGCTTGAACGCTGTGTCCAAGCTGACCAAGACAAGGATGCTTGTCTTTCCGTATGTTGGCCTCTTTTCGTTCCCCGTTAGGGTTGCTAATCGATGGCCCCAGATTCCCCCTGTTCTCCTGGGCCCTGCCCAGATCATTTCTCGTTTCGGCTCTGCCCTGCTCCCCGACGCCGAGAATCTCCTGCGTGCCGCCCGTCAGGCGGCGAGTGATAATGGTGGACAGCTGCCCGCTGACGAATTGCCTTTTCCCCGCCCGGCTCTCCTTCGCTTTTGCCGCAAGATTGTAGTGTTAGAAGAGGCCGAACTGGCCCTGCGGGCTTGCATCTCTGAGGAGCATCGTGCCCTACTGAGCAAGCGGGAGCAAGAGCATCGGGCCGTACTCCGCGCCGAGGCCGTCTCTCACCGTCGCCTCCTCGCCTTGCAGTTGGAGATGCAGCAGGTTTGTTTGCTTCCTAAAGACCTCTCGTCGCCCGACGACTAATCTCTGTTCCTAGCGCCTCATCGAGGGCAACCCCATTCCCCGTGTCGAATTCACTCGCCTGATGCAATTCGCTTTGCCCGAGTACGAGCTCAATTCGGCCGTTTACACCCGCTTGTCGACCGTCCTGCAGCTCCTCGCCACCCAAGACTTCGAGCAGGACACGCCCCATGACATCCACGACTACGCGGCCGAATTCCTGAACGCCCCCCAGGACGATTGGGCCTACTTCTTCAGTCTTGCGCACCCTTTTTGGAGTGGTGCCGGCGCCGCCCTTCTTGCCACTACGGCAAATGGCCCTTCCTTCTTGCGCTCTCGCATCGCTCGCCGTGGTGGTGGCAATCGTGCCCGCGGCTTCCGTCGTCGCCCCCGTCCCCGTGGGGATTAAATTCTTGTTGTGTTGGCGAGTTTCGTTGGGTTGAGGTTGGTTGGGATTTGGTTGGCGTGCGGTCTTGCTTGTTGTACGATACCCTTGGCTTTCGTTGCCCCCTGGGCTTACTTCTATTTTCTATTATCCACGGTCCTACCGCTATATAGGTAGGGTGGAATCTGCGTGTACGGCGTTCCCGCTCCCTTTTTACGCCCACGGGCAACCTCTTCTTTTTCGGCTCCCTGGCCGGCAGCACCGTCGCCGCTTCTCGTAGCTCATTCATCTTGCTCCTAGCACAATCTACCTCACATTTAGCTCATCACGCGATTGCAATTATACTCCGATCGTTCCCAGAACGTAGTGACTGTATTGACTCATGTGGCTAATCGTCCCATTTCGGGTGCGATTTCCTGACTTTCTTTTCGTACTTAGATACAAGCGCCCTGGCTCCGGCCAAGTGGCCCGCGGGTTCCCACGTGTTGTATTCAACAGGCCACCCGGCCCATTTCACGAGGTATTCCTTTTGACCGCGATCATCGCGATGCCTCACAATATCCTCGACTTCCCATTCTTCGGTTTCGTCTTCCAAATCAGGCAGTGCCGCCCAGTCTCCATCCCGTGGCCGGCCCTTCCAAGGTTCCAGCGACGACACGGGGAACACATCATGCACCCTGGCATACTTTTCCGGTAATTGTACTCTATAGGCCAAAGGTCCAACCTTTTCCGTGACCACGACCTTAATGAACGTGGGAGCCAGTTTCCTCCCTTGCTTGAATCGGAAATTGCGCGTCGATAGACCTACGACTTCCCCCCTCTTGAACTCGTGTGGGGTGTGTCGCTTGTTGTAGTTTCGTTGCATTGTCTCAGTAGCCTTCTCCCAGTGTTCTTGTAAGGCTCTCCGAACGGCCGCCGTCTTCTGCAAGCGTTCCTTGACACCCTGAACCTTTGTTTGCATTCGCTGAGGTACGTACTCAATTGACCTCGGGTGATAACCATAGAGGGCTTCGAATGGGGAACACCCTATAGTGGCGTGAAGGCTGTTACAATAAGCGAATTCGGCTTCCGGTAGAACTCGTGCCCATGCATTCGGCTCCCTAGCTGCGTACGATCTCAGGTACTTCTCCAGTGTCTGATTTGTCCTTTCCGTCTGTCCGTCGGTCTGTGGATGCCAGGCGGTAGACAGTCGCCGTCTGATCTCCCGTGCATGACAGTATTCCCTCCAAAAGTTGCTGGTGATGAGTTTGTCGCGATCGCTCACAATTCCCTCTGGGGATCCGTATCGACATTCCACGTTCTCGTAGATGATCCGAGCCAATTCCGCCGCGTTGAGAGTCTTCACCGTAGGGATGAATAGCGCCATCTTGGTGAATCGGTCTACAATAACGAGAATAGCGTCGTAGGTGATGCCGTCGTCCTTGGTGCACGGAGGTAGACCGGTGATGAAGTCGAGACTGATCTCCTGGAACGGCTGACTAGGTAGTGGAAGTGATTGTAGAGCGCCGTATGGCTGGTGCCTGGGAATCTTGTTGCCTTCGCAGACCTCGCATTCGGCGACGTAGTCCCGAACGTCCTGCTCAATGCCTTCCCAGTGAAACTTCCTTCGTAACAGCTCTGAAGTCTTGTTCTTCCCCAGGTGCCCTGACCGTGGATCATCGTGATGTTGGAATATGAGTTCCCGACGTAAGGCACCCTGCCCTGGTATAACGAGACGATCTCGAAACATCAGTACGCCATTCTTGTCGACGTGGTAGCCACCCCTGGTGCCATCCCTCTGCCTAGCGATCTCCACCAGTTCGCAGATTGTCAAGTCCTTCTTCTGAAGCTCTCTCACAACGTCGTAAAACACGTCGGAAGGTGTAGGTCGAAAAGCCGTCTCCTTCTTGGCCAGTTCCGAGGCCAGAGGACGTGTAACATACTGGTCCTGAATGATCTCAATGACTTCGTCAAACACATCATCGAATTCTCCCTGAGACTCCTCCCGGAGTTGAGTCGTCGGCGCCCCGGCCTGACGTGCCCTGGTGACGGCTGATACATAGACTGTCTCCGCAGTGCGTAATCTGTGTACATGACACGTGCAGGTCGCTGCCCTGCAGCAAGTGTTCTCCGGATGAACTCCGATTGCCCCAATGACCGCCGTAGGTCTACCCGTAGAGTTGCCCCCGGCATAGTACGGTCTGGGTTCAAGCACTTCTTTCGTTACCCCCCCGGGGATGTTGGCAATGATTCTCTGAATGGTCGCAGATAGTTCGTCTTGTAATCGGAGTTTCTTGGTAAGGGTAGGGATAACGTCACCGTATTCAATTTCACCCGTCATGTAGTCAGGGCGACGAGACAAACCGTCTGCCGGATTCGAAACCCCGGACCGATGCTGGATGTCGAAGTCGAACTGGGAGAGCCGATAGACCCATCGCGCAAGTCTCCCTCGGAGATCTCTTGCCGGCGAGTCGACGACGGCTTTGAGAGCCATGTGGTCAGTCCATACCACAAAAGTCGTACTGGTTCCCTCCAAAAACTGTTGCCAGTGTTCGAGGCTTTCCACAATGGCAAGAAGTTCTTGTTGACCCGTGGCCCACCGCGTCTCGGTGTCAGTAAGCTTTCGCGAGAAATAGGCGACCGGTCTCCATTGCTCGCCGTGAAGTTGAGACAATATTCCCGAGATGGCCCTTGTGGAAGCGTCCGTCTCAACGCGGGTAGGGAGCCGGTTGTCCCAGTGCCGCAGAACGGTTGCCGACGTAAAAGCGGCCTTGACCGTCCTGAACGCCAATTCGGCCTGCTTCGTCCACTCGAAAAGGGTGTTCGTCCCATCTTTGGTCTTGAGTAAGGCCGTGATAGGCGCCGTGATGTGCGAGTACTTGGAGATGAACTTCCGATAGAAATTAGCGAAGCCTAAGAACACTTGGATATCATGAACGGATTGAGGGCTTTCCCATTCCTCGATGGCGGCGACCCGTCGGGGGTCCATCTTAATGCCTTGTGTATTAACGACGAATCCCAGAAATTCGATCTCTGTCTTGAAGAATTCGCACTTAGACAGTTTCGCGAAGAGTTGATGTTCCGCCAGACGTTCGTGAACCATCTGGAGATGCTTCTCATGTTCCTTCTCGTTCTGCGAATAGATCACAATGTCATCAAGGTAGACCACGCAAATGTGATCAACTAGCCCAGCCAGTGCCTTGTGCATGTATGCTTGGAACGTTGCGGGGGCGTTGGTCAGCCCGAAAGGCATTACCGTGTATTCGAAGTGACCGTAACGCGTTCGGAATGCAGTCTTCCACTGATCGGATTCCTTAATGCGAATACGATGGTAGGCATCTCTGAGATCGAGCTTTGAGAACACTCGGGCGGAGCCCAGCTGGCTTAGTATCTCCGAGATTAAGGGTAGGGGATACCTATTCTTGACAGTGACTCGATTGAGCCCGCGATAATCAACGCATAATGTGACGGCTGGCACTAACCACCGGCTCCTGAACCGGCGGTCGTTTCAGTCTTACACGATCGCTTCATTCCTTCGCGCCGGCCACGCCGACTCTACAGGAGTGTTCTACGGTTTCGGACCAGCCCTAGGGCTCGCGGGCCTGCGCGAGCCCTGGGGGCCAATTGTATATATATACGCCGGTCGCGCACCGCACTACTGTATTTACTCTTCTTTCTTCTTCATGCTTGTTTTTCTTAGTTATAGCGAGAATACAGTAGCTGGCTTGTCCCTACGCTTACATTCGTGCGCGCCGTGACATAAAAACAAGCATAAAGAAGTCGTCGAGCTTTGTCTGACACTGAACCCCTCCTCCACCATTTCTCGCGAAGCCCCGCGAGAATTCGACGAACCACAGCCCTGACTCTGGTCGTCCTCCACACCCCACCATACTATTATTACTATTGTTTTTTGCGTCAAGAACTAGCACTTGTTTAAATACGTTTTTTCAACATGGCATCGGAAGCCTCAAATCAACTCTTCGACGAGGCCGCGTACCACGACGCCCAACCTGGTCCATCCCAGACCGCGCGGTCGCCCGCGGCCACTCGTTCCCGCACAGCCAAAGCCAAAGCCAAGGCCAAGGTCAAGACCCCCGCCATCGATGAACCCCCCGTCAGCGGTCAAGACCAACGCGGGCGTTCGCGATCCTCTCAAGCCTCCTCTCGACACTCGAGACGATCATCCACTGCCGAGTTGCGTGCCCTCGTCCTGAATCTCGCGGCACGTATCGAAGCAATGGATACTAGAGACTCGGTATTGCCAACAACCGAACCCTACACACCTGCCCGGCGTTTCGCGACGCCCGGCGAACTCGACGAGCCTCGTTACTCGCACGACGAACCTCGCCTCGTTATTCGGGTGGACAACCCACCACACTTCACCGGCACGCGTGACGGTCCAGCCCTGAAAGACTGGATACACCTCACACACGATAAAATGAGGGTCGTTCCTCATTCCTTCCCAAACGAGGCCATCCGTTTCACGTGGCTAAAATCCCTCATTCGCGGTCCCGCGCTTGAAGCCCTGCGACCCTATCTGGACATGTCAAACCCTGGCCGCTTCAAATCTTGCCAGCAGATATATCAATTCCTGCAGGACGTCTTCTCGGATCCCGATGAGGAGGCCGCGGCTCGCGACGAACTGCTGCACCTCGAACAAGGCTCGTTGTCGTTCTACGAGTTCGGCAACCGCTTTGTCCAACTCGCTACCAACAGCCGCACGGCCATGAGCGAGTGGAAGAAGCTGATGAACCGGAAACTGAACACCAAACTGCGCGAGGCCGTCCTAGGGAAATACATGGACGACTCCGTCACCTTCGCAGCCTTCCGCGCCTACTGTTCCGCCGTCGATCAACAACTTCGTGAGATCGCGCGTCACACCCGCAACAAGATGGCTCGGTTGGCCGCCGCTCGTACCTCCACCCCTAGCACCACCCCCAGCACTTCCCGATTCATTCCGATGAGTAAAGTTACCGTCAACCCCATCGCAGCTTCGCGTTCCCCAGCGACTGGCTCCCAGCAGTGCTACAACTGCCGGCAGCCCGGTCACCTCGCTGCTAATTGCCCCCTCCCACGCAAACCCGCTGTGGCCTATGTCGCAGCTGAACGCGAGGAGTCCGACGAGGACCCTTACGCCACACCCCTCGAAGTCGAGGAAGATACCGAAGTCGCAGAGTCTAGCGAGTCTTCGGGAAAAGTCCTGCCCTGATCCCAGTCTCCGGTCAGGGCCATATGCCCAGTATACATCAAATAGTGGAATTCAATTCTAAATTTCCTTCCAGAATTCGTGATTTAGTAGGCGGCCCCAAATTTACAGTTACCGTGACGTTTCGCGCCCGCGGCACTGGCACTGCCTATTCCTTCCGAGCCCTGGTAGATACTGGAGCAGGAGCATGGTTGTTAGCTGACAGGACGGCCCTCGCACCATACCTGTCACACCTCCAATCCCCCATTAGCAAGTTCCCTGAAAAGATCCCAGTGAGTGGCTTCACGGGAGAACGCTGCGACGCATTTCAGGAGTATTTCCACGCCGACATGCAAGTGGGCAACAGAGTCTTCAAGGACTCCCCGTTTATGCTCGCGAACCTCGGCGGCGGCGGCACACACCAGATCATCATTGGACTCATGTTCCTTGAGGTTATGGGGATAGAGATAAGTATCTCTAACCGATCCCTCGTCTTCCCCAAGAATCTACCCCCTACTAGTGTTCACCGCACCGATATTGTACTCCCTCACACCAGATTACTCCCCAGACGACCCGATCGACGCAGCCAAGCGGACGTGGAACGTCGCGATCGTCTCTGGGAGGGGCTAGAAATCGATGCTGGCATCGCACAGCTTTCGCGAGAAGTCTCGAGCCCTGATCCCCCTACCACCTCGCCGCTGCCGCCCGGGGTGTTGCCACATCCTAAGACATTGACGCGGCGACGTTACGCGAGGACAACCTGGGCTGACGACATGCAAAGCAATCTACGCAAGATGAACGACTCAATTGCCGGCATAGCCCCCCAGCGTCCTCGCTCGCGCTCGCGAGATCGCCCCGTCACCCCAAACCGACCCAAGCCTCGTCAGCCTGACTTTGACGTCGCTTTCATCTCCGCCATGGCCTTTGGCCAAGGACTTCGCAAGGGTCGTCGTCGGGGAAACCAGGCTCACGGTCTTATCGACGGCTGTCACTTCTCCATTCAACAGCTCGACTTCGAACTCGAACAAGCCCTCGCGGGCGAGGACGAACAGACGCGTGAGCAAATCCTGGCCCGACTCCCGAAAGAATACCACCAGTACGTTGACGTTTTCTCTAAACGCCAGAGTGACGAGCTTCCACCCCATCGCTCTGCCGATTTTAGGATCGAACGTAAGAACCCCAGCGTACCCCTGCGAACTCGTCCCCTCTATGGTATGAGTGCCGAGCACCTCGCAGCCTTACGCGAATACTTGACGGAGAACCTCAGGAAAGAATTTATCGTCCCTAGCGCTTCTGAATACGGTTCCCCCGTCCTCTTTGCCCGCAAGCCCGGCGGAGGCCTGCGGTTCTGCGTTGATTATCGTGACCTCAACGCCGACACCAAGAAAGATCGATACCCACTGCCCCTCATTGGAGAGACTCTCGAGCGTATATCACGGGCTCGTGTCTTCACCAAACTCGACATCCGCCAGGCCTTCCACCGCCTCCGTATTCACCCAGATTCGGAGGACCTCACAACCTTCCGTACTCGCCTGGGTCAATACAAGTACAAGGTGTTACCCTTCGGCCTGTCGAACGGTCCCTCTGCCTTTCAACGCTACATCAACGAAGCCCTCTTCCCCTTCCTTGACTCCTTCTGCACTGCTTACGTTGACGACATCCTCATCTACTCGCAGGACCCTGCGGAGCATCAATCCCATGTCGAACAAGTGTTGTTGAAGCTGCGCGAGGCAGGACTTCAGGCTGACATTCGCAAGAGCGAGTTTAGCGTGACTGAGACCCGATTCTTGGGCTATATAGTCTCCACCCACGGCGTGGCCGTGGACCCGGCGAAAGTCAGCGCCGTTAAGGATTGGGAAGAGCCCACCAAGGTGAAAGAATTGCAGTCCTTCCTTGGTTTCTGTAACTTCTATCGTCAGTTTATCGACGGTTTTAGCCGTATTGCCAAGCCCCTTCACCAACTGACCGCGGCACCCCGCTGGGTCTGGCAAGAGCAGCACCAGGAAGCCTTCGACACCCTCAAGACAGTCCTTACCACGGCCCCCGTGTTACGCCACTTTCGTGAGGACCGACCCACGAAGCTCGAAACTGACGCGTCCGACGGCGTGATCTCGGCCGCCCTGTCCCAGAAGGCTGACGACGGCGAATGGCACCCCGTCGCCTTCTCCTCCAAGACGATGTCGCCCTCAGAATGTAACTACTTCATTCATGACAAGGAGTTGTTGGCGATCGTCCAGGCCACCAAGGACTGGGAACACATGCTTCTATCCCTTCCTGATCCCCTCGACGTCTACACTGACCACCAAGCTTTGCAGTACTTCGCGACGAAGCGCAAGCTCTCGCAGCGTCAAGCGGGCTGGAGCGAGCACCTGTCGCAATTCGACTATGTTATACGCTATCGCCCTGGCCGTGACAACCTCATCGCTGACCTGCTTTCGCGAAAGGCTGAGGATCTGGCTACCCAGAAGGCCATTAAGGACCATAACAGGACCATGGTTCTGTTGCCCCCTGAGCGCTTCTCTGGTGGCGTCCAGCCCTCTGAGTTGCCTGACCTCCCCGACCTAGACCCTGTGCTTTGTGAGGTTTCGTTAGCTGAACTTGATCCCTCGCAGGATGACGCGAGGCTCCAAGGGTTACGCCTTGTCGACGCTATCCTTGCTGCCAACAGACACTCCCCTACGCTCGACCTTGAACGTATGCGTGCCACGCAGGGCGACGCGAAGTATTCCCTCCAGGACGGCCTTCTCCTCGCCGGCGACCGGCTGGTGGTCCCTGATGAAGCTGACCTTCGTACCCGGCTCTGTGACGAGGTCCACAGGCCCAAGAACCGCGCCCACCCGGGCCGCAACAAGATGCGACTCCTCCTCACCGCCCAGTACAGTTGGCCTGGGATGGGTGCCTTTATCGATCGGTACTGCGCCAATTGCCACGATTGCCGGCGTAGCCACCCCTCCCACCAGAAGCCTGCGGGCTTGTTGCAGCCCTTGCCGATCGGCGACCGTGTGTGGCAGCACATCTCTATGGACTTCATGTCCATGCCCCCGGATAAACACGGCCACAACGCTGTCTTAGTTGTCGTCGATCGCTTGGGTAAGCGTCCCTTCTCACTCCCCACCACCAAGACTTGTACCGCCCGTGACCTTGCAGAGCTCTACTTTCGCCACATCTGGCGAATCTATGGCACCCCTGAGACCGTGACTTCGGATCGCGGCCCTCAGTTTATCTCGGCCTTCCTTGACGAGCTCGCCAAGCTTACCGGCATGGACCTCCGGAAGTCCACCGCGGAACACGCCCAGACCGACGGGCAGACGGAGATCGTGAACCAATTCATCAAGACGAAGCTCCGCCTCTTCGTTAACCACTTCCAGGACGACTGGTCTGACCTTCTTCCTTGCCTTGACTTCGCTATGGCCACGCAACCCCACGCGAGTACTGGCCTCTCCCCGGCAGAGGTCGAAATGGGTTTCCTTCCACGCATGGTCTTCGACTGGTCCTCTCGCTCTGGGCGCCCCGACTCTAGCACCGCGGCGGAACACGACAATCGCCTCGCCGCCCAAGCCATCGCGAAGCGTCGCGCGGACGCAGTCGCCTGGGCCAGGGCCAACCTTCTCCGTGCTCAGGACACACAGCGTACCCAGGCCAATCGTCACCGCCGTCCTATCGACTGGGACGTCGGCGACAAGGTCTACGTTCGCAAGGGCAATTGGGCAACGGACCGCCCTAGCGACGGCCTTGACAACCCTTACGTAGGCCCCTACGAGGTCAAGTCTAACCCCCATCCTAATGCCTACGAAGTTGACCTACCCGACAGCATGAAGGTTAGACGTGTCCTCAACGCCTCACGGTTGGTCAAGGACCCTAACAACCCCGTCGCGGATCAACGCGACGACCCTCCCCCGCCTGTGATAGTTAATAACGACCAAGAGTGGACGGTCTCTAAGGTCCTGAGTTCTCGAACTTACCGCGGACGCCTGCAGTACCAGGTGGCCTGGGAAGGCCACGACCCTGACCCTACTTGGTATCCTGCCCGTAACTTCGTTAACTCCCCCCTCCTTGTCAGCGCCTATCACCACGATTACCCCAACGCGGCGGGCCCGCCGTCGCGGCTATCCGAGTGGATTAAGGCGGCCGCTGAGGACTCCTACTTGGAGCCCTCTGACCTCGACGACGTGCCTGCGGGCACTGGCCAAGGCCTGCGTCGTCGGCGTAGGGCCTAGGTTACCACTCCCCCTTCATGTCACACTCGTTCTGTATCCGCAGTCTCGCGCGACTCGCTTCTGCATTCCTGTCCTATCCTATTGTACACGCCCCTTAAGAACGGGGTCCGCGGGGACGGAGGTTGAAGCGGCGCTGAGGGGTCTCCGGGGCGGCGTTTATAACCTCCTCGGCCTGTTCTTCTGCAACCTCCTCGGCCTGTTCTTCTGCTTCCTCTTCGGCCTGTTCTTCGGCGGCCTCTTCTGCCTCCTCTTCATCACCCTCGCCCTCGCTCTCGCTTTCCTCGTCGCTATCCTCCTCGTCGCTCTCATCTTCAGTCTCCTCCTCTTCACCGCTCTCGCTCTCGTCCTCCTCTTCCTCTTCGGCCTCGCCCGGCTCGGCTACCTCTACCTCCGCCTGCTCCCGCGGTCCCCGCCGCTGCCGGACGTTTCGGCCCTCCTCCCCTCCTTCGTCCCTACGCCGCTTCTTGGGCGTCCGGACCCTGGGATTTTCGACGTCCTTCTTCTCGACGAGACCGACGGGAGGAAGGGCGAGGCTGTTGATCAACCTCTCGCCGTACTGACCATCCCAGAGTCGCGAAAACCCGAGGAAGCTGCGCCGCCAATCCTGGCCGGACTCGTGCCATGTCTTCGCCCAGTTCCTCTCCCCGACCGGCAGCTTCTGGTAGAAGTCGTGGGTCTGAGCCACGGTCAACGCCTTGTCCAGCTGGTACAGGGGTTCGCTCTCGCGCGAAGGCGTCTCAGCGGTGGCCTTGATCCGCGCCTGGTACTCCTCTTCGGTCATGGGATTGTCGGTGGGGGCTCGCTGTTTTTATTTTTTCTCCCGGTTAGCTCCTTCTCGCCCCCCCTCGCGATTCTTACTTACGACACTCATCTCTGCAACGATGGCCGTCATGGCCACAAGCTGTTCGTTGGCCTGCGCGGCTCTCTCCATTGGGGTCAGCTCGGGCAGCGCCCATTCATCCTCCTCCTCTCGAATGCAGGTCGCCAAGAGCGTCTCGACCCGGCGAAGGGTCGCGCGGAGACGGCCATGGTGCATTATCTCCCGGTTGGGAGGGTCCTGCAACGAAACCATGTCAATACCGTCGTTGGCGACTACCTCGGCCGCGAAGATTGATATTGCCTGCGCCGCGCCCTTCAGGAACGCGGGGATCTGCGCGGATTAGCCACTGCCTCGTTGACGGGGTTCTCTACTCACCGCGACGCAATGGACTCGACGGCGGTCGCACTCCGAGCACCTGGTATCGACGGTGGGAGGGCAGCCGCAGACGGTGCGGTAGTCATGGTTCATTCGGGTGACACAGCTGGCGCAGGGCTCCTTTCCGGGTGTGACCACGTCGTGGCCCTCCGGGGTGATCCAATTTCGGCGCAGGTGGTCCCACGCCTTCTCGGGGTCAAAGACCCATTTACGCTCGAAAGCGAGCTTACTCATGGTTGGCGCCATGTCGCGATGCGTTGCGGTTGCTGGTGTGTCTGCTTGTGGTTTTTTCGGGTACGGGTGTTGTGCTTGGTTAGCAGGAAGAAGACCGGGGAGCGGATTCTTACCTCGGTATTGGGGTCCCATGGGCCCGGGTCGTGCCTTCCCTACCTTCGCGGCGCCTCGCGCTCCTTCCTCCTGTTGTGTTTTCTTTTTTTCATTCTCTGGCCTCGTCGCCTCGGCAACCTAGTTGTCGCCCGTGTTCGCGAGACCTTGCTCCCCGGGCTCCCCCGGGGGGGGGTAGTGTGACGGCTGGCACTAACCACCGGCTCCTGAACCGGCGGTCGTTTCAGTCTTACACGATCGCTTCATTCCTTCGCGCCGGCCACGCCGACTCTACAGGAGTGTTCTACGGTTTCGGACCAGCCCTAGGGCTCGCGGGCCTGCGCGAGCCCTGGGGGCCAATTGTATATATATACGCCGGTCGCGCACCGCACTACTGTATTTACTCTTCTTTCTTCTTCATGCTTGTTTTTCTTAGTTATAGCGAGAATACAGTAGCTGGCTTGTCCCTACGCTTACATTCGTGCGCGCCGTGACACATAACCGTATAGTGCCATCCTTCTTGGGAACGAATAGGATGGGCGCCCCTGCGTCTCCCTTCGAGTACCGGATGCGACCGTTCCGTATATTCTCAGCAATGTATTCTTCGAGAAGTTTCCGTTGATCTTGCGTGGTTGGGTAGATTGGCCCAAACGGCACTCTAGCCCCGTCTATCAGGTCAATGGCATGTTCTGCGTCAGGTAGCTGAGGGAGCTCCTTCGCCGCCTTTTCGGAGTATACTTCCCTAAATTTCTGTAGACAAGCGGGAAGATCAATGACAGTAGGGTCGTCTTCTGGGGGTTTCTTGGGGTTGTCTTTGTCATAGCAAGGGTCGGGGCCTATCTCCACGCTGGTAAGGTTTGCGAGGTAAGCCGGCTCCCCTTCTAAGACCATGTTAGCGAACTCCTCCGGGTCCACCTCTTCATGCTTGCCGAAAGTGAATTCGTTCGTGGCGGTATCAATAACGATACCCAGTTTCCCCATGCCCGGCCGTGAGAGCAGGAGCTTGGGCTGCGATGGATCTCTCTTGATCGCATAGTACAATTGGCTGAAAGTGCGCGTAACCTTTTTGGAGTCAGTCAGGGTTACCGTGGCTTCATACACACCGTGGCAGCGTATGATAGTGTTGTCCGCGCTTTTTAGGATCGGAATCAGATTGTTGAGGGGCCGGAGTTTTTTCCGAGCGAAGTCTCTGCAGACAGTGTTGACATCGGCACCGGTATCTAGGTCAATAAAGGTGCTAATCGCTTGACGTTCGCCGGATGGTTGGACTGTGGCTGACTTGCGAGTTGCCCCTCCTAAACCTTGCGCCCTATATGAGTCAGCCAGAGTAGATTGGACGTATTCTCTTACTCTGGCGAGGTTTTTAAATCCTCGCTGGCATCAGACCAGTCCGCACCGACTCTCGCCACTCGGCGACTGGTTTGCCCTGGTTCCATGACCGGTAGGGACATGGTTCGGCCTGCCTGTCTCTGTGAGTATTGGGGCTGTTGCTGAGAGCGTTCTCCCCTTGATCGGTGAGGTTTAGTGCAGTCCCTTGCCAAATGTCCCAGCTGGTCGCAGTTGTAACACTTAGTGTTAGAAAGATCAGTCCGACTGGACTTAGAGCGATCAGAGTTCCACTGCCGGTTAGAGGAGTCTGTAATACCGTTTACCTCTGCTGTTGGGGTCGCAGCAGTGCTATCAGACCGTCCTCGTTTGTTGTCGGGTTTTCTGTCCTTTTGCCACAAGGACCATAGTCGTTCTGCCTCGTGGCTAACCGCGCTGGCGCCCTTAATCTTGACGTTCTGGCGAACGATCTGCCGTTGGAGGGAGGGCTGAAGGCGATGGAAAAAATGATAGGCTAATCGGCTATCGTCGTCAAGAGAAGGGTTGACTTCCAGGCGGCGTGTAACGACTTGCCACCGAGAGTAGAACTTGCGAGGTGCTTCGTTATACTCCTGGCGCATGTCCTCCAGGTATTTCCGAAAGGTGCGTTGGAAAAGGTCGGGGTCCACGTCTTCCCGCCGAATAAAACGCCAGAAGTCTTCGAGAGTGGCCTCCTGTAGGGGGTTGGTGTAGCTGAGGCTGTCGCGGTACGCTCTCCAGTCCTCCTGCACGTCGGGATCGGCCTGGGTGACGGCCCAAGAGATTTGAACCTCGTCAGGGCGGTTGGGTTTTTGTCGATTTCCTTCGAGGATTGCCGCAATCCATTGTTCGGTTTCTGCGGCGGTGGCGTCCTTGCGTAGTTTGCGGAGACTGTAGTTGGGCATCCGAGTGTCGTCTCCGCCTGAGCGGCTGGTGGCCGCAATTTTGTCGATGCGTTCGTTCTGGGCTTGGAGGAACGCCATCATGTTTTCCTGGTGTGAGCGAATGAGGTCGCGAGTGAGATTCACGAGAACTTCGTTGGCGTCCATGTTCCGGGAATCCTTAGATTTGCGTTTTCCTGGAGAGCGTATGGATTGAATGCTCCCGTTGCTGGAATAAGGGCGTTCACGACGTCGTTGACGGGCCTTATGTTCCCGTGGTCCTGGTTGGTTGCCGGTGACCGTTCGGCGCTTGGCCGGTCGCTGTCCGGAGGGTCCAGGTTTTGGGGATCCCGCTTCTGAGGATGATGATGCGGGTCCGTGGGAGTCGTCAGAATCATCCATGTCGATAGTGCTAGGGGTGTGGGGGATGATGTCGTCTGAGGAGTCCGGTCCCGAGCTGGGATTTGGGTCAGGGGGGTTGCCATCTGGTTGCCGACCGGGTGGAGGTGCATTTCCGGAAGGTTGTTCTCCAGGTTGGTTGTCCCGATTGGAGGTGTCATCCATGAGTTGGTCTTGTGGTCCAAACTCGGGTTCCTGGGTTTGGCGGTCCCTGGTCTTCGACCGAGTGGTGATACGGTGCTCCTGGCGGTCCGACATCGCGTTGCTACTTGGTTAAGTAGAAGCTGTAGAGTGTAAGGGGGTTTGTCACGTAAATGGATTAAGCAAGGTGGTGTCGGACCAAAACGTAGATACTGAGGAATTACTACAGCTTAGAGAACTAAGAACGAACTCCGGCCGCTGGGCGACCGGGCTACGGTATATACAGGATTGGTGTCTTAGCCGACACGTAGTAATTCCGATAGCGCTTCCGACTAGTAACGTCGCTTTGTGGTTTCGGCTATGGATCGCAACGTTGTGGCCACGCGTTCGCCGATCGGTCGCCGAGCAGAGTTTTCCAGACTAGCGGTCGCTAGTATTAGCGCGTCCCTTTACACACGAATCGAACTGATAGTCTACAGATTACAGAATTACGAAGTATTACGAAGTATTACGAAGTATTACGAGTTAACCATTATACTATTACACATACGTTACGCGCGTGACGTGAGCGTGTTTGAAGGGGCATATATAGTAAGTGTAGAGGCAAGAACAACTTAGATTTTTCTTGCTTACATAATGTTTGTGATAGTTACATATACCTGATAATCGCATACATTATGCATATAGAGCGTATTATGCACTTAACACGATGAGTTATTTCCATTTGAAAATCATTTTCAATTGAAACGTATTGCAGTATCCACTTTCAATAGGTCAGTATTACTTATAAAATCAAGCATATGCGATGTAATGATTTTAATTGGTCAGCATTACGCATAAAATCAAGCATATGCAATGAAATGCATGTCGCAACGCTTTTCTAAGGACATAACTTCAGTATAATCATAGTTGCCATGCACTAAAAGGATTTCGTGCTAGAAACCACTCCAGCAACCGTTTCTGCCGGCAGAAATGCTTACAGTAAAATATCTCTATGCCGGCACCATGATCTGCTCAAAAATGGCCACTGTTATCATGTTTAAATACCCCCCCCGCGCCCTAAGGTAGGTAGGTAGGTAGCGAGCGAGCCCCTCCCCCGCAAGAATGACTTCGTATTCTGCCCAGTTACCTCCCCTCTACCTAAGTACCTGTCTTATATCGCGTTGCATCACGCACATTCATGTCATCTGAAAGTAGGTACTTCACAGGTATTTGACAGGTATTTCACAGGTACGGATCTGTAAGTACAAAAGTGAGTAATGTGTGCTACCAGACCCTGTCAGGGACACGGGTTCTACACGGATATCTTTCAAACATTCCCTCGATCTTGCTTTCTACCAAAAACATCCCACACTCCAATCCACCATTGCCGAGAAAGGGTCCCTTGCTTTTTGACCTGCCACCATCAAGGGCTGCGTAAGGTGGTGTAGGTGAGGTCTATACCTGCTTCTAGGTTAGGCTTCTAGCCTAGACGCACTAGACAACTGCCCATCTGCCTAGATACACTACACAGTTCCTTTCACATAGCGCGGCACGTAATCGAACTGCCTTTGGCCCATCAAAAAGGATCGCAGAAAAGAGCCGCGAAAAGGCCACCTTTACTTATCAGGCATCTTTTTTTTTTTTTTTTCCAAGAAAAGCGCAATTTGTCTGACGTTTCAATTCTGTCTCTGATTCCCATCCGCAGTTCAATTGCACCCACTTTCGCGTCTTAACACCATTTCGGCATAGTCTTCGCTTACCGCGAACATACTGGTCATTCCATGCGCCAGGACCGTTACTACACTACACTACTCTCGACCACGATCCCTCCCCGGGCCTATTTCAGGCGCTTACTTACTTGTGTTAGAAGATCTGAGTGTTGATCGCAATTCTCAGACCTACGTACTCACTACCTATTGCATGCCGAGTGCCGCACATTAGTGTACCTTCTTATACTAGACATCGCCTGGAGACTCAAGATATTAGAAGATCTTAGCCCTGCTCCAAACCCTTTCCCATTCGAACCGTCCCCGCGCCCCTGCGCCCGCCTCTCCCTACGAGCCCGAATGGCCCAAACTCGACGGTCAAAAAAATCCAACGCGGGCCAACTGTCTGTCTCAACCAGTGGCTCTGCAACCGGTCACTCAGACGACAGCATGACGGGTAACGTCGAGCTTCGGCGCAAGCCGGCGGCTCCCCAGGACTCGGGTCAGGTCACCGCAAACCTCATGGCTCGCGATTCGTTCTCCTTAGACAACAAGATCGCAAAGACGCCCGTTATGAACAATCATGGTTTTTGGGAACTTCCAAAAGTTGACCAGCGCAATTTCTTGCTGCTGGTCTTGTTATACTTCCTCCAGGGTGTACCTATGGGATTGGCGAGCGGTTCTGTGCCCTTTCTCCTGAAGGAGCATCTCTCATTTGGCGAGATTGGCGTATTCAGCTTGGCTGCCTATCCCTATTCGCTAAAGCTGTTTTGGAGTCCTATTGTTGACGCTGTATGGAGCCCCAGATTTGGCAGGAGAAAGAGCTGGATTCTCCCCATTCAGTTGATATCAGGTCTCAGCATGTTGTGGCTGGGCTCTAAGATCGAGAATCTCATGGCGACGACCGGAAAACCAGGTGGCCCGAGTGTTTGGGGCTTCACGGGCTGGTGGTTCTTCCTCGTCTTCATGTGCGCCACCCAGGATATTGCCGTGGACGGTTGGGCCTTGACATTGTTAACACCTGGAAATGTTTCCTATGCCTCCACAGCCCAGACTGTTGGTCTCACAGCTGGCCATTTCTTGTCTTATACCGTGTTCCTGGCTTTCAACTCGGAGGATTTCGCAAACGCATACTTCCGCTCCGTGCCCGCGGAAGGGGGCATGATGACCCTCGGCGGTTATCTAACCTTTTGGGGTTGGGCTTACATTGCCATTACTGCTGGTCTCGCGCTGCTTAAGAAAGAAGAGAAGACGCAGAATGAGGACGGCATCTGGGATGTCTACAAGATCATGTGGGATGTGCTCAAGCTTGGAAACATCCAGACCATCATCATCGTTCACCTCATCTCCAAGATTGGTTTCCAGGCCAACGACGCTGTAACAAACCTCAAGCTTCTAGAGAAGGGCTTCGGTAAAGAGAACATGGCCTTGACGGTTCTCGTTGACTTTCCATTCGAGATTGGTCTGGGCTACTACGCGGGTAAATGGTCGCAGGAATACACTCCAATGCGCCTCTGGTGCTGGGGCTTTATTGGTCGACTTATTGCCGCCATATTTGCCCAATTCACCGTTAGCATATTCCCAGCCGAGGGTGTGAATTCTGGGTACCTTCTCCTCGTCATTGGTGAACACGTGTTCTCGACCTTTACACAGACCGTCATGTTCGTGGCGGTCTCGGCCTTCCATGCCCGGGTTGCGGATCCTGTTATTGGAGGGACTTATATGACTTTACTGGCAACGTGAGTACTCATCTTCATTTTGATTTTACTACATGGTCGTTACGGTATTAATTCGACCTTAGGGTATCCAATCTTGGTGGAACATTCCCCAGATATTTCGTCCTCCGATTAGTGGATTCTTTCACGACCGCGTCGTGTCGTCCTCCATCAGCTAGTCAAGCTGAGAAGTTGGACATATCACTGTTGAAGGGTCCTCTGGTTACAGAGGCATTCTCCTGTGCCGTCCAAGCCGAGAAAGAGCGATGTGTCAATGGTGGCGGCTCATGTGATATCCTTCATGATGGTTACTACATTGTCAATGTATTGTGCGTTATCGCCGGTATCTTGACTTTTGTGTTCTACATCCGGAAGAAGGTCTTGGCTCTTCAAAATCTACAATTGAGGGCCTGGAGGTTGAATGAACAGAAGGCATGATAGGAGACTTCTCATGTCTTGCTCCATTGCTCCGTGTACACTAGTCATAGATAGACAGATAAAGCCATATACAAAGAACACTATGCTTTCAGATGAATACACTCCGAGCCGAAGCAATGAGCTGCAGTCACTTCAAAGTACGAATGGATTGACCCAACAACACAACTTACTCGATTACTTTAGTAGCATTTAGGTACTCGCTGAGGTGAATTCAGGTAAAGCTTCAGGTTGGGTAGGTATGCTACACATCATTGAACAAAACAAAGAGCAGGCTTTTTGCCTTGAGGGAGCTTCGGAGTTGAGAGAGAAAGTGTAATTGCCTGATTATGCAGATGCAGGTACGTTCAGCAGAACAGCAAGCCATATGCGGACAACGAACTTGAAATCCAATCAAGTATCGCCATACCCCTGGATCCCTGGTCTGATTAGATCTTTCGTTTTAAAAGGAAACGCCGTGGCCGATCATTCATTCACATTCGAATCTTCCCAAAACGTCAAAACAGCTAATATCAAATCCTCAAGGGGGAAAAAAAGAAAAAAAAAAAAAATTAACAGAAAAATGTAAACTTTGTAGGCGGGCTAATAGTCATCAAAAACAAAACTCCAACGCTCAATACACGAAACGATTGGCCATGATGTGGTGGTGATAGCAACTCCCTACTACACGTTGGGACAGAAGCACCCCATTTCACAGATCACCAGAGAAGATCTGCGGGCTCCACTCGTTCCAGCCCTTCTTCTCGCCCGGTAGCGAGACGCTCCCCCACTCCTCGCGCGTGACGTTCCTCCATTCGTCGACGGGGATCCAGCCGATGTAAGCACGGTCGCCGAAGCCACCAATCCAGTACACCTGCTGCACGACGAGCCTCATGAACTCCGACTTGTGGACCCGGCTCCCGGGCAGCCAGTAGCGGGCGTCTGGGTGCTTTTTCACGAAACATTCGGCCAGTGACGCGGTGGGGATGTCCTCGATCTTCTCTAGGTAGCCGAGCAGACTGAAGCGGGGGAGGTTGGCGGCGCTGTAGGGGACTGTGTCCAATGGCTTGTCGTCCTCCCGGTCGAAGCCGAGCCAGCTTAGGAGAGAGCTGGTGGTGGATTGGATCCGTTTGGCAGGCGGGTACGGCGGAGTCCATTGCTGCGCGAGACTGATATTCGATCCGTCCCGTACGTTCTTGAAGGTCGTTTCGACATTGATGGCTAGGAACGTGGGGTTGCCGCCTTCCTCGCAGTCCGCGACGTACTCCATTAAGGCGTGCGGCATGCCGCCGAGGCCCTGGGGCCGGTTCTCCTCGGCTTCATACCCGCTGTCATTTGTGTTTGGGAATGTGGTGGCGAGGTTTCCGAGCGGCGTCAGGGCTAGGATGCGGCGGCCGAGAACCGCGGATTCCTGGGAGGTTGGGATCCGGTGGCCCGATGAGGAGGCTGGTGGGTTGCTGATGGGCTCTGATGGGAAGATTACGCTGGCCTCGGCGGCTGTGATGGCCAATGAGAGTATGGAGATGCTGGAGAGCTTCATGGTGGATATACAGTTAAATGTGAGAATGACTGTACGAGGGGATAGAATGGAGCGTGAGACTCAAGAGCACAGCTGAGGTGAGATGGATCCGTAGCACGTTCTTGTCGTCGTTACCCGGTATGATGCTGGTTTATAATGCGAAGGATGTCTTCTAACGACTCGCTGATTCCTCGAAATTCAAGTATGTTTGTCTCTTCCGAACCACACCAACCCAGGTACTACGCGTGTACTACCCTAGGGAGTGTAGAATAGGTAGCAGTCTAGAGAGGAACGAACGAAACCGAACGGAAGCCAGAGACGAAGGTGGATAAAAGACCGGAGACCCGTGGACCTATATGTGATCGCAGCACAGTGCATATCTGACGCAATTCATACTGTAGCCTTTTCCCTGATCATCTGCCTGATTCACGTGGGCTTTCCGCTATGATGTCAGTATGAACACTGTGTATCAACCAACAAGCCATCTTCGTAGGTCTCGCCACATTCTTTTGTCGCCAAGATAATTAGGGTAGGTACCTTACGTAGTCTATGCATTTGAGGACGGGACGGGAGTAGACTAATCATTATGCAAAAGGGTCATATCCCCGATATCAGCATATGCATGCCCATAAAGCAAAGATCATGCAGCGCCACCCGAAATATGGGGCCGCCTCCCGCGCAACGCCCCAAAGCGAAGTCACATGACCTGACCGGGGCTTGAACCCACGAAATCAAATCTACCGATGACCCCGAAGCATTTGCTGCCTATCTAAACCCTCTAAATCCACGAAACACGCTCCCAAATCGACGATCACACAACCCCATCCCGCAGAACAGATCAGTCCATCAACATGGGTAAAGTTCACGGAAGTTTGGCTCGTGCCGGAAAGTACGTTGAAATTTGACAAAAAAAAAAGAAAAAAACTCCCTTCTCTCTACCCCTCTGGACCTGTCCCGCCTTGCTAACGCCGTCGTTTAGGGTCAAGTCTCAGACTCCTAGTACGTATATCGCGAAGTCAAATATCATCAGAGGAACGGGAAGCATTTCGCGAAAGGATGGATACGAGTTCGCCGAGTAGATATCCGTAAACCTGCGATTTTTGCGACATGAAACCGATACGCCTCAGATAATCTCGCCACAAACGGACTGCGACCCCTCCTCGACATCCCGCCACATCGTCATCCAGCCGTGCCCCATCTATTCGCTCTCGTCGACGAAATGCTTTCCGTACTCGCTGCCTGTTGGATCGATAAATACTGACGAATGTTTCGCAGAGGTCGAGAGACAGGAGAAGGCCAAGGTTCCCAAGGGCCGCGCCAAGAAGAGACTCCAGGTGGGCTATTTTCTATTTTCGTCCTCGCTCTGCGTATTCCGACCATCAAAGTTTTCTACGTCCTCCAACCACCTGGTTCGGACAGGTGTACGATGATACCAAGCGCCGAATAAAAGAATGGCGCGCCTGCTCGCTAATAACCAGCATATGGATGGTGGATGTATTGAGCCTGGCAGACCAATATCAGTGCTTGGCATCATCGACCTGTGGAATTTACCCGGAAAATACCACACATTGTCTACTTCAGCGTCAATCGCGGAGCCTCTACTAACCTGACAACAGTACACTCGTCGTTTCGTTAACGTCACCTTGACCGGTGGCAAGAGAAAGGTAAGCTATACCATATATATATATATATAACACAACCAGTAACTAATCATACAATAGATGAACCCCAACCCTGGCTCATAAACGCCTTACAATGTTCGAACACGCGAGAGCAGCCGAAGCCTCAAAGCTTAGAGATGCAGAAGGGCAGCGGATGGGCAAGTCACCGAACGGCATTTACACCCGATAACGTCCCATTCTCCTTTCGTCGGGGCTGATAAAAAGACCATCCTGCTCAAATGTCAAATTGGAGGAATGAATGATTCGTTACATGAGATTCATGGGTTGTGGACAACGCTTGCAACGGTATTTTCGGAGTCATACGGGTTCCATTATTCAGGCTTGGTTCGTAAATCGTCCCGCCTGTCCGGTCTATATCTGCACGGCTTGTGCCTAGCTAGGCAAGCAATAATCAGATTCATCGTTTTCGGGCAGTCTCATTGTCAAGAGTCCTAGTGATGCGCATGCACTACATGAGTGTTTTCAGTAGAGTTGGTCATACTCCTAACATATCTGACCATCGTATGTGCTTGTCCACGAGACAGGACAGCTATGCATAATTTTCGTGCCTGCGCCATTTCTTTCGTCTTGTCCTTTGGACTACGGCTTACCCGGTAGCCTGCAGGAAGACGATTCTTCATACCTAAACCAAAAAAAAAAAAAAAAAAAAAAAAAGCACCAGAGAGTTGAGGCAAACCGTAAGGGTGAGGGATAACTAACCGTCTTTAAAAGCAGCCTTTTTTTTTTGAAGATGGAAGGGCCCGGCAAGCTTGATGAACAAGACCAAGATGACTGGGCTACCTATCGGGTAGGTATATCATGAGAGTGCTCGGCAAGAGATGTATGGTTTGCGATTTCAAAAGCCATCTGTGTATTTTTTTTTTTTTTTTATTGAGAACGCGCTTTCTTCTTTTTACTCTCGGGGTATTGGGGTGCGGGTTTCTACGGCAGATGAGGAGAGGAAGGGGGGGATTATGTTACTTACGGGTGATTATAGGAGGGGGGGAGAGGGAATACTAGGAGGTAAATTCATTTGAAACTTTTTTTCTTTCTAATTACTTCCATGCTTCCTCCTCCTCCTCCTCCGAGAGAGAGAGAAAGAGAGAGATGTCATGTTTTCAGTTTTACAAGTTGATACATTCATGGGGGATTTGATTGGGCTTGTGCCGATCTTTTTTTTTATTTTTTTTTTTATTTTTTTTGGTTTGAGTAGTTAGGTAGGTAGGTTGTTTTTTTCCCCTATTTTATTCTATTTTTTTTATTTTATTTTTATTTCCTTTTTTTATTTGGCCGCATGATGATGATCTGATAGACTGATGATGATGCGTGCGCCCTGTTTCTTGGATTGGAGGCTGGGCAATAACCAAACCCCAAAAAAAAAGAAAGTGAGCGGATAGAGAACCGTCGTCTAAGTCTAAAGTGAGGAGAAGTGGGAGGGCGAAGGGGAAGGGGAAGGGGAATTGGGAATGGGGAGGGGAGGAGGGGGCGTGTGTGATAATTAGTTTAAAAGGAACCCTTTTATCCGGTTTGTTTGGTCCTATTGGCATGATTTCCCCCCCCTGTATCCGGTGTCTCTTGCTGTTTGGTTTTTTTTTGTTCTGTTTCTTTCTCCCCTCTCTTTGATTTTCTTTTCTGGGCCTTGAGAGATGTGATTCGTAACCTCTTTTTCGTATTTATTTTTCTTTTTTTTAAGAAAATATAAATGCCCTGCGGATATCTTTTGTTGAAATGAGTGCGGGTTTTTTTTTGGGAGGGGTGAGGGAGGTTTATTCATTTGGTCTCTTTAGAATGGATGGGAGAGGGAGGGAGGGGGGGATTGATTTGATTGTGTTTGGTTCTTGTTTATGCGAGATGGTATGATATGGTCGGCGCGCGGGGGTTTTTTCTTGCGTCTTCGGTTATTTAGCGATGGATGGCTCCGCTCGTCCGGTTGGATGAACGACTGTTTTTTTTTTTTTTTTCTAGTCTGCGATGCCGATTATCCTTCTCTCTCTCTCTCTCTGCGCAGGTGATGATGTTTGGTTCAAGATTGATTAAGTGCGTGCGTGCGTTGATTTATTATCAACCCGGTCGAAATATGTATATGTATGTATGTTTGCCTTGCTTGGTGATTTCGATATTGGGACGATTTTATATTGCCTCCTTTTTGGGGGTTCTTGTTCTTGTTCTTGTTCTTGTTCTTGGGTGTGGTGAGAATGTCCGGGACTCGGAGACTTTTCATCTCAATCACGCCAAAGGGGAGTTTTCCATCTCCAAGTCCCATGTGGGAAGTTCTAGATGATATATGCTCATTATTCAATTGGTGATATATCTCCGTCTTTGAGGGGGAGGGGGGGAGATTCTCATTCTCCGGACGGATCGACCCGACCTGAATGAAATGGTTGGTAGTACCTTCATATACGTCCCAAAGCTCATTCGATGTTACCGTAGATTGATTGACTGCTCGTGGGAATTCCGACAGAGAACACTCGATTGGGCCCGTGGCTACAGATTACAGACTGTGTCTAGATATTGTATACATACCAGATATATTACTGGATCGACACCTCTTTCTCTCCTTGATCGACTCTCCCCTGCCCGTGTGATACCGTAGCATCATGAATAGAAAAAAAAAAAGAAAAAAAAGAAAAAGAAAAAGAAAACCCTGGGATCCCGGATCCCGGCTCATTTTCCCCAAGCCACTGACTCCATTGGCATATTCTCTGTGTGGACTTTTCCAAGGCCGTTGACCGGGACCATTACTTCCAAGTCTTTGGGTTCGGAATGAGCAACGTAACCTTCTCAAACCTCTCGACGTATGAGATTACTCATTCTGCCCATTCTACCTCGCGAGCTCTGGGATAGTTGTCAAGTCACTACAGTCTGTACCTCGCACATGTGTCGTAGAGTTTCTATCCTGAGTCTTATACCAACATAACGCAATGTTCGGATCGCATCTCGGTCTTTCACAAATCCCGGATGCTGCTCTCTTTCATTTCACTCGGTTCCTCCCATCTGCGTTCTGCTCTGTCTTTATTCCACTTTCGGTCTTCCAACAACCCTCTCGGTCCGACGTTCAATCTCGGTAATAAAAAATAAAAAATAAAAAATAATAATAATAAAAACACCAGGCCGAATTATCTAAAGACCCGGGGATGTTTGTTATACGGCAGCAACATCAACCCGATGAACGACACATTACGGAAAACCCGAAGGGGCGAAATTCGATATCGAGGGTTATGAGGGTTCTGCCGCCCAACTCGCAAGACAGCGTAACTACATAGTATCGCTATTATGAGTTTGACATCTACTTCTGATTTGTAGATAGTCTTCATCTAGTGTACCAGAAAGGCAATGAGTAGTTTGCGATGACAAGACTCGCTCGCCCATCTTCAACTCACACCTCACCTCATTCCCTTGACTTGCTCCCAAGGTTTTCGCTTCCTCGATGACCGGGGAAAAAGTACAATAGGCGCGCGCTCTTTATGCTAACTATCTAACGACCATACCTTTACGATCGGATATACATACCCAAATCCAGTAACAGAATAAACATAAAAATTATATACCGCAGCGTCGCAGCGCATGCAGTTCACCATGAGATAGATGTATGTAATAAGGGAATGACAGACACTGTTTGCTTAGATCATGTCGACGTCCCAGAACGGACAGAAAATGACGCACGGTTCCTGACTTTCCTCACTGCTGCTGTAGCAATATTCAGCTGGCTCTATGTCCCGATTAGAATCATTGCATATTACTGCCTAGGCAGTGGAAGTGGAGGTGGAAGTGGAAGTGGCAGTGGCAGTGCAATACACGAAGTAATAGCAAATAGTGTATGTAGTATGAGACAACACAACACACCACTCACACACCACTTATACTCACACTCACACTCACACTCACACTCGAGCTCACACTCACCACACTCACATTCACCACACGCACACTCACAGTTCACACTTCACACTACAACCTCGATCATGTATGTATACCCACCTACCACCTACCACCCACAGACACCACCTATCTACAATATAAAATCTAGACTGGATGGGTATGGCCGGTGTGACGAAAATTCCCACATTCACCTCAGCAGCGACAGACCCTCTCCCCTCCCCTCTCCCTCTCCCTCTTCGTTCCGCCCCCCCTCCCCACTTAAAACCGGCAGATCAGAAAAGGGAGCGGTAGGTTCATCCATCATACCCATACCCATACCCATATCCATACCCATCACAAGAGGCAACACAGATCGAGTCTTTTTTGCTCTTTTGATCAAAAAAAAAACGACTCTCGAATGTCGTAGACCCATTACACAGAACCAGAAAAGAAAGCACGACAACAACAAGATACACAAGAATATATATATAATAAAAAATAAAATAAAAAAAAGGAAAAAGGGAACAACCGTACAAGCGGCCCTTCCCTCCAACATTATACCTAGTGTACAGTATTTTTTCGTTTTATTCCATCCATCGCACACCTTGATACTGATAGTTACTGATACCCAGTGTAGTGTAATTACTCCGGACAGACAATAGACAGTAGACAGTAGACAAATACCACCCAATCATTCAATCTTCAAAACCGATGAACGAGAACACATCTAAACAGTAACCCGAACCCTTTTCTGTCTCTTTTTTTTTTTTTTTCTTCTTTCTTTTGCAACATTGTCAACTAACTTAAGTACCTGAGGTACCTAACCTACCTATAGGTAAACCTTTATACGGACTGGACCTAACTATCTAGAGAGGATACTTTCACTTCTCCCCCTGGTTAGTTAACCGTACCGGTTACCGGTTACCGGTTCCATCACACACCGCTAAGAAAACCAGGTACCTATTATCTAAAAGTAATCATTTCTAGTCTAATTCACCCGGCCAGAAACAACAATACCCAACAACCAACAACCCAAAAGAAGAAGGAAAAAAAAAAAAAAAAAAGAAAGAAGGAAATAAGAGTCTCTTATTTCATTCTACAAAGGCCATGGTGCCGCAAGAACCAACCACCACGGATAACGGGTAGTTACAGGTTTTCGCTTAGATACCTACCTACCCTACCTGTCTAGTCCGTAGGCGTGGGAACCGCTCAAACCAGCTGAGCCAAGTACCTACCTAGATAGTAGGTAGGTAGATAAAGTCCTCCCCCCCTCCCCCCATGACGCAGGCGATATAGATAATAATACCTTATAGTTAGTATACCTACAGTAGTTCACATACCATAATCTTTACACTCATTCTCTATCGACCTATAGTTAGTTATATCATTTCTTTTCCAAAACCAAAGCAAGCTGTCGCGGCAATTAAAACTCTGCCTGCTTTAACGTTAGTGCCGGGTTATCCAAAAAAAAACGAAACAAACAAAAAGATAAAATCCAAGAAAAGAATGCACACGCAGAGCGCGATAGTGATATTCTCTAGATAACCAACCTGTTATTCAAGTACAACCGTGTCTTATTATTCCTCTGTCCGTAATCCATTAAAAAAAAATAAACCCTTACAGAATGATAATGATTCGTAATAACAAAGGGCCAAGTTTTTTTTTCCATGGGACTTTTTTTCCGTTATCTCGCCGGTCCAGATCGACATTATGTCTGTATGTATGCATGCATGTATCGACGAAAGAGAGAAAAAAAAAAACTTTGGCCGGGCCGGGAAAAATGCGGTCAGTACGTATCAGGTATCCCGCAGTTCCCATAAGAACAATCCAGCCCCCCTCCCAGACCAGGGCAACAAAAAAAAAAAAGAAGAGGAGGGAGGGGGGGAAGGGATGGATGGGGCACCGGGAGGGGACCGGAAGAACAGAACCAGAAATAAAAAACCCAAGAAACCCAGACAAAGCCGGACATTGTCGCAATTTCGTACATAACATGTCGTAGGTACCAGGTAGATAGGCAAGATACCTACCCAAGCTGAAAATGTTCGCCAAGAGACAAACCTAGCAAGTCAAAGTTCCCGCGAAAACGCCCACGCCCATCTATTGGTTCAACTCGGAAGGAATTTCGAGTATTTGATGAGATATAGAGGTATATGTACTAGGCGTTGACTTATAAATATGCACTCAAGGCGACTCAAGACAGAAATATTCCTCCAGCAATGCAAACAAGAAGCGTGGTATCAAAGAACAATAGGAGTAGACAAAACAAGTTCAGGAGCCCAGCCACCTTAACGCCGAGTCGTGTGCGATGCCATCGTGAATCATCCCAGTGCCGCGTAAATACGCATGTGTATCGAAATGAGTCTCCAATCCAAACACACCAACAGAAACCTTCCCAGACAAAGACTGAATCCAGTGTCCGCCCTGATACTCTAGAGGGGGCACGGGACGCGCCCAGAAACGCCACTGCAGATTCGTTCTGCATGGCGCCTGTAGTATTGACACACATTTCCCTTCTATCTTAACAAAAACCTCATAGACTCATAGTGAGCCATTCCCATTCCTGAGGTCCAGATCCGGCACCAGGCGCCATCATTCCACCGGGCTGACTTCCAGGCATGCCCGTCACGCCGGGCCCCATCATAGGCCGCTGCGACATGCCAAAGCTGCTGGTGATACCCGCGCTTCCAGGCGTCTGCATGGGTACAAATCCGCCCGAGGAGCTGACGGGCTGGGCCGCTTCATTCGAGCCGGTGGAGTTTGCGGGACTATCAACATCCATACTTCCTGCTGAGTCACTCACTCCAGTGCTCTTGCTGCTCCGGCGCTGTCGCTTCGACGAGCCGGCAGTAGCAAGGTTACGGGGTAAGGATGCGGCCCCAGGGCCAGGGGTGTTCTTAGGAGGGGCCGCCGCGATCGGAACGACACCCTTGCCTCCGACAGTGCCAGTCGTCGAGCCCGCATAGCTGGCTGGAGTGCTACCTGCCGTGTTACCCCCAGAACCGCCCCCACTGGCTGGGCTCTCTCCTTCGATCACACTACCGGCTCTGGTCATGGATGCGGGAGGTGTGGCCGCTTGCGTCGAGGCGTTGTTGGGGGTGGACATGGTGAGCGTTGAGTTCTTGCGGGACGCGGGCCCCGACGCTGTACCGGACGCACCGCTGACATTCTTCTTGGATCGCGCGTTGCCACTACCCACCGGTAGAGATGGGCCTGACCCACGATTGCGTTTTTTAATGACATCCGTCTTCAAACTGAGTGGTCTCACGACACCGTGTAGCTTCAAGAATAGACCACAAGCATTGCATAATGGTTGCCCATCAGGATTGCGTCGCCAAAGAGGCGTGGTCTGTGTGAAGCAGTTTGTGCACGTTGTTGGCGTATTTCCATCGCCCTGACCTCCACTTGCTGGTAGGTTGGTGGTGGATCCGTGCTTAGAACCGGGCGGTGAGGCGGGTCGGCTAGGCGCAACAGAAGAGTACCCCGAGATAGTACCTGTACCATCTGGCGGTGGTGAGTTCGGGTTTGACTGCGCCAGACGGTCGAAAGCATTGCCATGACCGCCCAAAGGAGTGGAGGTATTTCGTGGAATCTTCTGGCGCCTGTCACCCATGTTGCGGAATGATTGGGACCGCGGTAGACCCGGGCTACTCCAATCATCAACGTAATCTGTTGTTGCGCCTCCAATCGTGACTTGTTTTCGAGGGGGCCCTCCAGGGTAGCGGGCAGCATGCGTACTGAATTGGCCCGGTAAAGAAGCATCCCATCCCAATCGAGCTGCCCCATTATCAAGGCCAGATTCCTCGCCAGGTGAAACGTCCTGATGCATGGTCATGTTGCGATCGGGAAATGCGCCACCATCGTCATCTTCATTATCAGAGTCGCCGCCAAATGATGAAAACATGTTTTCGTGCATGACGCCCACGCCAGGCGAACGAACCGTTTGGTCGTGTTGGAATACTCGACTAGGATCTACGTGCCCGAAACTAGCAGCAGTTGTGAAGGAGGCGGACGGATCAGGAGCCGTGACCGCAGGAAACGCTGGATTGCCATTAGAATACATGAAATGCTGGCCCATCTGGCCCCCAAGAGGTCCAGGTATTTGATGGAAGCTCTGGTTGCGGTGCTGGCGCATATCCATGGATCCAAAGTATAGATTCTCATTCTCGGCCAGGAGGTGTGGTGTTGATACTGCCGACGGATAGGCAGATCCGGTAGTGGAGTAGTATTCAGCACCATTGACAGGCCCGTGATGTTGGCCATAGACGTTGGAAAACGGGCCATGGGGAACCATGGGCGATGACGAAGGCGAGAACATAAAGTTAGGCGGGAATGGCGCGGCCGAAGTCATGATCGCATCGTTCTCTATCTGGAAGGTATCGAGGGAAAACGGAACCGCGTGTTGCTGGGGCATATTTGAAGGGCCTGCATGATTGGGCATATCTAGACTGTATTCTTGAAGGTCAGAATCGATAGCAGAGTCGTGGGGGCCACCGGCATGGTTATAAAGTGCAGACACATGAGGGGAGAAATTGGCGGGACGCTTGAGATTTCGAGTCTGGGGGACGATTAGCTAGGTTTAAAAGAGATTTAAAGGGGATTGCGGCCCAGCCGAATATGATAAAAACAAAGAACAAGCCTAGAGACAGGCTGAACGAAGGTTTTTCATATCTGCTCGGATCGAATTGCACTCACACGTCGCTCGTCAATGCTGGTCTTGCGGTGATGTCGCGTTATGTAACCGAACTCATCCTGTGTTCTCTGATGAGGTGGCGCCGGGACGGACTGGGGTACAAAAAATTGTTTGGACGCTTTGCGAGATTTGATTGGGATGGCTGAAGCCGTAGAGAGGGGTGCCGACTTCTCTGTCGCCTGCTGGCCCGACTTGGGCGACAAATCGAAACCAGTGGTCGACGCCATATGGTCGGGCAGCATAAAATCATCCAGATTCATGGGCTCTGGCGGCGACACATTGTGGTTCCTTGCCTTTCTAAGTTTCGCGATACCGCTGGGTGCGTTGGAGTTGCTTGTGGAGGCGGAATGGTTGCTATTGTGATGATGAGGGGAGGAGGAAAAGCCATCGGTGGCCATGACAGCCGAGGAAGTCGAGTTGGCAGAAACTGGAACCTGGTTGGATTCGCCATGCACAGGGATATGCTCGTCATGCTTGGACCCAGTTTCTTGCAACTTTCGCAATTTTTGGATGTTGACGTGCATCATTCGCCATGACAGGTTCTCCATGCGTTCCTGTCTGGGCAAGCTCTGCTTTGTATTGCTGAAAAACCTCCATATCTGTATTCCTAGCGGATCCTTAGCCTGCGCCTCGCCTATCGTCTCGTTCGAACCAGACATCCCGTGCTCGAGGTGAGGAAACAGCGACGTCGTCAGTAGCCGGTGTCGCGCGACATTATCTAGTGTCATGAAGTCGACATCTGACTCCGGCCGGCCGAAACTCTTACAACGCTCCTCGTCCTTGGCGTCTTCCCCGGCCGCGGGATCGAAGGGCCGTCTGGGGAAGCGAAAGTCGTGCTCTGTTATTGTAGGGTTCATCGCCATCTGGAGGGTGAATTGGGGAGGTCGCACGTATGAGGTATGTTGTACAGGAGGAATGGGAAAGAAAAGAAGGCCCCCCTCCCGTTCCTCTTGCGCCTGTGCACGGGGAGCGTCCTCTCTCGCTCGCTTCGCTGGTACGACCGGTCGACTGGAGTCCCCACGTCCTAACGTCCTAGAGGAGGGGGAATTGTTAATAAGGTTCGGCTGACACCGTCTCCCTCAGCCAGCGACTGGGTTAAAATAGCGTGGGCAGTTTGTCTAGACCGGAAGTTTACAAACCTACCGATTACTTATTCGCAGACTGCAGCTATGGAGAAGGCAAATACCACTATGAGCGGGAGGTAGAGAGAGAGAGAGAGAGAGAGAGAGAAAGAGAGAGACAACGCCAGCAATGCCACGGGGAGCCGGAGGATGAACGAGAGCAAAGGTAGGGAGAAAATTCAGCGTTCGTTTTAAGACTGATTCGAACTAGCTCCTCGCTCGTCGCAGCGGGACGTGGATGGTACGTGATATGTTGCCGTGGTCGTATTTGCTCTCTGTCCCCTCACGCACACACTCTCTCGGGTGAGCTTGAGGTGTGCGGTAGGTGGAGGGAACGGAGGAACCAGGTAGTAGCGGTAGTAGCGGTAATAGCGGTAGCAGCAAGTAGCAGCAGTAGGTAACAGCGGCAAGCGCCAGCAGGCTCAGCAGCAAAGTGGCAACAGCAACCAACTTTGCAAGGGCAGCGACAAAGAAGCCGGCAGCAGACGGGGGTGGCGGTAGCGGTAACAGACTAGTACTAGTTGGGTACTTTTATAGTAGCAGTAAGTACTATGTAGCACTGGCGGCTGGCAGGCTGCTAACCCTAATTGCTGGCCCACCTGGGTCTGTCCAGTGTTATAACCAGGGTCAGCTAGGTAGCTAATGCGACGTTAGCGGACAAAGGTGACGAGATCTGGCTCGTTAATGAGAAGTCGGTTCCTACACCAGTCTTCCATCGTCTTTACTTACTTACACACTGGTAGGGTCCTACGCACTAACAACACTGCTATGCGCGTACATAGTACAGGTGCACTCAGGGCTACCTCTTGTGATATAGGAAGGTACCGGTATAGGTAGTATTCCGTGATGGCACTGCAATTGTCCCGGTCCGATAACAATGTGCGGAATACCCTTACATTAATACATTATGCACACGATACAATGGGACAGTGAGTGTTACGATAAAATCCCGGAATGATGCTAAAAGTGCTGCGACTAGTCATGGGCACGGAATGACTCGTTGGCCGACTTCGGCAAACTGCTGTAGTGCAGTGTAAAGTCCGTGTATGGATCGCTACCTGCCCGGTAGGTGATGTGGTACCAGGTAAAAAACCCCGGGATTCATCAGTCAGTTCGCGAGCTACACTGTGCACACACTAGTGCCGCAGTGTACCAGACATAGTGTGCACCATTAAGAAGCACTGTGTATGCTCGAGCAACCACGGCCTGGTCCTCGGGTGAATGGTGAACCGTGAAAGCGTGAACGTATTCCGGACCGGTGCTACTAGGTAGATGCGGCATAGTTGGCTCATTAGCGCCGGCTAAATTGTCGAGTGTGTGTGCATAGCAAAACTATCTATACGTACGGACGTACCGTACATGCTTGATTCCAATAGGTAGGCTTTTGCTAGGATTGGGACTGGGGATTGGAGATTGGTAATGAAGAGTCTCGTTGAGCAACCCTCAGGAGCTTGTTCGAAAGCCTCAAGGGAACCATGGAAAAGTGGGAGAAGGTGGGAGGAGAATGGGGGGTGTGGAGGAGAAATCAGACTGAGAGGAGAGAGTCAAGCATTGATTGAAGTTGTAATAGGTACGGATTTAGGCAATTAACTCCTACCTTCCTCTTCGTATGCCATCCGGTATTACTTATTACTAGTAGAAATTACCTGTGCGGAGTAGTGGGATGCTTGAAAAGTATGTAAACGAACTCGAGCGCGGCATGCCAACCAAGGGCTCGGTGATGGTGAGAGAGGGATGGAGCGTGGGGGGTTCCGAGGCATATAATTCCTGTGGCGACGCGGGGCTCATTCGGGCTGAACCGAAGTTGTTCAACGGTCAGAGGTTTGGTAACATCGCCATTTAGTAGAGTGGAGAACCATTTGTCGTTGTTTTCTCGTTCTAGGTAGACATTCTTCGATTCTCGGGAACCACACATGTGACATTATACGTAAGTACTCCTAATACCTACTCCTAAATCCAAGGCTTAATATGCTGCGAAAAGAGGATGCACTCTCTGGAGACTGCGCCTGTGTTATGCTACTTAGAACGGGCCATTGGCGTAGTCCTTGCTTCCGTTGCTGCTCACAGTCCACAGGCCACAGCCTACAACCGACACTACAGCCTACACTACAGCGTACATTACAGTGAACCAGCTTCCGTTGGCGCTAGGTGCAGTTACCTGATTGGGGCCCTACGCCCGCGCGGCTGGTTTGGCCCGCACCTTGTAGTGTACAGTACGCTAACTACTCCACTGTGCCTAAGGTACGCTGCTCAGGGCTGCTGTAGGTACTAGTTAGTGTTAGCGCGTAGAATATATAATCGTTCACTCTTTAAATAGTTAGCGTAACTGGGCTAGCCAGCCCCTAGACTAAAGTCTTACCTACCTTCCAGGCTCTTGCTTGTGAAGTTCTGAACAAACAACTTTGCCAACCACCGATGCGGCAACTGCTAAAGCACAAAATCGAGTTTGAAGTTTTGCCTGCCAACCCATTCTGGTTAGGCCTCGCCGCGTACATTTACATTAATTACCGCAGGTCCGCAAATCCAGTCTCCATCGTCATGTGAAGGCACGCCCTTCGTGCCTACTCCACGCATGATGTAATGAAACTTGTATAACTACTTCTTGACTGGGAAGTCGCGAATACTCGAACGAAGCCAACAATTTTTTTTTTTTTTCCTTTCTTTCCTTTTCAATTAGCCATCCCAACCAATACACTTCACCTCTACACTCAGGTATAAAGGGGCTTATAGCGTACCTACAATGAAGGCTTCTACTAGCGACAGCGTGACCAATTGACCCAGCCATGTGGTGAACATCGTCAGTTTATCGAAAAAACGGCACACCGATGGGCAGTACTATGTATAGTGGAACGAACAACACTTTCGTACCTACCAGGCAAACGTGTTTTGCTGGTTGGAATCTGGAAAACGATGGATGCAAGTGAGTGGAGAGTTGCCAATTAGCAACTATGCCTATGTTGGTGCTGGACGCGCACATGGTATGTTACCCTTTCCCATATTGTTCGGCCATCCGGGAACAACACCCGCCCATCACCACCTATCGGTTTGCTGGAACAGGCTAGATGATGACCAAGCAGCCTGGTGGGCCGGCAACGAAGGAATATTACCTAAGGAAATTATTGCCACCAGGACTTCGTGGTTAACGGGCCGACGTTAGACAGGCCCTTCCGGCCGGTCGGGTGCGCAAATATACCTATGCCCGGCATACCACACCGCTCGGCCACGCCGGCCCACTCAGTCTCGTCAAGGCAGGATCACGGCTCAAACACATGTCGACACTTGACAGGGGTTCAATGCACTACCTAGGCTGGCGAGCGTCACCTTTGGGCCTTGGATGCCCGAGCAATGCAGAAGGCCAATCAATAACTCATTATTCAGTCCGTAGTGTAGCTGACGACTTATACGGACACTTGTCCAAGAGATCGTCGCTCAGGGATCGCCGGTTTTCATACGTCCGTACCTAGTGCACTACGTACATCGTCACCATTGCTATCGCTCATCAATGTGACGGAACAATTTACTGAGTACAGTACAAGCCTTCATCAATATCACCATGCTGCATTCTATGTAAAGTCAGAGGCAATGCCCCTTTCGGTACAATGTGGCAATAAGCCATCGCCTTGTCTCGACCGGTTGGACTCGCTGG
Source organism: Xylariaceae sp. X187 (assembly GCA_028637585.1). Lineage (NCBI taxonomy): Eukaryota > Fungi > Ascomycota > Sordariomycetes > Xylariales > Xylariaceae > Xylariaceae sp. X187. The sequence continues at coordinate 2,449,292 of JAJIZN010000005.1, forward strand.
TCAAAGCCGCGTTCCAAAGTTCCTTGTCTTTGTCCCGGTCTCGTGGGTAATCACCTCTTTGTTGCCAAACGTGGATCAAGGCGACGGGGTGACAAAAGCACCGCGGTGTGTTTTACGGAGCGCCGCGACGGACATTCGCAACGATGGCTAGCCTGCCAGGCTTCCCAAGTTTCGCCGAAACGACGACAAAATCATGCTTCCATCAGGCTTCGGTGCGAGGAGTTTATGCCTCCGGGCTATCTTGATGACTGGGTGGTTCTTGGGATCACTATGTGAAAATGCGCCACGAGGCGAGACGACGTCGGCGCTACTGGTGATAGGAACACCGGCCCCCACGACCTCTGTCACAATCTCGACGTTCACGGTCACGACTACGATAGCGTATAAACCATCGCTGATTCCCGGGGACTCACAGTACACGTTAGTAGGATGCTATAGCCAGGCAACTGGGATAGAAGGGCGTGTTTTTGGCCCCGACGGACATAATGCCTATCCTAAGGGTTCCCCGAAAAACATCACGATCGGTCATTGTCTAGGGGCTTGCGGATCAGCACCTCCGCCAATCAATACAACAGCGCATTTTTTGTACGCTGGAATGAGGAATGGAAGGTTCGTCGATAACCCCCCATCAAACTCCCAAGCTATTTATTCCCTTTCTTGTCTTGAATATCTTACCGACGAAAGATCTGCTTAGCGAATGTATTTGTGGCACCCACTTTTTAAAAGATGCGCGGAAGCTCTTGGCCAGCGATTGCCAATTACCCTGTCCAGGGGACCAAAAACAAGCATGCGGCGGACGGGGCAATATGGCCGTCTACAAACTCATCTCGCCGGGGCCTACGGACAAGCCAATGTCGCAAACGAGGTCAGAAGATCACAGTAGTTCTTCAATCCACGCGAACGCTACAACCAGCCCAACCATCATCGCCACCTCTGAACCCACCATCACCTCTGGACCTTCTCCGGTCGGAACAAATGCCCAGGAAATCATACCCGAGGCAACATCACCGGAGGAAATATTTCCAGAGGAAACCATACCCCGGGAAACAATGCCCCAAGCTGCAGCCTCCGGTGCTATGCTTCCCCCTTCCCATGCGCGCGAGACACGTAAAAAGGTCGTTTCGGCGCCGACAATCGCCGCCATCACCAGTACTCTCTCTGTCGCGTTCATCATAAGCGTGGCGTTGGTCTTATGCTATCGAGTCCGTAAGCGCAAGCAACTACATGACGCGAAAACTGCGCTCGGCTCGCGATCTGCTCCTGTTACTCCTATACTTACTAGGGGCGACATCAACATCCCCAACGTCAGCTACCCAAATATCAAGCACGAGGATTATTCCAAGCATAGCAGCAATGTGGGGATCATAACAGATGTTAACGCTGCCAAAACCATCGACGACATACCTCCCGCCACGCCTGTTCTCGACCCCAACGAGACCTACCCAGGGGCTCAACAGGCACACACAACTGCGGCGGGGAGGGTAGCGCGCACGGGGAAGTTAAACGAGAGTGATAGTCTATACGGCTCGCTAATGGAGGAAGTACGTGCCGGTCCCGTGGACACGCCCTTAGACGCGGGCGCAGGCGCAGGCGCAAGTTCCTCCGTGCGATGGCGACCAAGCGATACCCATCACAGTAGTGCATCGGTATCCTCGACATCACATATAGCGCTCCACCGTAAGACGTCTTTAACCAATATCGCCAGACCGCCGCCTGTGGCAGATGTCAAACCCCTCGGTGAACGAGAGTGGCATCGACGGAAGCTGTCGACGCCATATCCGCCACCGCTGGGCCTCAGGACTGGGAGTCCGGCTGCAGGTCCGGAAAGGGGATCGAATGTACCGCTTAGAGGGCCCGCGGGTAGTCCACCGGCTGAACGACTCCCGCCTACGCCGCGTCTGAATTTCGAAGTGTGGGAGGGGTCTTTGCAGCAATTGCAGTCGAAGTTCCAATTTGACGGACGAGAGGAAATCACAATAGGCATGAGAAACCCCCCTATACGTCCCAGGCGATCCCTAGACGTGATCGGCGCATTTGAGCTTGAGTCGACGCATTATACTGTGCCGGACATAGTCTCTCCTGGCACATTAGAAGGGGGACTCGGAGTTGGGAATAAGCGGACTATTCTGGGTATGTCGCACCTCAACGTGAGCACGCCGTCCCTCGGTCGATACGGCTCGATATCGAGGTCCCGTCGCTCGGGGACAGAAACGTTGGTAGAATCACCTATTTTGGGATGGTTGTCGGGGAGCAGCGGGCGACGTCCGAATGGTGCGCCGTGGCGTCAAGCGGGTGGACCGGCGATCCCTGTTCTGCCTCCCGTCGCGCCCGGTGAACGGTTTGATCATAAACGCTGGAAAGACACGTTGCATGCGGAGTTTCCTAGGGGTAGTGAGGATTGGTGGAGGGAGAAGGAAAGGGAAAGGCAACAACAAGGTGGTGATCTCTCGTCGCCCATTTCGTTGTCTTCTATTGGGACTAGTATGCTTTTTACACCCCGAGAGTTTGATCGTCAGATTTGAGAGGAGTTTTGTTTTAGGGGGGGGGTTATTTCACTGGGAAAGGGTTACTTTATTTTCTTTTCTTTTTTTTTTTTTTTTTCCTTTCAAGAGAATACTCTACTGTAGATACGTTGTAATATAAGACTTTGATGATTTTGAATTAGTGTGATTTTACGCATGAATTTTTTTCGCTCTCTTTTTTTTCCCCCTTCATTCCGCTCGTTTGAAGCTCTTGACACGATCTATATGATTAAATCTCACGATAAGCAGTACTATTCTGCTGTTTTTGCCGCGTACCGTACCGAGAGGTCGATTGGCTCCTTTCCTGGGTATCAAAAGGCAAGGCCGACCCGGCCGAATAGGATACCTATACACAGCCCCCCCCTTTTTTTTTTTCTCATAGGATGCAGTTCGCAGGCAGGATAGCGGATTCGCAGCAAATGAGAATCACGGCAAAAAAGAAATAATAATCTACACCATGCGCAACAGGTAAGCAGGTTTCTATTACATGACGGGCTAAAATAGGATGGTACTTACTTGTCAATTGCGTGGCAAGTGAGACAAGTTACCTAGGTCCCCCCCCTCCCGGCGCCGACATGATTGCGTATAGTAACACTGGCAACTACCACCACTGCCCCTCCCCCCCGAAACCTCATCTGGTTGGTAGATAGGTGACTTGACCTACATTCCTCTCTTTATTTATATATATATATATATATATATATATATATCATTTATTTATTTTTTCTCTCTATTTCCATTAATCTTAGATTGTCATCCGTCTTCATGTATTCATTGTCTTCTCATAATTCGCTAGATGCCAATTAGATGCTCCCGTCCATCCGTAATACTAGTAATTGATATAATATACCAGACATTTCTGTCCTGTTTCGTGTTCGTACTTGATCTTTTTTTTTTGTCGTTCTCAATTCACTGTGACATAACCATGATCAGACACAGCTCTTCGTCCCCAGGAGAGACAGCCTCCGAAGTGAAGCATCGCTAGATACGCAATGAATGCGGTACCATCCAGTATTAGACCACCATCCGACATCCCATCCGCCCCCACGAGAAGCATACATATAACGTGGAAGGAATTCTCTAGTAACCTAGTAGAAATATGAATCTTTTCTTTTCTTCTTTTGTATATTTAGATTTCTTTAGGTACATTTCTATATCACCCCACCCCTTCTCTCGTCGACTCGTTAAGATTTTCCAAGCAACATGAAAAACGTTTTTTTCCCCCCGGAGCAAAGTAAAAGCGGCCGAGCAACTCTTTTTCTACTTTAATCTACTTTTATCAATGCGCGCGATCAAACTGAAATAGAAACCATATGGCTAACGACTAGGGGACTGTCTTCCCCTCTCGCTCCCCTCTCTCTCTCTCTCTATACGTATAGAGACGGAGATGCAAATACCTGCTCCCTTCACCCTTATCTTCAATCTAGTTCTGCAGTGGCTATTTACAGCATGCTAGCAAAGACCAACACAGCTCCCAGCCCGACGCCCAAAAAGATCGTGACGACGGATCCCTCAGGTCCGCCTGGTCCAGCGATACGAGGCGCCGCATTCGCCGCAGCGGTAGGCGTGCTGCTGGAGGTGACCGCGGCCAAGACCCCGACGAGAGAAGACGTGGTCAGCGAGCCGCTGACAGCAACAGCGACAGTGCCCAGGCCAGTCTCGGTAGTCTGTTGCCCGTTCGCGTCCGTCGTGGTAACCGTGACCGTCTGCGTCTGCGTGGGACCCCAGCTCCAGCCGGAACCCCAGCCCACGAAACCGTTGAACCCGCCGAGGCCGTTCCACCCGCAGTTGGGGCCGACGAACCAGGGGGAGCCCTCGAAGGGGCAGCCTGTGACTGTCACGACGCCGCCGGACCAGGTCTTTGATCCGCTGTAGGCGGACGCCCAGTCGGACCAGTATTGGCTGTTGTAGCCGCTGCCGTTGTTGCCGCCCCAGGGACCGTTGTTGTTATTATTGTTGTTATTGTTGCCGCCGCCATTTCCGGGACCGTAGCCGCCAAAGTACTTTCCGGACCATCCACCTGGGGCGCCCCAGGTTACGGGACCGCTGGGATACGTGACTGTCTGCACGCCGGTGCTGCCGGCGCTGGTGCACGACGCATATCGCGAGCACAGAGACGAAGAAAGGGAGCTGTAGGAAGTGTACGCGGTCTTGGTGTCGGTGCAGGCGTTGTTGATGCAATCTCCAATGCTGTTGCCCTTGCTCTCGTCGCAATAATCGGACTGCTGGGGCCACCAGCTTGAAGTGGTGCCCGAGGGACTAGCCCATGCAGAAGATAGACAGGTTTGCTGTGGGTGTTTTGGTTAGTTTAAGCTTTTCCATATGAACAAAAGGGGGCGATGGTATATGAAGAGTTCGGCCGTGGTCGTTCAGCGCAGGAAGGAGGAAGACTTACAGCGCACTCGGGAGCACCGTTCCACCATTGCCCCAAGACAACAGTAGGCGCAATGCTAGTGATGAGAATGGAAGCCTTCATGTTGAATAATTCTATGCGATGCAGATGCAGATAATAATAGTCAAGAAATGAGATTCAGCGAATGTCTTAATAATAGATATGAGTCTTGAGATGATTGATACGGGAGGGAAGAGAAAACAAAGCACGTCTTAGGGCAAATACGGGTCGTATTTATGTTTGAGTCTTTCACTGGCGCTCTTCAACGATTGTTTCGAATAAATAGAGTCCACTTCTTTCCGCACCTCTTGCGCCCGGAGTCGTCGTCATCCCACGAGTTGTGTGAAAGTGGAGGGTGGGTAACAGCCTCCCCCATAACTGACCTCACCCCATACGTAACGGAAAGAAAGCAGCGAGGCTCAGCGTGTCGCCTAAATTCCGATGACGATCATGTCGGTGTCCGTGACTTACACACGCCGTTGGATCGGGGTTAAGGAGAAGGGGGGGCGAACTGGGGTAGAAGGTCTTAAGCTTAGGATATGCATACACTGGGTGGCGCGAGCTGCGAGCTGCCAGCAATAACCCAGACGACAAATGCCAGGGAGCGAGATTACCCAGCTTTGCCCCCGGGGGTAAAAGAGACAACAAGGGAGAGAGAGAGAGAGAGAGAGAGAGAGAGGTGGAATTCAAGGTTGTCTAAGCCGCGCGTCCCCGAGCAAAGAAAGAGACTCAAGCAGCTGCAAATGCAATGCAGGCTTGCTCACAATCTGCGTGTGGTGCAGGCGTCAATTCTTTCTTTTCGAGGGCTTATAGATGACGTATAAATAAGGGGGAACGTGACGGAGAGAGAGAGAGAGAGAGAGAGATAGAGACAAGGTTTCATGAACACCGACCCTATCCAAGCCCACTTTCGCGGACGGCGGTGGATGACAAGAGTACCTAAGGGGCGGCATTTCAGGGCCATCTGCAGATTACCCAGGGACATCCCTGGTTTCTCGGCGGGCACACAACACGCGTTGGGACTTCAATCCCTCTCCCATGGACATGGGGACCAGTAGATGTTGGAGGCCCGTCGCCGGGGAAATGATGTCGTATTCTTAGTCACAACGCGCCAAGCAAATACGACCGACTCCCCCCCTTTACGGCATTCCTGTTTGACGACGCCCAACCTGGACTTTCGGACTTTGGATTTTGGACTTTGGGACTTTGGCGTCATTCGAGCTTCGTCACCGGCGCCATTGCTATTGTTATAATTCAAGGACTGGTGACGAAGCCTTTTGATTCCAAGTGCGGGGATGGGGTGGGATGATGATTGGGGAGGTCCGACCGCGACCGTGAATTGTCAATCTCGTACGATCTGGTCTTGCTTACGTCTTAAGGTTAATTCATCCCCAGAGCCAATCAATGACGGCGAGGACAGTGCGCAGGCCCCGAAAGGGTAATCGCCTTGAAACGACCTCCGGGACCGAAAGATTCAGCTCGATTACGCCAGTTTTTTTCCCCGTCTCCAACCGCAATCCAGTCGCGTCTGGTGGTTTGTAGGTACCTATTGTAGTGCAGGACTTTTCGGCGTTTGTGGTAAACTGTGTGTATTGGTTCAATAGTAGAAACTGGAACTGGAACTAGAACTGGAACTGGAGCTGGAACAGGGCGCAAATAGTCGTAACGCCCAACTCCGACGGAGCTACTTCTCCCCCTCTCCTCCGGCACTTCGCTGACTAACCACGTCCTCCTCTCATGGAGGTTTCGGACCTTGTTGTAACTTGTCACTCTTAACCTGGCGATTTATTGATCGTGACAATATGCATGGCATGAGTCGTATGATGTAGCATAATACTGCAAAGTTCAAACTGATTTAATCGGTCGTAGGCTCACATGATCGTTTCCTTCTTCAGTCTGCCGTTCGAAATCGTTCGAAAGTAAGAGAAGAAGACTGAATTCAGAGTGACCTCACCATCTCGAGAGAACCGTTTCTCGTAACAATACCTATCAATACATTGCATTGCGACCTAAGGCATTCTACGAGAATCAATCTCGTCATATTATTGATGAAGCGTCGACTTCCTTCTCAGGAGAAAGCAGCAGGCTAATGCAACACTGTTATACAGATGACTGTCTTTCTTCCTACTCCGCTTGGCATCACCATTATAGTGTCATGTTCTCATGCCAACACTTTCATGATGCTGTTTCCCAACCCGCCGCCCCCCAAACTCCCAAACATTATGCGCATGTTACAAGAATAAGAAGGATGAACCGCGGGCGCCTCCAACCCCTGCTCTCAAAGCAAAGGTAAGAAGCAATTATAAACGAATCATACGCAACAACCTCGTCGATTGACGCAACGCAACATTTCCCTCGTGCCCGAACAACGGGACAGCGGGACAGCGGGACAGCGGGACAAGCAGTCCTCATTCGCAGAACCATGTCACCGCGAAGTGAATACAACAAACAGAAAAAGAAAAAGAAAAAAAACATGATGCTGAAAACGAACGCAAACTACAACCATCCGAAGACGGCAAGCCGAAAACTCATCCGAGGACCTTCTACTCTAGAGCATTGTGCCGAAACTCCCGTCAGTCTGAATTCGTTTACGCGGGCTGCCGTCATCAGTGGTGGACTTGCGATGACGAAAAGTGAAGCCGACAAAAAGACCCTTCCCCATCTCCTCTTCCCGATCGGCCATGCTCTCCAAAGCCTGTTGTTTGTCGTGGACCTCTTTGTACTTGGCCATATCCGCTTCGTTGCTGAAGTCGTCGAAATACCCGGCATCGGTTTCCGAGTCTAGCTCCGGAACAAACGGGGCTTTCGATTGTCGCAAGGTGGCCCAATCCACCTCCCCGAAGTACGGGTGCTCGCGGATGTCCTTGATATTCGAGAAACGTTTAGACCGCGAATTGATACACCTGAAAGCGCCGTTAGCATGAGTGCCCCAATATATGACATAGTAACGTCGGCATCCAGTAACTTACGTGGTGATGAAACTCCAAGTGCGGTTGCTGAGGAAGTAACTAGGATCCTCCCACACGGGACGCTTCAGAACCTCTCGCCAATGCTTCAAGTTGCGCCACGTCTCGTCGGCTGTGGAACCCGCAAATGGCGGGAAGCCAGTGAGAGCCTCGAATAACATGCATCCCAAACTCCAATAATCCACAGTAAAGTCGTATTCATCGCCTCGGAGGACCTCAGGAGCCATGTAATCAGGAGATCCTACTATGGATTTGGCATAATTCACGTCGTTTTCGCGCATTGTTTGGTAACCCTCACGGCGCTCGGCTATGGTTCTTTGATCCATGGCCTTGCCAAAGGGAACGTGCGTTTCGGAAGCCTTCTCGAGTCTGATGCGCATGGAGTTGATCTTGGACGATGCAACATTGCCGGCAGCCAAGCCAAAATCTGTCAGCTTGACATGGCCCGTAGAATCCACCAAGAAGTTCTCCGGCTTCAGATCGCGGTGGATGTAGCCAAGTTTGTGGAGAGCGTCAACCGAGCAGAACATTTCGGCAATATAGAAACGGGCATGACGGTTGGAAAGTACGCCTGTGTTGTTGAGAAGCGTTCTGAAGTCGCCACCAGGGACATATTCCATGGCAAGATAGATACTCTTGTCGTCCTGGAATGAGTAGAGGAGCCGAACCAACCACTCACTGTTGGCAGTTGTCAGGATATCCCGCTCCGTCAACACGTGACGAATCTCATCTAGCTTGAAGAGAAGCCGTTTGCTCATGACCTTCAACGCGCACACCTCTTTCGTGTCCTTCTTCTGTGCCAGAAACACCTGCCCATAGCCTCCTTGGCCGACCTGCGTAAGAATCTGGAAGTCACCGTGACGGAGCCGTACCCGACGCTTGCGCAACGCCGCGCGCTCCCTTCCCGTGTATTTTTGCCACAGCTTGTCGTATTCCTCTTGATTTGTCTCGGGTGGAGCTGGTATGTCGGATTTGAACGCATTCAACCGGGTTTGTCTCGAGCCGACGTAAGTAAGAAGATCGAAGTAGTAGTCTAGAAAGTCTTGCCGGACGTTAGCTTTACGAGGCAGGAAAGGCCGACCGCGGTGAATTCTTACAAAGTTGGGTTACGTTAACCAGGCGACGAACGGTGGGCTTCTTCAGGATCTCAAGCTCTTCGGGAGTTAAACCGCGAGCAGTGTTGAACTTCTTAGTAGTTGGGGTACGGGGCCCCAGATCTCGCGATTGATATGGCTCGTGGCGCGATAGGGCAGCTTGGTTGTGGTGGTTCAGTAGGGGAATGCGTGATCGAGTAGGGGGAGTATTCTCCTGCCCACGCTTCTTTGTCGGCGCGGTAGGCGACTGTCCAGTCTTGTGGATGATGCTGTTATCGACGGCATTGGGAGTTCGCGATGGGGAGGCATCTTCTGTGGGCTGTAAGTTACTCTTGGTGGGAGATAATGGATTGCCGCCGCTTTTAGGTCTGAGTTTGACTGGACTGTCGATGCCCGTGTTAAGCTTCAGAGAATGTTCGAAAGCAGAAGGCAGCTCATGTGCGCCGGGAGGTATCGTCTTCTTGCTTGGGCTGCCTTGCGGTGTGGAAACGGGTTCTATGAATGCGTTTTTGATCGGAGTGCCTGGGCGAGCCTCATCTAAAGACTTGATGTCCTTGGCGCTGTGCGACAAGGGAAACATGTTGGAGATGAAGCCGGCCATGCTACGGCTGGTTGGCTTCTCGTAGACAGACGGACTCTAGACCACGACTCGAGTCCTGGTAACAGGGGAGGAAACAATAGCAGGAACAAGAATGGAAGCGAGAGCGAGAAGGGGGATGATGAAGTCGAAGTTGGAAACGGAAGTGAACGAGGACAAGGGAGCGTTACGGTAGACCGACTGTCCAGTCGCAAATACGGCTTGACAGGACGGTCGACACAACGCGGGTGTAAATCGAGGCGAGCACGATCGCGCAAAAGGGGAGCAAGGAGCAAATACCCCTCACTGGAAGCCCTTATTGGATATTAAAAACGTGGGGCCGAGATGGAGGCAGGCAATGAAGAGAAGCTTTGCCTATGAAATAAACAAAGTGATGTGATAATGAGGTTGGCGGGATGATGGCGGGATGGTGAGATGATATGATAAGGCGCGATTGGGCGTTGGTATTTGGTGCCGGTATTATTATGTAGGTACCACTCACTAACCAGGCCGGGCGCTGGCATTTGGCATTTGGCGGGGTTCGATTCAAAACGTCCAGGCTAAGTTGTCAACAATGTCACCCCAGCAGCGGCAGCTAACCTTGTACCTACAGTAGTTACTTCAAGCTGACTTCAAGCTGACTCCAAGTACCTGCCTAGTCCTGTGCAGCCAACGCGGATCGCGTTCAAGAGGAGGCCTCGTGGGAGGAAGGTGCGAGTGCAGAATCCATCCACGCACTGGGTACACGGTGAGTTTTGCGGGCAAATCCCCTATACCTACCTGATAGTGTACACTAATTGCATTACCTAACATCTCGCCTATAGTGGGCGGTTAGGGAGAAGTATAGGGGACTATAGCGGCTGCTTATTGGCTCATCTCGGGCACCACAGTAGGTACTGGAATCTTTAGTGTCCCGTCCGTTTGTAGGTTCACATGATGCACGTTAGACCTACACTATGTACCTATCCGGCCTCATTATCCCCGTCAATCTGATACATGCACGTACGCGCTTGCAGGTACCTTATTACAGTATGGTAATTTAGTATACACACTGTGTCCCCCGAATTAAGTAACATCATTGGGCACAAAACCTATACACAACGGAAAGCTCTATGATGCAAACTCCAATCAACAATCCAGAAGCTATACCTTACTTACTCCAACCGCAAACTTGCATCTACCACGACTTTCATCTTCAGCTTCTCAGTCGCGTTTAACACAACAATGGCCAAGGAGCGCAACTTTAACCCCGTCCAAGCCCAGCACAAAGCTGATAAAGCCAAGGCCATCAAAAAAGGTATGCGCGTGCACAAAGCCACATCCGCCGCAGAAGTACTCACAACTTTCTATAGGCAAAGCTGAGGTTGCCGCCCGTCGAAGCGAAGCACTTGCGAAGCGAAACCCCGACAGAATCCGGAAGTCTATTGACGAATTAAAACAAATAACATCGAGTGGCGGGAGTCTCACCACACACCAACAAGCCGTGCTGGAGGGACTCGAACGCGACCTCAAAGCAGTAATCAAGGCAAGGGAAACCTTAGGCGATAAGGCACCATCCTTTGGTCGAACCGGCCCAAGATCTGATGGCAGAGATTCTGGTGTGCTCGGAAAGCGGAGAAGAGGTGCTGAAGATGCTTCTAGTAGCGATGATGACGTGCCAGAGGATGTAAAGTCTATACCGATGCCGCGAGATACTCCACCCCCTATCCCGAAAGAAGTCATGGACCAATGGTACGCGAAGCGCAGAGCTGCGAAATTGCAAACGAATGCAAACGATACACCTCTGGGCGACCGAGCGGGACGGCCGCCACGCCAGCATGAGCCCACACCTGCGCCTATGGAGGCGAAGACAGTGTATGAGGCTCAGCCACAAGTCCGTGACCTGCGAAAGGAAGCCGTCAGCGCCTTCGTGCCCACTGCTGTTCGAATGAAATTAGACAAGAGCAAGGGCCAAGGTGGCCTGATAGAACCAGAAGAAGCGGACCGGCTTGAGAAAGAAGGCTATCTGAAGAGCACACCGAAGCCGGATAGTAGAACAACATCCACAGCCCAAGCTCAACAGGTTACCGTTGAGGATGTAGAGGACGAAGACACTTGATTGACACGAAATGGTAGCGCAAACAACAGCCAGGGAGAAAACATCTACGAGCTGCCTATGATACGTAAAACATAGCGGACGATATAATGTCTCCTCGGCATGATATGTACGTTGCGAATGTGTATTCTGAAACTTGTCAATAACATTTATCTACGACTCTCTGTACTTAGCCAAGAATTACCACGCCAGTTCGAAAAATGGAAGTCTCTTTAGTCATACCTATTCTCATCAAATTATCAATCACGCCTAGGTAGCCAAGCCGAACCGCGAGAGTACCGTACCTGATTGACATTCTGGGCTATCTCGGCCAGCGCCGGCTTTGATCCACTCATTATAGTTTTGGTTGATTGGTTTTCGTCAACGGCCCTGCCTCGACTCGACCGGAATATGGACGGACTCACGGGACTGCAGGTGTTCCCCAGAAAACGTAATGCTTTGGTAAATGCGTCTGCTTCTGCTTCTGCTAGATTTCAAATCAAGTGGGTTTCTGGCGGGTCGCGAAATGCATGGGCCAAACATGGGGACAAAATAGTAAGGCGAAATTGGTACCGAATTGTTAGTCTTGCCCTATCTTCCGATCACGGCCAGATCCACGACTAATTGTTATCAGCTATTAACCATAAGCGTCATCGCGATGCTTACCACGCAGATATCGATACAGACAGCAAGGTCTAGCCGTAACTATTGGCAATATTGTATCCCCCCGTTCGGGTTCGGTTGAAATTATAGTATAAACACAACACGACCGCTCTGGCGACTGAATTTGAAGTTGTATTTGTATTTGCAAAATAAACAAGTGCGGCTCATTTTCGACAAGAACCAAGTCAGTTGAACGATGATTTTTGCTTTACCGGGGTAAACAAAATTTTCCGCCAGGTGACAGACTGAGATGGGCGAACAGAAAACGGCCACACAACCATTGCAACGGGTTCTATCGGACCTAGATAGTCCGGTTCAAGCGAGCCCCCTATCAGAAAAAGACGATTCCATCGTCAACACAGATACGAGCCCTCAGACGCCCGCCGATGAAAGCGGCAGTCCATCGCCGCCTAATGAAAAGGGCGATGAGGAATCTGGTCGCGCGGTGACCGTTCTGCGAGACGAGACATATCCGGAGGGAGGACTAGAAGCCTGGCTCGTGGTGTTGGGCTCGTGGTGCGGCCTGGTAGCAGCGCTAGGGTTGCTGAACACCATCGGAACCTTCCAGACGTACATATCAACGCATCAGCTCTCAAATTACGACGAGGGCACAGTGGGCTGGATCTTCAGTTTATTTGCGGCCTTGTGCTTCTTTTGCGGCGTCTATATCGGACCGCTTTTCGACAAGTATGGTCCTCGATGGCTCATCGGCCCTGGCAGCGTTGCTATCGTAGTGAGCATAATGATCACCAGCATATGTACAGGTAAGCGACTTTCTCACCTTCAGACAAAAATACTGTTCTTTTAAAAGGCTTTGCGGTTGACTCATCTCTGCTTCTTAGAATATTGGCACTTTCTCCTTGCGTTTGGGTTTTTGGGCGGAATAGGAACTTCTCTCCTTTTCACCCCTAGCATCGCAGCCGTGGGCCACTTCTTCCGTGCTCGTCGAGGACTCGCTTCCGGCATTGCGAGCACGGGAGGTGGTTTCGGAGGTGTCATTTTCCCTCTGATGCTTCAGCCCTTATTTCGTCGTCTGGGTTTCGGTTGGGCCATCCGAATTCTCGGTTTCATCTGCCTGGGTTTGCTCATTTTCTCAAACATACTGCTGAAGAAGCGACTCCCTCCACCGAAGAATATCAGCGCCCATCCGGATTTTCGCATTCTCAAAGAAAAGTCGTTCCTACTCCTTACCATCGGCGTCTTCCTCCTCGAGTTTGGGCTTTTCATCCCCCTCTCGTACATCTCGAGCTATGCCCTCGCCAACGGGTTCGACGAGACCTTTGCTTTCCAATTGCTACCAATCCTAAATGGAGCGTCTGTGATCGGGCGAGCCGTTCCTGGGTGGTGGGCGGATAAAATCGGACCGTTCAACTCGAACATGATCTCCATCGCCATTACCATCTTTGCGTGCTTCGTCGTGTGGCTCCCCTTTGGAACTACAACGCCCGGAATCGTCATTTTCGCCATCCTCTTCGGGTTCTCTACCGGGAATAACATCTCGATTACGCCTGTTTGCGTGGGTAAGCTCTGCCACACACAGCATTATGGCCGGTATTATGCCACTTGCTATACCATTGTCTCCATAGCCTGCCTTATCGGCATCCCCATCGCCGGTAATATCGTCACGGCTACCAACGGCGAATATTGGTCCTTGATTGTTTTCACGGGCCTTACTCAGGTGTTGTCATTAGTGGCCATATTCGCCGCCAAGGTTGTGAGGGTTGGCTGGAACCCGTTGGCCATACTCTAGAGTCGACGCGCCGCCCGCTCATCAGACCGTTCTACCTAATCGCTTTCATTGCGGCCGCACAATCAAGTGACTCTTCAAGATACGAGCATGTACGATGACACGACTTTAGATGAAAAATGGTAATGAGGGGGAAAAATAACTGGGGAGAGAGAGGGAAAGAGACTGCTACTAATTCTTCATAAAATAGAATAAGAACCGGGATGGGCAACTCAGTATACATTGCAGTATACATAATGCATCCTATAGTAATGTATATACATCCATAGTCTGGATGGCTTGGAGAGGATCGTGTGGGTGAATATTGAATATGCCAATTTTGTTGACCTCGACGGCGGCTTTCACGAAGCCCGGGGTGAAAGAACCCCCCGGTCTGCCCGGCTTTTGTGATTCTGAACGAACCCTGGATGAGCGGACTTCCGCGAGTGCCCGCCAATGTGCAGAACACCCCGGCTTAGCATCGGCTTAAGCTTGCTTAAGTTTTACCTAAGCCTGCATGAGACAAAAGAATGCAGGATGGCAGATGCGACGGTCAATACCTACCTACCTAATTACTTCTTGTTTCTTAGGTAGGTTCCATGGTTTTGAAAGACCGAGTGACACATGAATTTGCCATTTCACGATACCACCAAGTGCATAATCTTATAACCGTCGACATGGTTGAGTCCCGTCTATAGATCCTTGTTTTGTCTGATTTTTGTCGCTAACATCGTACATTCAGGTATCCTGTTGGTGATGTTCCATTCCATGGCCAGATGGAATCACGTCGCCAAGTTTGCCGGGATGAATAGGATGTCGATGCGCTTAAGCCATTTAATACTGATACAGGACGTCCATTATGTGATTATCAGTATCTCGAGTGTCGGCAGCTGCCAGGCGGACTGCCATCAGCGCCTACCTAACCTAGATACGGAAAATAAAACCCATCTATGTGCATTCAGGCACCACCGTGACCGTGGGTCCTTCCCGTCCAGTCTACCTAGAGTCCTAGACTAGAACTAGTAAGCTTCATGCTCCTCCATGAGTCCCTACCGGGCCTACCCAGGATGATAAGCCAGTTCAAGTTTTCCCTAACTTCTCTCGAGCTATTCGGACACTACTTACCCATGTACTGCACGTAGGTATGCATAACGGTACTCTATAACTACCTAGATACTACCTACTACCTCGGCTTTACCCGTTCACGAATCATTGCCCGGCCATACGGAACAACCCGAGGCGACAAAAGAGAATTAAGGTCTTCAAGGACGACAACAAGTTCGATATTTTACGAGCGACTTTTCTACCACCATCCCGAAACCAGCTATCGGCGGGATCTAATTAGAGTGAGTTATCTCCTTTGTTCATCTGATCTAGTGTCGTTGTTATTATTCCATACATCTCTAGTGCTCTCGTCGCTGCCGTCCATACCACATATGGAGGGAAACCATCTGTCGCTTAGTAGATAGCTTGATTCCCATGGCTACTCCCCACCCTCTAAGCCCGATTCTCACCAAAAATGGATGTCCGGGGCAAGGGAAGGGCCGCGGCAATTGCCTCAAAGGATCAATAACGATGCGCATAGCTTCAGTCTTATGGACCCAAGCCTTGATCACCCTCACCCTCAGCTTCATCTACATCTACGTCTACATCTACGTCTTCGACCTCTACTCACCTTTGCCTGTGATCCCAATCTCACCTGCTTTCTCACCCTCCTCCCCCTTCCCCTCTATAAGCTGACGTTTGACTTTGTGTCATCCGTCGACCTTCACTACTGCAATTTTGCCCCTTCTTCGTGTTTTACTATATACTGCCCTCCTTTTGTTATTTCGTCTCCTCTCTCACCAACATAAACGGCTCTCATATAGCCTATACAACACAGCTTTAACATACAATGACGTCACAGTTAGAGTCAACACATCTCTCGAGACGTAGGGGAACAGAGAACCCCTCTCCGGCTCTCAGTCTCTCTTTCAATATTGCCGAGAACCGGCCAGTCTCACCACCGTGTTCTGTCAGATCGTCCTCATCCCAAGACAGCATGGACAGCAACTCAAGTCGGACGTCGGCTTCATCCTACCAGGTTGAAAACTCCTACTTCAGTTCCAACCCGCCCCCGAAGGCATTGCCCCAACATGTTGCTGCCGCGCAAGAGTTTATCAGCCAGCATGCCGCTGCGGACCGGCGTGTGGTCCTTATAACCTCAGGAGGTACCACCGTCCCGCTAGAGAAAAACACGGTCCGATTCATCGACAACTTTAGCGCCGGTACACGCGGAGCTACATCGGCAGAGTATTTCCTGGAGTCCGGCTACGCCGTCATATTCTTGCACCGCCAATTCAGTTTACTACCGTACAGTCGGCATTATAGCCACTCGACCGATTGCTTTCTAGATTTCCTCCACGAGGCGGAAGATGGCAGTGTCGTGGCCAATCCGGCTCATCAACGAAAGATGCTGCGGGTTTTGCGCAAGTATAACACCGCCAAGCGCCAGAACCTACTACTCATGCTACCCTTCGTCACCATCACGGACTATCTACACGAGTTGCGAGAAGTTGCGCAATTGATGCGCCCATTGGGACCCAATGGTCTCTTGTATCTTGCAGCCGCCGTGAGCGACTTCTTTGTCCCGCCGGAGCGCATGTCCGAGCACAAGATTCAGAGCACAACCGCAACAGATCAGCTGAAGTCGAAACAAGGACCGGCGTCCCTCACAACAGAGAAGCGAGATCACTCAGGGGAGAACGAAGACCAGGAACCCTTTGACAACTTTGACTCGCCAGTGGTGCCGCAGAGCAAGCGGCTGATCATAGACTTGGACCCGGTCCCCAAGTTTCTAAAGAACCTCGTCGACGGCTGGGCGCCAGAAGGGATGATTGTATCTTTCAAGCTCGAGACTGACCCGTCTATCCTCGTTCACAAGGCCAGATACTCGCTCAACCGGTACCAGCACCATCTCGTCATCGGCAACTTACTCACAACTCGTAAATGGGAGGTCGTGTTCGTCAGTCCCGGTCACGAAGATCAGTGGATCCGAGTCCCCAGCGCTCGTCGCAAAGTGAGCGGCAGCGGGACCGAGGATCTGATCGGTGTTGCGGAAAGAGAAGGGGGCAGCGGCAAGGACTCGGAAGAGGACAGGCTTAATCAGCCAATGGACCCGGCTAGCCTTCCTGAGGGCGAGCCTGAGATGGAAATCGAAAGTCTCATCATCCCTGCTGTGGAAGCTTTGCATGATGAACATGTTCGCTCGGTTCTGGCGAAGAATCCCGCCAGAGTCAAGTAATTAAAGCTAAATAGAGCAAAGGAGTGGATACGTGTCTGATTTCCATGTTGGGGAGGGAAACTGATCGGGGAGATGTTACGGACGTGGACTCGTGGACTCGTGGACGGTTTGTTATTTTTATCCGGATACGTCAACCATCAATACTGTTTGACCATTCCTTACCGCGTCTACGGACATATGCCCGTGAAGAAACCTAGAACGATTAGATCATTAATCAACATTCTGCGACGTAGTTACCGACTAAAGTTCAAAATAGTTTCATAGCCGCGGGCGGCGACGTGAAAATAATAGTGAACATAATTTTGTACGGAAGGTTACGGGGTAAAATACTTAGTGTGAGGTTAATTAGCCTGCGTGACTAGATAGCCGAAAACGTGACGGGATTATTGAGGTATTTCCAGCACTGTGCTCGCAGATTGGAGACAAAAGTTCCTGGATGTACAGATTACTGGTTGCTCTAATCTGTATCTAGAGCCCCTCACTCGAAATGTCATACATCTCGGTTTCCATCCAACAACCTAATCCCCTTTCTCCGGATATCCCTCTGTAGCCTTGCCAATGCCTCTCAGAAATCTTCCTTTTAATTAGTCCTACTCCCAATTGATTATTATCGTGAAAAAGTCCCTCAATTCTTATACAATTGCCCTACTGCCATACTGCCATACTGCCATGACCAAGCACGTCGAGATGGAGACGGAGACGAGCGGCAGTTTATCAACCCAGGGGTTAACACCGATGAAGTTACCCGCCGGCATCGCGGAAGACTATGTTGATTGCCAAGAATCGTGTGGCCTCACTTGGCACGTACTAAAAGCCGGGGAACCGGGGAAACCACTGGTGTTATTTTGCCACGGGTTCCCGGAGCTGGCGTATTCGTGGCGGAAAGTCTTACTGCGGATCGCCAGTGCCGGGTACTATTGCGTTGCCATGGACCAGCGGGGATACGGCCGCACAACATCGCGGCCCCAGCAGTCATCGCGTGAAGTCGAGTTGAGTGATTATGTGTTTACGAACCTAATACGTGACCTCGTCTGCCTAGTATACAGGCTAGGATATACAGAGGTCTTCAGTATTATTGGACACGACTTCGGAGGAGTTTCATCGGCTATGGCGGCCCTCATGCGTCCCGATATCTTCAAGTCGACTGTCCAGATGTCTCATCCGCATCACCCGCCCGTGACGCCGCAGTCCGGAGACCAGCCTGCGAAGGCAAAGGTCAATATCCAGGATGAGTTGGCGAAAGTGAATCCACCGCGTAAGCACTACAAGTGGTATAATTCAACACCTGAAGCGGCAGCAGAATGGGATAATCCACCGCAGGGACTGGAGAAGTTTCTACGGGGTTACTTCCACCTGAAATCGGCGGACTGGACGAAGAACGAACCGCACCCCCTCAAGGAATGGAATGCGGAATCCATCGCCGTCATGCCAGAGTACTATATTATGCCGAGAGACCGTTCAATGCCAGACGTAGTCGCGAAGAACATGGCTGGCGAAGCCTGCAGCGAAACCGAACGGTGGCTGTCTCCAGATGAGCTTCAAGTATACTGTGAGGAATGGAGTCGAACTGGATTCCAAGGCGGCCTCAACTGGTACTGTGCACAAACGGCCAAGACACAGCATGCGGCTCGAGACATGCTACTTTATGCAGGGAGGAGAATTGAAGTCCCGTGTGCGTTTGTGGGTGGGAAGAAGGACTGGGGTCACTTCCAGCAACCGGGCGCTCTTGAGAGCTACGAGGATCCAAAGGTCGTTAAGCCAGGATGCTTCAGGGGCGTGACGATGATTGACGGTACCGGACACTGGATGCAACAAGAACAGCCAGAAGCAGTGTGTCAGGCACTCCTTGGTTTCTTTGGGACATTATAGGCGCCCCTGATGTGCTTCTGACTGGAAAGCAGATGTCGGCGCAGAAGGCTCGGATATAATGGGAAGCATGACCTGCAGTGGATCTCCTTAGTAGACATCTTGGGTTTCGTCGAAATGGGGAGGGATAATGGCTGAGATTCCATATATTCGCGAGCCAATGGGAATCACTCCCCTGAACCTCGGGCGTGTTTGCAATGGGCACCCTCACCCGCCCTCTATATACGGGATTTGCAACCGATGCTCTCAACAACTGTACTAGAGAAATGGGTAAGTCGAATAGCCGAACCGGTAATGTCGATAATAAACTAACATCCCTCTTCTGTAGTTAACTCATCGGATTCCTAACCCGAAGATTCCCGGTTCGAGTCCGGGGTGCAGTGCTCTCTTTTTTTTTCCCTTTGCCCTTTTTTTTTTTTTTCGTGCCGGTTCATCCACCTTCTGTTCCACGTGATTTTTTTTGGCTTTTTGGGTTCCTTTGGTTACTTGGCTAGAGGGGGCTTGGACACTGCCGACTTTAAAGGAGAAGATCTGCAGTCAGCCGAGATATTCTGACTATTGTATCGAATGACAGCACTCTTCAGTGCAGCTGTGCAGCGGTGCACCGCCTGGAACACTGGATACTTAGGGATTGGATTCTAAGACGGAAAGACCTTGAGAGAACTTGAGGAATACTTGGTATCTTGGCCAAATTTAAATGCTCTTCCCGCGAACCAACCAAAACTTCACCATCGTCCACTTCCCACCCCTTAAATTTCGTCATGCATGTTACCGACTCTTTCGTCACAAACCCAAGTCCCCCCTTTTCTGGATCTAACGAACATTGCGGCTACGATGCCATGTCTTTCGCCAAAAATGCTTGGTCGGCTTTTTCAAGCGACTGAACAAACAAGCAGACATCGTGAAATCCTCAGGTCCGAAGACTGTCTCTTTGAGCAACACAGGAACCCCCTTTCCACCCTTAGGGCGGCCAATCGGAGGAAGATCGAACAAAAACCGATTCACACGGTAATAACCGGATACATCGTTACGTAGTTATTATCAGCTACATCAGGTGATTACAGGAAGTTATCTTGTCGCGCAATTGGTGCCGTCTTCCATAGTATCCGGCCTTTCACGGACTTTGAGATGTCCGTCAAGGAAGACAAGCAGACGAGTCCCCGAAATGCGCGTGGTGCGTCGCAAACCCAGATACGGTCAGCGGACGAACTCAGCGTTACCTACCCGCACGAGTGTCAAGTTACCCTGTGCCATGCCTTCTAGAAACCTGGCCAGTGACCTCCAGATAGAATACGACACTTGCTCCCTACAGTCCAATTAGGCACACTGGCCTGACTAAGTTGGTCTAGGATAGGGGCTCGCATTTGATGGAGTACGTCTCGGTAAATTCGTTTGCTACGCAGCGGCAATCATACTCAATCTTCTGAGGCTTTGCACTTCTTGAGTTTTGATTATATATCTCAAGTATGGACTACGATTGAGACATTATGCCGAATGATCTTTGTACGTACGTACGAACCCCATTCAGCAAATCACCTAATTATTAGACATACAAGCATTTAGCTCAATCCTCGCTTGGAACGCATGAACCAATCGCCCCTGATATTAATATCATCATGGCAGCCCCGGAACATCTCCTCGCGCGGGTTCACTGCTCTCTCCCGCGACCGAAACGACTTGTGCATCCGCCTTCCACGGGGGTTCGCGTGTCTCGGACTTCCTTCGACGCCACTGTCAGACAACAAAATGGGAGGAGATTCTTTCCGATGCCTCGGCCGTCTCAAATCATCACTTATTTCCGCAAAGTGCGGTGTGTGGCGCGAACGTGGTCTGGCGTGGTCGCCTTTAGAAGAAATTACGTAGGATGGAGACTCGAAGTGTCCCGGTGAAGACCTGTTCCTATTGCGTGCAGATTGCCGCCGAGTCCTTTCGATTTCTGGCAGTCGTCGACCGCGGGACTCACCTCGCTTGCCGTCCTCAGTGCGAGTTTTCTCGATTGTCCTGCGAACTGGGTACATGGTCTCTCCGCCCTCGCGTGAAGAAGCCGTTTTATCCGGTACCAGCGATGATGTCGAACTGTCTTTGCTTGTTTCGCCCGTTAAGACTCCAGGGCTACTGCCAAAGTCACCTATCAACTCTTTTAATCCTGCGATATCTTCTAGATTTTGGGGAATTATTACTGGCTCGGGATGTACTGGTAGGTCGTAACCGTTGACGGGAGTGTTGGGAGGCGAAATGACCCGTTCGTCGGTAGGATCTGATTCGGATGTGGCGGAGGCTTGTCTGTCGTCGTCGAAGAGCTGTTCGTGGCCGCATACTGTTTGGTTCTCCACAGGCAAGGGTGAGAGCGGTCTCTTCTGAGATGAAGCAGGGAAAGGGTAATTTTTGGCGGCTGATTTCGCAGGCTGATCGTGTTCGCGCTGGCCCTTATTGGGAGATCTCGAAGGAGCGGCTGCGCTTCGTGATTTTGAGACTTGGTCTGAGGGTTGCGATCCTCTCAAACTTTTGCGGGGACCCCGATCTATTCCCGAGTGTCCTCGTTCAGGAAGATCTGGAATTGCTGTTTGATCGAGTCCCACTTGATCGTGTGGCTTACTATCCTGCCCTGAGGCTCTCTTTTCAGGTGAAGATGATAATCCAGGGGGCTGCAATGCAGGCTGTGACTCTTGATGGTCCGAATTAGTGGAGAAACAAACATTATTTCTGGAATATTGTTGAAGTACCGACAGTATAGATATCCCCCTCGGCCTGATGAGTCGGTGAGTTATCTTTATTGGACGCTGATCCTTGACGGGCGGAAGATTGGATTAACGTTGATTTTTCTTCATTAGATGCCTCTCCTCTACCTTGATTATCAGTCTTTCCCGGTACATGTTCCCTTCCTGGTGGTAATTTGCTGTTTTCGGTTTCTTTATTCTCTTTCTCCCTCTCTCTCCGTTGTACATGCTCCGCCTCATCACTACCTCGTGCTGTCCGGATGCGAATCTCTGTCAGTATGTTATACGATGTCCGTCAGGTAAAGCAACGACGCGTCATGGGGGGTTCTAAATTACGCACTATCACGCCGACCCTCATCCTGCTCTGGCTGGCCGGAGCTAGGCTCTTCGAGTTTTCGCTTGCCCTTTGACTCATTAGACACGTTGTTCTTTGCGGCGACGGGCGGTGTCGGCAAATCCCCGGCGGGCTTTTCTGCTGCCTGTGTTGTGATGCCGGACGTGGCTTGGTGGGGTGGCAGCTCACCGTCTACTTTTCCATCTGGAGCAGCCTTGGCCGGCGGGTCTGCCGAGGGAGGTTGTTTTTGGGGAGATGGGTCGGGCGGCGTGTTGTTCGCGCTGGGGGTAGAGTCATCACCTTTTGAGCCGGAATCATCACCCTTCGACCCGTTAGACGCATGGCCACCGGTCGTCTCGCCTTTCGGAGGGTCGCCTGGTTGCGGCTTTGATCTGTGTCTTTTCCGTGCTGGTCGTGGCTCTGGTTGTTGCAGTTCCTCGTCGATGAGGCGGTTGAGTTCCTGATCGTGTCAATGCATGTGTCCTTTTGAACGGCCTGATAAGTTTAGCGACAAACTTACTTTCCGCTTCTCGTCAAGATCATGCAATCTCTGCTTGCCCTCCTGAATCGCCTTTCGGTTCGCCTCTTCCATCGCTTCCTTCTGTTTCGCCAACTTGCGTTCGAGCGAGGACGCCTCGCTCTCGAGTTTCTGCCGTCTCTCCATGTCCTCATTGGAAGTAGCCAGCTTGAACTCCTCGTCTTCTTTGCGCCGTCGGGCTTCCCGTTTCTCATCTTCCTGCTTGCGCTTTTGCTTGATGTTTTCTAGCTCGGCCTGGCGCCTCGCTGCTATCTCCTGCTGTTCCTTTTCGTACTTTGACTTCAGATCGGATAGGAGCTGCTCCCGCTTCTGTTCGAGTTGTTCGATTTCCTCGTGCTGCTTTTGGGGGTTGAGGCCGGTGATGGTGGCTTGGATTTTGGACAAGACGTCCTGCATCTGCGGGAGGAGAGTTTCGATCTCCATGATGGGCGACAAGTCGTTATCCAACAATTGCCCTTCTTTGTTATTGCCAGAGGTTTGTGTGTCGCTAACTGCGATTCCCAAGATATCTAGGTTATCTTGATGCGTCGACGGGATGAATACAGGTTATTAATGAAGAGCATCTAGAGATGGAGCAAAACTTGTATCGTTCGGGGGGGTTGGTCCTCTGGTCATTACAGATCAATCACCATGTACACATCATGATCGCGCAGTCGACTTCTATGACGTTTGTTTAGGATTCCGTTGGCCAATGTCTTTCACATGCCCTCCCCTCCCCCCCCTCTACGTAAGTGTGAGTGTCTGGACTAAGCAAAGCGCATTGAAGTAAGGGGTGTGGCTACTTATCATCACCACAATAACAAAACCCCAACTTCAGTTTTTCTATCCTCTGTTGAAAGGTGTCGACAGGTCACCTGGCAGCTTTGACTTTGGATCTAATTGACCTAGCGGCCGGGTCGGGTAGTCAGTCGATCGATCATCGAAGCTGTAATTCTTTTTAGACTTTTCCCCCCGGGCGCTTTGAGATTTTCTGTAATGGTTGCGTCAACACTCCATCGAGATGCAGTAGATAACGGGCACGTGAGTTGCTATGTTTTTTGTTTGTTTTTTTTCGACTTTATCTAGATAGGTTGGATGTTTTATTTCTCTTCATCCTCATCGTCGCCCGCTTTTGTCTGATGACATAAATGCCGGAGTTCGGGAAACTTGGAACTAACAACTCAAACAAGAGTGAAAAACTTCACATCGTTTCCCCTCCTCCTTTTTTTTTTTTTTTTTTTGCTGTAGCGTTATTCTTTCATCGAGATTCGCTCTGATTATTTTGAAATCTTCACAATCCAGGAAGCCAGTTATTATAATTCCAGGATTTTCACCTCCCGTCAATAGCTTGATATCTTAGCCCCCCCCCCCCCCCCTTTTTTTTTTCTTTTTGATACGGGTTATACTGAACATCAAAGTTAAAAAAGCAGATTTGGATTTGAATAAAGCAAATCTCAACTACATTCTGATGATCAAATTCATTCCCTCTTCATAATTGCCTTGATCCTCATGAACCTCATAAAACCGGCATCCAAAACGCGCATGTCTTCCCACATAGCAGGCCCATCAAGCGCCCAACTGCGCAAGCCCAAACAAAGTTCCCAGCTCCTGCGTGTCGTCGTCGGTCGGGTACTCCAGATGTTGGGGTGTAATGCCAACTCCATGAGTCGTGTCGCAAACCCCGTCGCCCTTGTCCATATCAACTCAAATTCAGTTCCTCCCATTTCATTCCAACATATATACCAAACATATTACTGAAAAGGAAGGGAGGGGAGGGGAGAAAAAGGGAGAAAAAGGGGGGGGAGCGTCGACGCCTGGGAAAGGGTCGGTAAACTTACATAAATACAGACATCCAAAGTCTTGCTCACCCAATTGCTCGGAATGCCCGAGGTCACCAAGGCCTCGAGCCCGCTCACGTCCCTGGTCGTCGTCCCGCCGTCGTTGTCGACATTACACGCCAGGCCCCCGCGATGTTCCGGATCGCCGATGAGGAAGACGCCCTTCACCGCGTCGAAGCTCGCGCCCGTGATGCGCGGCAGCGCGTTCACCGTGGCAGCGGCGCCCTGCGAGTAGCCCTGTAGAAGGAAACATTCGTCCGGCGAGGCGCGCAAGGTGCTGGTGATCTCGCGGAGGATGTCCAGCGTGCCCAGGGTGGAGATCTGGGATGCGTCGGCCGGGTAGACGGTGTTGTAGATGGTGCCGCCTGGTAGTTGGGCGGTGATGAGGGCATTCATGGTCAGGAAGCCGGCGGAGGGACCTTGGGGCTCACTCGTGCCGCGCGTGTTGATGATGGTGTAGGAGGGACAGGTGGTTGAGACTGCGCGCTGGGGCGATGCCTCTGGGAGGATGGGCGCGGCGGTCGCGGATAGGGCGAGTAGCCAGGCGAGAAGAAGGGTCTTCATTGTGTTGGGATTGACGGGATGATGATGCTGGTTATCCGAGACGTAAGTTGAATTCTCGAGGGAGTCGTCGTTGAGGTCTTTCGGGGAAACGGGGATCTGAAGAAGTATATATATATATATATATATATCACCTTTTTCTTCCTAGTAAGACTTTCTACTAGATGGATACCTCTTGCTAATCAAGCGGTCTGCCGTCTGTCCCTTGCCATTTTCAATGGTCTTTTTTTTTTTTTTTTTTTTTTTTTTTTTCAAGACAGCCATATGCTACCCTCCTGACTCTTCCTGACCTTCCCAATCACCACCACCGTCGCAAACCTCGGTCTTCGGTATCGGAACATATCTAAAAATTGGTTCTCGTCCGAGAAGTGTAACCCTCTTTCATAATAGTTACCTTTACCCTTTACCCATTCACTTTGAGACGAGAGAAAAGAGACCTCGTTCTGAGTTCCCATTCGTTCTATGTTGTATGCTGTATGTTGTATTTGACGTTGTGTCGTGTCAAGAGTTTCACTACCTAACCTAGATAGTTAAAGCAAATGCAGCCATCCATCCGTGTTTTGCCGCGCCGCGAAAAAGAAAGAAAAAAAAAAAGGGATGAACCTCCATGGTGGAAAAACAATCACATACTTCCTCC
Source organism: Xylariaceae sp. X187 (assembly GCA_028637585.1). NCBI lineage: Eukaryota > Fungi > Ascomycota > Sordariomycetes > Xylariales > Xylariaceae > Xylariaceae sp. X187. Next base: position 2,475,059 of record JAJIZN010000005.1, read on the forward strand.
TCCTCCTCCCCCCTCTCCTTCTCCTCCCGCGCGCCGAAATTTTAACTACTGCCAAGCAAATTTTGTGCACAACCCCCCCCCCCCCCCCCCCCCCCAAAAGAAACCCCGGAACTTTCTTCATTAACTACTTATGTACTTCTTTGCATTTCCCTCTCCTAATCTACCTACCTAGATAATGACGACAACGATATGTACATCTACGTACGTACGCATTGTAGCTAGTTAGTTGTAGCTATCTAGTTATACCGGTATGTAAAAGCAACACAAAAACCCACCCAAAGCGTGCACGACCTTCTCCCGTCTTCCGTCCGTGAGCACTACATAATTCGAGTTTCCTCATTTATCCATTTTATCCATTTATCCATTCATTTTATCCATTTTCACAAAATTGTTATTCTTTGTCCTCATTACTATTAGCAAATACTTACATACCCTTTTTTTTTATTTTTATTTTTTTTTATCTTTTATCTTTTATTTTTTTTATTTTTTATTTTTTTAATTTAAACTTTGGCCAAACACCAGGTTGAATATCCATGGACATCCATCTTATCTGCTCAAGGTAGTAAGTAGTAAGTAGTAAGTAGTAGTAGTAGTAGTAAGTTATGATTGCCTCGATTCCTTACCACGAAACACTGGGTACCTAGGTCCTGCTTGTTTCCGCCGGTTGAATCTCGTGACCCGGGGGAAAGAGAACATGCCGGGCACGCACTGCCAGGAATCAGGTAGAAACATAAGTATGTAGGCATCTAACTATCTCTCCATATCAACGTGAGGCGATCGGCTGGCTTATAGTAATAAACATTGAAAATCCACGAATCCTTTGGCATCGACACTAACTTGACTCCAATGTAAACCTCCCCCCCCCCCCCCCCCCCCAGACCAGGGTTCATTGTTTGTAAGTAAGCACTTCTCCAAAGCCATCTCCAAAGACCTCAACATCATCTCCACCCGGAATCATCTTGGTCGGCCCGGGTCCCTCTGGAGTCAAAATACACGGCCCGGGATTAGGGCTCTATTAAGTCTTAATATATTAAGGTTGGTCCGGTTATTTATACACAGCAACGACGTGCAAAGCGCCATGTGCCCCTTGCGGAGACGAGTCTATATGGTCCCAGTCGTCCAAAAAGATTTTGCCCCAGCCCATTTTTCATTCCCCCGTCAGTAATACCCCGTGTTGGCCATCATGCCAAACTGATCCATGTACATGGGCATATTGGAAAGACCTATATACCTTTTTTGGGGGGTGGGAGAAAACAAATTAGCTCAACATTCAAGGAAAAGGTCAAGTCGAGTCAGCAGTCACTTACATGGTCCGGTGATCCTCACGTCGACTGAATCCTCCCTCAGCAGCCCACAGCTCCTCCATCGTCATCCGGTGCGCCGACATGGGCTTATTCTGAGCAATGCGCAACTTCTCAAAGTACACGTAAGCAGCATAGAAGACGGAACTTCGGGCTCCCGCGCGCGGTCCCTTGAGGTTGCGGAAGTCGGCCAGCTGCTTCGACTGGATGCCCTTACACTTGGGCGCATTCAGCTGCGCGTACAGGTCACGGCAGAACTGCGCCTGCGTTAAGCCTGGCGTCTTCAGGTGCGCGTTGATCTTCTTCCGGATCTCGTCGCAGCTCTCGTACACCGGCACGTCGTCCGTCTCCTCGCCTGGTAGATGAATACCGCTGATATCGGGCAGCCCAGTCACCGTCCGCGCCGCGGGACCCGGTTTCCTCCTGCCTGTGCCGGCCGTGGTGCTACTGCTGTTATTGTTATTGTTATGGTAAGGCCCGCCTACAGGGCCAGAGGATTCCGCCTCGAGCCGTTGCCGTTTCTTGACGTCGGGCATCTTCAGCTTGGCGTATTCCCGCTGCCGGAACCAGGCCCACGCGTTATAGTAGACATTGCTGCCGGCGCCGCCCATGGGGCCCGTCGAGTGCATAAACCTGCTCAGGGAGTTGGAGTTGCAGCAGATGGCCTTGGTGAACTCAGTCTTGTTCATGATGCCCGAGTCGATGAGGCGGTTGATCCGCGCGCGCACAGTCTGGCAGGTGGGCAGCTCCTCGTCCTCGAAGGCGTCGGTGCTGATGATGTGGTCCAGGTTCTGCTTGTACGCGGCGATGTCCTCGTCCAGCGAAGTGAGCACCTTGCGTTTCCTGCCGCCGCCCGTGGCCGGCTTGGGACCCTCATTCACATGGTTATGAAGCATGGCCATCATGGGCGGCGGCGGATTTGATTCCAAGGCGGGCGGCAGAGTGTAATACTCGATAGGGCCGGGCATGATGGAAGGGTCTGCATACTTCATGTTGAGAGGTTGAGCAGGTGAGAGATTGGCGCGGTTCATCGCGTCGCCCAGGGCTACTCGGTGCTATATTGGGGAGAGAGAGAGAATCAGCATACAACACATAACACAAACACCATCTTGTACCTGACTTGTTGTTCTTTTTTTTTTCTTTTTTTCTTTCTGGTGGGAAATGGGATTGGCTTTCGTACTAATTGATCTACTGACATCGTGACTGACGAGACTGATAAAGGCGTAGTGTAGTGTAGTGTAGTGTAATAAGGTAAATAATAGTGTAGTTATCCTCACTCACAAAGCAAACAAAACACAGAAGACAACCTTGGAGATTCAAACAGACTGAAACTTGTTAATTGGTTTTTTTTTTCGCTCTTTTTTTCCGTTCCGTTCCGTTTCGTTTCGTTTCTCTTCTTTCCGATTCGAAACCGTGAATATGGAGTAGTGGAAAGAAAAAGAGAAAGAGCACAAAACAGACGACGAGTTTGAGGTAAGTCGAGTCGAGTCGAGTCGAGTTCCTTCCCTCCTTCCCCCCAAAACTCCCAAATACGCGTAGAAGGCTCGACCTTATTATACACTTCGGTAGGTCATGGCGCTAGACCGCTTCGGGCTAGCAGGATCGACCTGGGCCCCACCAGCCCCTGACGAGCTGAATGCACGCCGAAGCCTCACGGGCGATGCTACCAAAATATACCAAAATATATCCCGGATGCGCGACCAGGAACAATCGCACAAATGGCAAATGACATACCCGCTCCTCGCTCTAGCAGTTCTTGTCGCGAGGCTAATGGCTATCCGAAGTCACCGGTCGCTGCCCAAATGTGACCAGTCGCGCGACATATTGGATTTATCGAAAGGCAACCCTCCAACCGCGTCAAGCTTGTGTCGAGGACCGTCTGGGATTAGCACTGTACTTGCACATTACCTAATGCTTTTTGCCGCGTTGCATTATTCTAGCTGTCTTTGCACTAGCCTGTATAAGTAGTGTAGTGCATTAAATAGTGCAGTCTGTCCATCGTTCAGCTGTCCCAAGGCAGATAAGATTAGATGAACCGGCGACAGAGCCGTCGTCAGTAGTAGATGTGACCGTTCATGCATTAATACGAAAAGCCCTACAGACTACCTAGGTTTGCTTCCTCACCGCTATCTTCGGTCTCGTGATCCGTTGGTAGACTGAAGGTTGTAGCATCACCTCGGGTCATTTTGTAGGCGAGTGAGTACCTACCTTACCTACCTGATCGCCCTGAGCCTTAGTAAGGTAAAGAGAGAGAGAGAGAGAGAGTACACCCGAGGTTAGAGCTGTGACGTCAACTTCACACGTTCAATTGTCTCGGTTCATGTCTTTCTCATCTTTTGTATGTACAGAGCAATGTGTCTGCAAAGGAAATGCTTGCCGAATAAACGCCGAGGCTTAACTCTTCAATCAAAGTTCCTTCTTGTCCGTGGCCTTCTTTTTCATCGAGCCAGGAGGAGATCGCAGGCCCGTGAAGACTATTACCGAAACGGCCAAGAGGCCTACGGAACCCATCGCGTAGGCCAGCTCTCTGCCAGCCCACCAGTACACACTGGTGAACAGTATGGGTCCAAGACCACGGCCCAATTGGCCCCAACTTCTCAGGATTCCTAGCTTTCCGCCACGCTCATTGGCACTCGCCTCGAAACTGGCCAGCGTGTTCAATCCGCTGACAACAGTGGCCGATGTCGTCGCCAGACATGTAGCGGCTACATATAGGGAACCAACTGTAGAAGTGCGCATGAGAATTGCGAAGGCAACCAAGCAAGCGGAAACGCCTATGCGCACCGTCATCAACGGTGGCATGCGACGTGTAACACCGCCCTGTAGAATTGATGCCACGAGACCAATGTAGCCCAGCAGCCGGCCGTTCTTCGCTGATGTGTACTGGAAAAGATCGTAGGTCATGAATGGCAGCGAGAACTCCATACCGGAGAAGAACAGTAGGAAAAGGAAGTGCACCATGTTGAGCAGTGTGCGCGAATTGGTGCGCGTAAGCGGCGCAGATGGTACGGTCTTCTTCGATGATGTCTTCTTGTCTGTCTTCATAGGCAGTGTTTCCGGGAGGGCGACATACAAATAAAGCGTCTCGGCGACAATGAGCGACAGCGATACTGCAGCGGCGGTCGCAAAGGGATTCGCGGCAACAGTTCCGATTGAGCTCAGATATGCACCAAGAGCGGGCCCAAATGTGAATGCGATGGAAAAGCACGCGCCAATGAGAGCCATCGTCGAGCCGCGGGTATTCTCGTCTGATATGTCCGTCGCGATGGCAGTGGCCAATTGCACGTTGCCCTCAGACAAACCACCGACAATGCGCGATGCCAAGAATGTCCGGAAGTCAACGGCCATCACCCAGAGAAGCACCGACATGATGTTTCCAGCCATGCTGACGAGAAGTGCTGTGCGCCGTCCATATTTATCTGAGAGGTGACCTATGACGGGCGATGCGATGGCCTGCAGTAGGGAGAAGAGACTGCCAAGGGCACCACCTAACAAGACGATGTCATATCGCGAGTCAATCGGTCGAGCGAAGGCTGACTTGTAGGCATTGAGGCCATCAAGTATACGAGCGAGTACTGTCGTTCGCGAATTTGGACCGACTTCGGCGTTGCGATAGAATTCGAGAAGTTTCGGAAATAGTGGTAAAATGAAAGTGAAGGAGATCTATTAAAGACATTGTCAATTATGAGCATGCCGAGCACGAACTTGAGTTTACCTCAGTTATAGGATAGAAAAGGAAGCTTACCAGATCTAACAATAAAGACACAAAGACGACTCGAAGCACCTTCTTCCGCAGTGCAGCATCTATAGGCGCCATCTTGGAACGAGGATGGTTAGTATTGTCTCAGCGCGTTGATCTTCAGTCCGACGGGCGAGACGCTCAACACATACTTGTGAGAAACCATAAAAGGAAACAAGAAAACACGCCGCAAAAAAAACCGAAAGATGATGATGTTGCCAGTCAAGTATAGGCTCTGATATGCCTAGGAGTGACTGAGGAGCATCAATTCAAGAACACGTTTCAATCTCTGGAAGCGAAGGACTTGGAGAAGATTGTCACAATTCGGATGATTAGTATGGCAAGGTACGAGGAAGGTACAAGGAAAGTCGGTCGACGGGATGACGTGTGGCGGTTAGTAAGGGCAACTCCACAAATGACTGGACGCTAGTACGATTGCTCACGATATAAGAGTCACCCCGATAGCTACATGCTGGCAAACTGCACAGCCCGCCCGCGTTCGTTCATCTGCCCGTTTGTTGAATCCGCCAAGCCAAGTGTGGCTTATCTAGCATGTCATCAATTCATCCCGTCCAATCCAGGCAGCAGAATAAGAAGAGAAGTATCTATCTACAGTCTGTGACTATCCTGAAACCGCGACAGGATCATTACTACGGACTAGGTATCAATATCGTCTCTTCAATTGGACATAAACATGATGGACTTCGCATACTCCACGATCTACAGTTGTGATCGGATCACAGGTACCAATGCTATGCGGCCTGTCTAGATACCGGACCCAAGTTGTGCCGTGATGAGCCGGATCTGATCGCCTGCATTGATTCACATCTCAGCCACTCCGTGCTGTGGGCAATGATTCGAACAGGCACGTACAGAACACGTACAAGCACAGTTCGAGTGGACTGGACATAAGCCTTACGTCCGGTTACCACGGAATAACCTCCGCGGGCGTACGGCGGTCATATGATTGGACAATCCCGGCCAGTGATTTCTATCGAATATCAAACCACTCCTTCGAGGGAAAACATGCGAAGCGAATTCAACCCGGGACCTCAGCGTTGAATTTGGATAGTAAGGTAAGCAATAGACACGCATACGCATACGCATAGGTCCGAAGACATCCATGACTGTACCATCTAGTATGGACCGCCGTATTCACTTGTGGAATGATGTCCTGCACTGCCGATTAGGGATAGGTCACTCACTCAGCTGAACCTGATGCCAATGCACAGTTCTTCCCTCGGAGCGGCGGTTTTCCGATGTGCCTTGCCTACCCGGTTCTCACAACTGGTCAACATTCTTCGACTAACATTCTTCGACGAGATGAATCTGCGATGAAGAGATTATGGGATCCTAGGACGAAATGGGCTGAGCAAAAGAAGAAGTAGTAGACATCTCACTCTTACTACGGTAACCAAGCTCCCAAAAGATGACGAATTCGGAGGTTTCGTCTTTACGTGGCAGCCAGGCCCGTTGTCCATCTGTTCGTGCAAGCGACGATGACAATCACCAGGACCCCTATTGGCCATGAGATGATCGGGCGGGCCGTGTCTATGGCCCGGCCGAGGACAGAATACCCGCATCCCAACCCGCAGTTTCAACTTGCGCCCAGAAATTGGCGTAGTAAACAATGCTTCGTCTATTTACACTCTGAAGGAGGCGCGGTATATGGCAAGGATTGGATAATGATGAGAAATGCAATCTTGAAGTCGCTGCCTAGACGAAGCCAGGGGCAACCGGCATATAGCACCTATACGAAGCGATGATGATGATGATGATGATGATGATGATGATGATGACCGAGTCGCTTTTTATCTAGAAAGAAACCGGCGATACGCCGCTTTCCGTAATAGGGCGGGCTTGAACCGGGCGTGATTGAACCGAACGGCGCTATAGAGATGCAGCGATTCGGTCGTCGTCCTATTGGAGGTGATAGTATTCGGATAAGCCGGGAGATTGCCGGTTCGCGAGTTCATTCACTGCCTCAAATGCTTGTCAGTCAACTTTGCCTACCCTGAACCTGTCATGGGTGTCATTCCAAATACTTAGCTCTCACCATGTTTTCCCGAGCGTCGATTAGATGACGATACTTACGCTATAGAGAGCGTAAACCATGTGCTCGGTTCTGTTCAGCCACACATCTGGAGACTCCTAGGCGTCATCTATGGCCTGTTCGTCCCGGGATGTACTCGGGGAGTCGATTCCTCCGATGGAATGAACAGTAACGGAGTCGAGAATATAAGAGTTGAAGAGTTTCATCAACGTTACTCTCACCAGTTTCCAAGACCACGACCCAGTCAAGACCATAACCTCGTCACGATGAAGATCACCCCCTTCTTATTCCCCGCCGTCGTGCTCGGTGCAGCTTGTCCATACGGGACATTCAGCCCCGAGAAACCAACCGATAGTATGTTGTTCACCTACGAACTCACACTCACTCTCCATGCAATAAATTTCCCTAACATCAGAGTGTGATGACCAGCCCGTGGTGTCTGCCCTATGCTCAACGCCCTCGCCAACCACGGCTTCCTCCCTCGCACCGGCCGGGATATCTCCGAGGACATTCTCGTCAAAGGTCTACAGGATGCGCTGAACTTGGCGCCTGATTTCGGGAAATTCCTCTTCACTGCGGGACGTATAGCGAATCCCATGCCCAATGCGACTACCTTTAATATCGACCATATCAACCGTCATGATTTCTTCGAGCATGACGGGAGCTTGAGGTATGCTCTCCTCACCCAGCACATGAACCCCCATCTAACTGGTCCCGTAGCCGACAAGACGCCTACTTCGGCCAATGGAGCCGGTTCAACCAGACCGTCTGGGACTGGACGCTGCAATACTATACGAGCGACGTGCTGGACGTGCAGATCGTAGCCGATGCGCGGGCCCAGCGGCACACGCGTTCGCAGCTGACGAACCCAGACTACCGCCTCTCGGAGCTCGGGTGGGAATTCAGCATCGCCGAGAACGCTGCCATTTTATCCATCATTGGCGACAAGACGACGCTGACGTGTCCCAAGAAATTCGTGGATTATCTGTTTTGTAAGATAGGCCATTCCCTCAGGGGCCTTTCCTGAATTTCCACACTTCGCTCGTTTGCTTTGAGGACTGCGCTTTGAACAGGCCGTCATAGCTAATACTGCGCCGAACAGCAAAGGAAGAACTACCGTATTCCATCGGCTGGAAGAAGCCCGTGATCCCCATCGAGCTCCAGGACCTATTCATTTCCTTCGAGTACGTATGTTTTTCTCAATAAACATTTCCTCATCAATCCTCTTATTCCCCCTTAACCCCTTATCTCAGCGCATTTTTACAGACACATTGAATGATCCCTTGATAAGTCAATGTCGTATATAAACGCGCTTTTTTTTCTTTTCTTCTTTCTTCTAACACCCGGTAAACAACAGTGCCGTCCAGAATGCGACCTCATTCCCACCTCCGCCCCCACCGGATAATACCACCGACGTCTTCTCTTGAACACGACCTCCTCTCCCGGCTTTGCATATTCCGGGCTAAAACCAGAGCTTCGCGCCCATCCTGATTCCTCTTCCGCCTGCGTAAGAACTGAGCGGGGGCCGGGAGGACAATTTTGGTTTTGGCTATAGCTCACTCACCAGCACATCGAAACAGGTCAATGAAATCGCGATGATTTTATCCGGGTGGCTAAAAGGTTCAGGATAGATATAAACTGAAAGGCTTCTTTTTTTTGGGGGGGGGGGGGATTGAAATCAAGGAGGTAATATAAAGATGGGCTATAATAAACATTTAGAAATAGACAATACTACTGCTACTACTACTACTACTACTACTACTACTACTACTACTACTACTACTACTACCCCATAACTATAACATCATAATGATTTTTCTGCCTACTTACTTCGCTACCTATTCACGCCAGAAAGCACATGTTCAAAGGACTTGGTAATGGTTCATCTCCCTCCTGCGAGAGAGAGAGAGAGAGAGAGAGGGAGAACTGCACTGCGCGGCACTGTCTATACGAAACAACGATCAACACACTCCTCCTTCCAACCTCACCACGTGAAAGAGGAGAGTATTGCGTTTCTTTTCTTTCTTCCTCTCCGGAATAAAAGTAAGTAATGTGCGCGAGGATGCATCATGACAAGGCCCAGCCCAGCAATCGCTCAAAGAGACATGACATGACATGACATGACAGGCTTTGATGTGCATGTTAATCACTTGTCTTAACAAGCAACTTCACAAAACCCATCCAGGGGAAGGACGTTTATTCTTTTTTTTTTTTTTTTTTTGTTTCAATAAATATCTCTTCCAGTACTCGCTCGATATATATCCAATGCTCCCATTCTCGTTTGTTCCCAAGGAAGAAAAAAAAAAGAATTCGACGTGAACTTTTTAAAAAAATTCTTTATCCTTTAACGCCCCCTCCCCCTCCCCCCTTTTTCGAAAAACGCCCGGGACTTCTCCGCGTTACCATCCACCCTTTCGATCCTAAAACTCCCCCGACCCCCGACCCTGCCTAAAAGCGAAATAACCATTCGATGCCTAGCTAACTGACTGGAACAGTTCCCTCTCTCCTCTCTCGAAAAAAAAGTCATGTCTCGAATTATCAATATGTACAAGCAAAGTTGAAGCGGAAAGTTTATAAAGTTTTTTTTAAAAAAAAAAAAAGTTTTGAGAGAAGAGAAAAACGAAAAGAAAAAAAAACTGAATTTGACAAACTTGTGGTTTGTATGACCGTGATAAAAACGGTCAGTTTGCCAGCGTTTATTGTATCGTAACAAACTTCATTTCAAATCATATCATGGAGATTCTTTACGGGGGGGTAATTATCGTTGCCTCATACCGGGCCCATCCTAGACCCAGGATTACTAGTAGGTAGCCCTTAAACATGCCTGACCTTGAGTTCTGTGCGTGATCGTGAGTGTGAGTACTGGGGGGGCGGAACAAAAGAGATGATCCTGGAAAAAACAAGATCTCGGATCCATAGGGGTGGGTTAGCCACGGAGCATCAGTCAGCTCGGCTCAAAGTTTGAGCAAATTAAAAGCTAGAAGCTTGGCGATCCGGAGTGGACATGGGAACGTTCATCGAGGGGGACGCAGAGTCTGGGTGTTTGTTCTGAGGGGATAGACCACGGCCCATTCAACCTCAGATGATGCGATGAGTCGTCCAGTCTTCACTCTTCACTCTTCACTCTTCAAGCAAATCAAACCACTCGGGAATCTCCTTGATAAGACTCCACATGTACTTCTCCAGTCTCACGGCACATTTAGTATAGACCGTAGTCTCGTCATTATACTTCCGGCAGTTAGTGTAGATCAATTTCAGGTCGTTCACCAGATCCTTGGGGGTCTGGTAGTGATCCTGGTGAAGCCTTTCCTCAACGGTCGACAGATCCATTGGCGACGTTATGACGTTATAATAATCGGGCACCTCGTCTCTGTTGACTGGATTGAGGAATGGCCAGGCTTGCTTATGATTCTGGAGTTGATATAGGAAACGACGGAGCTGGTTGAAGTGAGGTCCGTGGCGCGGTTCACGTGCCAATTCATCCATATCTGGGGACCAGCTGGTGGCCCGGATAGCCGGGATCGAGAGCGGATCGATGGGCGTAATAACACCGTTGGCCCATTGCGCAGGCGGTTGATGGACAATGTGACTCTGGCTCATGGCTCGAATCTTGGCTCGAATGGTCTCCTTCTGCTTAAGAAGCATACGACCAACCTCAAGATAGCGAATTCGAGGAAGCATGGAGCACTGCATTATAGTGCCACCTTCGTAATCCTTGATGTATCCCATCCAGATAGACTTGTCGAGACTGATGTCTTTGGTGAAGCCTTGCTTCTGAAAATAGCCGGTAGCGTAATTATCAGCATAGGTTAGGAAATGCATCACTGGAGAGGTGGCCTTGACGTAGTCCTTCAAGTGTGCCATGAGATGAGCGCCGTAGCCTTTTACCTGCTGATCGGATGAGACGGCGCAAAAGACAATCTCGGCGAACTTGCGGTCTCGGAACTCTCTGAATGTGATTCCGCCGATGACCTCTAGGGGCTTCTTTACAATCGCGATAGACAGATGCGTGCGATCGTAGACGAGACGTGCAATGTAATCCTTGGGCATCTTGGGCAGTTGCTTCTGGAACAGGCACTTGAGGCCTGTGAGGACAATCCAACTGTCGCGAGCACCATCATTGTTGACGACTCGGAATTCGATCTCGCCGTTTCTCTCCTCTAGAACAGCAGGCTGAAAATAGCATTAGAGTGATTCACGGGCATTCAAAAGTGCTAGCATACCTTCTCGGGGAATGGGATGGTGGGTGGAGCGGCGGTGGCAGGCTTAACATCCGGCTCAGTTGATCCATCGTGCGAAAGCTTGATCCTCTTAGTGTCATGGGCAATCGAGTCTTCTGAGGCATTCCGTTTCGCAAGGGCAATCTGCTCGCGACTGGCGGCGGTTGCGGTTGCGGTTGCGGTTGCAGTTACGGTTGATTGCGACGCTGCTTTATCCATATCGAATGGGGGGAGATGAGGGTCCGAACTAAAAGTGGTAGAACACGACGAGGACTGGGACGAGGACAGGGACCAAAGCCGATATCGTTCTTCGACCTTTGGACAATTCAAACTGGTGCGAGTTATTGATTTATTAGTATCGAGTTCTATGCCTCGTCTCAGCCAACAATGCGCAGGGCACTAGATATTCTGGTCCTCAACTCACCGGGAATGAATACGCGCATAGTAGAAGTAAGCGTGCTAAGACCTACGTTCGGTCGTTAGATGATATGTAGCTTATAGCTTGAGCTTGTCAACGGATGGCTTTGAGTGGCGTGTCTACGGCGCATCGGAACAAAATTGGTAATTGGTAGGCTTTGATTCACAGGTGAGGGATTGCGGTAACGGACTTCGGGAATGCGATGCCTTGAAGTGGCAGATTGCGGGATGTTATCTTACGTGTTGGGGAGGAGGTCAGAATTGCGTCGCAATTTCCTAGTCTTAAGAACCTATCTATCTAGGTTACAGTCGATAAGTACATAACTATCTAGGTACCTGCCGTCATTTGTACAGTGTGCACTAGACTAGCTCAAAACTGTGTGAATATAGTGGCCTCCAGAGACTCTACTAGTGTAGCTAGCCTGTGGAGGAACTAGTGCACGTAACTGCAACTTCCGGACATAGTGGTCACAGGCTGTAGCCAGCCTAACTCGCAGCAGGCTCAGCGAGAAATACAGTTTTAATAAGAATCTAGCGCACTGTACCTCGGGTCTTGGCATTGTCCGCGACTTTGCGCAATGGATGGTTTTGAACTCTTTTTTTTGGGTGCTTGGTTTGTTGAATAACGGAACGATGACATATAAATCCTCTCGCATGGCAACTAGTTATGTAGATATCCATCTACAGAGACGAAGTGTCGAATGGGCCGGTGGGTGTATATCCGAGTTCGGCTCGGCAGATCCTCTAATTACCTGTGGGCTTCAGTGATCAACCGCTACGCGGCATCACTCCGCGTTTTGTGAATAGTCAATCATCGAGAAGATTGAACATCTTAAGATTCGAGAGCATTAGGCCCTTGTACTCCGATTGAGAGAAGGATGCGCACATATAAGGTTCGTATAGGGAGCCACAGTAGTCTTCGATGTACATTCTTTTTGAATCGGACTTTCGTACGGACATTAGGCTCGTAATTTGGAGAGAAGGCGACCTTCAATTCGATCACAGCTCCGGTATCATGGTAACTCGCAATCCCACTTACTAGATAGGCAAGGCTCTCATTGTACATTGCGAAGAGAAATAAGATCTGTAAGTCTGTCTGCCTCGGGGTTCTAGGAATCTAATGCCCCGGTACGTTCAGATATTAGCACGCAGCAAATGCGCAAATGCGTGAACCTTTTAACGACAAGTCAAGGTTTGTTTATTTCTACGAGCCTCATTTCTATTTATGACAACTTGTGATACGAACCGAAGTAATATGGAATAACTATCTCGATACCTCTACACTACCTATACTGTATACAACAGGACAAGCGAGAGCGAGTGCGACTAAGCCTTACAAAGGTAGTAGATACTACCACAACCTACTAGTAACTAGTAAAAGCTGAGCCCCAAGATTCAACACTGATGACAGGGCTGAAATCCTTGCATCTGATTGGTCCCAGGGACGTGGAGCTGAAAGCGGGTACATAGACGCATAGCCCCACCTGTAATATCCATTCTTTAGATACTAGACTGACACCGGGGTGGATTTCAGAGACAACATGCAGTACGGACTAATTAGTGATGCTGTAGCCGCCGGCATCATGGTTTATTACAGTTCTTTCGTTCTTGTGTCTATTGTGGTGAGATAAATAGAGAATTGGTTTTTTCTTCGCTGTGCGAGCCTTGTTTTAGATATCTTTTCTTTGATTTTCTTGATGTTTTTTTTTTTTTTTTGTCTTCTCTTTCCCTTGGTGAATCTTCCGTTTTGAAAGATCATGGAATGATTTTGGAAACGTCTTAATGTCGGGAGCTACCTATTACAGATACATACATACCTAGGAAAATACGGCACAACTACCTCCAAACAAATTGAATTGCTCAGTTCGAGAAAGAAACGCCTACTCAAAAAAGAAGCGGACTAGTTATTTTCTCCCCGCCATGACTCCCCTGTTCCGTCTCTTGACACGCGCCACCGAAGAAGACAGCAACCGCCATTCCGACGATAACCATTACCCGAGCCATGAAAAAGACAATGGAGAGCGCAGGAAGGGGCTTCCCTTGGGGATGATCCTGCTCATCGTCTATGCGTCGATCTTGACGGTGCTTTTCTTCTCGTCGTTGATTTACTACTGGAAACGGGGTAAGCCCCCCCTCCTCCCCTGGTCTATCTAACCTACCTACCTATATTCTCCGATCTTACTTTTTCTTCTTCTTAAAACCAGAAACCGAGCGCAAAAACACCGGACAATCATTTCGCACAGGTCGTGTCCTCTGGAAAGCCGTATGCGTCGCAACGGGTCTATGGATCTGGGCCTGGATGCCTCAGACACCGAAATGGCTTCGAAATATCCACTCGTCTGCCCCTCCCCCGAGATCTATACTGGGCGACCAGCGCATGGTATCATCGAGCCAGAGTACGAGAGGTTTACCGCCGAACGGCAAGTTTGAACTCTACGGGGACATTCCTGCCGGCCCTCAGTCTTATGATGTACCTTTTCCGCAACATGATGGTATTCCAATGACCAGCATGATGGTTCCCCCGTCGTATATACACAGACCGCCTGGGGCTGCGATGTACGGACTGGATGTCTCTCACCGGCATCCTGATCCGGTTTGTTATTAGTATTTCCATTCAGTTTATTACGGCATTAAAGAGGCAGTCTGCGACCCTAGACATTCACCTACAGGGCAAGAAAAGTATGTTCATATATGACTTGGAAACCGGAATATACATGGATATGATGAGAGACGCATTTCATATGAATAAAAAGGGGGCAAAACCAACCCCCTGAGAAACTAGGTACACGATCATAATCTCATGTTTGTCATTGCGGTAATATGATACCAGACCTCTTTTCAAAGCTTTTCACTTGTTTACTATGGCCACTGTACAAGCAATTTTAGAGAGGAAGATCCCGTCTGGATTACTATGCTTGAGTAGTAAACATTAGGGAGGGGGGGTAGAGTCCACATTCAAGAAAAATGAGTTACGGGCGACAGTTCCAGATCGGGAAAATGAGTTTATTGTTTTACCGAGAAGTTCAAACAGGACTTTTTTTTTTCCTCATCAGCCTCATCTTTGAGATGCTAGGCGTCTCGATAGACCTTCTCCTGTTCCGTAACCCTTGTCCTCCCTGAACAAGTGAGCGAAGACGAACGCCACACCCGTATAAATACTATGTAAGCCTTCCTCCAAGCCAGTCAGCCGAGATCGGGTAGACGAGACGATACAACCGGCACGACGTTACGTTTGAGACCAAAAAAAATGACACCTATCTATAGGCTCAATGATTTGATTTCCTCGTCCTGGACGGGTGCCCCCCCCCTTCTGCTTAGTCTATGTCGATATCAGACCGGACGAGGGTGTCTTTTGTCCATGTTTTCAATCAACCCCTCCCCTCCCGTAACTTGACCCGATCCACACAATCCTGCCATCGCGACATCTTCATATAAGCCCCCTCCACGGCAGCAATAACCACCATCCCACATCCCAATCCAATCCGAACCCCATCAAGTCCCAGACCAGAGGGGCCTAGCTCCAAGCATATCGCAAAGGGGACAGCCGCGCAGTAATAATACGTAATAGTAGCCACCCACGCAGCTACAGCTTGCCGTCCCAGACCGCGAAGCATACCGTTCGAGGAACTAGTGAACGCATCCACGACTCGAAATACACGGACACAGGGCATCGTTTTTGAAGCCATATTGATGGCGACGGGCGGAATCGAGGGGACCTGCGCCGATGAGGTGTCCAACTCGCGTGCTGATGCCTACGCTTAGGGAGAAGGGGATGTGCCAGGATATCGCCGAGATCGTCGTCAGGACGGACTGTGTTGCGAGACTAGATATGGCGAGGAATATCTATGGTTAGATTTATTTTCAAGCTTCTAGTCAAAAGGGAATTGGCTCAGGGATTTTTTTTTTTTTTTTTTTTCCGTGACACGCAGAGCGAAAATGTCAAATATATGAATACAAGCGTAATAAAAAACTAAAAAAACTGATGGAAATACGTACTGTTCCGTGCTCAAGTACGACGTACTGAAAGCCACAATTTCGGGGGCAGTCCACTCAGTCAGATTCACGGCTGATCCCGCGACGGATATTCTGACCATGGCCCCCCCCTTTCGAGGGCGATATAGCTGCTCGTGAAAACCCTCCCCAGCAATAGAGTGACCACCGCCCCGCGGAACTCATGGTGTATAACAGTAAGAGTACCGGGCGCAGGTTGTTCGTCGGTGCACTGCCCAGGGCTGCTCCGACTAGGCTCATCCCTAGCTTGAAGGCGAATAGCCAGCTGAGGAAGGCATTCGTGGGGACGCAGATGGCGATGATTCACACTGGGAGGGTTCAGGGTCAGTAAGTAAGTATCTAGCATGTGGAGGGCGAAAAAACATTCACCAGTGGACCCGTTTAAGAGCTTGCGAAGCCCATCGATGAATGGGTATCCTCAACCAACGAACTCATCTTGACGAACGACACGAACGGCAAGGGGAATCAAACGAATCTCAGTCGCTTACTAGCAGCCTGGAAATTTCCCTGTGTCTGAAGAAAAGCGTCTGAGGGCCTCAAAACGAAGCATATCCCGCAATGCCGACAATATTAATGCGCAAGGACGGCCCAGCCATGATCGCGAGGTCACGCTGCTTCACGAACAACGACAATATCCGCGGCGACGCAGCCCATACGGCATCAATTGGTATCGCCACCACCGCCATCGAGAGGAGCATCCACTGAACATGCAGGCCGACACCGAAGCGGTTTCCAGCGTCGTAGGCCTGAGAACAAAAGAGTGTCGGGGGCCGTAGCCATGCCCTCGAAGGGCGCGAATCCTACTATGTTTATGGCCGTTATGCCCAGGCTGGCGGCGGCTAGACTATCGGAGCTCAGGTGGCCGCATATGGAAGATGGTGATGACGCACCATGAGTAATGTAGTAGGTAGGTGGCGATCAGGGGCGGGGAGTATCGTGCGATGAGCCATAGTTCGGATGACCAGCTACCCTCCGTTGAAGAAACTACATCTGACATGACGAGGAGTGAACCAGAAGCGGCGTGGACTCGGAGGAATGAGACCGTTCTACCACGATCTGGGGATCTCATTGTGCCGTTCCCCGGCGCCATGGCGTGCCGGATGCTCGGAGGCTGATGGAGTTCGGGGCGGGTGGAATACCGGATACGAATTAGAGCTGGGAATAACCGGCAAACCTTCACATACAATGCCAACTAATTATTGACGTGGCGATTCCCTATCGCACTTCAGTGTACCAAACCCCGAAACACGTCAGAACCCATTTTCAAGAGGGAGGAGGATTGAAGGATGCTCCCTTTAGCTTTATCAGGACAAGCAAATGCCCACAAAAAGGAAGGCCAGGCATTGTTATCATCCATGGAGAACGGGACTATCCATTACATAGGTAGTGATAACTAAGGTTAGAGTAGTTAATGCCATCACTTAGCCGAACCAAGTCCCCTGCCGAAGTAACAGCACAAGTAACACCATGAGAGCGAGTTGAGTGTGATGATCATTGTCATGCATAGGGGGGGAATCCCCATTGGGTAGATATTCGAGCCCATCGCGGGCCCCGTTTCAACATCAGAGGAGCCTATAGTATGTTAATCTAGCATAATATCGCCACAACGACCCCAGAAGAGGTCTGGATTTCAACAAGGAAGAAGCAACATACATACGCGTAAATCCTCCCCCTCAGATCGAGAACTCAGTGGCGTAGGATCTGCCTAAAGTAAATGAGCTTTTCATAGGTAGGAATGAGATCCCGACTCCGAGAAAACACGGGAAGGAACCGCAAGGGGTCTTTCTGCAAAAGGCGGAGCCGATGGGAAAAAGGTCTTGTGACTAACTTGCCTGTGCCCGCCGATCAATTCCTAGATACGGCTTCTGCATAACTAAAAATGCTTATCTAATGTATAACTATCTTAAATACATAGTTTATCATAGTATGCAAATATGTATCTATGCACTGTCACTTAGGTAAGCTGACGTAAAGTTTACCTAAGGATCTAAGATACCTAGATAAGTAGTTAGATAGGGAGATTCCATTTCCTCGCGCATCGACTTGTTCCGTCTTCTCATTGTTCGCAACGTCTACCTCTTGTGGTCCTAGTGTACATCCTATGTCCAACCATGTCCGGCTCGCATAGCATCACATGAGTATTGACTGGGTACTCCAGCAACGCCATCACTTCACAAACCTCCAAAAGGTGATGAAAGCGGGCAGATAACTTCGACCCCCAAGCCGAAGCGAAATGAAAAAAAGCCATGCAAATCTACCGCTCCATCAGCTGATAAAAAGCAATCAACCAAATTATGTATGCAGGAGCCTCACGGGAGTCGCAAGATCGATCGAAACAATTCTCTCATTTACGGTGATGGTAGATGGAATAGCCGGGTTTAGTTTGCCGGACAAACAAAAAGTAGGTAAGTAGGTAAGTAGGTAGGTAGATGCTTCAAAACAAACTCCAGTCGCGCCCCAATTCATGCTTTCCACCCCAATCCCTATCCCCAGGTCATCATATCATTCATCCCAACAGGGTCCAACAAAAAGCAGCAATCGTCATCTCAAAAGTCCGCCCTTTTAAAGTCCGCAAGCACTCTTGTCCACCTGGACAGCAGTAGCATCGACGCGACCAAGCGCGACAGCCTGGCCGTCCGTAAGCGTGTTCATCGCGCCCAGGGCCAGGTTGAAGCCCGAGCCGGCATGGTCGACGGCGAGAACAGTGACGCTCCGGCCGTTGTAGGTGAGCTGCCAGCAGGTGCCGCAGGCAGCTGAGTTCCAGCCCGAGACGACGTCGGCGGCCGCGATGTTGGGGAAGCGCGGGATCTGGCCCTGGGTTTGCCACTTGTACTTGGTGATCAGGCCGTTGGGGCCGTCTGAGCAAGCCACTTCTGTCAAGCTGCGGCCGGCAATGTCATAGCCTTGGTCGTAGGCCACTGGAGTTTTCGTTGTGGTTAGCCTTTTGGATACCTGGTAATGGAATGAGGGGAAGGGTGTGAGGGAGCCCGGATTTGCTTGTGTAGATCTTGGAGAAGAAGAGGGGGGCTTGATTGGAGGGGAACTTGAGGAGGGGATGCGGAAGGGGGTTATAGATTATCGAGTCATCGTCGTTAAAACATACCAGTCACAGCAGAGGCGGCGGCAGCCAGGGAGAAGATACTGAGGATCTGAGAGAGCTGCATCTTGGTTTCTTGGAGTTGGGTTTTGCGGTTAAGGCGTATTGATAAGTTGGTGAAAGGGTAACGAAGAAAGAGCAGAGAAGTCTAGATGGACCCGGACTTTATATTGCTTTTTCTTTCGGTGATTTCTTTTCGAGTTATTGTTGTCTTGTGTCTTGTCTTGTCTTGGATGAAGCAGATCGATCAGGGAAAAAAACGAGCGCGTCCCTCGCTCCCTTTATACACGAGCTCTCTCCTCTCTCCTCTCTCTCTTCCATCAATCTCCCTTCTTCCCAAGGCACAGTGTCCTACCGCACATCTCCCGTCTCTCCCCCGCCACCCCATATCGAAATAGAGGCTAGACAACGTAGGTCATAGTGTAAGTGTAAACAAAGACAACCAACCCGGATTTCCTTGAACTTTCCTCGTGTTCGATTCCATTCTCCATCTTACCCGTTCCCGGCCATATCATCACAGCAGGACACGTTACATCGCAGCGCAACGAGAGGTCCTTTCGCCCAATTGCCCCCCCGGTACGACATCTTGGCTCATTCATTTACATCTCATCCACCCGTCCATCTATCCTATCCTATCCTATCCTATCCTATCCATCCCATCCCATCCCATCCCATCCCATCCCATCCCATCCCATCCCATTTTCATCCATTCCCCATGTGTGGATCGGGGCCACCGACCGGACGTAATCACCTCGCCGCCCCGGTCCACTGCCAACTTGGCTTTCCCGTATAAGTAAAAAGGTCATTAGTGTACATGATACCTAAACCACTGCCAGTGCCCGACGTGGCGCAATGGGGACGGCACTATTGACATCACAAGAGACAAAAACGTCAGTTTTTGGGGCTGACTTTACACTACATAATCCATCCATACCTAGTACTTACAGGCCTGGTCGAGTCGAGTCAAGTCAAGTCGAGTCAAGTCAAAAGAGGTTGGTCAGACACGCAACGCATGCATATGCCGAGTAGTCAGTCACCTAGGTTAGGTATTCCTACTACATACCCCAAGGGACCCCCGGAGCTTTTTTTTTTTTTTTCTTTGCGGGGGGCAGGTATCGCTGGCGCAATCGGTTTTACATCAAAATCCCTATGTCATTGTTATGTCGTTTGTTCTTCTTCTTTTTTTTTTTTTCCAGATCTTTCTCTTTGCCTCATTATAAAAAAACCCGAACCCTTCGTACATGACGTTGAATATATACATATATAACTATTAGCCACAAAAGGCCAAGAAAGAAACAAAAACCCTACCCCCCCCTCTCTACCCTCCCCGGGGCGATGCGAACATTTTCGCCATGGATGATTGGGGATAAAAAAGTAATCCAAGCCTCAACATCTCACACGAATTTCACCAGAATACCTTAATACGAGGACAAAAAAGGAATCCAATTTAGCAACTCAAACTAAGGCAGGACTTGGTTGTAAGTAAGACGTTAGGTATATGTAGTCCCTAAGTAGATAGATACCTACATAATAGTAGTATAGTAGATAGTCGGGCATCACGTGTACATGGTAAACTAATACCGACCTGTTAACTAACTCTCTATCTATCTACTATGTAGGTTAGGTAGTAAACCTGTTAGTATACCTGTTAGTATACCAAGGGTAGGTAATCTGTAGATAGTGCATCTACTTTAATCTAGAGCTGGGGAAACCAAAGAAAAACAAAGAAAAAGAAAACCTCGTGTTTTTAAGTCCCCTGCCCCCCCCCCATCAGATCCGGGTCCTTACCGCCGATCGTCGTTGGAGAATGATTGGGAGGGGCGGCTCTCGTATCTGCCGTCATGTCATGGTCCCATGACGATGCTTTTGCACACACAATCTACTTGGGTAAGATACATAGGTAGTCGCAACAAAAACATGTAGATTTCCGCTTTCTCTTTTAGTACTTATCTAAAATCTTTCAGTATCTAGACCTAGATAGGTATCATATAATAGTTAACTATAACTACTTATACGCGGAAAAGCGCCGTGGTTTACTACATACTAGATACCTACTTATAGGTATATACATATGTAAATGGCTAGGTAGGCTAGATAGGTTCTTTGATCTACATAGTGAGTAGGTATAGTTATATGTATATGTAGTCCGTACATACACATCATCTCCAGATTGTCTCAACTGCATTTTGTACATACGTAGATAACTAGCTCCGTCTATTAATAGTTAGTTATTATCCCCGCAGTGTACTTTGTGGATTCGGAGAGGTCAAAGCGGTGTGTTATCTAACCTACCTACATACTTACTATGTACATACCTAGTCCGCATATGTCATTGTTGTTGTTTGTTGTTTGTTGGCTGGTCGGTTGGTGGATACAATGCATTCAATCCATCCACCCAGCAACTTAGTTAATAATCAATACTCACGATTAGGTAATTCTTTGATGAGACGGAAAACATACCAGATACCTATGTAGATAGATAGATAGGTAGTTGGGTACTGAACTCCAAAGTTAATTATCGCGCGTAATCTACGTCAAATCGTGACACCATGAAGCAAGCACACACGAGGAAAAAGGGCAAGGGAAAAGACGTGCAAGACATGCGGGTACAAAGATATTACTATTTATGTGTCTCTCCTCGAACAACCTCACATTAAAACACATCTCCTCCTCATCCCCCACCAGAGACATTTGTTTGCCTCTGGCATATGTACGGGGTTTCCTCCTGACTAGCGTAGAGCGTGCCCTCCATATCCCCAAGCCATGCAAAACAAAACAAAGGAAATAAAGAAAGAAAAAAAAAAAAAAACAGGCCCCAATCTCCTGAATCAATCTCGAGATGGCCGCCCGTGTGAATTGACAAATGATCGTGCCGTATGTAAGTCTCATTATGTTCTTGTGCGGCAAGCACCCAGAAATATAGGGCATGGGTATCAATCTAGCGCGGCGAAAAGAAATAGCAAACTGTATCAAGCGCAAATTCTCAACAGGTAGTGTCAACTTTCAAGTGCTCCCTCAAACATCTCCTTTCTTGGGGTAATCCAACGAGCAAATCTGCCTTGTTGCCCTCTCAATTGATATGTCACTAGAGCTGCCAGGATTGCCCATTCAGTACTTTAATCATCAAAGAAAGATGCATCGTCAAATTCTTCCATGTGAGCGTCGTCGTCGTACGAATTAGACTGCATCATCGGCGGGGTACGAGGGTCCTGTTGCTCCTGTCGAGGAGGAGGGGTGCTCACAGCAGGTATCTTCTCGGCTTGCCGAACTGCTACCGATGGCCCTCGCGATCGATTAGCATACTGCTCAGCAGTATAGCGGCGACCCGTGTTCCCGAAAGCTGTGGGTTGTGGTTGGCTCGGCTCGGCTTGGGGCGTGGCTTGGGTTCTTGAGGTCGGTGGGGTCATCAGACCAGAGAGAAGGCGGCGATTCTGAGGCCTCGACGGGTTGGATCTCGAAGGAGTCGCATCTCTACCACCCGCAGCGGACATAGTGCTGGGCGGAACAGTTCTTGCGGCTTGATTGGATCGACGCCAGCTGCCCCAAGCGGCGGCAAGTGGTCCCACGGCTTGCGCAACTCGGGGAGTTGCAGCCTTCGAGATGGTAGCAGCGATGTTGGGCAAGTTCAAGGCAGAGCCTCCGTTCATGGCACGTTCGCGCTCCTGCTCTTCCATTTGGAGATTGGCTTTGAGACGAATAGCCGCATCTTTGACGGCATCTCTGTCGAATCGCTCCGCAGATAGCGCTCCAATTATGTCCTGCAGATCACCATGTCGTACGGCCAGGAGTTCGCGTAGCCATATAATCTCATCATCCCGCTTGGATATCTTCGTAGCGGCATCGGGATCGAGGTCGGCTACCTTCTGTTCAAGTTCCTCAATGCGCTGTTCACGAGCTTGGAGTTGCTCTTGCAAGACCATAATAGACTCGCGGAGCGCTTGAGGCGAAATCTTCTCCGGAAGTTGCATAGCTTGGGCTAGCTGCTTGGTCTGGCCAACGGGACCAGGATGGGCTGACAGTTCGGGCATCATAATCGTCTTGGAAGCCTGAGCAGCTGCTTGAGCCGCTGCTCTGGCGGCCTCTTGGGCTATTTGGACCTTTTCTTCGAGATGGGCAACGCGATCCTGTAAGTGCTCAGTCTTCGATGTCGACAGACTTAATCGTTCTAGAAGATTCTGCTCGGTACGCTGGGCATCCTCGGCTGCACTGCTGATCTGGCGCTCATAGCGCGCTTGAAGATCCTCGAGTTCGTTTTGGTGCTTGTGTGCCAACTCTTCAAGTTCAGCAGCCTTGGCGTTCTTGAGAGCCTGAAGCTCGGTCTCCTTGGTGTTCTGTGATTCCTCGAGCATCATATCGTGATGCGCGCTAGCGGTATCAGCCTCCATCCTGACCTGATCCAATTCAGCCCTGATTCTAGCAAGCTCTTCTTCGAAGTCAGCCTTAGCGATATTGGTCTGGTCACGAGCAGCTTCCAGCTCAGCTGAGACAGAATCGCGAACTTTCTGAATCTCAACACCTGCCAACTCCTTAGCTTCTAGGACTTCTTGGTTGGCGCGATTAAGTTCGGCCGCTGCTGAATCCTTCGCTTCCAGAACTTCAAGGTGAGCGCGTTGGACATCGGCCGCCGCGGAAGCCTTGACTTCCTGGAGTTCCAATTGTACTCGTTGAATATCTTCGACCATGGCGTCCTTGGCTGCCTGGATCTCAAGCAATGCATTCTGTTTGTCGGATGTTGCTGTGTCCCGAGCTTCTTGAACTTCTCGTTGGCTTCGGAGCACTTGTTGGTGAAGCTCGTGGTTGTCATTGCGAAGTTCAGCAAGCAGCGCCTCAAGGCGCTTGCATTCTGCAACTGCTCTCATTCCAGCACGTTCTCCGTTCTCCAATCTTGCAACTTCAACCTCAAGTCGCTCACGAGTGCGCGCCTCTGCTTGGAGTCGAGCATCTAGAACTTCATGACGGGCAATAAGCGCTTGTTCCTTTTTAGATCGTCGTGAATTCTCTTCAGTGATTTCCCGAGCCGCATGTGCCATGTCATTCTGCAAGGAAACAAACTTGGCCCTCCAGTTGTCTCTGATCCGTTCGTTCTCCTCAAGTTGCACACCGAGCGTATCAATAAGCTTGTGGAGATGCTTGTTTTCCTTAACGGCCGCGACAAAACTATCAGTTTGTCGGGCCATCGAATCTCTAGCTTGTTCGGCCTCGGAGCGCCAGTGACGCGCCTCTTGTCGGGTTTCGCGGAGCTCGGCATCTGCATAATTCAGGCGATTCTTAAGCTCTGCATGAGTTTGCTCAGCGCTTGCTTGGGCTGCCTCCATTATGGAAATATGCATGGTCATCTTTCCGGAAGCTTGTTCGAGATTTCTAATCTTCTGATCACGCTCCAACATAACGGCTCTAAGGCGATCCTCCTCTTCAGAGGCAATGCGGAGAAGACGCTGGACTTCAGAGAGTCTATCTTCCGCTTCTCGGCGAATGGAAATCTCGACTTCCGATTTGCTCTCTTGACTCTTCAGTCGATCCTCCAGGTCGTGTATTCTCTGATCGAAGATGCTGCGGTTCATGATCTCAACTTCAACCTTCGTCTCCGCTTGTTCTAACTGCCGACGAAGGTCGGCCATACGGTCTTCCGCAGCACGTCGAGTAGCAACTTCGGACTCCACTTTAGCTTCACCAGCACGAAGCCTCTCTTCCATTTCATGAACTCGTGAGCGTTCCATATCACATCTCATTCCTTCACCGCGTAACCGCTCCTCGAGAGCTCGTATCGTGGATTGCATCGTATTCAACTTCTCAGTTGTTTCCTTTTCATCATCGGTAACCGGCGGAGGCGTTGGAGGCTTGCGGTTGCTGATTGCTTCTTCGACGATATTTCGAAGGTCTTCACTACGGAAGTTCGGCATGCTCTCTGCAATCTGGAGCTTCATGTCCTCGAGGGCCTTCATAACAGTCGACTCTTCCTTGGCTTGATTGTCTTTGATTCCGGCAGACTGAGAAGAGTCGTGCAAAATCTGATGCTGACTCAGTCCATCCAGAACAGCGAGCCGAATTTGCTCCATCCTTTTGTCTCGTTTTGGACTTGTTGACCGACGCGTTGGAAGTTCTTCGTCCTCATCGTCGGCATCGCTGTCTTGAACTTCTGCCGATATACTGCGCCGGTCACGTCGACTAGGTGTTCTGTGCGGAAGTTTGCTCAAGACCTCTCGAATAGTACTCAACGTATTCTCAAGAGGATCGAGACGGGACGCCAAGAGGTTGTCAAACATAGTGTTAACATGCCCATCGAAATAGTGAACACGTTGTTCAAATTTACCCTGCTCGCTTGCACTGAAGGTATCATCCCAATCGCTTTCGGGAAGATCATCCCTAGTATTAAGTCGTCGGACAGGTAGGTCAGTAGATGGCGATGGCGGACTATGCGATGCATCGAGGAAAGGATCCTCAAGCTCGGTCGATGGCTTGGGGAATACACGTTCTTGGTAGATCCGAGAACTCGGGCTGGGAGTCTCGTCTCGGGTGGATTCCCGTGGCAACTGCGCAGGCAGCGAGTTCGTAGCAACATTCTGTTTAAGATCAAGTTGACGTTTCGATGATTTTGAGAGTTTCTTGACTCCCATTGTTGGGTCAGTCTCATTGATCTGCTTCATAACAGCATCGATCTCCTCGAATGTGAGGTCATTTGTTCTAACCTTCCATGATTGTGTGCTGCTTTCTGAAGGTGGGCTAACAGGAAGCTGCTCATAGCTATGAGCATCGAATGCTTCTTCGAGCTTGTTAGTTGGTACAGTGGGTCGTCTTTCAGACACCAGCGGCGGAGAGACGGCCGTGTGAGAAGCTGGTTCCTGAACAGGCTTTGGTGTTGTTGATAGACGAGGGGCGAATCGTGATGAAAGCAAGCCAGTGAATGTAGGTACAGGTTTTGCAGCGGCTGGCTCCCCTTGCTGCGCCTCCTCTATTCCTGCTAAAGTAGCTGGCGATGGATCCGGCCCAGGGGTGGGTGATCCCGCACCGTCATCTACTGACTCGTCGAGGACCTCTGCCAATTGCTCAGGTTGAGTAACAAACTCAGGCTTAAACGGTGTGTTAACCAGTTCCGGACTTCCAAACATGAAACCCCCAGGAGCAAGAGACTTGGTGGTAGTAGAAATTTGTGGCTTTTCTGGCTCATTAATTGCTGGCTCCGCATCCACTGGCTTGCCGTTGAATTCGGGTATACCTGACTCAGCAGTAAACTCAACGGGACGCCAAGTAGCCTTGTCCACGTCCGGAGATGTTGCGGATGGAGTAGTGGTCGCCTTGGTATCATTAGTATCATTAGACTCGGACGGAACCTTGCCGTCTGTAGATTCTGAAGCGACGGTAGACGCTAAAGTTACATCTGCGGTATTGACCAGCTGTTCGTCATTCATAGCATCAGTAGTAGCGCCAGTAGCCTCGAGCTCTTCCATGCTCGGAGCCTCTGTATCCAAGGGAGTAGGTTCAGAATCTGCCTTCGAGGGCAGAACAGATTCTGGCATAGGCTCGGCAAATAGCGGGACATCGTCACCGTCTCCGTTATCGTCATTTCTGAACTGTTTCTTAACGCGGCTGACATCTCCGCTAAGGGGTTCTTTCTGGCCGTGCGCCGCATCAGTCCCAGTAGCTTTGGCCGCGGGAGTTGGCGAAGCCGGGGTTGACGGCCGCATAATTGGACCAGCCTTGGGTTTCCGGATTGGTTGGACGAATTCAGGGCTGCTGAGGTTAATATTCCCAAATATAGGCTTAGGACGACCCTCGGCGCTCTCGTTGCCTGAGACGCCAGCGCTAGCAAGGGATGGAGCAAGCGAACGCATAGGCTGGAACGCCTTGGCATCTGGATTGAACTTCGGGCCTGTGGAAGAAAAGCTGAAATCGGTCTTGTGCGGTGAAAAGATCCGAGATGTGGGATTAAGCTTAGCCGTCGTGGACGATGCATTAGATGGCACACTGATATGGCTCGAAGTTGCCGAATGGAGAACGCCAGGCGCTGTCGAAGCTTTGGACGAAGCTGGTGTAAAAGGTGATGCTTGCGGCTTCGCACCACCAAATACAAACTGGCCAGGGGTAAAGGTGCTCTTGGGATTGAACTTGAATTCAGCTGCACCTGCATTGAGCTTTGAAAGAGACGACTTGCTGTTGTGACTACCTTGGCGCGAGTGCGGGTTGCTGACGGGGAATGGCTCCGAGCCAGCCCAAGGATTGCTAGCCATCGAGGTTGACCTGTCGCGGCCTTGACTCGTCGAATCGAACGAACGTGTTGGTGTACCAAGGTTGCTTGGATTTGTTTCAGCTTCGAACGTATTATCGGCTTTCACAACATCCGTAATGCTAGCCTGAGGCTTCCTAATGCTGCCTTCGGGAGTGCTATCGCGCACTTCGTCGTTATCGTAGTACGGGTTCTGGGACAGCGAGTGGCCCCGACTATGAGGCTGTGGATGATGCAGCTTGGGCCCGTCATCAGCGTCGGCTCTAATGCCGCTGAAATGAACAGCTCCAGGGTGCAATGATTCAGCTGCCACAAAATTGTCAACAGGCATATCAGTTGGCAGAGGCCCAGCCTCATTATGTGGACTGTAGTCTTCGTGCTCCAACTGCGAGCGGAACTGTTCCTCCAAGTGGTATTCTGCCTCGTCGATCTCCTTCTGCAGGCTATTGCTGGCATTGTGCTGGATAAATTGCGTCGGGTCGGGGGTTTTAGCGGGACTCTGATCGTAGGGATTCGTCTGGATCTCTTCTTCTTCTTCGTCTTCGCGGACCTCTTCCAATCGCGGTGATGCTCCTGCAGAATCCTGTCTCTGAATGAACTGATGAGGTAGCATCGGATACTGCAGAGATTGGTGCCTTTGATGAACGCCCATCGAAGCCGACATGCTGTCCGGTGTAAATGGCGACCCCGAAGGCATCATATTAAGACCTCCAGGTGAACCGTTACGCCCGTGCTGCTGCTGTTGCAACAGCATGTGCGGAGGCCACCCCAGCGGTGAAGGCTGGCCAGGTAGATGGAATTGGAGCTCATGCGGCGAAATGGAGATTGATGCGCGACCGTTGAATTTCATCGGAGCAGGACCATTGAGTGAAACAGGCGAAGGCACTGCCGGAATGCCTGGGCTTTGCGAAGCAGATAATCCACCTGGGAAAAAAGGCGACGGGAATGGAAAAGACTGTCCGTTGCTGGTAATCGGTGGTGCAGGTAACGGCGGCGAGAACGGAAAAGGCGGATGTTGGTTTGAAGCTGATCGACTCATATTAGAAGGAACAGGAGATTCTGATAACAAGGGCGCCGGTTCTTCCTCAGCAAAAGTAACACCAAGCGCTCTAAGCTTGGCTTCTGCAAGTTCGTTGACATAGTTCTTCCACGCTATAATGCCGTTAGTTAGCTGTCCAATATCAAAACTTCAAGGCGACTCACCATTAAGGTCTGGCAATGTAACCTGGTACTGCCTACCCGATCGCTCCTCTATCATGTCAGATACCGCGGGCCATTCGTCTCGACTAATAGAATTCTTCTCCGAAATTTCTTCCGATTCATGAGTAGCAAGGTCAAAGCCTCGGGTATTGTATCCTAGTTGCTCCCAAGACCGTAGCATGGATTCGATACCAGCGGCATCAAGCGGCATGGGAGGTCTGCCAGGCTGGCCACGCTCTTCATCACGAGGAATCAAAACAATGATGTTTTTCCCTTTCCATGGTACTTTCTTTTTGGGTCGGAGACTCGGCGAGAGAGTCGACTTGAATAACTTAGCAGGCATTTCAGGAAGCGCAGATTTTATGTTTGCAGAATTAGCCGACCCATTCATGCCTGTGTGGTCGTATTTTGAAGGAGTAGCCGGCCTAGCGGTGATTATATCCGAATTAGAGTCGAATGTATGAATGCTGGCACCATCCTGCGTAAAGCTCCTCTCCAAATCCATGGTACTCATGGTTTCCGCCATGTTGGCGTTAGTACTAACAGCGACTTCTTGTCTCAAAGTTTCGTTACTAGCACGATTTCGCGGGCGTCGAACTTGCGAGGCTAAGCGCCGGGTGGAACGGGGAGCAGGACGGGGCGTACGGGGGTTGGCTTCCTCAAACCAACCCGCTTCGTGACTTGCAATGGAGCTGCTCAGTGAAGAGTGCTCGCTGTCGTCAGTTCCGTCACTAAGCCAATTACGTTGTTCAGAGCTCGGATCGGCTGTCGTATGCTGACGAATCCACTCCTCCGTTATACCTCCGAGCGGCCGTCGAGCACGGTTCGCAAGTACGGCAGCACTGCCCGAAAGTGACGGTGGGGGTTGTAGAAACGTGGATGGTGGGCCAGACACCGATGGAGCTGGGCGCAGGAACCGAGTATCGATCTCGAGCTGATGCAAAGATGATTCGTCGGAAGCGCCACTGCTGGAACTTAGTCTCCGAAGGTGATGACTGTCGGGAGGGTAGGGTGAGCCCCAGCTCGTGGTTACGTATTGTTCTTCCGTGGTGGTACTATCAGATTGGGGAGGTGTCTTCAAGAATTCCGACGCTCTGCCCGGCAACCGGGGGACCGGTAGTGGCGGCAATACGGGCGAAGGCAATTCCCTATCGTCAACTGTAGAGGCGCTCGAAAAGGGTGAAGACGCAAGTGAGGCCCGACGAGGAGCAGAAAACTTGGTGCCGTCCTGTACCAACGCAAGAGGCGGGAAAACTAGCGACTTTAGGGACGACGTCTTGGTTT
Organism: Xylariaceae sp. X187; assembly: GCA_028637585.1. NCBI lineage: Eukaryota > Fungi > Ascomycota > Sordariomycetes > Xylariales > Xylariaceae > Xylariaceae sp. X187. The sequence goes on from JAJIZN010000005.1 coordinate 2,504,602, forward strand.
ACTATTAGGAGTTGAATCAAAATATCATGTTAGTACAAGATGGGTTGTCACAAGGTCGCGAAGGAGATCGAAATCGAAGTTGGTGCACATACAGAAACGGAGATCAAAACAGCAGGCGAAGAATAAGTCGCCTGCTACTCTGATCAATCCAAGTGTCACTGGCTCACGTCCTGTCTGATGCTACTAGCAACACCAAAGCACTGTCGTGCCTGGAAAGCTAGAACGGAAAACAAGACCAGGTCGTGTCAAAGAAAGAAGAAAAAAAAAAGTTGACACGCGTGACGGGATCTGCGACGACAACGCAGCGGACAGCTTAGGCTTGCTCAAAAACGGTTAGACAAACAGAGAGAATAGAAATAAAAGGAGAGGATTTGATGCACGCATCGGGTATTCCGTTCTACACCTCTGAAATGTCTGGCGAACCGGACGAGCAAGCATAGGCTCGGGGGGGAAGACAAGACTCGGTGACGACGAGGAAGCGTACGTAGCGCGTCGTTGGAGAAGGTTCGCAGAGGAGATGAAAAATCACCGCTCTGGCAATAAGTTAAACGAAGAAAAGGGTCAATCTGACGAGGGAAAATACCACTACCAGGTAGACCTATGTAGTGCACCTATTAGTAGGTATTCGTTGAGGAAAGGAACACGAGTCGACACGACTCGAATGTGATGAGAAATACACCGAGGCTACCTGTCCGCGGCAGAGTTCGAGGCGAGATAAGTTGCAGACGGGAAAGTACATCGAGAGAGAGCAGAAGTAGCGCATATCAGCAGATCGTGAGAGTTACCCAGCCCCACAGTCTCAATCCTGTAAGTAAGTCCCAAGTCGATGGAAGTGGGGCGCCAACAACCTGCTAAGCCCGTCATAGGCGTCATGTCTGCGTTCCATCTGCAATTTCCTGCCACTCCGTCCAGAGTCCAGCGGGCCTCACATGGCGGTTACAGCACACTAATGAGGGCTACACCAAACGTACCTGAATTAATTGCTTGTGACATTCTGCTATTTCTGTAGTGCGTCTATAACTCGACACTAGCAACATCATTTATGATCTAGATACGGTCATTCACACCCTCATAACCTTCCTATCATCAATCAGGTGCACACACAACAGTTCGCCAACAGTTCCTGTGCCTTGGACTCTAGTTACCTGACTAGCAGCGCGCGGAGGACCTCGATTTAAGCACTACTTAATTGCTTGGTTCAGGCTAGTACTAGTTCCGGCAAATGCGTACAAATCAGGTTAGTCGCATGGCATTAGCCCAGGTACCTATCGCCGACTTGTCGTGCGAAATACCTGGATGAACCTGGTAGGGTACTACTTGCGCCTATGCTGTCGCCCAAAAAAGCCCAAGAGGCGCAAGACGCTCGTCCCGGTATCCATCAACCACCGAAAACAACTCACTCGGAACACTGGCGGTGACCACGTGTAGCTCAATGATTGCAGCATTGACTGCCAGGCTCGACGTCGGAAAGGTACCCTTGACAACAAACACATTCAGCGTATGCACACAGAACCCAAGTCGATTGTTCTTTTTTTTTTTTTTTTTTTTTTTTTAACTTTTGTATTTTGGGAAAGCCAAAATACTTCATTGGGCGGCGGTGGCAGGAACTGTTCCTTTACCGGTGTACTTACGGTACATTACCGCAAGGCCCGCAACTTTAATTGTAAGTCTGTGCTAGCCGATACTGGGTAAACTTAACCCAATACGCGAGAGAATGAGCCGACTCATCCCGGGTTGGTGGTACATGTGACGGCAGCTGCAGGAGGTTGCTTTTCCCCTTGCTCTCAGATTGTCCGCTACACCTTCCAATGCCATTCGTACGGAATAGCAAGGTGATTCGATTACAATCAAACTCTTCTACGAAAAACAAATACAAAGAAGGAAAGATACCATAGCAAAGAAGTTGTCAGACCGGTAGTAGTTCCGTGCGCTCGTACCTGATTTACCACGTCACACTGTTCCAAGGACAATTACCCTTGTACTTGTTTCAAAGGATGCCCATTCACGGGATAGTGTGGCAGCGCCCGAGGGACAAACACCGACAGATTCCCCTCGAAAAGTCGGGAAAGACCTAATTCTCGCAGAGAAAGTCGAATCGGTTGTCGCCCGCCAAGGTGACTTTCGACAGGAACGCCGTCTGGGTAGCGGATGCCTGAAGGAAGCTTTTGCATTTGCCTAACAAGATACGTTCGTTAGCAACCCGCCTAACCCAGCATCTTCCGAGCGAACCCGATCATGTAGGTAGGTATGCAGGACCCTGGACGGGGACAATGATAGAAGAGCAGAGAACGGGAAAGGCCGCGATGAGAGTCACCGTTCGGGCTCTCTATCGCGACTCGACGGGAGTATGTGAACGAAAGTCATGGACTAACTCGACTGGTCGTCGCAATCCGACACCGAGAACTGGCCGCGTAGAGCACCGTTTGCCAGGTCTGCGCACGCGTTCTTCTGCACATCGCACGCCTTCTCAATAGCCGTCTCGAAATCCGACTGTGACCATCAGTTAACGCGGTTCCAAGTCCGACTCCGATCACGGTCTACGCGTTGTCGGCGTAGTATAAAAAGGGAGTAGAGAGGAGCGCTTACTGCCACATCGCTGCCGACCTCATATGGATGCAGGGGATCGCTCGAGTGCAAAATCTAGGTTACAGGCATCATCCCATGAGCAATCCGGCTCGGCTATCGCGCGTCTTCTGACATGCTTATCCGGTGGTCTCAGACTTACAGGTGGCGCTTCGGCACCTCCCAGCGTATCCGTGAATATCTGCATAACCCCAAAAAGATCAACATGAATGAAGCCACGTAAGGTTTGTCTCGTGACCTGGAAAAAAAAAAAAAAAAGCTTGTACATACATTCAGATTATCCAGTCCCAATTCGTCCTGCCGTGGAAAGAGGCTCATTCCGAAGTCTTCTTGCAGTCGGCGGTCAACGAGGCCGATGTCGCTAGCCCACGTGCCCGGCGTGAGAGCGACGCCAACAGCAGCTAGTATAGGTGTAATTCTTCTATAGAACATCTTTGATTCTTCCTTGATAGGACTGTGGTGAAACAAGGGTTGAGACAATGGAGTTTGTGGCTACGGCAACTCGGCTCCAAGGGAACAGGTTCTCTGAGGCAAGGGTCGTTCCTCGCCGGCATCCACGTCCTGTTCACGACCTCTCAAGCAGTTTCGCTCGCGTATATCCAAAGCCAAAAGAAAAGGTGAGAAAGGTGAAAATCCAAGGCATTCGCTAACAGCAGAGCGAAAGAATAATCCACCGCAAGTCAGCATGCTCGTGCAACGGAAAAATAAAAGAAGAAACAAAAGAAAGGGACAAGATCGCAAACCCCCAAACATATACCTGCATCATAATTATACCCAGTTTCAATCCCATCCGAGACTGAAGGCGAAGGATTGGATCAAATAGTAATAGAAGGTTGGGGGATCGCACGTAGGTGAGAGACGGGACTGGTCGAGGGTGAGAGTCCACTGAAACCTTTCTGAAACGACATAACCGCCCGCTCCAGACAACCGCGAACATACTCACCGACGGATCGTTCATGTTCCTATCAGTAGGTACGTAGGGTCGTATTAGGAGGTGATGGCAATATCACAATCACATTGGGGTAAACTTCGTCGAAGACGGAATTATAATTGTTTATTAAAATAACCACATCAACAAACAGCGTCTCAATACTGCCACGGTACGTACGTTTGCCTCCGACTGAGGTGGTATATATCACTCAATCCAGAACAACTAACCTAGCTGTTCACAGGTTCTTTTTCTGAGAGGAAAAAAAAAGAACTCACAGCAAACTGCGACATGATCAACGGGGCCGTAAATATAAGATTAATGACGTCGAGACTTTTCAGCAGACTCTCGGGAGATAGATCGGCGCTGACACTATAAAGCACGTAACAACGAACGATGAGTACGGGTGTTTACTCGAACCCATTCGTCTTCACCGCCTGGTAATCCCACAGCTGCTTCAACCAATTGACCCTTCCAGCGGCCTCTGGTCCACCAAAAAGGATCGTATCCCCGTATAATAAGCCGCCGTGAGTCCGTTTTCAGCACCTATCACTATCAATTCACGCTCGAACGAGATATATTCAGTCCAAGAGTCATTGTATGTACCTTTTTATCAAAGCCTTTTAGTATTATTAGCCAGATACGAAAGGAAAGGGTATAGTATTAGAAAGAGCTTTGTACACAAGTTTCTCTTTTTTGAAACACACTCGTTGAATTTGTGAGCCTGAACTTCAGGCTGTTGGTTTTTTTTTTTTTTTTTTCTTTTGGTCTTCCCCATACATTCAAGCTAACCCAGGCTGCTCTCTCGTAGGTCAACCACACACCAGATTCTAAAACATCGTGAGCTTGGGACGCTAAATTCCCGCACGACCCCCTTTGAAGTCTTTCTTTTTTCTTACTTCTTCACCCGAGGCTTATGATAACCCTCATCTTCTGAACAGCGTTTAGCGTAGCAAATAAACATGGCCATTCTCATCCACATGAAAGCTCAGTCCGTGGACCATTGTCCGCAAAAAAATAAAAATGGATTTGCATCCTATCATTCGACACAAATCCTTCCAACTCCAACGCCGGGTTTGATGAATGGGCCGCTGTTAAAAAAGCTTGCGGAAAAACATGACGTACGTCGCTTGCGCAAAACAACCGAGACACACATGCTTTTTTTTAAAAATTGGAGGCGGCGTTCGCTTGAGTCGGGGCGTGGTAGGTTTCCAAGGTGCTCTGGAAAGGACTGCGAGCATGGGCGGGGATAGTTGGTTCCACCTTTTCGGCGGTTCCGGGGCCGCCAAAGCCGGCGCCGTAGGTAATGAGCTCTTCGTTCTCCTCCTGGTTCCGTCTTTTATTGTGGAGTCTCCAGTACAGAATTCCAGCGGCGGCGAGAATGATGGCGCCACCAACACCAACGGTCACACCAATGATCGTGCTCCGAGTCGCAGCGCTGATCCCGCCACTTCCGCTCTTAGATCCCTCGCTACCGGAGAAGCCGGGAGTTGACACGACGACAGACTCGGAGCTTTGGACGGTCGTTTGTCCCTGGCTGTCGGTAAGAGTGTGCAGGATTGTTTGAGTCTTGGTGATAGGCTTCGGTGTCGTCGTTGGGGTGCTTTTGCCGGTAGTCACAGGACCGGCAGCATTGCCAGTAGAAGTCGAAATAGAAGAGGTGCTCGTAGGGGCTTCAGTCGAAGGTGGCGCCGTAGTGGTAGGTTCAGTGTTTTCCGGTGAGCTGGTAGATGGAGGCGGCTGAGTCGGTTCAGTCGTAGAACTCGAGGTCGTGGTGGGGGCCGTGGTCGGAGTGGAGCTGGGGGTATCTGTACTCGAAGTTTCTACCGTACTTGAAGAACTGTCGCTACTAGTAGATGGCTGAATGGCGCTGTCGGTCGCAGTAGTGGGCGAATCAGAGGGGCTTGACGCCGCACTCGCTGATTCCGGCGAATTGCTTATATCCGCGGGTAAATTGGGGATTGAAAGTTGGCGCGCCTCATGGCCACGTACAAACCATGAGGCCCTTGTCGCGATCACGATGGACAAGGCGACCATCAACATCTGCACCCACTGTCTCGAATACATGACGAACGATTGTGAGAGTCGAAGATGACGCCAGCGGGGTAAGGGGTCAATGTATTTTATGATGAAATAGTATGAAAGCCGTTGCGAATAGGTATCCAATCCAACCGCAACGGATATCAGGCGGCAGGAATGCTTGGAGGGGGGAGGATATAATTAGGTAGGTAGGGAAAACGAGCGATGGTCGCGGGAAGAGACCAAGTAAGATTGTTAGGTACTAGTTGGGTTTGATAGCGAGTGTGAAAGTGTGAATATGCTGGGTGAGACGACAATGCCCAGCGATACGAGACCGTATGTAGGGAAGTCGAGTCGTAAGGGTTGAGAAAGAAGAAAGAAAACAGTTTGCGTTGATGGAAACGAGCGGAGGCCCTAACATGGCACGGATGGGATGACAGGAAATGTTCCGTACACCAGACGAGGGAGGTCGACCAGTAGACACACCTGAGGGACCAGCCAGGTGACCTTTCCGAAATTGGGAAGTGGCTCGCGGGCTAATAAGGACGTGGTTACAACTACCAGGTAGCACGCCTCGGTCTCGCTCGTATTCTTCTTCCTTTTTAGGCGAGCCTTGGGGTCTCATTAGTGCGCTGTAGTGCACAAATCCCACGGGGTAGTGTACCTACGCACCCTTACAGGATTGCTCGTTCACGCAGGTATTCCCAGGTACTGGACACTACCACCCTCATCACCGAACTGCTCTTAGCGCGACGTGTTCTACCCCAGATAGGTAGGTAGGTAGGAATTTATCGGCCTACTTATGGTACTTACTGCTCGGCCATCCGACGCTATTCGCTCATTCTTATGTCTCATCCAACTCATTCCCGTCGATATGTACAGATCGCTTGTGAGGAGCTCGTGAGCGAGGTGGCCGAGCAATATGATGAGTCGATCTATACAGTCCGTAGGGCGTAGTGAAAACGTCCATGTGTTCCGGACATAGCCGTATTACGGTACACTATCTATCTAGGTATCTACAGTTTATGCCGCTCGGTAGACCTGGCTGGGTCTCCGTAGCGGAACAGCGGAATTGCTTGCTGTAAGGAACACATTTTGGTGCGAAATAGTACGTTCGTTAGTGGGAACGTAGGTTAACCTAAACGCTAAAGCGGTTAAGCTCCAAATCAACTTCCACACGGCAATTTAGTGTGTCGGGAACCACTGAACCCTTCAGCCCTACAATAGGTAGCGAAATCTTGAACCGAAACCTACACGTATCTTTTTTGTAGGTAATCTGTAGTGTAGGTAAGTTATACGTGCATCGCACTGTTGCGAGGTATTCGTGAGGTCTTCGGATGATCGTGTGAAATTACGCATTGCATGGTTTCCAGTAACATGAGCATATAAACTGACTTGCTCTCCTGAGTCTTGGGAATGAAACGTTCATTGCCCAATCTGTCGTTTGTTAACGCATGTTTTCAACGCAAGCCTGTTGATCGTTTGTATCTATTGTTGTGACTACGTTACCTACCTCCTTACCTACGTGGCAAAGCACCAATTAGCCTATCATCATGTTATCTCCTCGCATTAGGACGGCACAAGTAATTCATACTACAAATAATTTGGGATCCGACAGCTGCAATATGGAAGTCAGATACTCTACTTAGGTAGGCTTTGACTTTAAACTCTAGCGGGTAGTACCTTATAGGTACATTAAGTAGGCATCTCATGCACGTCCCCTTATTGAAAGACAGCTCGCGAATCGGCAAGCAAACCTAGAAGTTACCGTCATATGCAACATCATGCAATGGCCCGTCCAACCCAAACACCTTTAAAATGATTGCGTTGATCATAAATACGGTGTATTGATCTACCTACTCACACTACACAAATCCAGAGTGGAAGTCTGTACGGACGTAGCGAGTTGAAGTTATGCCGCTATGCCGCTATGCCACGGTGTGTTGAGTGTCACGGCCCACGCTTCAAGGTGGAGGTAGTGTAAAACGATGTCGGCCCGAGGCCCAGTATATAAGTATGTAGCTTGCTTCCTCCTGCCTCCACCTTAGTCAAATCGATTGGAATTCTATGAACTCTCTTCATACTTACCCACCCCCCCTCTGGAACATCTCTGCCATAGTGGAGTAGATAGCCGATTATCGCCCCCACACTACAGTCTGTACATAGTACAAATGCGGTTCCTCAATACCTATCTAAGTAGTGTACGGGCTACCTACATTAACAACTGCCTAGGAGCAGCGTCGGTGCATCAACACTCCCCGCTAACCCGTGAAGACACAACCAGACTGTCTTTGTTAGATAAGTTACTGTGAGAATCGAGTTGGTTGATAAACCCGCAGGCAGTGCAAAATTGATCTACTAAAAATAAACTCCAATATTTTGCCCATTCAATCGGTTGGTCCAAAAAGCCGTGTGTGGCAGTGATTCTTTACACGGTACGGCGCTAACCGGGTTACTGTACGTATACCATGTTATGTAATTGGCCCCCCGCATTGATCGGCCACTCTAGCACACAATTTAGCCTCGGATGGCCGGGCAATAGGATGATCCGAGAGACCGTCCGATAAACAAACGAGACTCTTCTCGACTTTTTCTTGGAAGTGGCGAAGGGATCATCTACAGTTTCGGACGTGGCGAAAAAAAACGCATCGTCAAACAAAGGACTCGGCTCGGCATTTGTGTACAAATGGTTTTTTTTTTTTTTTTTTTTTTTTTTTTTTTTTTTTTTTCCTTTTTGAACTCACTATAACTACCTTACTTTGCTTGTAATATGCTGTATTCTCAAACTCTTTTTTTACCCAGCTTTTCCGATTTCAAGAGATCAGATGAATCATTCAGAAGCCCAACTCTCCTTACCTTTCTTAACGCACGAATTATCCATCCATCAAACGTGACCCGCCCGCAGGGAAGACGTGTAAGCAAGACAGCAAAACCACATTATGCCCCTTCGTTTCATGATGGAGAACATTTTCCTAGGCCACATGTTCTGCCACTCATCATCATCATCATCATACGGGAGGTGTCACGCATGTTCTAGCGGCAATGCAATTGCAACCCCTCTCTCTCTCTCTCCACTTCGTCCAGTGGTTTATTAGTATTATCATGTTGAAGAAAGACCCGCCGGCTGCCGAAGTGATATGTGTGTATATAGTATACATGTTAAAGAAAGTGAAAAGTGGATTGTATCGAAGGGCGTGGAATTTACGCTGGCAAGCCACTATAATTCGGCCGGCCTCCCGGCGCAAAGGAGCTCGAAACTAGATAGGTATAATTACGGACGCACGATGGACCCGGAAACGTAACGTACGTCAAGTATTTCTATCGAGTTATCCATCTGTATACAATGTATGAAGCTTCATGATGAAGTCGAGAGAAGATACCGTAGCACTTCCTCATAACTTCATGATTTTGAATGGGGGCTCAGGCGATAAATACGATGGGGTCCAGTTATTCATCCATCCCCCGTTCACTTGGCGCCTCATCAGCCGCATTTAGATTGGATGGCCCAGAGGCAAATAGTTACTGTATTTCTAAAACCTCATCAATCCAGGTGACTGACTACACGTACCTTTTTGACCTTACCCCACCTGTTTCTAGCATATACCAGCGACCATCATATCCCCATCTGTCCATGTCCGTCGTGCAGTGGGTCGCAAAACCTTAGAAAGCTGGCATCGCGTGTCATTATCCGTCCGTAGCGCGCCGGCAACGACGGGAAGCGATGGTAGATTGGTGAAACCCCCGGCGCGAACACGGGACACACTCGGTCCTATCTAGATACTCACCATCCTGCCTAAACGCACAGAAACAGGGAAGACCTTAGACAACTTCTAAAAGGGATTGAATGTCTTAACTCATACGTATCATAACTTCGTTTCAACCAAAGTTCCTCCTTCCCTTACAAGTTGCGGATGTCTCACAGCCGTGAGGTTCAAAAGAAACAGCGCAAACAAAAGGAAAGGGGAGGGAGACCCGGTTGAGATTTATTAATGATTATTTTGTCCTATCCGTTTTGTTTCCTAGCTAAGGTTCTCTTCTTCTTCTTTTTGTCCTCTCGGGAAAGATTGTTTTTTTCTTTTGTTCAGAAAGAAAAAAAAGAAAAAAACAATCAATCAAGACCGGAGAAAAGCTGGAGGAAAGGTTTCTGACGCCATGCCAATTGCCGGAGGACTCCCGTCTAAGGCAGAGAGAGGGGGGAAGAGTTTAATGCAAGCGTGGAAGAAAGACACTAGAGGTGTAGAATGGGGGAAAAAAAAAAGAAATCACCAGAATTGACGCCCCTTTAACACGCCCACAAAACAAAAACACCAGCACCCAGAGAGCAAGCAGCAGCAGAAAGTGTAGTATGCTGTTTAGCTCATAAGTGGTAGCTATCCCCCATCTAGGTACCGACCACACCGCGGAAAAAAAAAAAAACAACGGAAAACGCCCGAATCGTTGTATCTCTTTTTCCCCTTCCCCTCCCGGCCAACCATATCTCGAAAAACATCACAGGGAACACAATGTAGTCCGACACAGACAACGCTTTCCACCAACGATGCTAATGCATGTGTGTATCAAACGTTCAGCGAAAAAAATGGTCATTTCGGATCCTCCGGGCCACCTTCCACCAGAGGTCCACATTCATCCTCCCCAGATCTTGTAAACAAAGGAAATCATTTGGCGTCGGCCAGGAAGGTTATGCTCAAAGTTTTTCATGCGGTTCCCCAAACCCCAAATCTATCCACGAACGCCCATCCACCATGTCATATGAGCTTTTCCTCATTCCTCGTTTCTGTCCGTTCGGCCTATCTCTTTGCCTGTTTTAGGCCTGAGATACAGGTCTTCGGCGGGTCAGGAACGGGCTCGGCATCTCATCCTTCTCAGGATCCCAGACCGGGGCGGGATCAAGAATACGTTCCACCGCTCGCTCCTTAAAAGTGCGCTTAGGACTACTATTCGCACTTTCAATCGGCCGACCGCCGGCTCGTGCCTGCTGAAGCTCGACAAGAGTTCGGCCTCTAACGTTGTTCTTGACAGGCATCTTGCCAAGTGATCCATCAGAGTCCTTCTTGCTGGTCAGCGACGTTTTGCGCTGCAGACCATTCTCTCCGATCGTCGCGGTGAGGTTGGCCGCTGAAGGAATCTTGCTCAGTCGGCGGTTAGGCGAATTTCCTTTCTCGCGCAGAGCACCATAACTGCGCTGGGTTCTAACCTGCGAGTTTGGCGATCCGCCGCCATTCAAAGCCTGCAGCGGCTTGTTGATTCCCGAGGAACCCGAACTTTGACTCTTCGGGTAGTCAGATGGTATGGACTTCGCGGCAGTCAGAACCGGCGGGTTACTAAACGGGTTCTTTCCAGTCCGTGGAGGCCGGGTGGGTGAGGGGATGATGGGGGTGTCATCATCTTCAGAGTCGGATAGGACAGGATCGGATTCCCGAGCCCGTCTCCATCGCGATTCGTCATCGATCTCGTCAAAGATGGAGGGCTGGTTTGTCGGCGGGGCTTTAGTAGAGTTCGTCCGACGTGGCGATAGGGACAATGATGCAATTGCCATTGGTGGTGGCGAGGTTATATCGATATCCATGGGCGTGCCAGGATTGCGGTCAAACATTGTTTGTGCCCGCCCGAGATGTGCACGAGCAGCCTTCTTAAGGGGTGCCTCTTCGGGTGAGTACACAGAAAATTCAGTAATGTCAGTAGTAGATGGGAATTCTCCATCGGTGCTTGCTCCAGCAATGGAGTGCGGATAGTCGGATTTCGACGACGAACCGAACTCGACGGTCGCCGGAGCAAATGTAACCGATTTCTTCTGAAGCTCTTCCTGGACGCGGACATTCACCTCGCCTTCAAACCGTCTGTGAAGCTCCTGAAGCTCGATCTTAACGAGTCGGTCGATTTCAAGACGCGCTTTGACTTCCCACTCTCTTCGTAGTGTGGAGTCGATCTCCTGTCGGATCAGAGCTTTGTCGGCTTCGAGTCTTCGCTCCGCCTCCTTCAGTTTGGCGTCGATATTTGCTTCTTTCACTAGTAATCTGCTCTTTAGCTCTACTGCCTCCCGCTGCATGCGCATCAGTCGAACGATGGGAAGGCTTAGCAAAGTGGCGGTGTCAGGTCTAGCATCAGGGTTGACCTTGAGGCAATCCTTGATGACAGCCATCAGCTCGGCCGAGTATATTCTAGGTAGAGTGGCGACCTTGCCCTCCTTGATCTTCTGGACCAGCTGGAAGTGCGACTTGGCGTTGAAGGGAGGTTCTCTGCAACATAGCTCATATATGACGCAGCCTAACGACCAAATGTCGGACTTGAGGGTATATCGCTCCGCCGCACAGATTTCGGGAGACATATAGAACGGAGTGCCGACGTAGGTCGACGCAAAATCGTGAGACTGGATCATCTTCGACAGGCCGAAGTCACCGAGTTTGACTGAATTGTTCTCTCCGAGGAATACTACTGCCTGTTAGTAGTGTGGCTAACACCACTCAAAAGAAATACATATGACTTACCATTCTCGGGTTTGAGGTCGCGATGTAGGATTGTGACAGCTCCAGGTGGTACTCTTGGTTTTATCTTCGGAGCGAGAAGAACATTGTTACCAACCTCGGGGGGGTCAACGCCGTAATGACAGCGGTAAAGAGCGGTGACAAGTTGCGAAAAGACAATCCACACGAATTCCTCTTCGGCGAACTTGTTGGTGCGTATGAGGTCTCGGATTACACGACCCAAGTCGCCGTTGCCGCAATATTCCATGTACAGGTGTAGGTCTTGCGTCTGCTTGAGGTGTTCTCGATGAAAGTAGCCGACGATGTTGGGATGTCGGAGCGACGAAAGGATCTGGAATTCGGTATGCAATTGCTCCCGTTCTTTCTGGGACATCTTGAGGTAACTGATCTCTTTCCGACAGAGAATCATGCCGTCTGCCTTTCGCCTGATCTTGCGAATGACGCCGAAGGAGCCATGGCCTAGAAGCGGGAACGCGATGGTCAGTTACTCGCATAGTAGAGAGCGTGTTCAATCGGGAAGACGAAGCGCAATTAGACGTCGGATTGTGGTCGGAAGCACTCACCGATCTTCTCCAACACCTCGTATTTGTCGGATTCCGCCATGGTGAGTAGGTGCACGGCAACTTGGACAAGGAGAGTGCAAGAGGTGCTATGCCATAAGGCAAAGAGAATGCTGGGATGGGTTAACGCTGCGGAAGAGTTCTACTGTTAGTTTGGCTTGCAGACCATAAGCTTTGTCGAGAGCGGGCTTGGGGTTGAGGAAGAAATAAGAAAGCAGGTAGCAATGCAGTTAGTGCGTGGTAGGTAGTAATGAGTGAGCAGCCCGACGGACTTCATGCACAGAAGCTACCGAAGAGTGAATCAACAAACCCACCTGGTGGGCACGGCAACTGCTGTTTGTGGGTCGCGAACGGGTTGCAGGTTGATTGCAATGGAAGTGGTCCGAGCGTTACGTCACAACAGTCGCGTATTCTGTACTTTTCGTCTGCGCGACGGCCACACTCGGCGAATAGGTCACTGCAACTTGGGGTGGACTGTTATCGGCACTTATCTCATACCGTGTACGGGGACATCAGGTACTGAGATTCCGCATTCCACAGAAGATCAATGGAACAGGTTGGTATCTTTAGGGTATCTCTTCACGCGGGATACCACCCATGTCGGTATCGGAAGTATCGGGTTTATCGATAACTTAAATTACTCTAAACTGCCTGGCACGGAACGCTTTGACCACTGTACCTACGTATTCTTTGCGTAGCTGATAACTACCTCGAAATGCTAGGTAGGCGTGTCACTGTCTCTGAAGGTGACTGTAAACAAGACGGGTACCTACCTAACTACCTTAAGTAACTCTCCGTCGTCTAGATGGTAAATTCAGGTGGCCAAAAAGTGTCACACATTCTCTGTTCCAACAAACGCACTGGCCATATAGCTGGACTCCGGAGGTCCATTTGTCAATTGGTTTTGTCAATGGATTTAACTCAAATTCTACGATTCTACGGTTATTTTCCAATCCCATTCAGCTGCCTCCTAGATACTGCGTTACTGCGTTACTGCGTTTACAAGCAAAAAAAGGTTGCGCGTATTCGCTATTTGCATTGGGCAGACAGGGATGTCCATCGCATCTTTTGACGGGACGGCAACGAGTGGCCGCCGATTGGCTATGGCACTTTAATGACACAATTTAGGAGAACCGTCTCATGTCTCATCGGGGTTATCGGATCTGGGCCACCTTGGGACACCTTCACCTCTACTTACCTACCTACCTACTTAATAGGTACCTACCTAAGTTATCATCCTGTCGCTCTTTTTGGTTAGAGTACACCTTCCTTGGATAGTTTTGCGCACTTTGTTACCCTGGCGTCCACGGAGATTGGTTGCCAAATATGGTCCTCCGTAAACATGAATTGGAGGCCAAGCTTAGGGATGATCTTGAGCTTGTCCAACGCGGCGTATTGAGGGATGAGAATCCTCTCGACTCAAGCGAGGAGTTCAACGGGCTTCTGGAGGCCTGTCGGCGGGGTGATTTGAAGCGGAGTCAGGAACTCATCTTGGCGGGAGTGAACCTGAACGGCAAGGATAAGTTCGACTACACTCCTTTGATCATCGTAAGTCCTGTCCTAAATGTGTTCGAGGGGTCCTCGGAGTTGCTAGACAAGTTTCATCTAGCTGACCTTTACGACAGGCCAGCTTATGTGGTCACTATGAACTGGTTGAGTTATTACTTGAGTCGGGAGCATTGGCGGAGCGTGATACGTTCCAAGGCGAGAGATGCATCTACAATGCGCTCAACGACAAGATTCGAAACCTTCTCCTGAAATATGACTACTCAAAATCTACTGATCCTTTACAACCCTGGGCTGCCCACATCACTTCCTTGTTCACGAGAAACGCACCCAAGACCTCAGATATCACACTGACCGGCGACGTTGAGACATTTGAACTCCACAAATTCATCCTTTCTGCCAGAGCCCCATATTTCCAGAACAAGCTCCGGGAAGCTCCAGATACTCCCACATGGAAACTCCCTTCATCAAAACCAGTTGAATCTTTCCGAGTCGTGTTGCGCTATCTGTACCTTGGTGATGTTCCAAGGGAGGTGGGAGAGATTCGCAGCGACCATACCGAGGAAGAAGTACTCACCGGTATCGACAAGCTTAGCAAGCAATTAGAAATGCCTAAATTGTGGGAGGCGATATTATCTGGGAGCGATCGACGGCTGGTAAGACAACGCTATCAAGACGAGGTGAACCGAGCCCAACAGCAAATTGAAGCTTTCTTTGTTCAGGAAGTCCTGGAACATAAAATTCTCGTCTCCACGCATAAAGTGTCCCAGGTGAAATGGCAGCACGGTAATTCAATATATGCAGACTGTCTACTACAGGCCGACGAGGAAGTAAGCGAGGATGCACATCAGGAAGAGAAGCGAGAACCGAGTTCTATTCCCATTGGCCACGGGGCTCACTCCAACACTCAAAACGGTACCGCCAAGCTTCGAAAATCGGTCCTTTACCCGGCACACAAAGCGATGCTAATTCGAAGCCCGTACTTTGAGACAATGTTTTCCAGTGGATTTATGGAGGCCCAGGAGTCTGAGCACCTCCACGTTATCAAGATTGATTGCCAACCACGGATTTTAGAGATAGTACTCCGGTTTATCTACACAGAGCAAGTGGAATGCCCCTTGGCGCTCGCTCTCGACTTGCTCTATGCTGCCGATATGCTCTTCCTGGACAAACTGAAAAACAAAGCTGCCGTCTTAATCAGCTCGCTGGGCAGTGGCAACAGCAACACATTGGTCGATCGGACACACGATAAGGGCGAGGTCGAAGTCGAGCTTATCAACGTGTTCGATGTCATCCACGCGGCCTGGGACTTGCGCGTCCAACGGCTTGAGGAATTCGCGGCGCGGTACCTCGCTTATCGACTCGAAGACTATATCGACGAGGAGGAATTTGCCGAGCTGATACAAGAAAGTGCAGGAAGGGTCAAGAACAGACAAGAGACGGATACTATTGAATTACTTGACGATATTCGGTATTATCTGGGAGAACGATTTAGGTTGAGGTTTGAGGATGCCGGATTGGACGAGATGCTGGATGAGAGTGGCGAGATAGACGCTTCGGCCGTCGAAGCCTTGTCTTCACAGTTTCAGACTATGAAGGGGCCCGACGGCCTGTCACAGCGTTCTAACACCGAGGGGACCGCGGTTACCGCAACTCAGGAGGTCTCGACGACTGACCAGGAAGCAGTCGACGGTGGAGTCAGGACACTTGACGGAGTAATTGTCGAAGATGAGTTTGCGTCAGACGCTATCAACTACCAGGTATTACTACAAAAGATTGACACCATGCTAGAGAAACTCAAATTAGACGCATAGGCGAAACCGGGCTTGGAGTCGCAACGCCAAAATTATGATATATATATTTCTTTTCACTCCTACATGTGTCTTCTGCTTCTGAATGAAAGACTCTAAACGTCTCTTCAACGACACTTTCTTCAGGTTCGTTTGACTAGGTATGTCGATTGCCTGTCTCGGTTCTCTTCTCGGTCTTCGGTAAGCATTCCCGCTATTTGCCAATTAATGATGCCAAGTGCCCCCCTAAGTTTACCGACGATACCAACAAAGGCTAGCTGCCGACTGAACTTGGTGGGCATGACACCGTGCGAATAACACTTTAGCGACTTCAAGAAAGTCGCCATGACCCCCGTGATTTCAGTGAGATGATGGCGGATTATAGCGGACCGATCACTGCAAATTCAGGGTCCAGCCAGTCCAATTTCGACTCACTTTACAGTTTGCATACTGTGTCTGATAAGCTGACAAAGTCCTGGCGGATTTCCGGTTCTTTTTGTCGCCGATCTGTGATGGGCCTGGGTGGTACCTGCCTCGGTGCAGACTGTACAAGCAAACAAAATGTGCATAAGAGATGGTTACGCACGCCTCTCCATTGTTTTGTGCAGGGAAACTTTAACTATGTACGGGTTTTGTGCTGAACTTCCGCGTCCAGTGCAATGGAAGGTCCCTGAGTGTCCCTGCCAAACCTCAGGCTCTACCTTGCGGGCCATCGGATGGTCCCAGGTACGATGAAGATGCTCTCGGTTTTCGGGTGCTGCTCGCATCTCCCGGGGTTCTATAAATTCACGATACTGGGTGTATTCGCTTTGATACTGATCGGTAGGTCATCCCAGTCAAGTCAAGTCGTGAAAAGGCAACGCAACCGACGCCATGGAACCTCTGGGGACGCAGGCTGACAGGTATTCCCTTTGATAGCTACCCTTCGGACCGGTCCAGTCGACTTCCGCCAGCATTGGGATAAGTTGAGACGTCCCGTGCAGAATGGCCTCGCAGATGGGATTCCATTGCGAGTCATGTTCATCGGTGCCTCCATGACCCTTGGCGAGCATTCCACTGGCGAAAGGGGGTACCGTAAGCAGGTCAGGGACTGGCTGGTGTCGCAAGGGAACCAAGTGAACTGCGTCGGCCAAGTATGTGTTGTTAACACCCTGTCGTTTCCTCCGTTTCCCGCTGATACTGATGCCGTCCCGGCAGAATCGATATGGCGACTTTCCCGACAACGACGTCCAAGCTTTCGGGGCACAACCCATCGAGCCCACCCTCGCCCGCTGCAAAGAGATCGTGCCTCAGACGCAGCCGAACCTCATACTTGTCAACGCCGGCTCGAGCGATTGTTTCCAACAAGACCACTGGGGACCCGCCTATGTCCTGCAACGAATGCGGTCGCTGATCGATTATCTCTTCGAAGCCTCACCGCGTGCCACGATTATCATGTCGACCATCATCCCGAGCCCATGGGATAACGTAGAGGCGTGTGTCAAATCATCGAATGCGCAGATCCGCCAGGTCGCGACGGATTTAATTCGGGAGGGCAAGCCTGTCTTGCTGGCTGAGATGCACTATGACCAGGGCCTCCCGAACCGCGTCGAGCCTAAGCATATTGGTAAAGACGATATGCATCCCATCGATGCTGGTTACTTTCTCATGGGCGACATATTCATAGACAGCATTCTAGATGCTGAAGAGAAGGGCTTCATTCAAGCCCCTGTGAATAATGGTGTTCCGTTCGATGGCGAAGCTGAGCTACGTAACGAGAAGCCCCAAAATGAAAAGCATGTCCAGGGAACAGTAGAGGAGCAGGCCAAAGACGAAGACAAGCCGAAACCGGAGAAAGCGAAAGCGAAAGCGAAGCCCGAGAAGCTGTGAATATGACACGCGTAATACTCGACATTTGATTTCTCAGGGGGGCTGTGGTTATTCCAGCCCCCAGTGGCTTTCACTGGCTTCATCTGGATGACATTAGACGTGGGACAATAGCTGGCGAAGGGTGAAAGGATGAATCTCAAGTCGGACATTGAGTGGGAGCACGGTCGGGACTGGTCAGGGCTAGAACAATGACGAAATATATTTTATATAAAATAAAGGGACCAAAGGCGCAAACTCTTTTCGCTATATTACAAAATTACTGTCTCGCCAAGGGGTGGGGGTCCTCGTTCTTCGCAGACCGGAGTGGACACCACCCGTTAGATACGAGGCAAAAGAATTCTTGTACAAATCATTCAAGAAAAAGAAAAAAAGAAGAAGGAAAAAAAGGATTCCTGGCCTTTTCTTTTCGCCCTATTATCGCCAAGTTCGCTTTGCCTAATCTTATCGTTACATCTTGTTTTTTCCCCCCCCGAAATCATGCTTGGGGATTGTGTGTGAAGGCAATCTCAAGGTTTGCTCTGATTCGTTGCATCCTTTTCTCTCTAATTTGCTGGGTAGGAAAGACAGAGCGAGATAGAGAGAGTCACAACCCAGGTAAACCGATAATTTATTTCCGGCCTTACAAGATTACGTCCTTCTTGCCGATTCCGACACCGGCGGAGGCGGAACGCGCACAGGCGGACTCACAGTGTTTCTTGCCCTGCGAGATCTCGAAGACGATGTTCGCGGTCTGGTAGGTGGCGAGGCAGTCGGAGACGCAGGCCTCGTAGGTGCTGGCGTCGATGCCGACGGCCGGGGTCTCTGGCTCGGGCTTCTTGGCGCGGACTTCGATGGTGTCTTTGTTCTCGATGGTATCCTTTTTGCCGATGATGTTCACGTCTGAGGAAGCGTATTTGGCGCAGGCGGCTTTGCACGATGCTGAGCCTTGGGAGACTTCGAATGCGATGTCTGCGGATTGATACTTGGATTTGCAATCTGACAGGCAAACTTCGTAGGCGGTTGAGCCGACGCCGACGGCGGGGGTTTCTGGCTGAGGCTTCTTGGAGCGGGTTTCAATGGTGTCCCTTTTTCCGATGATATTCACGTCGGATGAAGCGTACTTGGCACAAGCGGTTTTGCAAGACGCTGAACCCTGGGAGACTTCGAATGCGATGTCTGCGGATTGGTACTTGGATTTACAGTCCGACAGGCAGGCCTCATAGGTGGTAGCGCCAACACCGACAGCTGGGGCTTCAGGCTGAGGCTTCTTGGTCCGGACATCGAGGGTATCCTTCTTATCCAGAATGTGAACTTCGGAGGACTCGTATTTAGCGCAAGCTGTCTTGCAACTCATTGACCCCTGCGAGACTTCAAAGGCGATATCTGCGGATTGATACCTGGAACGGCAATCCGACATGCAGCCCTCGTAGGTCGTGATGCTGGCTCCGATAGCAGGGCCAACGGGGGTGTGCGTCTTCTTCGAGCGCGCGTCGAGAGTGTCCTTCTTGTCCAGGATGTGAACCTCGGAGTCACTGTACCGGGCACAAGCTGCCTTGCAGCTCATTGAGCCTTGCGAGACTTTGAATGCGATGTCTGCGGATTGGTACTTGGATCGACAATCGGACAGACAAGCCTCATAGGCGGTAGCACTGGCGCCGATGGCAGGGCCGACGGGGGTATGGGTTTTCTTGGAGCGGGTATCCAGAGTATCCTTCTTGTCGAGGATGTGGACTTCAGAGGATTGATACTTGGCGCAGGCGGTCTTGCAGGACATGGAACCCTGGGAGACTTCGAAGGCAATGTCCGCGGACTGGTATTTCGAACGGCAGTCGGACAGGCAGGCTTCGTAGGCAGAGGAGCTGACACCGATAGCAGGGACCTCGGGATGCTTGGGCTTCTTGGAGCGGGTGTCGAGAGTATCGACAGTGTCTTTCTTGTCCAAGATGTGAACTTCAGAGTCACTGTACTTGGCACAGGCGGTCTTGCAGCTCATTGAACCCTGGGAGACTTCAAAGGCAATATCAGCGGACTGATACTTGGACCGACAGTCAGACAAGCAAGCTTCGTAGGCAGAGACACTGGCACCAATGGCCGGGACCTCGGGGTGCTTAGGCTTCTTCGAACGGACCTCGACAACGGCATCCTTCTTATCGAGGATATTCACGGTGGAAGAGAAACGAGCGGCACAAGCCGACTTGCAACCACCCTCGCCAGTGCTCACGTCGAAGGCGATATCAGCGTGTTGACCCTTGGCATAGCAAGCCTGCACGCAAGCCTCGTAGTTCTCCGCGTTGGCGCCGACGACAGGACCGACGTTAGGCTTGGGGATAGCGTTGGGCTTGACGAGCGCGTTGGGCTTGGAGACTGCTTCGGGCTTGGGGACGGTGGTATGCCCCTTGCGCTCGGCACTCACGTGGCCGCTGTCGATGAGGATACCGGCTTTTTCTTCTTGAATGCAGGCGGAGTAGCAGTGGGATCGGCACTGCGAGACGTCGAAGGCGATGTCGGCGTGCTGGCATTTGACGGTGCAGGTCTGCGCGCAGGCTTTGTCGCCGATGGCGGCTGGGGCGGCGGTGGGGGGTTCCTCAGTTGCGTAGGGGGGCTCGGTGGGATGAGGGGAGCTGGGGGGTGGTGCTGGGCTATCATGAGGTGGTGGCGCTGGACTATCATGAGGTGGTTGAGGCGGTGGTGCTGGGCTATCATGGGGTGGTTGAGGCGCGTGCGGTGGATCGACTGGTGGTTTTGGACCGGGTGAAGGTGGTGCCGAGTGCCACGGGTCCATGGGGGGCTTCTGACCGGACGGAGACGGAGCCGGGTGCGATGGATCAACGGGAGGCTTGTGACCAGATGGAGGCGGCGGTGCTGAGTGCGATGCGTCGCCTGGTGGTTTCTGACCGCCCGACGGGGGGTGTACAGGGTGCGATGGGTCAACAGGGGGCTTCTGACCCCCTGATGGGGGTTGTACCGGGTGTCCTGGATTAACCGGCGCCTTCGGGCTGGCAGCCGAGGGTTGGGCCGGGTGCGATGGGCCAGCGGGAGACTTCCCGACACCAGAAGGGACCCGCGAGGAGTGCGACGGCGCTACTGATGCCTTGTGGCTAGCGGACGAGTGTTGCGATGAGTGCGCTGGGTCAGCTGCCGGCTTCTTGCTGGCAGTTGGATGTTGTGACGGGTGTTGTGATGAGTGTGCCGGCTTCTTGCTGGCAGTTGGACGCCGCGAGTGTACCGGCGAGTGTGCTGGCTTGTGTGCCGGTGGCTCTCCAGTTGGATATCCAGGGCTAGCAGGCTCGGGGTGGTGAGCAGTCGGAGCAGGGTCCCAGTGCTCCGAGGTCACGGATGGAACAACGTAAGGGTGAGCTTCTTGCGGTTCCGTGACATGGTGAGGCTTGGGATCATGCGCAGGCACTGTCAGACCACCGCTATGCACGGGAGAAACCGGGAACGAGGACGCTGGGGGGG
Organism: Xylariaceae sp. X187; assembly: GCA_028637585.1. NCBI lineage: Eukaryota > Fungi > Ascomycota > Sordariomycetes > Xylariales > Xylariaceae > Xylariaceae sp. X187. Next base: position 2,525,777 of record JAJIZN010000005.1, read on the forward strand.
CAATGGGGCTTGAGTAGAAGAAAGCGGAGGAAGAGGATGCGTAAGGGGCCGGATCAGCTTCCGCCATGCTGGTAGGCAACGGTCTTGATGGATAGCCCCCTGAAAGACGAGTTAGCATTCCGTTTTCCTTGACGAAGTTCACGAAGTTGTATATGGGGGTTTCCTTACCCCCGAATTGTCTGCGTTCTAGGGCTTCGAGGCGACAACCTTCTAAGCAGCTGTTGACGCAGTGCATGATCTTGCCGACGCCTTCAATGCCTTCGCAAGCTGCGTTGCAACCGCACTCATGGGCCGTTGGCACAGCTGCCTCGGTTGGAGAGGCCTTCGAGTCAGCACCCCCTTGTTGGGACATGGCAGCTGTTTCCGAGATAGCATCTTGCCGGGTTCTAAGAAATTGGTAAGCTCCCTGATGACACGCGTAGTTCGTTGGGTAAAGGAAAGGAAGACTTACAAGATGGGCGTTGCCATCAAACCCGGGATAAGGCCGGCGAGAATGATGTTGGTCAACATCGTGAAGGCTTGGGCGACGATGCGACTTCGATGGGAATGAGTTCTAACGTTCCGACTCACACTCTTTCTCTCTCGTTCCTGTATTGTTATTCTTTAATTCTCACAGATCCGTAAACACCTGGATCTTTCCCTCTCTAGATACACAGGTCCTGACCTGCCATACTTTATACAAAAAGTCCGTATCGCATTGCCGCGCTTCCTTCCAGGCAAGACAATAACAAACAACACCATCAAGACATTCTAGCGTTCGCGTCCCTTCAGCTAGGGAAACTATTTGTTCCTATGCTTTTTTTCTGCCTTTTTTGTTTTCCTTCTTTCTGCCAAATACGCGTGATATACATGCCATTGCTTTGAATTGTTTAGGAATGTAAATGGTTTAAGACATACTCAAGCCCTCACCTTGGTTTATCGGCACTTCCGCTGAGACCGTTTCGAAACCTCGACTATAACCAATTGGCTCAAGATTTAAGACTTTTCTATATTAGCCCATTCCAATAGTGCGCGGTTACGTTGAGTTGAGTTGAGTTGAGTTGAGCAGAGTTGAGTCTTTTGGCTGCCCCTGCGTCGCCATGGCGTGGCTCGCGGCTTGTCAGCTGCCTCAGCTAGAAGGGTATCTGTCTATCTACATGGGCGCTTGTTTGGACCTCCATGTCCAACACATTCCCGGGGTTCGGAAGATTTTCGTATTATCAAATATGTAGTATCGATCGTCGATATCAAAAAAGCCGGCGGCACGTACTCGCGGATTATTGGCAATTCAAATTCTAGTAGGCAGAGAAATGGATGGATCAGCCCATCTAATAATGGAAATACTCTATCTAGTCTGTAGTCATTTGAATTTTATTTCGGTAGAAAAGCAAAAAAGAAAAAAGGGTCTGGCGGCCCCCCTTGATTCTCTCCTGCGGTCTAGACAAAGTTTATCCCTTGCTTTTCTTTTTTTTTTTTTTTTTCCTTATTCAATCGTTTTTCTTTGGGTAATTTCCCCTGACTAAAAACTCGTGAGTCGCGGATCGTATGTCACGATCACCCGCGCACTCGCTTCTAACTTCATAGGTAGGTTAGGATCTGATGTTGATATTATCTGTTTTACAAAGGCTGGCGGGAGGTCTTTGCTTCTAAGTTTAACGGCATTCTCTACTATCCGGATAGAAGATCTGATAGATGATGGTAGCTGTGGTATAAGATAACTCTCTGCCGCTAGGTGTTCTTTCGAAACCATTCATCCCTGTGTTCTGCAACTTGAATGTCGGAGATCGAGAATAGAATCAGATTCACCCACGGTTCAGTGCCGTGGACTCCGTCCCTCTCGAGTGTTTTCATGCCATATCGTAAACAGAGTGAATGATCTCGTCTAACTTTTGGAATCGTGCCAAGTTGTATCTCTCAACTGCTGCTTGACTAAAGTCCAAGTCAAACTGGGGTTGTTATTCGGAGCTGCTCACCAAATATAGACTGTGTATGGGGGGTGCGTTATCGTACAATTGTCTGTTTCTCGAACGGCCAGAACAAGGAAACGTCTCGTGACTCTGAATACAGCCAACAAAGATGATCTTGCTCCCCATACTAACACCATGTACGATGGCGGACACAAAGGCGAGTTTCCACGAGCTTTTGTTACGAGCTCCTGTACCTACGCTTATAAACCTTGATTGGGAAGATATTATACTATGTTTACAGAAAGGAAATATATACGATTCCCGGTATCGCCATAATTGTTGCTTGAGTTGCTTGAGTTTAGAGTACTAACCTCCCTTGACCCATCACTCCGTTAGGAAAAAGTTTCTATAACAGAACTCCTGATCATGTGCTACTGTTTAAACTCGAAAGTAAGAATGTTTTGGGTTGTGCCATGACCATATTGGATTTCGCGGTCATCATGAGAATAGCTTTTGGTGTTAATGATCCCATGGCATTAAGTGAATCTTACACTCCGGAGTTCAACTCAATTTGGACTCTTGGGTCGTCTATCGGATAGGTGGTTGCTAGAAGCGGGTGTACAGGAACGGCGGCCCGGGCATCGCGGGTTGTACTCGGTTGTTAAGTTCTTCTTCTTAAAGACCTCTTAAGCCGTCCATGTCACCATAGCGAGTCATATCTACCTATTGAAGCCGCTTGTCTTTGCCCGGTAATGCCTGCTTTATCCCGTCCCGTCATGTCATGTTGCGACTTCCTCACCATGAGTGTTTTCTCATTGTGATGTATGGCAGGTGCCAGGTGCCTACCTCGATATAAACGCACCTTCCACCAATACAGATCATCTACAGACTACCGAAGCATTGGAAAGAGCCACCGAGACCGGTTACGTTACCAATCAGTGTGTCGTGTTCTTGTTCTTGTTACCCCCGCCGAGTTCATTGCAACCTACCTACAGACTTAACCCGCTACAACATCGTCTTCGTCAAAACTCCACGTCCAGAAGTGCCGACAGGGAGCCTCTCAAACGTGCGTCGTGCCATTAGAAGCAAGGTCCAGATAACACTCTATTCATTTTCCCTGTCATTAACATCTTCGTCATCAGCAGTATTATTATACCGAGCCGATCAACCACAAATCCCAGGGCATCCAAAAGTCAAGCATCCCCGCGACCTGCCTACCACAGGTAGGTAGGTATCTAGCTTAGGTGAAGATGGCGACAATCAAAACCAACGGCAACAAAGCCCCCGGTACTGCCGCTCAACAATTAGCGCCCAAGCCGTGTGATTACCTGAGTTTGCGGGAGAGAAATACTCTTATGGACCTTTTTCTCAGTTATAAGCGGGACGGTATGATGAATGCACCCGATATCAGAGAACTAAGACCTGTATGGTCGCAAATTGCGCGGGAAATTAATGCCAGCTACCCCCAATCCACCGGGGGTCGCAGATGGACGGGCACCGAGATTATGGAGATGTATAAAGATTGTGAGCGAAGATGGCAACAATGGTTAATCGCGCTGGACTATCCTGAAACTGCCCTCGGTGAAGATGGTATCATGCAAGCATCTAAAAGAAGTTGGGATTGGTTGCGACATCGCCTTCCCGACGGGAGATGGATCCAAACTGAGCCACTCGGAAATATGAGTGTGTATGGTGAGGTCTTCGAGAAAGTGGCAGAAACGGAACATTACCTGTCAGACACCGACGACGAGGAAAATGACGTGCAACCATCAAGAAAACGTCCATTTGACCCAAACGTCGGCGATTCCTCTGATGCCGGTAACTCGGCACCGCATCGCGCCAAAAAGATCCTAAAGATAGAACGATGCATGAAACCTGAAGCGGCGACTATGGACAGAAAGTCGGCAACAACCTCAAGAACGGCGGGGGCGGATGATATCGCCGCCGCAGTCATGCTCATCGAAGAACGTTTGAATGGTATCTTGGAGAATCGAGAAAAGATACAGGCATTTCGAGTTCTCGCCACAAGTCCGCTGAATGCCGTTATACTGCGAACCATAAAGAGTGACGAGGACAAGGTGGCATTCCTCAGAAGTTTGCTGGTTTGAAAAGATCGTCCATCCCGTAGCGATGGTACGCAGAACACAGAATTCTTTTTCGACGCGCTTAGCTTACACGATGCTTGTTTAATTCGACATTGGCTCAATTCCGGCGCGATCGCCAACACACTAGGCAAAATAGGTACTGGACAGGGTGGAGTTTCTCATAAGTTTGCCGGTTTAAAAAGATCGCTCATCTCGTAGCGATGGTACGCAGAACACAGAATTCCGTCGACGCGCTTACACGATGCTGGTTCGATTTGATATTGGCTCAATTCCGGCGGGATCATCCAAAAAAGACTAGGCATAACACGTTATCTAGCTCTTGATCAGTAATTGCAGAAAAATAGGGTGCGAATAGGTTGATAGGTGTCTCAATGCAAACGAATGGCTTTTAGTGATGAATCATCAATCCTCATGTCAACCGCCGATTTCAAACGGGCGTCTGAAATGTCGACTCGACTGCTTGTTGCTGGCGATGATGTCGATGCATCAACGCATGATGTGAAATCCCTCATATCTACCTATTACTACGCCATTATACCTAGAAGAAGTGAATCGGCGACTCAAGATTGCTCAAGATTGCGCTAACCAATATAAATGAAAGTTCGTATGATGTCGTCACAGGATCGGAATGCGTTGCGGGGAATGAGAAAACAGGTTGAGGATCGTATCGTGGACGAACCCGCCGCCTCAATTTTGTCTCCCGCAGGATTTTGGCCCGACCGGGGAGCCCCCTGAATCACACTGGTAACCGCCCCAGCTAATGCATAATAGGGCGTGCTAACCTAACCCATTCTTACCACTACCGATGTCTAGATACGCTACGAATACCTTGGACGCGTAACTATTACCTAGGTTACTTGGGTTAGTGATGCTGTCGCTGTCGCCGTCGCCGTTCTCTTAACGGCACCATGAATCTTTTATCACGATGACGTTGGTGATGTTGGTGAAAGACAACATGTTGCAAGACGGTCAGCTACATATACCCCAAAAGTAAGTATATGACCCATGAAGTTCAGCTCATAATATGTCGCATGTCTACTAAGGTTGTTAAGACGTTGACTCTCTATCTACCTAGATTGCCCTAACCTAGATATCTCCACCCATCAAACTGAGTGCTTACATATACTTACTGTCGGCACCATGTGGTTCCAGCGAACCCTCTCGTCGCATTTTGTTGGCCCGGTGGCTGGTGAAGTCCGGCCCCAACCACCCACACCATCACACTACCTATCATCGCCCATCACAACATCATGCAAACACCCGCCCCGCGCTTTATGCCATTGGTCTTAAACCCCTTTCGATGCCTGATGCGCTCACTGCCCATCATGGATCCCTCCATTTGTTTAAGTCTTGTTTAAGTCTTGTGTTTTTAATCTGCTTGTGCTATTTGTGATATTTTCTTGGTCGCGCGATTAATTGGTGGAGTTGTCCCTAGCGAGGGAAGCCAACATCGACCTTTTTGTAGCGTGTACAGCACATCAACCATGCCCGGCTTTGACCATGAAGAGCCTGACCGTAAGTCGATCTTTTCCAAGTATGCTCTCAGTTTGTGTTTGAAGTAAGGGGTGGAATTCCGTTCTGACAAAAAGCTGACCTTTTGTCTTACTTTTGTTTGCTCGCACAGGGACAAACAGAAGCTATAGACCACCTATGGCGTCGACTTCCGGTTCACAGATGACCGAGGTCTACGATCCCCGATCCGACCCAGCCCTTCAAGAGCTCGGCCGGCGGTCTGTCGATATCTCGAAGCCATCTTCAGAAATGTCTACAAATCCCTACGCTCCATCACCGCCAGAGGCTCCTACATTCTACTCGGTAGCCTCCGACGACGACGACAGTTACGGTCCGGGGAGATCCCCTGCCCACCACACCGATTTCACACAATATGCCTCTCTACCGCCGCAATCCTCGCCCTCGGTGGGCTTCAATCCGGCACCGTTTATTATGGGCATACAATCGGACTCTTTGGTGCACAGAGATTTCAAAGACGATCTTGCCAGAGCAGCCGGCACCGTGACGCCCGGTGTCAGCGACGGGCCATACATCCGCTATGCCATCGAAGCTCTTACGCGGCATCGCAGCGATGGGTTTGCGGGTGCGGATGAGAATGTGTCTTCTAATAGCGACACGGATAATGGCTCACGGTCACAGATCATCCCTCAATTCAGCGTTAGAGTCTCACGGGTAGATTCCGATCAGCAACCACAGGATGGTGCCCTTTCCGAACTGGAAGCCGCACCGAAAGATGGGCCGGTACAAAATCATACCCTTCATACCCCGACTGGCCGACCGCGACAACCAATTGGTCAGTGGCAATCGGCTAGGGAACCGGTCAGGGGGCCTCTCGGAGAACCGGTGAGAAAGCCGGTCAGTCAGCCGGTCAGAGAACCGGCTATGGAACAAGTAAGAGAAAAAGCCCGGGAACCAGACCAAGAGCCGGCTAAAGGTCCATCTGTAGGACCGACCAGGGAGCCAGCCAGGCCGCCACAAAGGACCCGAGTCGACGAAATTGTCGACGAATTCAATCGCGCTAAAGCGCTGGTTTTGCAAAGTATGGCCGGGCCGCCGCCGAACCCGCACCCACCGCGAACAGTGAGCGTCTGGCAGACCGCGCCGGACTCACTAACGACCCAGGATATGGTAACCATGGGCCACAGAATGCCACCGCCGCCTCCGCTGACACATAAGCCCTGGATCTTGCAGTCGTGGTCGCTGTTTTTATTCGCGACGCTCTGTATACTAATGCTGACCGCCATTGTCTTCTCGGCCGTTTATTCCGTCGGCCGCGATGGCTTCACACCCTACGCCGGCAGTATCTACGGTGGCCAGTATTTCCTCTTCCGCGTGCTTCCGCAACTTGTCGGCGCAGCACTGCTCGTGTATGCGCAATGCATAATCGCGGCCGTACACCGCGTCTTCCCCTTCTCTGCCATGGCATCCGACGACCGTCGCGAGCGACGTAATGCCGTCTTCTTCCCCTTATACCCACTGTCGTTTCTGTGGCCCCAGCTCTTCGGCCCGTGGAATGTCTGGGTACCTACGCTTGTCGTCTGGCTCACCAATTTCACGATACCCCTTTTAAGCTGTTTATACACCGTGGTGTTCATCGACGACGTCTGGACGTGGGCGACCTCTCAGGGCGTGGCGTGGACTTTGGTCGCCATGTACATATTACTACTCCTGTCGATTGTTTTGCTGTTCGCGTACTGGCGGAATCGCCGGACGGGTATGATTGAGTCGTGGGATGTGCGCAGCATAGCGGACGTCATCTTCCTCGTGGCGCAGAGCAATTCGCAGTCCCAGTACTGGGGTCTCGAAACGGCGGCCTCGCGCAGTGCGATGAAGAAAGCCCTCGAAGGCTCGGCTGAAAGACTCGGATACTGGACTACGCCCGAGTACGCTCAGAACGCGTTCTTCTGGAGTTTCGGCGTCCCCACGACTAAGGAGGATCTCGAGACCGAGAGGTGGGATAAAAAGAACTGGGCGGCACAGCGGGATGAGACTCGCCCTGTGGCCTTTGAGGACGTCGAGAACCAGGAGGAGCCCTGGGCTGTGCGCTTCCGCTACTTGCCGTGGTGTTTCCGCGACGTCCCGCTTATCTCTTTCGTCGCTGTCGGAACTGTCTTGTTCGTTGCTCTCGTTGTTGTTTCGTTTCTCCCTACGACCGATATCCGGAACGGCTTCCTCCCTGGTTTGAGCGCCGGCCCCTTACCGGGTGCATTTTCTCCAGCCGACTTCGTGTACTCCTTCATCCCTTCCCTCATCGGCCTTGTTCTATTCCTCGGGTTCCAGTCTCTCGATCTTACCTTGCGCATTCTAGAGCCGTGGGGAGAACTAGGCCGCGAAGAGGGCTCTCGCGCAGAGAAATCGCTCTTGTTGGATTACGCCGCCTGTCTGCCGTGGCAGTCGACTTTCAAGGCCATCAAGATGAGGCAATGGCGCGTGGCCTGCATCACGTTCGTCTCGCCCTTATTCATCGTCATCCCCGTGCTCGGCGGCGGCTTATTCATGGCCTTGACCCCACCAACCGGTCCCGTACGCATATTCCCCAACGTACCCATCTTCGCGGTCATCCTCGCGTTCCTCGTGGTCTATCTCATGGCCGTGGCGTCGCTGATCCCTCACCGGAAACAATACCGCCTCCCACACGGCGTCACGTGTCTAGCAGAGATTATGAGTTTCTGCTCGAACGAGCAGCTACGCGCGGACGAGGCGTGGGATCAGACGAAGATTAGTAGACGGAATGAGCTCGAGGGCGCCCTTGATTGTGGCAAGGATTGGCACCGTCAGGGGCGGTGGACGTTTGGTGCTGGCAAAGGCGGGGGTAATGATGAACGATTGGGGATCAAGCGGTATAGCAAGTATACTGTTCATCCGAAGAGTTTGGGGAAGTATGATCAGTTTGTACGGGGGAAGCCGATTTCTGGGCCCTTGTTGCATGGTAGTGGACCTTTGTTTGGGAATTAGATGGATGGTTCTCTGTCTTGTCTCCTCTTGGTACATGTTTATTTCATCGTTCATAATTCTTTTCCTTTTTTTGGAGGTGTGGCGGTTGTGCCTTTTTTTTTTTTTTTTTTTTTTTTTGCAAAAGACTGATGGGGGTCATCAGTTTGTATTTGGGTTGTTTGGAGTTATGAATTGGGGGGTTTTGGAGTAAAAGAATCGGCGTTTGATATTGACTTGACATTGGGGGGGGGGGGGGGGGGGGGGAATAAAAAAGAAAGAAAGAAAAAAGCATGAGACATTTATGGCGATATATACGAGATCTAGAATGATGATAGACGACGATTGATCCGAAAGAAAGAAGAGAGAGAGAGAGAGAGAAAAGAAGAGGAAGTTTGGCATCCACATAGCTTTTGCATTAGAAGTTCTATACTTGGGGGGAGGTTAATTGATTCTCTTGCCTTACAAATGATGATATATAAGGTAATTACCTTTTTACATACTAAGGTATTTAAATCACTTTACTTTACTTTACTGCACTCTAATTTACTCTTTGCCCTTGTTTGATGTATCTATGATCCCTTCCCCTCCCCCTTTTTTTTTACTTTTCTTTTTCAGTAGGGACGGGTTCCTTGGAGAGGAGAGGTTTCATCGTCGGGTTGCGTAGGGCGTTCTCGTTCTCCCCGTTCCCGTTCCCGTTCCCGTTCCTGTTCCTCGTTTAAGTGCCCACAGCCCTGGCCCGTCCGAAACACTTCTCTAGGTCCGATAGGTACCTATGAACTGAGCGGGCTACAAGCCAGGAAGTGTCGCATCGATGATCATGGTAGATCTGGTCTGGTCTGGTCTAATCTACCTAGTCTGTCTGTCTGGACCTGTTTGAATTGGGATGGGTGCTTTTGCCCTTCGTTGTAGGTAGTTTGTTTACCTTAGGTGGCTGTTTAAATCGGCGGGTATATAATACCAAAGAGGGGATGGGGAGGAAAGGGGGGGGGGGGGGGGGGCATATAAAACTCGAACAAGCGCCCACAAAGTCCGGGAAGTCTGCGACATGTACGGGGCCCGAGGAAAAGAAGGGTGTGTGTGTTTTTTTTTTCTTTTTTTCCCCCCTAAATTGAGACATGTGTGTTTTGGTGGCGAAAAGGTATACCTAGGTTATATATCTCTATCTCTATCTCTATCTTATCCTTTCCCCCCTTACCCCCCCCTACCCCTCGCGAGAGTTTCCAAGGGCATGAGAAATGGGGTTTTTTTTTCTTCCCTTTCTTTTCTTTCCGGCTACGCCTTGGTTGGGGGGAAAAAAAAAGTCTCGGTTGCAACAACCAAAAGAAAGAAAAAAGAAAAAAAAGAGCAAATAGGTAAAAAAAAGTAAAGTATCCCCTCCTCCTCCCTTTCTCGTGCCGTCGATTTTCAGATAATCAGTAGATAGATGATATCTAAAGGTTAGTCTAGATGTCTTCTGAAGAAAAGGAGAACCAAAAAAAAAAAAAACGACAAAGGACGCACGCATCTCACTCACGTAAAAACAATTTTATTATTACACCATGAATTACGTCTTTTTCTTTTCTTTTTTTTTTTTTTTACTTCAAAATTTTCATCACGGCGATCTGCATCTGGATCTTTCTGAGACTTGTCTCACTCATAATCGTGCCGGAGAAGGAGAGTAAATGTGATGGTTAGTACTGGTAGGTAGATAGATAGATAGGTAGATGGTATTATTAATTGTTTTTTTTTTATTTTTATTTTTTTTTTCTTTTTACTATAGGTACACCAAGGGAGACCACACGAGTGGCGAGTTAAGTAAGTCCGTCCCCAAGGCTAACTTAGACCTGCCCTTCGCCGCCGCAAAAAGCATACGGAAGAAACGAAACACAACACACACACACACAATACGCAACGGATGTGATAGATCATTTGCTTCTCAGGTGAAAAACAGAAAAAGCCAAAAGAGCGAGAGAGAGAAAATGAAAGAAAGCGAGCCTCCAAAAAAGCGCCAATATAATAATAAATTTCCGCATTTTTCATAATCATCCTAAATTAATCCATTCCTGGTCCCCCCCCCCCCCCCCCCCAAAAAAAAAAAGTTTTATCTAGTTATTTACGACTCGACAAACGCACCCATTAATTTTTTTTTCGGCTTTTTCGGCGTTTTGTCTTCCCCGTCGTTTTGATACCCATAAACACGTAAAAAAAAGAAAAGAGGAAAAAGAAAACGGATTGAGAAAGATGAATGGATGGATGGATACGTAAAGAGAGAGAGAGAGAGAGAGAGAGAGAGAGAGATAGATTCGTACAATATACGTGATAAATCAGAAAAAGATCGTTGGGCAAGGTTCGGAAAACGTTATCGGCCATTCGTGACAAACATAAGGAGCGTTACGCGTGAGGTCAGTGAGATGTAAAAAGAAAAAGAGCGTTAGTAGGTAGGTAGGCTCGTGGTGGTGAGCAAGTTCGTAAAGCTGATGTTATAACACCCATCAAACTGGCAATGGCGATAAAATGCCCAAAAAATAAATAAATCAGACGACGAGGGGTCTCAGGTTTAGCATAGAGGACATCCGCATTTCTTCCCCCTGAGTCCGAAGATCCGGCCCAGACTCCCCCCTCGCTTACGTCGAAGACAGACATCCGAGTCTCGCGACTTCTTTTCCTCGGGCACTTTGTCTGACGAAGAAGACGTTAATGAGGATGAAAAGTCCGTAGGTGGGAGACATCCCGCGAAAGCTTTGCGGTCGAAGCTCCGCTTTTCGCTGGAACTTTTCTTATGCAAGCCCCTTGCGATGCGCCGGGCGAAATTGCCGCTTTCGCCGCTCACCCCGCCTTCGGAGTCTGAGTCGAAGTCGAAGACGGAGATGCTCTGCTGGGCTTGCAGACGCCTTGGACTGGGACTGGGTGGGAGCGCAGAGGGGAGGAGTGACACTGGTGGTGTTGGCGGTGGGCCTGTCGCGTGGTGCGAAGCTGGACTGTTCTTGTTGTTCATGTTGCCTTTGTTGCTTTTGTTGCTTTTGTTGCTTTTGTTGCTGTAGAGCTGGGTTTTGTCTCGTAGGCTGAATGACGACGTGGTTGGTCTGAGCTCCTTGGGGGGCGGTGACGGGTAGACAGGGGAAACTGGGGCAGAGACAGATATGCTGCTCGACGATGGTGGCGGCTGCAAGGAAGATGGCCGACTAGGGGGTGCGATTGATGTAGAAACGAGGGTAGAGGATTTGCTGTTGCTGCTTGGTCTTCCGAGCTTGAGGCCCAGGTTCGACCTGCTTCCTCGCAGGAATGACGATCGTGGCGGCGGCGACAGAGGCGGCTCGCCGGTCAGCGATGAGATGCGTGGGGGTGGAGGCGGTGGGTGCCTTGGCGCCTGCATTGCTGGTACTTTAGGATAGATGGAATATTTCACGGGGTTTTTCTTTGGTGTCGATTGACAGGATGTAGTGTAAGTGGTCCCGTCTGTGCCGTATTCGTTGCATGCAGTTCTAACGGTACTATTCATGGCATCACCAGAGCGTTGCTGACCTGTTCCAGTCGTCCTGGTATACAGCTTGCGCTGTTCGGGCTGTAGTAGGTCTTGGTCTGGCATCTGAGACCTTCGACATGGTGACGATGCTTCGTCATCATACCAGAATTTGTCCCAGAGTTCACCGGCTGATGTGTTGTAAAGCCCATCCTCATCAAAAGACAGGTCCGAGTCTGACGCATCAGTCATTCCTGGTATGGAGCCGTTCGACGATCGACTCTCATTCGACTCATGGCGACTTAGTTTAGGGTAGGAGAAGTTGGTATTCAAGCTGGGCTTCCTTGGATATCTGGAACCTGCTCCCGCGACGTATGTGAGCACTTCTTTACTCTGCGACAGTATCCTCTCTCGTCTGGATGGTACGTAGGTGTTGGAAAACTCCATGATTGAGAATGACAATGTTAGAAGAGGTTGATGAAGTTCGTGCTCAATGCCGGTGTTCGTTGCGGAGGGGGACGGTCGTTTATACAACGACTATGGCCAAAAGCCTCCTGTCCCTCCAAGACAAGCCTGATACGGATGGATCCCGAAAGCCCTGTTGTACCCGTCGATCTTGAAACTTAATCCCTTAAGGGCCAGGCTAGACTTAACTAGTTGCTGCTGGAAAGGGTGCAAAGGCCAGAAAAAGAGCTCAGGAGCTGCTACAGTTCATAGCGAGGGGTCAGGGAGGGATAATAATAAAGTAGCGATGTGTGAAGAGACAACCCCTCTCCCCCTTCGAGTCGCGCTTCAGTGTTTAAGGTTTGTACATACTATCGCATGAAGGTGCAGAAACAGCAAGGGAGATTCTAGTGTTCACCCTCTTCGACTTTCCAATGGGGGGAGTGTGTTATGTGAGATCTCACATCCTACTTTTTTTCGATCCGATTCGTGCTTGGCAACCAGGCGGACCACAACGCCACAAGTAACGGCAACGGAATGACACCCACCCCAAACACGATAGGAAGCAATTACAATAGCTGGTGTACAGCGGCTGTTGGGGCGGGACAAACGATCTCGGGAAAGTATTAGAGATGACGATGTCACATTACATGTGATGTAGGTAATTACACATCCAGGTGGGATTCTCATAACTCGTTGCCATCGTGCGTTTGGAAGATCTCAAGCACAGATCAACAAGTATGCCACCGATGGATGGCCAGGAGAGAAGTGAATGGGCTTCAAGTCGACAGGGATGCGTATAAGGTAATATTCCTACCTTCCTCGTTGCTACGATCCACCGGGAGTCTAGACGCCAAACACACTGCATTTTTTCTCGTTTAAAAAGCAAACAAGAGCATGGGAGTGGGTGGGTGGGCGCTGCTTGGGATGGGTAACGCAACGGAAAGAATGTATCGGGAAGCGATCTTGGGTGGCCCATTCCAGCCACGCTCAATGTAACTCGGCCCTGGTTCGAGCTACCGTCGCATTGCTGTAGGGAAAACCGACTTCTCTGAAATGATGGATCAACAAAATAGGCATGTGTTGCAAGGGAAGGCGAGAGAATGCGGGCGATACCTAGAGGGAGGCTTCTTCTGCCTTCATAGAATGCGCCCATTCAGTATTGTCATCTAGAAAGGCCAGGGGCGCCACGATACCTCAACTGCTTGTGTCCGGCAGAGCAGCCAGTCTTGAAGAAGCTGGAGAATGTCCCGTTGCACACTATCTGGTCATGTAGAGCACGCATTTCTCGTGGTTGGGTAATAGTGGGCCGACACGGCAGTCCTTGGTTACTAGATCATCAAAGTCATGTCTATTCGATGCCACCGAGACATAAAAGGTGGCCGCCGACTCCGCGGCTATAAAGGGCAGGCTGTGGTTTTTTTGACATACGACCTTGAGCCCCGTTGGGGCTTGTAAGGGCTTGTAAGGGCTCGCAAGGGCTTCTAAGGGCAGGAAGGGCTTGTAGTGTAAGGGATCCGGCAGAATGGGTGATCGTCGGGCGTGTATACACATAGAGTAATCGCTGCTGTGTGGCATTCGTGGATTGTCTCAGATGCATGATCCAGGAACATACATGAACCCGAGTATCTTGAAGGTTTTTTGCCTCATTAAAGGCCATTCTGGACTATGCTCGCTTTTGTCGAGGTAGGTAGGGTAAGGTAGGTGAGCGACTTATGGGTCTGCCCTGTTCCGCTGGTCCGTTTGTTCAAGCACAACGATGCATCGGTAGAGCTTGGTTGTATCGCCGGCCAATTGTAACCATCAGGCCTCAAACAAGCCCGACTCGGTAGCACGGCTATCAACTGGGTTCAAGAGGTATTTGGTTCGCCCCTCCAATAATGCTGGGGCACAATGCTACCCACGGCAGAACACGGGAGTACCGAAATCGAAACACGGCATTGACGGCGGTACAGAGCTTGTGCCCGGGCTGCTGGGATACCATCTAGCCTAGTGTAGATCAGTAACGTACATGATACGATCGACAGGTAGCTCGATCCGCGGTTGCTCTGTGGCTTCAGCCCTGCGGGTTGGGGGTTCGGCGAACGTCTTCATCCCGTTCATATGACGTTCAATGACGAATGGTCGCCGACGTGTCTGGAAATGCTAGATATCAAGATTGATGTTAGTTTTATACAGACTCGAATGAGCGCGCCGGTGTTTCGGGCATACTTCATACCAAGTCTGAGTCCGGGTGTCATGAGTGATACTCTAGATGCAGGTACGGTATTTATTGAACCACAATGATGATGGTATCATCGGTATGAGGTCAAAGTCTGAAGTAGGTTTCGTATCACCTCTACCCGATGATTCTGGTGCGGTACGGACTGTATTTCGCGATATCATATGGACGGATCAATGCCACGCCTAAGTGAAAAGTGAGAATAATGAATGAAGTCGCATAAAGAAGCTCATTATCCCCGTGTGTTATGTTATGGGTACATAACCGAATACCTCATGGGATTTAGTCTGGCGAGGGAGTGGGCGATCGCTGACAGGGAGCATCGTGCACGGAATTTGCAGAGAAAATGTGATGAATGCGTGATAAAGGGTAGCAGGCGCGTCTGATACAATGGTTCCGCGACTATTTCACCTATTAAGATATGTCTCGGCGGAGGCGCACAACCTAGAGATCAGTAGCGGCGAAGAAGCTGGGCGATCGATTACATGGGCCGTAAGTGGTCTCATAGTGTATGTCTGGCTTCTCCTTGCGCAATAGGAGGCCGACTTGAAGTTGATCCGGAATCGCCAAAGAAGCCTCAAGAAGCCCATAGACGATCGGGGCTACCGGATTTCTTCATACTGGTCAAGCTGGCCAAGCTGGCCAAGCGGACTTGGGCGAACTCTGTGACGTACAGGTATTCTGGATGCCTCGCGATAGTCAGGTCAGTGTATCTTTCACGCTCCAGCTAGCACAAGCACAACTTAGGTCGCCGTCACACGACTCACAAATATGATAAAGTTACCAATGTGGCACCAGATAAGGAGGAACCGGAGTCTGGCGCAAAGCTTACCACAGGTTTTCAAAAGGATTGCCTCCACAAGCGAGGGAGGGAATATGCTTCCGTGACACTCCGGAGTAGCGGCTGTATCATGACTTTGAGCACGCCTCTGGGTCCTACAACAGGCGGTGCGTGACGGACTTACCTGGTATAGAGCCAGACCTTCTTCGCCTATTGAATGCCATGCGGGCGCTGAAACTATGCCCTTACCATCCGTGAAGGTTGGGCAGGATTCGGGCAGGATTCTACAGTTCCTGTCTTCTCAGCGCCTGCTGGGATGGACGAGTGATTGATACCTGACTCATAGACCGACCGGCATAAGCTCAATTATCACTTAGTCTGCCGGTTTTCAAGGCCAGGCTAATGCCACCGAAATGGGATTCGGGTACTTTGCGCCGCGTGTGAAGCGAAAATACTTTAACAGTTTGGCCGTACAATGAATGGGCAAGATATCCCGGGCTTGGATTGTTGAGCAAGCAGCGGGCCAGCGGCAGCAGAGCAGTATCCAAGAATCTAGCAGGCAGGAATATCCTGTGGGTCGATTCTTGTGGAGCCTCTGAATGCTCATTGGTAAATCTCAAGTCGCCAGGTCGCGTCTCCATGCCCTGCTTATGTAGCTCCTCTTTTAACTACATAGTCGTCCCTACGAGACGCTTATACTGTTTTGGCGAGATTTACGGCAGCATATATACTATGCTATGCGCAGACTATGTATTTAACAGGGGTTTAACTAGAAAGCGGCGGGGGGAACTAACAGCATCAGGCACCATTTCCGTCAACTTGCCAGCGGATTGCCAACTCATTCCTCTTGATTTTCGCCCATTTCCGTGGCCCATATTCCCTTACTTATTATGAACCTAGGATAGCCAGGAAGTATATAACTAAATCACCATAGGCGGAGTAGATAAAATCTCGTTGACGAAAATAAATTGAAACTGTAGAAACGAAACTGGAAGCAATCCGTATCTGTGCAAGACGTGCAGTGCAGCACGAGCGTGGGCAGAAGTGGGTCCGATAAGAAACCACACATGCTCATAGAAGCAACGCAACAAGAGATATATTGGCCATGGAATAAACCAACCAACGCCCTGTCCCATTGCAAAGGAAAACCAAAAAGCACATTCTAGGAATTTTGCGCCTTCATTCTACCTATTGACACATATTCGCCGTGCATCCCGGCTTTTTCAAGAGAATAAGTAGGCATATCTAGTTGAAATACCACTCCGCGATATTGGGGGACTGACAGGCGTGTGGTTTCTTATCGGACCCACTTCTGTGTGGGGTCATTATGGCATGTATTTCGTACCACGCGGATGGACTTCTACATGATGCACAGTCTGTAGATACAGTGTTATATCTACTTGGTCTCTACTGGTGTAGCGATTGATATCTACCTACGCGTATTACGTGGTGAACAGCCTGAGGTCATCGCGACCTTCGACGTACATATGTAGTTAGTACCCCCGATATCATTGTGGCACTTTCAGGGCTTCGCCCCCCCGCGCGCTAAGGCACTGCCTCTCCAGCGGGAGCAGCGTCCCTGGCTGTCTGCAGGTACTTGTAAACCGGTGCGATACGGCATACAACTTAAAGTATACCTCTTGAGACGCTCCGAGTAGGCGGTACGAAGCGTACATATCTAGTACACGACCTGGGTGGCTACTTCATAAATTTGCCCACTCTGTTGCCCACTCTCACAGAATTGTGGACAGCTCGACTATTTTTTGTCCCATTTGACTTGTTCGTAGTCGTAGTTAACGTTCCCATAGCCCATCTCCAATGTGCCATTGACCGGTGCAGACGTCCAACAATATACCTCAACCTGTCATTCTACCTCAGGCTTCATTCATGACACGAATCTTGTGGTGCCCGAACTTACCATCAGACCACCGGCAGCAGTGCTGCTGGGGTGTCTGTCCAGTAGCAGCATAGTGAGAGCGGAGGGGAAAGGCGGTGGTGCCTTGGGCATACACACCGGATTGGAACGAGCAACGAGCAAAACAGCCTGATATATCATATTTTTACTCGGAACGGCAAGAGCCAGAATAAGAGTGTGTGGTGATCGCGACTTCCCACTTTGCACGCGCCACGCAGTATGGTCAATTAGCAGAAACCCACGCGCCAAATTACCAGTACCAGTTCTGCTGCCACCGCTGCCACCGCTGCCGTTACAGACTACTGCCACTGCTGTCACTGCGCCACCGAATATTTTCCCATCGTGTTGCATCACCCAACCTCCTTCAACCACGTGCATGCGACCATCGTCAACACCCGCAATTCCGGTTATTCCGCACGCAATCTTTTTTTCGCACACACACACTCTGCCTCTAGTTATCGCCTCGTGCGCCTTGGTAGCATTTAGTGCGCCTTCATCTGAGGACACTGTTGCCCACCTTGTCGTCTCCGGCGCTTAACCCAGCCAGAGCGCGCGCGAAGTTGACAAACCCCAGCCTTATCAACCCTATTCAGGACCGTCACGATCTTGACGAACCTTCTCCTGTAATTCCATCATACCAGCGCCAGCAGCGCAGCTTCCGCCCTCATTCTCCTGCAACACCATCATCACCCGCCGCTGCGAGATCTACCCCCGTCATTCACCACAAGCTCCGTCGTATTTCCAACTTCTCCGCTACGCCTAGCCCTCAGCCTGAAGAGCTACAGAAGCGAGAATTTCCAGCCCGTGTCACTGTCGTTCCGGGTCCTACCGGTCGCTATACTCTCGCCGACGAGGTTCCCCAGTACCAACCGCAACCTAGTCGCCCTAAGATCACCCGGCATCTCTCACAAGGAAATATCAGCTCGGACACTGTAGAGACCTCAAGCTCTTTCCGCCGTCGTTCAGCAGACTCAAATCCTGGATCGCATCGAAATCCTTCTTATCCGGCTCACATCTCAACGAACACTCATAACGCCATCCTTTACGCGTTAGAAGCAACGTTGAGAGGTCCTAACCCTATATCCACTGATAGCACCGAGGAGTTTTCACAAATGTCGGACCTCATTGGTGGAGGAGGCCCTGCCGCCTCAAATGGCCACGGTAATGGCCATAATAACGACCTGTCGTCTGGTCGTACCGGCCCCGCCCGATCTAACGTTGCTTCGCCCCTTGGGATTAGAGGACCTAAAGCCATTATGCAGCAACGCGCCGAACGGGAGGCACGACAACGTGAAGAACGAGAGCGACTAAAGCGAGTGCACCTCGAGACTGAAGCCCGGCTGCAAGAAGATGCTGCAAGACGCGAGGCGGAACGCAGAGCTGCCGAAGGCGCTCCCGAACACCCCACTGAATCCCGAAGAGCCACCGCTGCTGGCGTTGGACCGTCTGCTCCAGGACGACCCATCGATCCCGTTTCTACTCGCCCAACCGGTGATAATAATGGTCGCACAGGCGGATCAAAATCGCTTAATGTGTCCTTGCCGACGCGCAACGAAGCAGGTCCGTCGCGACCTGGACAAAGCATTGCAACGCCCGGAGGTCCCGGAGTTAACTTGGGTCAACCAACTGGCCCTCAGCCACCGGCTGGAGAGTTCTCCGCCGCTATCGGCCGAGGACGAAGTGCATTCCCACATGCATTCGAACGCTGGGAGACACTTTCGGCTCACTGGGAAGGTCTGACCAGCTTTTGGATTCGTAGATTGGAGCAGAATGCTTCCGAGATTCAAGGCGATCCGATCGCCCAACAGTTGTCTCGACAGGTAACCGATCTCTCATCTGCAGGTGCCAATCTGTTTCATGCTGTAGTTGAACTCCAACGATTGCGCGCCTCGTCGGAGCGTAAGTTCCAACGATGGTTTTATGAGATGCGTGACGAGCTCGAACGTAATCATGAAGTATCTGCGATGCTTGAAGCGTCACTGGAAGAAGAGCGTCGTAGTAGGGCAGATGCAATTCGCCAAGCTGTTGATAATGAGCAGGGCTCTTCCAAGCTGTATAGGCAATTGGCGGAAATGCGTAAGGAGCTTTCAATCTCGAAGGAGGAAGCCCGCCGTGCTTGGGAAGAACTTGGCCGACGAGAGCAGGAGGAACGTGATCGCATTACCTCCCTCCAACTCGGCCAACCCACCATCGTGGGAGGCGTACAGGTTGTGCCCATGAACCAGGGCGTCAATCGAGTGAACACTCAACGTGATCCTCGCTATGCGCAGCAGGATGTGCAAGATTTCGCAAACGTCACCTCGTCGCGCTCCACACGTGCTGAGCAGAGCCAGGCTCCTGCGGTCGGAACCATCACAACCTCTGGTGGCCCAATCCAGGCTTTGCAGACTCCTGCGTCCGTCACCCATCAGCAAAGCTACGCCTCAGAAGGAACAATGAGCGAAGGTGAGTACATTCGTGACACCTTCGGTCAATACATCCTGGATACCCGGGGCCGAAAGATTCCGTATAATGTGCCATCGGATTCTGACGTATGAGCAGAAGGATTCGAGACACCTGGAACGCAGCCTGGTGTTCATGTTGCGCCTGTCTCTGTGCCTCAACCATCATATCCTCCCACGGCCGACTACAGCGGTAGCGGATTTTCAGCTACCGGATGGGAAGAAATGCCTCAACATGGTCATGAAGCGTCACGCCTAAGTGATGTGCTCGAGGTAGAAGAGGATGGTAGCCGTACCAGCGCAAGCCAACTGGGTCGACATTGATAACCTGCATTAGAGGATGAGTCGTACTTTTTGTCAGCAACTGCGACCTTGAACCGCTCATAGGTCGTCAGCTATTTCCTTAAGTCTAATCCCAAGTTTTGGGAGGGGCAACGTATGTTGTGAGATACCCGATACCGGCACTCCAAAATGACTCCCTCGGAGGCATTTTTGTGTTGCACGCCTCAGTATGCTAGGGGTGGAAGTGTTTTTGTTGTGTCATGTTTGTTTCGAGTTTCTTCGATGATAGCCGGACGAGCGCTACATGCAGATCAGCTGTAGCCAACAATGTGTCGACACGGCAAGCTCCATGGCGAGCATCGGATTGTATTCGCAAATGACTAGATCGCATGGCGAGTTTCTTTCGGTCCAGCAAAGGCTTCAACATGGCAGGCTCAATATCGAGCATCGGATTGCCTTCGCGGATGATAAGCCTTCGTCGCGACTCTCTTGTGATTAGCTGCCCTCGACCATTGAGGAAGACGTATGGGAATATCCCGTTGGACGATGGATGATCATTAGACTGCATCGCGAGTCTTTTGTTATTAGCTCCTCTTACTTTATTTTTCCTTTTTTTTCCCTTCCCCTCAATCGTTGAGGAAGACGTATGGAAATATCCCGATGGACGGTGGATGATTAGACTGCATCGCGAGTCTCTTGTCATCAACTTCTCTTGCTTTGTTTTGTTTTCTCCTTCCCGTCAAAGGTTGAGGGGGACGTATGGAGATATCCTGATGGATGATGGGAATGATGATTCTGATGATGATTCTGATAACTCTTGTGGAGGCTGACATCTTGCGAGGAGGTAATGTTGCAGATGAGGCAAGGAACTTGGCCTCAATCAACCAGTCAACCTAGTCCCTCCCGTATTAGATGTGTATGATAATGAGGAACTGAGAATAGCCGGTCAGGATTGGCTTCAAGCCAACCATGTGCGATACCTACTATGCAGTGTAATACTACCAAGATTTGCTAACATTCCTGGCCCGGGACCCTGGGCGCATGATGGCATGCATACCCAGGGCCCGGAATTTGTCGTCTGCTGAATGCTGAGTGTTGAATGCCGGTGATTTTCTTAACGTGAGGATGCGAACTTCAATGCCGATTTAGTAGGTAAGTAGATGAAGAGGTATGGTAGAAGTGTATGCGTGGTAAGACATACCTCGAGGAATCAGGTAAATTGCAGGAAGACCTTAATGTGCGGCAGGTACTGGATACTTGCCTCGGTTTGACTGGGGTCGGTCGGTACGTACCGAGGTGATGCAAGGGGGAGGTAGGTACCTACGTCATCGGTTGCGCAACAGGTTGTAATTAAGGTTCACGTTTGGCCCTTGGGGATCTACGATTGCGGCGTGCCGGCAGGTACGGACGTACGTATCGACGTATCAGCCCGCCGATAAGGAGGTGGAGCTATCCAGGCGCTAAGCGGCGCAGCTATCCTAATTGGCCATAGCGCTGTTGCATTATGTGATGCTGCATTATTACTTGGTTATCTATGTACCGGGGCAGGTTCAAGGTGACCTGACTTACCTACCTACGGGACTTCTGAAGCTTCAGCATCTTTGCAGCAAACAGTAATATCTGCTGCGACCGGCAAGATGTCTCGCTCGCTAGCATCCTCGAGATCGCTTCTACTACGGCCTCTGCTGCAGCCCCAATCGCCGCGACAGGTGTGCCAACGCCTACCCTTCTCGACCAGACATGCCTCCACTCCCACCTCCGCGCCTGCCGTAACGGCCGACATGCCCGCCCTCCTGACGTCCAGTACATCTCGATGCGCCCGGACTCCCTCGTCCCAATCCACATCACCCTTTTCAATGGGCGGCCGGAGTCAGCAGTGCCGCTACAAGATGAAGACCGTTGAAGAGGCCCGCAGTCGGTACCGGACGGGGCCATTCTCATGGAAAGCGGGCGTACTCTTCGTGCTGGCAGGCTGTGGCCTCGTCTGGTACTTTGAATCAGAGAAGAAGCGCATGCAGAGGCAGCGCATAGCTGAGGCTACGAAGGGCGTCGGCAAGCCCAAGGTCGGCGGAGAGTTCCATCTCGTGGACCATGAGGGCAGGCCATTTTCTAGCGAGAATCTGAAGGGCCGGTACTCTTTGGTCAGTTCATGCCTTTGTCATTGTATAATCTGGAACTAGAGGCTAATTTGTCGAGTTGGGATCGCAGGTTTATTTTGGCTTCACGCATTGTCCCGACATCTGTCCTGACGAACTCGATAAAATGGCACGAATGTTCGACCTCGTTGAGGCTCAAGTGCCCGGGGCTGTTGCGCCAGTGTTCATCACGTGTGACCCGGCGCGTGACGATCCCAAGGTGTTGAAGACATACCTTGCTGAGTTTCATCCCAAATTCATTGGTCTGACGGGCACCTACGACGAGATCAAGGCCGTCTGCAAAGCCTACCGTGTCTACTTCAGCACGCCTAAAGAGGTCAAGCCAGGCCAGGATTACCTTGTTGACCACAGCATCTACTTCTACCTTATGGACCCCGAAGGCGACTTTGTCGAGGCGCTGGGTAGACAGCATAGCCCCGACCAGGCTGCCAAGGTGATCTTAGACCATGTAAAGGACTGGAAGCCTTAAGTCTCGAAAGATTCCATAATGAGAAAAAGATGGCGATTCTGAACTCATCTGGCTCGATAACAGCGTCAGGTCGCCTCCCGCCTAGTCTTTGACACTCCTAGGCCGGACGGTCATTGGTCATTGGCGGCCATGAGGAAACAACCTGTATTATAAGGCAACACCCCTCGAACGTGACATTACATCTACCTAGAACTACGACGTGATAGTCGAGCCACAACTCGACAATGTACATCATTTAAGACATGATTTCCTTGAGACTTGGTCATTGAGAATTGAAACACAATAAGAGCCAGCTATTGAATTTACTCGCCTGGATCATTCGACTTTATAGGTTTTTATTCTTCCCTCCGGTTCAGTTCCCTCAGTCCCAGAGTTGTAGGGAGGGAATTGGAATTACATAATCCTATATGGCTCCACTTTTCCCTTCCCGCTAATACTGCTTGTTTTTGGCCTTCAAGAACATCCAAGAACATCTTCCTGTTTGATTCTCGCCAATCGGTATTTCGGCCCTATGACCCATTCATTTCGGCAACCTACTGTGCTATAGGCCCGTAAAATCATCAACCTACATTATTCCAATGTGCTCAGAACAGGTAGGTGATATTAAATAAGAGTGGCAGAATCCGGCCGGGAATCGATGGTGGTCTGAGATGGCATAGGAAGCCGAGTCGTGAGTCAGTTCCGAGATTTGCCTACTGATAGGCTAAATAATTACCAGGTGGAAAGCCATCCAGATTGATTGCCGCGGGAAAACACATCCCGTCGAGAATTTGGTCCCCACCCCGGAATCCTGAAATAAGAGGTACCCAGCCGAACGGAATATTTATATGGACCATACCTACATGTATTTCCGTCCACATTCCTCCGCGCACCCCCTCACGATACAACATTCCAGCCCTTCGGAGCCCAACAAACCCCCCGGCCGGCATGACTTTACGGTGAATCTAGCGATCCACTCCTGTCTCTCTTTTCTACCAACACTCCGAAATGAGATCGCTCAGCATCTCCCGGCCTTTGGGCTCCATCGTCCGGTCCCACTCTCATTTACATTCACTCTCGCAGCAAGCCCGTACCTTTGCGGCGCTGTCTCATAAGAAGAGGGCGAAAACCGGAACCACCAGTATTGGCGGCTCTCTAGGTCCGGGATACCATGGGCAGTTTGTGTTGGCACGCTCGCTCACTATAGATGGAAAAAACTTAGACTCTACGTCGCGAACAGCTCCTCCCTTCGCTTTTGCTTTCGAGTATGTTGTTTTCATCAATCTCTTATCATCGCACTCTCTGATTCAGAAGTCTCTATCATTTTGCACGGATATACGGGGGTCATGATTAGGCCATCTTGAGATACCATCGTGGTCTTTGACAAGAGAGAAGCTAACATGTGTGGTGCGCAGTATTGATGGCGTTCTGCTGCACGTCGCTAAGCCAATCCCAGGCGCGACAGAAACGCTCAAGTATCTACAGCATCATAATATCCCATTCATTTTGTTGACGAATGGCGGTGGCAAGCATGAGCACGATCGCGTCCAGGACCTGAGTGAGCGTCTTGGTGTCCCATTATCGACGGACAACTTCGTACAATCTCATACGCCGTTTCGAGAGCTAGTAGACACAGCTTGGGGAGAGCATCCCGATGGACTGGGAGAGAAGAACATTCTTGTCACGGGCTCCAATCCAGAAAAGTCACGTCTCATAGCCGAGACGTACGGCTTCAAGTCTGTGATCACCCCTGCGGACATCCTGGCCGCGCACCCAACCGTATTCCCGTTCGAGACGATGCTCAAGTCGCACTACGCAGCGACGGCACGCCCATTGCCCTCGCCGAACCCCAAAGTCGATGCCATCTTCGTCTACAATGACCCGCGGGACTGGGCGCTCGACACGCAGATCATCCTCGATCTCCTGCTGTCCGAGGGCGGCGTCCTGGGTACGTACTCGCCGAAGAACGGGCGCGCCGAGCACGAGAATTACGGCTGGCAGACCGACGGCCAGTCAGCGCTGTACTTTAGCAACCGCGACCTCTTCTGGAGCGCGACCTACCACCTCCCGCGCTTTGGCCAGGGCGCCTTCCAGGCCGCGCTCGCGGGCATCTGGCGCCAGATCACGGCCGGAAAGGCAGAGATGCGACGAACGACTATTGGCAAGCCATACGCGCGGACGTACGAGTATGCGGAAAGGGTACTGGGCCACTGGAGGACGGCGCTGCTGAAACGCAGTGGCGATGGCAGTGCGGACCCTGCGGTTGAGGCTCGACCGCTTAGTCGTGTCTATATGGTTGGCGATAATCCTGAGAGTGATATCCGCGGTGCCAATGAGTTTGCTAGTCCACGGGGCACGCAGTGGTCTTCTCTCCTTGTGCGCACGGGTGTCTGGAGCAAGGAGCGGGATGGCGAGCCGAGGCATAAACCTACTGCTATCGCGAATGATGTTAAGGAGGCGGTTGAGTGGGCGTTGGAGCGTGAGGGTTGGCGATGAGGTTTTTGGTGGGCTTGACTTGGCGGACTGGTGGACTGGCGACCTGGCAGATGAGAGACGGGAGATATCGTGAATCTCATGAACCCGGTATCTTGCCGGGTGCCCCGGAGACACGCAAACTCTTCTGATGAAGGTGGCACGGGATTCGTGTTTGGCTATTATCTTGCTGATACCTTACATATGACCGGGCGAGCATCTCAATGCGTTAACCCTTAGTGTCCTTGCTCCGCGACGTAGGCAAACGCAGCAAGAGCTTGTCTCACTACAGGCTGTAGACACCACACATCCTCGTTCTAGCTGATACGAGGGTTTGCACACTATTACCTGCATGTGACTTAAATACCTCAATGTTTTTTTTCGGCGAGACAGGTTTGTTTCTACAGAATAGGCAAACGTAGCAACACTTGTACAGAAAAACAAGACGTTCAACACCCGTTTCGTGAAAAGGCTCTCTGATGCGATGCTATAGAAAAAGTACGAATACCTAATCGTATCAAAGGCTTGCTATAATAGATAACAGACAGAGTACAAATGCAAACGACATCGTTTGATAGTTCTCCGGAAAACAGCAGGTTTTATGATTTTGTTCTGTTTCTCCTGCATGGATGGAGAAGAGAAAAGTGAATAATAACCTCAAAAAACGATGACGACGACGATGTCTTGGCGTTTTTTGTCCGGACAGGTCACAGGGCTACATGACAGACAAACTTTATCCATACGGAATATATGGCGGCTGCCGTTGCTCGCATCATGCATCCCGTTCCGTCATGTCGGACGTAACCTTCTGATCGACCTGCCTACCTATAATTTTCCTCTTACCACGTGCTCTCTCTACTTTATGGGTAGGAATCTATCTCATCCTGGGTTAAAACTCTGTTTTACATACCTGAGGTAAGAGACGAGACGGTTTGCCTTCTCTTGTCCATCAGTACATGTAGTTTTCGTATTACTCCAACGCACACGTTACTTGTGGATTTCCCGAAAGATAAGATTGTGTTGTCTCCGTCTTTACCCTATCGTGATGCGGAAAAGAATGTTAGAAAGGCCAATTTGCGGAGCGGGTTTTATTTGATTGATATGACGTTATATAATGTGAGCAGAAGCAGGCAGGGTTAGGGTTTCTATCTAGACATGATATGACATGACATCCCATACTACAAAATGTAAAAGCGCATTCCGTACGGACTACAGCGACCCGTCCACGACCCCCACGACCCCCACGAGTATTCAGTTGTCCACGTGTTTTGAGCACAGGGAAAGGAGAGGGCTTCTGAAGATTCCATTGTGCTTCGTACTTGCAGTCTCCCGCAACTCATTATGTAATAATGTATCGAGACTAACCAAAACAGCAGAACCGAGGGGTTCCAATCTCAGGTACGTACTTGCGCTGCTCAGATCCCCGGCCTATCCAGAGTTCGGCCATGTCGCCAACAAACTCTAAGGCACGGTGGCCGGGCAAAGCAGTAGGCTAGGTAGGTAGGCAACAGGGCTAAACTCAGGTCAATCAATCAGTGACTAAACCTGACATTGGAGCCGGTCCTTTCACATGCGCCCGCAATTTCACCCTTCACACACACACCTACAGTCCGTACACTGCCTACGTACTATTACTTACTTATCATCATTACCTGGCCTACCCAGTCCAGACAGGTAGTTTTGTCTTCCTACACCTCCTCAGCACTCCAGGGAATGTAGTTCGCTAGACACCGTCCACGCTGACCGCGATCCGACGATCCGACAATCCAACGACTTGGGTCCTTTGCCAGTTCGTCCCCAGTCACATCACGAATGGTGCACAGCAGAAACCGGCGTTGGGGGAATCAAGTCTTGAGTCTTGAATCTCCTGACACGTAACCTCGCACCACTGTTTGCTAGTGGCACCCATCGATTCTCCCCGCCTTGTCGCCGTCTTAATACTGGCCAGGCCGCCCGGCTCAGTCAAGATGCCTAGTTCCACGCGGAATCCCCTCTCGGGCCCAGCACTGCCCCTCCGATCAGCCATGAAGCACGATGACGATGGGGAGAGGGCCCCCGACTCGAGCACAGCCTCGAGCATCAAAGGTGTGTTTATTATATTCTCCTATCAACATCACAATGCCATCATGGACTGGCCCTGCATTTGAATCAATTGCTCTCTATCTATTTACGTATGTGTACCGCCTGAACCCTTCAGGTCAGATCTACAAGCGATTGGTCTGGGCAATGCGCTCTCCTTTCGACCGTCGCATTGCCTGTCAAGCGTCGGCCGTCGATCATTTCCTTTTCTCTAATTCTTATTGGGGAGTGTATGGGGCCCCCTCATCTGCACGTACCAGCAACTTTCTAGAGTAGAAGAAGACCCAGGAACCAAAGTAATTGCTATACATATATCACTGCCTCCCCGAATTGGCCCTTTCAGTCTGCCACATCTGTTTTCTCCGAGACAAAGATACTCACTAGCTCCCAGCCGTGCAGATTGCCGAGCCCGAGCCCGAGCCCGACAGCTTCGAAGAGGCTCTGCCTAAGAGGCAATTCTCCGCGGGCATCGCGAAGCGTCTCAGTGGCCGCTTTCCCGTGCCCGCTGTCGGCTTCTCTAGGTTTTTGCCCAGTCAAACCAGCTTGGAACCATTTAATGGCCTGGGAGGGGCCGCATCGCCTCAAGACGACTCACCGCAATCGCAAACCCCTCGCCGACACCGAATTGATGTCGTAGGCGAGAGGATTATTGCTCAAGTCACCGAGTGGATTCAGAGCGAGCGGTCCAAACAAAAGAATAGGAAGTCGAGGAGGGTATACCGAAGGCATCACCCAAAATCCGATGTCGACGGACTCGAGGAATCGATCACCCGAGCGAGGAGGCTGTCGACCGACTCCCAATCCAGCGAGGTTTCTCTAGATAGACTCCAGAGAATCATTGACGATAGCATGACCTCTTTGGGATTGAATGCCGTACCTCACTACAGTCCCAGACTAGGTAGGAAGTCCCAGCGACGTCGTCCGGCCATACTGCACAGGACCGCGTCATCCGACACCGACTTCTATGATGGGGATGTGTTAGTGCCTAGTTGTGATGGAGTACTAGATAACTCGAAGGCACTCAGCTACACGGGTGGAGATGCTGCAAACGAAGACACTGCATCGGCTTTGAAACGGACAAGTGAGAAGGAATATCAGGCATGGCTGACATTCAAAAGCGAGATCATTCGCCTCACGCACACTCTCAAACTTAAAGGATGGAGACGTGTACCCTTGTCCGATGGTCATGCCATATCGGTGGAGCGTCTCAGCGGTGCTTTGACAAATGCAGTCTATGTAGTCACTCCCCCGGCGGAGTTTGTGGATAGGTCGGAAAGCGGTAGGAAGAATCCGGCCAAACTGCTGCTTCGAGTCTACGGCCCCCAGGTCGAACACATCATCGACAGGCCCAACGAATTAAGTGTACTACGGCGGCTTGCTAGAAAGAAAATTGGACCGCGGCTATTAGGGACGTTCGAAAATGGGCGTTTTGAACAGTATCTCAACGCCGTCACGCTCACTGCCGAGGACTTGAGAGACCCCGACACGTCAAAACAGATTGCAAAGCGAATGAGGGAGCTACACGACGGCATGCCACTACTCAGGGAAGAGAAAGACGGCGGACCGGCAGTCTTGAAGAATTGGGATCATTGGCTCACTAGGGTCTCGCAAGCCATTAGCTTTCTGGACAAGAAGATTATGGCTGGGAACCTAGGGCCGGTAAAGAATGCGGCCGATGCCTGGAAACGGCGTGGCTTTATTTGCGGCACTGATTGGCCTACCTTTAAGGCTATGTTTGACAAATATCGTCAGTATCTCTTTGACGCCTACGGAGGGCCCCAGGTTGTCCGGGACCATCTCGTGTTTTGTCACAATGATGTAAGTCTAAAATGTAGAGTTTAGAACTCCTCCGAATTTGCTACTGACTCATTTCAGACTCAATACGGCAACATCCTGCGAGTTCGGCCTGATGATAAGAAATCACCGCTGCTGCAGCCCAACTATGAACACAAGCAATTGGTCGTTATTGATTTTGAGTATGCCTCCGCAAATGTTCGGGGTTACGAATTCGCCAACCATTTCACGGAGTGGTGTTATGATTACCATGATGACAAGACACCATTTGCCTGTAACGTTGACAGATACCCAAACCCAGACGAGCAGTACCGGCTCATCAAAGCATATGTTAACCACCGGCCGGAGTATCCGCATCCCGGCGCTTCACCTCCGGCCCTGACGCCACTTGCTACGCCGATCATGGGTCCTTCGACGCCGTCGCTCGGCCCAAGTGCTTCAGCTTCAACCAGCTCCCTTGCGGAATTCATGCTGGACGCTCGTGTTCCACCGGGCGGGTGGAAGGAAGAAGAACAGCGTCGAGAAGAGCAAGCTGAAGAACAGATCAAATCATTGATAGAAGAGACCCGACTATGGCGTCCGGTCTGTAGCGCAATGTGGATCGCCTGGGGTATCATGCAAGCCAAGATCCCCGGATTCGATCCAGAAGAACGTTGTTCCGAAGACGTCCAAGATGCCCAGCCAAGTGTGGCTAGCGCTGCTGCTGCTTCTGTCGAAGAAGAAGAGGGTGACCCTCTTGCTTTCGATTACCTCGGGTATGCGCAGGAGAGAGCGATGTTTTTTTGGGGAGACTGTGTTGAGTTGGGGCTGGTGAAGCTGGAATGTCTACCGGAAAATGTGCAAGAGAACAGTAAGTTGAATCATCCAAGAATGTCCGTGTTATTGCTCGACATTAGGCGGATTGCTGACTTTGGATTGTGCAGTCAAGTTCACGCACTACTAGCGATAATGGTATGGAAATCGTGGTCGTTTTAAGATATTCAGTGCGAAGACATGCGAAATTGGATATCGGGGCAGTAGCTTTCCAGGCTCTGGCCATAACATGATTAACAACAGCCGGGGAAACATACATATTACAGCAAACTTTGAATACTTGCAACGTTATCAGGATTCACTCAGACTTGACTTGGTTTGTCTTGGGAGAATGTGAACTGTTCGAGTGAGAGTCCGCTGAGTGTGTTGAGTGATCGTGCTTCTCATCTAATGTCGGGAGACGGCAGTTGCCTTTTCGGCGGGAAAGTCTTCCTCGATCAAGCCTCCCTTTCTCTGCAGTAATGGTTCGACCGTCGGAGCCATCGGGCAGGGAGTTTTCATCGTAGATAAGACCGAAAGGAATTCTTTGCGGGGTCTTTTTTTTTTTTTTTTTTTTATAAAAAAAAGGTTCGTTTCACTCGCTATTATTGGAGATGCTGGGATTGACTTCACAAACGATTAAAAGTTTTTTTTTACTTTTTTTTTTTTTAAGCAAGTCGTTTCACTGAACCCTCGGATGAATTGGAGGAGGTATGGAGACGCCCTTATCTACGTGGAACAAGCTAAGATGATTCGAAAACGTCTTTTTTTTTTTTTTTTTTTTTTTTTTTGGTTGGGAAGGGTTCGTTATCCTGCTCGTCATGTAGGGGAGGAGGGCTATCTTTTCTTTTATGGAACTTTAGGGGGGAAAAGTTCGGAGGAGATGGAGAATCCGAGGGCCATTTAATATCTACCGGTGCGGGTAGGGATGTATGTATGTAGGTTACAGTTAACTTGGATGATCCCGAGGCAGCAAACGTGGGGCGGGGTTTTTGAGACTCTCCGGGGGGACGGGGGGGGGGGGGAATTTTTCATGGATAAAATGGGGAAGTGAGTGAATGTTAGGTAACTAGGTTAGTTATCGTTGGCAATGTTTCGAGTTTGACCGCATTGATTCTGTGTGCGATGGATATCTAGATGAAAGTCTACGGCTATGAGCGATGTAGGTATTCTGTGATTCTAGTGAGGGCGTGGAGATAAGTTATCTATCTAGGGTATGTCGGATTCAATCCATCTATTAATGCCAAATTGTGAGTGCGTCGCGTAACGAACTTCACTTCACTGATCGATTTTTTTTTTTTAGACATGGCATGGAAAATACAGGGAGATAGCCCTCGTTGTCATTCAGCAAAGTACTGGGGCATTAAGTCTAGTCTAGGTACCCATCTTGATAGGGACTCGTGATCTCGATGATGATGATGATTATCTAGACTATGTGGTTACCTAATTTCGTAACTACCTATTATTTACCCTTTTGCTTCTCATCTCCCTGACTGGGGGAGGGGCGCCGGCTTTCTTTTTTCAATGTTCATGGGACCCGGAAATGATGTCAAATTTTGATTTGGGGGAACCTTTTTTTTTCAGCGGTGTGCGCACTTGTTGTATGGACATGGCTTTGAGGGGGGAAGACACTTACTCTACATAACTTACTGGAAGGGTATGTAGTTATGTGGTATATAAGTTGTTTTTGTTTTGTTTTTTTCAGCTGGGGCCGGCACGGGCGTCACCCCTGTGGCTTGTCTTGGTGTATTGGATAGGCTATTCTTTTTATTTATTTATTTATTTTTTATTTTTTGGGGGGCCGGTTTCATGTCTGGAATGGGGAGGGGGCTTGGGAAAAAAAATCGTATGATTTTTTTTTTTTTTTCGTTAGTTACTTTTGTTTTCTGCCACCAAGGGGGAAAAGAAAGGAAATGGGGCTTGTTCTGAAGACAAACGTATGGATGGATGGATGGGTGGATGGATGGATCCCGTTTTACATACGAACCCTACATATGGTAGGAAAAAAAAGTGACGAACGAATTAGATAGATGCCTTGGTATGTATGTATGAATGTATGAATGTATAGATCGGGGCTTTTGTTTGTTTGTTTTCGTTTTTTTTTCTTTCGATTTCGGTTCAAGCGAATAATAGTGTTCCCATGGGCTTGACGATGACAGAGAGAAAGAGAAAGGACAGGCGATTGGAGTACGATAACTACAGGATGGGGGAAAGTCAATGCATGGGAGCTGTATCATGCCCGTTTATTGGGTAGGGAATTAGACAACGGGACGCCTCCGGAACCGTTTTGTAGGGCTGGCTTTTTACATGCGTAGTTGGTTATTGCGCTCTGTGTGGAGTGAGTGAGTGTACAGAAAAGAAAAAAGAAAATAAAGTAAATGAAAAAAAAAAGGAAAACACCACCTAACAAGACAAGAAGTGACACTTGTACGGCAGATGTTCGGATGATGTACGTACGATGCAGGTCTTGGGCATGGAAATATCTCCTCCCCTCCCCCCAATTTGGGAATGCCAACACTTGGACAGGTGACATCCGGTTCTTTGGTGAAGACTTTGGGGTCCTGTTCAACCGTGGTTGGGGTTCGTGCGTGTTGTGTTCGAAGGAACTTGTGCGTAGAGGTATAGGTATAGGTATACATCTACATCTACATCTACTTACACCTACACCTACACCTACACAAGCCACCCTACATACCAATACCATGACAATGGTTACTGGTAACTTTATCGACAAAACTTAATAACTAACTAATAATACCCACGTAAAGGAACAGGCGGTAAGGCGACTCAAGTATCTGATATGTTCCCTTTCCCTTACCTCGTGGCCTTTTCCAAGCAAAAGGCCCCCTCCCCCCTTCGGCACGAAAAAAACCGGCAACCGGCTTCCCAGAGAGAGAAGAGAAAAAAAAAGGAGGGAAAAAGAACCCCAAGAAGCCAGCGTAAACTTCTTTTTTTTATCATACGAAGATGGGAACAAAAAAGGGCATAAATATACACAACACTTCACACCGGTTGGTTCAAGGTTCCCTCTCCATGGGTTCCTCTCCCTCCACCCAATACAACCTTGTGTGTGTATGTGTGTGTGTGTATGGGTATGGGTAATAGGTATGGGTAATGGGTATGGGTATTGGGCATGGGTGGGTGTGTATATGTGTGTGCGGCTAATATTTCTCCGTATGCCCTGAATGGTTGCACGCCTGATGATCGTTTTCCTTGGCTAGGGGCGATCGCTCTCGCGCGTTGACGGTCGATCATCGGGCGCTTGTTGTGGCGGGCCAAGTACATACATAGTCCAAGTAGTCAAGTAGTCAAGTCAAAGTTACATAGGTAGTATCTACGTAGTATCTAGTATCTAGTCCCCGACTGGCAAAAAGAAAAGAAAAAAAGTCGTATCAGAAACGGGGGGAAAGAAGCCTTACAAGGCAAAGATTCAGCCAAATGTGGCTTTCGATTGATAACCATAACCCCCCCCCTGGTCGAACCTTTCACGTATGAGTCGGCACTGGGGATTTTCTTTTATACAATACACTCGCGACAGTTCATCAGTAACTTAGTCAGGTATGTATGTAGTTACTCTTTTTCTCTCACGGTCGGTCGTTATAGTCATCGTCACCGCTTCACCTCGTTACTTTTCTATGTAGTTATGAGACTGACATGTTCCATCGGCCGTTGATAGCATCAAATGTCATTATTGATCTATCTATCCTAGGTACTTTTCTTTTCTTTTCTTTTCTTTTTTATTTTTTATTTATTTTATAACACACAAAGAATCCAGACGTTCACGTAGAATGGGAGGAGGAGGAGGGAGGGACCAAGTATCTAGGATAGGAAGGCTGAAGAGGTCCCCGGTGTGACGGCATTCGATTGAATCAGAAGAAAGGGAAAAGAAGAAAAGGAGGTTCAGGTTCAATATTGCCAACTTTGAACTCTCCGCCTAGACACGCAGCGCCCCCGAGCTTGCGGGTAGTTGCCCTCCTATCAATCAGTGTAGATCACCCACCCTTTTCCCCCTAGAGCTTGTCGTATGATTGGCAAAGCTGGAAGTGCTTTGGAGGGTGGTACGCATCGTGTCGTCCACCCAGCCTTTGGGGTTGTTCGGGTGCTGAGCAAATTCTATAGAGAGGTACATATAGCGAAGGAGGTAGACGGTAGACGTTAGACGGTAGACGGTAAAAGAGAAGAAGAAGAGGGAGATGGAGCATTTAGTTTGCACTAGATACTCGCTTACCATAACCGAAAACAAGCAAATCTCCCTCACGTTTTCCAACTGGTCGAATGAACTCACCGACCAAATAAATGATATTTGATGTGGTTTTCGGTATACATACGCAGTTGTTGGTACTTTTGTACATGTCGATTGGAAAAGGCGGGAGGCGAGTAAAAATGACACGATACGATACGACACGACACGATACTAGATATCGAAAGTACATACATACAAAAGAAGACGCCGAGACGCCGAATCCTCACTCACGGGGTAAAAAGAGAAAATTGATAGTCAAAACCCATCCATCATGGTTCTTTTTCTTCTAACCCGACACCTCTTTTCCCTTTCGCCCCACCCCCCCTTCCCATTTCCTCTATCTCTTCCCGGAATGGACGATAGATCACAACAGCCCGTTTATGATGTGTTCGATTTTCTTTATTTTTTCTTTATTTTATTTTGTGTTTTCCATTCGGGGGGGTGAGGAGACTGTCTAAAACGTGTATTTATTCCAAGGTTAGGTTTTTTCAAGGAACCTTTGTTAATGTAATGTAATGTCTTGACTTGACACCATACACCCACCTTCTCTCTCTCTTTCTCTCTCTCTTTCTCTCAAAAGCCGAGACGGGGGAGGAAAGAGGCGCTTGGGATCAACTATATTACTCGAAATCATGGGTCTATTTCTGTATGGTCTGGTTAACGATTCGAGCTTACGGCTGACCTGACCTGAACCTTTTGCGCCCATTCTCTCCCCTCCCCGTTTTGGATAACGTGGTCAACCCCCCTGCTTTGTATCGCTACGCAGCCGGAACAGCCTTTCGGTATTGCGGTGATATTATTACCTACTACCTACTACATACACCCTCATCTCTCAGTCCCAATAGAGACCCGTTAAGTTAGAGGTAGATTCTCTCTTTATCTGGATGAGTTAGTTAAGCTAGTCAGTTATGAAAAGAGGGAGAGAAAATGAGCGAGGGCAGGGTAAAGTCAGTGCCGGGCAATATTATGTCGAGCACACAGTTCACGTTTGCAAGGAGAAAAGGGCAAAAGGGTGGATCGACCGATCAAGATTCTGGAGGAGGGGGGTGCGCCACGCTGATCTTTTTGCGGCAAGTTTTGACGTTCTGGGTTGTCCCCCCCCTTCCCTCTCCCCTCTTCTATCTATCTAGGGTATGTAGTTATATATGTATTGCCTAGATAGATAACTACAGGCTGTAGATATTAGATGATGAATTACGATAGGTACCGTGACTATCTAACTAATGTCCATGCTTTGTCGAGTTGCGCCTCTCGTTTGGGGCTGCACTCTCTTGTTATCTAGATAGTCTGTCTACCGAAGTGGGAATTAGGAAGGGAATGGGGGGAAAGTCCAGGTGTCGGCGCCCAAAAAAAAAAAAAGAAAGGAAAAAAAAAAGAAGAGTGAGAGACGTGGGAATGCACGCCCGAGCCCGGTCACGAGGGAAGGGGTTCGCGATGCAACTCCACGGATCGAGATCGTTGGAGGGGAATCGGTATTGGTTTATTTCACTATTTGTCCCCACGGGGGAGGGTTTCTTCTTCAAATCACAGGGTATCATGATAAAATATGTATGTTTTCTTTATGTGGTACGGTCGAATGGATTATCTCAATTCTTTTGCTTGCGTGGGTAAGTAACTAACTACCGTATAGTCATTCGTCAATAACTTCCCTTCCATTCCCCGGCATGGAGGAGAGAGGAAGAATAAAGAGGGTAGATGGAGGAGGGTAGATAGACCTTTTTCTCGTTCTATCGTCGCCGATTGGATTGGATATATATTACATGGGCTTGTTTTTCTTTTGGTTCCCTGGATGAGGCTGATCATAAAAAGAAAATGGTGGGACTCTCCTATCTAATTACCTCCTCCACCTAAATACACTACACTACATACACACAAAGTATCTAGACTAGGTAGATACCTACGATTCACTATTACGATGTGGTGTACGGAGTACATAACAGTAACCCAACCTAATAATAATAAACTATGTATCTAGTAGGTAGTCCAGGTAATGATTCGAGATCCAGGGGTATTGAGGTCCCCTTGGCTTGCCTCGGCACTGGTCGTCAGGGTTTTAGAGGCTTGCTTGCTTTTTCTTTTTTCTTTTTTTCTTTTTTTTTCCCTTCTGGCAGAGGGGCTGTGGGGAGCCATAGACAGACAGCCAGACAGACAGGCAGACAGACAACCAGTTCACGTGGAATGGGCGTTGGGAAGGCGGAGCGTTCTACTATGTACGCGATGCTGTCTGTTCCAATCAAGATGGCTCGCGTCTCCCTCCTGATCGATCGATCGATGCGCCTGATGACACCGCTGGCACATGGAGTCGGATTGGATTTCTCCTCGGACGTTTGTCCGTACGTACGTGGTGACCGGTGACGCTACGGCTGACTGGACGACTTCTTGAGGGAATACGTATCGAGATTAACGATCTGATACTCATGGCTTTTACTCCAACTCTCCTGTTGATCTTACACGGGAACTTTCACGCATGTTTTTTTTTTTTTTTTTATGTTCACTAGATAGGATAGATATGCAATGGGTCGATGAAGAAAGAAAGAATAGGTACATTTGAGGCTTAATACACTATCTACAGTCTACCTAACCTTAGTCTACTATCGCCGTGTGCTTGCGAAAAGTTCCTCGTCGGGGACCGTCCAGTCTGTCGCTCATCGGCCTTTGATATTTAATCTATGTCTATGTATATGGCCCAGGTCTTGATCGGAGTCGGTACTATGCGGCTTGTTCCTTGCCCTTGTCCTTGTGTTCTCCTCATCCTATCCTATGCTATCTTCTCCTCTTCGGGGCGAGTTAATGAAATATTAGGTGACGTGTACACCGGTGATGGCAGCAGAATTGAATGCTGTGCGCACCTGAGAAGACGGGCGCGCCTTGCTCGTGTGTATGTATTATCTAGTCCAGTATTAGATAAATCATAATTACCCAGACGGTACCTAAGAATAATAGGAAAACTATGAGAAATTTATCTCCTAGCCAATTGATGGGGGAGGAGGAGGAGGAGAAGAAGAAGAAGGGGGGGTCACCAATATATGTCCTTGGCTACTACCCGGCGAGAAGCCGGTGGAACTCTCTCCTCGGATGATCTACCGCATCCAGCGAAAACGAAACTGCCCAACATTTTTTGCCGGGGGTAGTGATGATGAGGGACAGAAATGTAGTTGTTGGTTGATGAAGCTACGCTGAGGGAAAAAGGATCAAGCGGTTATCTAACCTTAGATAGTCCATGATATATTAAACTCGACATATCCTGTCCTGTCCTGTCCAGTCAATTGTGGTTTATATCTTTAGAATATATATCTTCCTATCTATATCTATGTAGCCTTTTTTACCGCCGAGGGTGTGTGTGTGTGTGTGAGTGAGAATGAATGAATGGGTGAATGAATGAATGGGTGAATGGGTGTGCTTGTCAGCGTCATCTTTGCCGCATGTTTTAGTTATGTGGTGTACTATGTATGGAATTCCTCCCCCCTCCATCGCGGGATCGATCTTCATTTATCCGCGGCCCCTGCTCGATTCATGGGGGAGTCGACCCAGCCCAACGGTCTGGGTTGGCCCTCTTGGCAACGTGTAACGCGTTCATTGCTACGATGTGATGTGATGTGCGGTGCGGTGTGGTGCGGTGTGGTGCGG
This sequence comes from Xylariaceae sp. X187, assembly GCA_028637585.1. Lineage (NCBI taxonomy): Eukaryota > Fungi > Ascomycota > Sordariomycetes > Xylariales > Xylariaceae > Xylariaceae sp. X187. Next base: position 2,563,348 of record JAJIZN010000005.1, read on the forward strand.
TGCTGTGCTGTTCTGTGTATGTCGTTTGTTATGTGCATAACATGTTGGCCGTGTAAGATGGACTACTGACTCTGATGCTGACTTGGGGCACTCGCCGAGAGAGAGAGAAGAGAGAAGGGAGAGAGAGACAGAGAGAGAAAGATGGTGTTGTAAAGTAAAGTTTGGTTCATGAGCTTGCTTTGCTTGCCTGCCTTTCTCGGCCCCTGACCTGACTCCGATGGTTCAGGGGATACATACTTATCTCTCATCGCCCTCCTTATTCTTTCTTTCTTGCGGTGTAAGAATACGTAAGACCGACTTATCGCTATGCAGTGTCCGGTGTCAGTATCCCCGTCAGCAAGTTCCATCTTTCCAGTTTCGACGCGAAGAAGTTTGTCAAGAACCGGAAGTGAGGTCGTGGGGCGGTAGATCGATCGATACCTATCTACAGACTGACCTTAGACGACCATGAACATGATAATGTCCGGCGCCTCGTATGTAATGAACAATAAGACTATCAAGTTATTCTATCTACCAATATCCAAGAAGAATAAAAGTTCGCATTCATGTTCTTGGCTAAAGTGACATGTTTGTCGCTAGTTAGCGACACACGGATAAATAATGAGAAGTCAAAAAAATAAAAAAGAAATAAAAAAGAAAGAAAGAAAAGGCCATGGGTTCTGTTCACGATCGACCCCCTTCTCTCTCCCCACCCCGACTTTTCAAAAAAAATCTATATTAAAAGTACATAACTCGGGCTTTTTTTTTTTTTTGTTGTTTTATTGGTTTTATTGATTTTCCAAGTCTTGGTTCCGGCAGGCTAGATAGATACATAGATAAATAGATGACAGTGTTTTTTTTGGTTTTGTGTACAGGACTATCATACACAGATATAACTTGGATATTTCTACAAGTAACCAACCAACCAAACTACATGTTTGTACTTTTTTTTTTTGGCCGTAGCTGGAAGCAAAAAAAAAAAAAAAAGTCCGCAATTTGTCGGCGCGTTGCCTTGCATTTGCAGCGTTGTGTGTAGATAGATGGATAGATAGATAGTTATAGTTTTATTCATTCGGTCGTATCTGTGCTGGCTGGTTGAATTCTCGATGACGAAGGGGGAGAAGGGAGAGGCGGGGGGTGGCACGCGACCGGCCAAGGGAATCTTTTGAGCATTATAAGTCAATTTCTATGGGTGATAATACGCCTCTTTTTTTTTGGGGGGGGGGGGGGGGGGGGATTATTTCAAATCAATGAGATCAAATCAATGAGAGCCAAGTCCCCCCCGTTGGACTTTAACCCGTTCGTGGTGCTGTGAAAAAAAAAAAAAAAAAAAAAAAAGTGGTGTAGGTAACTATCGCCATCTGACTGGCTGTAAGTTGAAAGATCAGCTCCGGCAAAAGAGAGAGAGAGAGAGAGAGAGAGAGAGAGAGAGAAAGAGAAAAAGTTCCTGGCGCCCACCCCCAGTATAACGGCTCGTTCTATAGGCCGCCAAAATCATACAAGTCGATTTTATTGAGGTACTAATACCATTATGCGGCCATACAGTAATCAGAAGCGACCCGGTATCTGGATGAAAGCCGCCACATCAGGCCATTGTTGAGAGGGAAGAAAGACCCGAAGACCAGAAGACTCACGAGATCCGAGGTGGGGCGGGAATACAGAAAACTCCAACCTCCGATTTGCTTAAGGGGTGAATATGATGACGGATCAGACGAGTAGTTTTCTTTTTTTTTTGTTTTTTTTTTTTTTTCCCATGGGCCGCCGTACTGAAGCCTCAAGGCGAAAGTCCAATACATACATGTGAAGAGAAGTAGAGCCCATGCTATGCCATGCCATGCCATGCCATGCCACGCCATGTCATGCCTCGGGAATAAGGAATTGGGGTGGGGGGGGCGCCTCTGTTGCCTTGTAGATTTTGTATGAAGTCGTGATGGTGGTGCCCAGTCATGGCTTGGCAACAAGGGAGGCCAGTATGACAGGTAGCAAAAAAAAAAAAGGATGATGAGGGTCTTTGCTCTTCTCTCACTTCGACTCACATGCATTCGCCAACTATGCTTTTGGTGTACTCTCACTCTCGCTCTCACTCTCACTCTCACTCTCTCACTCTCACGTATTACTTGCAGACACCGCTGCAGACCATAACGGAGCACGTATCAAAGCAAATGTATGTATGTATGTATGTATGTACTTTACCTTTTCCTCCAGTCTTCCAGTGAAATGATGAGTTCAGAGCATGGGGGGACGGGGAGAGGGGAGAGGGGGCGGGCAGGAAAGCGGTGGCGAAGACAAATACAGAGAGAGAGAGGTAGGACTTGGGGATTGCTGGGCTTATTAGCACCGATTGGCACCGATGCTCCCCCCTTGTTGTACTCTGGTACGTACAATAGTTATCTAACCGCCGCTCCGGTTCAAAGGTAAGGTCAGGTCAGGTCAGGTCATGTCAGGTCCGTTCTGCTCTGTTCTGCTTTGTCGTGTTGTGTTTTGTTCTTTTCCAGAGAGCGGATGACAATGTCTATCTCCTGAATAGTGTCAGATGCGACATCACCGCAGCGGGCGCTGACCATGTTGGGCATACCCAGAGAGTTGCCTGTAATGATTAGCGATCGGGACCAGCAGAAAGCCCACCTACCGTGTAGGTGCTGAGCTGCTATGTAACCGATGACTGGCAATGGTGAGGTGGGATGGGTGGGTTTGCAAGAAGCAATACGTATCCAGTCGTGGTGAAGACTAGGTAGACTGTAGTCAATTGATAGGCATATATCAATCTTATACTGATATCGTTCTTTTTCTTTAATATCATGTACATAACTAGTCAATATCTATACGTCCCGTACAGTCCGTACGCATTATGATGAATGAGAGACCCCTGATGAAAAAGTTCCATCTTTGCTCGCCGTTCTTTCGGGAAATGCGCTGACATCGGCACCGTTGGAGCATGTCATGGCTCAGCTAGGACAATCCCAGTAGTCCACCGTTTGGAGAACGGGACGGGCTTGAAAGCTAAGTTATTTATTTGCCAGAGCTGAACGGCTTCTTTTTCTGTCGTGTTTCCGTGTCCGCACGTTGTCTCGCTCTCCCCCCCAAAAAAGAAAAGAAAAAAAAGAGAAAAGAAAAAAAAAGAATAATCAAAGCAAGATGGAGATTTTCAGGGTATAGTCTTAACTAACTAACTAGGCATCTATCTAGTCAGGAACCAAAACCCGCCAAAGTGTCGTCATTCTTCATTTCGGCCGAAGAAATGAAAAAAAACAGAGGTCTCTTTGTACATGATTATTATTTAGCCGGGCCACGCAGCATCGCGAGCGATAAGCACGACGATCAGCCCCGGCACTTCTGTCTGGCCACGGCATTTAGTTTCTCCCCTCAGCCCACATTCAAGTGCTTTTCTTTACTTAAGTATGTAAGTATCTAGTGACCGTCTGTAACTTACTTACACTATATCAATCATAAGTAAGTAAGTATATCGTGCAAACTCCTATGTGGGCATCGTAAATGTACTATGTATGAGGGCATAAGCGAGCATGTCAGCTGAGGGGCACGGGTTGGTGAGAAAGACGGAGACTACCAGTACGGACTACTGTAGATGTCTAACTAACTATCTACTATTTACAAAGTTAAGTACGGACTACAGGCACTGCGCAAGTAAAAGTAGCGGAGGGCATTACTTACTCTATTGGGGGTCGTCGGTAGACAAGTAGATAGGTAGGTAAGGTAAGGTACTCTATACGTCGATCTATACGTCGAATGTACATGCTATGTAGTCCGTACGTCCGTACGGACTGTAGGTATCTAACCTTACATAGTAGTTATTTGCTACCAAATCGCGATCGACAGTAGGAGCATCACATCATTCACAATCAAGTCTGCTCGCTTATTGATAGGTCCTTAATTAGCCCAACGACATCTACTTACTTACTTTTACACCTACGCCGGATAACATGACACGATCTACTATGTAATATCTATTTGTACGTCCGTAGTCCGTACAGTCCATGTAGTTATACATGGCGTGTTTATCTTCTGTTTATACTTGGCAGCTTGCTCTCTCTCTCTCTCTCTCTCTCTCTCTCTCCCCGGATACATATCACCATGCATCGTGTCGGTGTACATGAGCATCTGAGTCTTTGAAAACTGTATGGACGTATATGGTAAGTTTACATTACAGATGGGCCAAACCATCGTATATCTACACTAGATTCGGTACAAGTGCAGCTATACTATGTAAAGATGCGGATGCTTTCTTTTAGAAAGTGATCACGAGCCTTTTCCATCATTCCTCATGTTAGTTTATCATACAGATAACTACTTACTTAACTACCTACCTACCTATTCACTCGTGCGTCGGTTACCTCGTCTGGACGCCGACTGCCAACAGAGTCGGATACTCCCCGTATACTCCCCGTATACTCCCCATCTAGATAAGTCTACACCACATCGCGATGCCTACCCTGCTATAGCGTATACGGATGTACGGTACGCGTATCACACTGCAGGAGATGTCATCGATCAGCAACCAGGATGACATACTTATCTCCGCCATGCTACACCACCACCGAGTATCATGTACGCAAAGCCGCCGAAGTAGCTCCGTATCTCTTCTTCTCACTGGACTCACTTACTACTGATGCTCTCTTTCTCGCTCTCTCTCTCTCTCTCTCTCTTTCTCTCTTTCTCTTTCTCTCGCTGACCTTTTTCACAGAGAGAGAGAGAGCGGGATGCAAACAAGAAAAGTGGTCCAAACGGAACGTACCGTCGTCTTCTCTTTTTTTTTTTTCTTTTTTTTTTTTTTTGTCGTCTTGTCCTCTGAGTGTGAGTTGCACTGCACTAACCTGGTAAGCAAGTATATCTTTGCTCCTCCGTAGAGTTAGTTAGTTAGTTAACCGCAGACCACCAGAGGAGGCAGGAAAGAAAGGGCGCCGGCGGGTGAGATACTCGTCCTGTAATGTAAGTAACTATAGCCAGTCCTTGACTGGAATTGCCTCTTCCCCCCTCCCCGTCCCCCTGCTGATACACTTACTTGCACTCTGTAATCTTGCAATAATCTCATTACTCTCTTATCTACTATACCCAAGTAAGTAGATACGTCTCTAGGTGCTCACTTCGCGCCTTCGCACCATGAGGTAGTTAGTGTAGACGAAGCATCGCGCGAGGTGATTACCGAGTTCGGCTAGAGGTTGACAGCTTCTCCTAGTGAGGTTGCCATGGAGTCAAGAGGCCGTCCCTAGTCTAAGTAAGTAAGTGATACTTAAGTATAACACCGGGTGACTATACTTGAGGAGTAGTGTGAGTACATACTATGTAGTAGTGAACGTAGTAAGTAAGTAGTAAGTACGGATTATTCACTTGGAGCATTTACTTCCTTCTTCCTGATTTCACAGTACATACATAGCATGTAAGGCTGGCCTGCATCTTTTTGTTCAACGTTCATACATGAGTCCAAAGTCGCAACTATGCTTGTTTACGACTAGGCGTGTCTCGACGATGGTACGTTACCAGCGTTGCCCAAGTTTACCCGCGCGACGACGACCGGGTAAATATCAGGTGTCTGTATGTATACTTGCATTCGCCGACACGTCGGTAAGTGTATAATATAGTAAGTAAAGACAGACGGACAGATGGACAGACGGACAGACTGACTCACTGACTGTAGATTATTACATCATACTATATAGATCTGCAAATTATCCATCTGCTCTGCTGTCGCCATATACATTTTATGGCAATAGTTTGCAAGTATAGACTACCTCAGGTTAGTCTCAAGTGCGTAGTAGGTAGATGAAGAACTGATGGCCGACTCTTCTCTTCTCAGAATAACCAACTATCCATCTATATAACCCATAGGTATGTACTTTTATTGCCTCGTACTATACACTGCCTACTTACACTACCTACTACGTAAGTACATACTTAGGTATGTACCTATCTACTTAAGTAGTATATTCCCGTCGAGTCCTGCTACTACCCACTAGGTAGGCCTAGCGAGGTAGATCTTGATACTAATCGGCGTGTTAGTATTGCTTCTAGAAGCTGCATGTTTTAGTCATTCTCGCAAGTCTACCCGTTTTGGTGATGTGCCAGAAAACAACTTTTGGTAGCCCTCTCTCTCTCTCTCTCTCCCTCTTTCTCTTTCCCCCCCGGTTTTCGGGGCTACGAGAGGCACTGGAGCTCGACTAACTACTATGAGATAAGTAGATTGATAGATTGATGGGTACCTCGATACCCAACACTAGGTTACTTACTTATATGGACGAAAGTGCTTACTATAGTGCCCTACTACCTATCTACACTACCGGCTGTCTTGGCTACTTACACTACGAGGGAAGATGTGGCGGCGCTAGCTTTCCTGTGGCGGGATGATCTGCCCTTCTTGGCTCCCATACTTTTTTCCGTATACCGTCGAAGTCCGGAGTACGTATCTAGTCCAGGTGGTCTACTAACTTAGGTAGTCTACTTAGTCTACTTAAGTCAGTAGGTAGGTAAGATAGTGTGTGTCTTTCTCTTCACTCTGCTCACAAGTTCGGGATAGAAACAGCCTAATGTTCGCTTCCGTAAGTACTTAAGAGTAAATAGTACTTACTGGTAGATAATCACGGCAAAAACCGAGTCTAACTAGATTCCAAAAAAGTATTTCGCTCCCTCGGTATAGACGTTGGTGGGCACGAGAGAGAATGATTATTTATGAAAAACAGTGGCAGATGATAATAATAATGATGATAATAATAATAGATGGCTGGGAAATGGGGGAAATGGAGGAAATGGGGGATGTGGAAATCCCGCCTCCTGTGACCGGGGACGCACAGATAGCAGAATACCTATAGTACAGGTTCGAGGGTCCGGGCTGCAGCTCGTTTGCCAACCTGGACGCTAACTGCCTAAAGGACGATCAGCAACCCAAAACTTCGGGTCTTTTGTCTTTTTCCGCAAGTTCGCACGAGGCCTTGACCATTTGTTGTTGGAACTTGGGAAAGGCTTGGCGGGCCGCTGGTATGGAGTGTAGGTACTATGTAAGTAGGTAAGGTAGGTAGTATTCTTCTGCCGTTATCTACATTCAGCAGATACTTATATAGATACCTAGATAGGTAGTGGTTCCGTTGGTGCCCGAATACCGTCGGTACGGGGCTATTCGTCCAAAAGAAGACGCTCTTGATCCTGCAATATAATTTGACCCCCTTGTCCCTGCGACAGTCGACCAGCCGAACCGACCTTCTCTGCCTTTTTGTTAGTGACTTTTGTCTAGTCGAGTATCATGATCCAGCCAACAAACACGCCAATCTTCGCTCTGGCGCCATCCATTGTGTCGGTTATTTGCCCCGACGCTACGCTACGCTATAGTATAGTCTCCTCGACGGTTGTTTTGGAAAGCCATGGGCACTAGAAAGAAACCCCAGCAAACGTACTATCTGGTAGTTGTGAAGCTAAGTACCGCCCGACCAGCCGAGTAGTTGGTGGTAGGTAGACAAATCATGAGAATAATCATGTAAGTACAGTAGATACTTACTTACCACATCGTCTACCTACTACATACTACTGTATAGATACTCATACCTATAAGCGGTGGGTCAAAGGAAGCTCCTACACTAGATACTATCTAACTTAACGCCGATCTCTTTCCCATGATCTGCCTAACCTAGGTATTTACAAACTATCTACTACTTACTAGTAAGTATACCAGTAGGTAGTTTAGTATCTACTACAGATTGTACTTCACGTACCGCACGGAGTAAGTAGGTATCTAGAGTTGAATTGAGTTGAGTTGAGTTGAGTTGAGTAGCGCACGAGTTAATTAGCCTCCTCGGTAACCTGCAACGGCAAGCCTGGAATGATATAATAACCATGCTAGTTAACTAGCCCACGAGGGCGTTTTACTTAGAAAAAAAAAAAACACATGCCGAGCGGATAGTTAGTACCTACCTACCCAAAAGGTACCCCCTTTACAGACATGGACATCTTGCCCGGGCATAGTGTAGATATACTTCCTATGTACATATTTCTGTATACTGCGGGTATGTACATACATGGTACACTACTGAACGGCTTTGACACGGCGATTATTGTTAACGCCATGATACAGACGTAGCCCGCATGGAAATGGTGGCCTGATAACTACTTACTGTAACATGACAGTCCATAATTAGTAGTCACTTGATCACCAATGAAGTTCCATTATCAGTATCGGTACTTTTGTCTGTGCTATTCGGAAGTACGGAATCGACCCGCTGTCATCCCGCCAGCTCCATAAAAAAAGGCCGGCCGAGTTACATAATGTAAGTATGCCGATCATTAATTATTAATTAGGTACATGGTAACTACCTAGCAAGATATGTACACTACCTATTTCTTCGGCTACTTACTTACTACCTACTACTTAGATAATCTCTACTTACATAGTACTACTAGATAGTATCTACTGACTAGTCCTGATTGGGTTGTTGCTCGTTATTCCCGTAATCGGGGCGATCGAAAGAAGGGGGGAGGGGGAACGTCCCGCAAGACGCGGCGGGACTGTCAAAGCCATCACGTGATTGACAAAGGGCAGAGGGCATAAGCATGCGATTTCCCAGCTCCGCTAGGTATAGTCCGTATTGTAGTATGTAAAACTTATGTGTCTTCTTATGTTTGCCTTTCCTATTAATAACTCATCGGCGACGATCAGGTCGCTCTCCTACCTACCTACGTAGGTATGTATTTATCTACTGTATGCACATATACGAATGATACGTCACCTCCCGGTTGCTGCGTAGGGTGGGAAAGCGGGAGCCACGGGAAACTATGCATATAAACCGTACAAGTTCGGTTAATGGAACGGTGTCTCCACACATCGCCCGCGGCATTTCAATTTCCATGAACTTTCCTTCTCTTTCCTTTTTTCATCTCGGATTTTCTTGATTTCGAACGCTTGTATGTTTTGTTGAGCCCCAGGCGCTCAATACCGCTTACAGAGTAGTCTCTGTGATAATGAAGCTAGTTTAGGTATTCATTGACGCCCACAACTACCTAGTCAACATGAGTAGGTACGGAAAATGAGGATGGCCGAAAAGGTTCCGAAGACAATTCAGTCCGAAGATGATCTTCCACGCTTGTACCGACTGTTCATAACTAACGGTATAGGCTATCCTGGATGGATTCTTTTCCCAGCCTCATCACACTGCGTAATCTGGAAATTACCTACTTGACTTACGGTGCCATGGTGCCTAATGGAATAACAAACATTACTACCTACCTACTTACTTACTTACTTACGTAGGTACGTACGCGAAACAAGCGCTTCACCCCCCCAGGCGCTAGGAGATGAGGGATTGGGGAAAATGGGTATCACATCCCGTACACCGAGTCGCCAAAAAAAGAAGAAGAAAAAAAAAAAACCAAGAAAAGCATAACCGCAAGTTGTATCCGATCGTCTCCCCTTCACCGGGCGGCGTAGCACTGCTACCTAACTACCTCCCTAACTACCTACCCATCTATACTATACTATACGGTATACCCAGCTGGCACACTACTTACACTACCTACTATGCATAAAATTCACCCGTCAGCAGAGCAGTTCGTGGGAACGCACTAGGGGGGGAGGGGAGGGTGTCTAAGTAGTCTGCTTAGATTGCGGCAATTCCCCGAGCCGATGGCTTCCTGATGTGCCTCTGTTTCCGGCGCTTGACGATTTTAAATCTGGGGCTCTCCAGGATTCTTGGCTCCAAAAAACTTGGAAAACGAGAAGGCGAGAAGGCGAGAAGGGGGAGAATCTTGTTAAAGCCACGGCGGGTTTGACAGATCGATTAGGTAGGTAGACTAGTCGAGTCGAGTTGTTTGTGGTCTGGCGATTTGTTGTCCGTTGTCCGTGTGCCTGACCTGACCTGACGTTTGAACTCCGGCACGGGAAGAACGAACAACAGCAGGGAAGCCTCCACACACAATCTCAGTCAGGGCAGGCCGACTAGATACTTACTTACAGTTGGGGCATGGGGCAATGGGGCAATGGGCAATGGGCAATCTGCGGCGTCAACCGTCACCAGCAAGTTGAGTCGAGGAACTTGTCTCAAAAAATGGCTCCCCTACCAAAACCCTACCAGATCAGACCCCCAACCGCGCACCCGGTCTGCCCCCCTTGTCTACGCTAAGAACCCTGGCTTAAAACGCCTCGAGGCAGGGGTTGGTGGCCAACAAGCCGGACGGTACTATGATCCCGAAGAGGTAATCCTGGCCCGAGAACGCCGTACACCCACACACCCTTGAGCTGGTTCCGACTTCTGACCTGTTGCGCAGTCTCTTACTTATACTTACTTACGCCTTCGGTTCTATAGCGGGCGGGTATCTAGCCTACGTACACTCTACATGGTCTGACTACGACGTACATGCGTGGCAGCGACCTCCACAGCAGCGACAACGGTACCCATGACATGACATGACATGACATGACTTACCATCTCTACCTAGGTAGTGTGTACTGTCTGTAGGTACATAATATCTACTTACATAGTATCTACTGACATAGTAGTCGCAAAGTTACCAGTCAAAGTCGAGGCTGCTACTTATGTACAGGCGTTGAGACCCTGCACCAGATTAGGGCCAACAGTTCCTCGTTGGCTTTTTGCTTCTCGACGGAAACCTACCACTTTCTGATCCGTGGATGGGTAAGGATAGGTAAGGGTAGGCAGACAGGCAGGCAGGCAGGCTGTCCGTCGTGACGAGAGCTAACAGTAATCACATTTGTTGCAGACAAGCCAATGATCCTGAGTAGGAGTGTCTGTTCTCCCATGGGTTCTCCCAAGGTCTCATTCATCATGCCACGCAGAAAGAAAAAAAAAAAAAAAGATCTCAGCTGCTCGTTCGCCGGCACTACTTACTTTGTGAGTACTCACTTACACTAGATACTTGGGACAACTACTTGGGACAACTACTTGGTACACTACTTAACCGATAACCCGTGCCGGCTCGTTCTGCTGGGACTCATAATCCCTGCTACCGTCCCGGTCGTTGCCCCAGGAGCCCTGACACCCCGACACCCCCCCGTCGTGAATTAATAAAAGGAGGCGGCTATAAACACCAAACGCCCCTGCAATACTTACTTACTGGCGCTACTTTCGATACCGACGATCAACTTGACTTTCATTCCCACTGCCCAGGCTCTGCCCAGACTCTGCCCAGGCTCTGTCCAGGTCCTTGTGTCGTGGCCCACGCCTATAGTACTTGAGTAGTAAGGAAATTCGTAACAGGGCCCGTCTCCAGGGATTGTCATTACATACCTACCTACCTAGTAGATTGACGTATGATCGTCTTCATCTTATACACATCTGGGCGATCTGATGGACCCGTCACTTAGCGTCGCTTCGCTTCCAAGTTCCATCTCATCAACCCATCAACCCATCAACCCACCACACCATATTTAAGTGCCAGCACTTCCCTCGTCCTACCAGCCATATCAAAACATCTCTCTCGAGACTAGACATAGTTACCGCCGTAAAATAAAACAAGCCTTATTCGTTAATAGACGCCACTAAGCACTGAAAGGACGACATAACACAACCACGAGCTTCATATAACCCAGGACCAACCGTCATCACTTATTTCATCGACACTCCGTCGGGTCATTTTGGACATCACGGACGTTCTCTTTCCCCAGCAGAGAGCAAGATGGCGACAGTCGTATATGCGAATCATCGGTCTAGTGGTTACTATGGATATCCTCAGCCGCCACCATCACCGCCGATGGACGAGACTTCCAAGTGCTCACTCCCTTCGATCTCGAACCTGTTAGTCATGGCAGACGCCGGGTCACCAACATCAGAACATCCTCCACATTCACACTCAGGTATGAGACAGCTCCTTTGCCCTCTCTTGTTAGCGACTCTTTACTACTGCTACTACTGCTCCTACTGTTGCTACTACTACTACTACTTCTACTCCTACTGCCTGGGCCCCCTTACTAAGACGGTTGAATAGTATCTTCAAAACCAAACACTCGACCGAACTCGTCTCATTATTCGGCTAGTGGCTCGTCCCGAGTTGCGCTGCCTCCCACGCCACCCATGAGCACAGATGCGTCGTTTGAGGGATATAGCTCGCCTCCGAGCAGGCCACTTACACAGGCGCCGGCGATGCCTGAAAGCGCCAGCTACTACTATGAAACGACGCCTCCCGTAGAGGAAGCTCACCGCCAGCACATGAGCCCGCCCGCGCCGCGGTTAACGATGCAGCCCCAGCCATACTCTCCCTCATCATTCACCTCATCTTCGTCGTCACCGTCAACGTCTACGTCTACGTCTACGTCAACATCATCGTATCCAAGTCACGCCCCGATGCCAACTTACTACGCACCGCCTCTTCCCACGGGCCAGCCGCAAGTATCTAATGTGTTTTACTCGAGGCCCTTGTCACAGGTAGGTTTTCGCCATTTCTAATTCCTATCAAGGATAGGGGTCCAAAGTTCCGCCAAAAAGGAAAGCTAACCAATCTAAATAAATAGCCCTTCTCACCTCTCTCCGCCAGCGTGTCATTGCCGCCGGCGTCAGGGGCCAACCCGTGGCAGCATCACCACTACATCTCGCCGTCGTCGGCGGCGTCGTTCCCGCAGTCGCAGGACCGGTACATCTGCCAGACCTGCAACAAGGCCTTCTCGCGGCCCAGCTCGCTGCGCATCCACAGCCACTCGCACACGGGCGAGAAGCCCTTCAAGTGCCCGCACGCCGGCTGCGGCAAGGCCTTCAGCGTCCGCAGCAACATGAAGCGACACGAGCGCGGCTGCCACAGCTTCGAGAGCAATAACTGTCACTTACGGTGATGATGGGAAATTGCAATATACCTTATCTTTTTTTCAATTTTTGGGTTTTTTTTTTCCTCTTTTTATCTTGTTTTTTTTTTTTCTGGGCAAGGGCGACGACTTTTTTATTTATTTCGGACCGACCGGACAAGAGAGAAGAGAGAGAGAGTTTCTATTCTCAAATTATTGATTTTTTTTTGTTTTGTTTTTTTTTATCCTCCAAAGCAAGCGAAGCCTTTTTTTTTTTTTTGTTTCGATACCCCGTTTGGAATTTCATTTTTCAATATATATATATATATATATATATATTGACAAAATTCGATCTTTTATTCAAATCTTCTTCTTTTATCGGGTTTTTTTACATATATATAACGATTACATTTTACAAAGGGAATTGAAAAAAAATAAAAATAAATAAACAAAAAACAAAAAACAAAAAAAAACCATAACCTAACAAGAAAATATATATAAGAACATTTGGAAAATGGCGGAAAGGGAACGGGGAAAGGGAAAGGGAACGGGACACACACACACGGCTCTTATGATACCAAACTTGACATTTTCTTTTTTCCTTTTCTCACAAAGGAGCAAGATGTTCTACCTACCACCGAATCCAAACGGCCTACTAAACTAAAACCGGCCAACACCAATAAAAAAAAAAACCATTTATTTATTTATTTTCCAAAAACAAAAAAAACAATAACCTCGTGTTCGAAATTCTATCGGTTTTGGCGCCCCAGTGGAAAGGGAGGTCCCCCCCCCCCCCCCCCCTCTCTCTCTCTCTCTCCCCCTTTATCGGCATGAATGACATAAACGCGGCGTTCTTTCGGGACTTGCGGGTTAAAGGTTGTTTTTTTTTATTTTTTTATTTATTTTTTGCCGAATGGAAAGGGAAAGGGAAGCATCTTCAAACTTGGCGTTATACCTCTTTTTTTTTTCCGAGTATAAACCGGGGAAGGAGAGCAAAGAGAGAAAGAGAGAGGGCGAAAGGGAGTAAAAAGGGTGGAGAATGGAACTATACCCTATTATCTATAATCGGGCATTTAGAAAGGAAATGTGTTCCCACTGATTCGCTTCAGTAGAAGAGAGTAAGAGTAAGAAAGAGAAAGAGAAAGCGGTAGGGAAGGATAAACTACATCGGGCTTAGATGTGGTTGATGGATGGATGATGGGGGTGGGTACTTTTTTTCACGTGTATAAGGAAAGGACCCTTCAGGAGATGGGCAACGCTCAATCGCGGGAAAGCAAGTTAGAAGAGAGAGAGAGAGAGAGAGAGAGAGAGAAAGGCCATTCTGTTCAGATAACCCCCCCTGTTCAATGGCAAAATAACGGATTATTACGACATGCCTACACTACACGACCTACGTGCGTAAAAAGAGAGAGAGAGTGTGTGTGTGTATATCAATATTACCCTTTTAAAAGAAAGGGAACTTTTTCAATAAATGAAGCCGGGGGGGGGAGGAGAGAGAAAAGCTGAGCTATTCGGAAGCTATTTGAATCATATGACGGATCTTCATTTTCTCTTCTTTTTTTTTTTTTTTTTTTTTTCTCGGGGTCCCTTTATGGGTTCCTCCGCCATACCCCCCTCCCCCCCTGCCTTACCTATTTGAAAAGACTAACAACTAACTAATGAAGATGTTTTCGGTCTAGATGCGTACCGTGTACCGTATTTACTTTTAAACGCGTTTGCCGGTTTGCCGTGTTTCGATTCTCTCTCTCTCTTGTTTTAGGGTCTGTTCACTGCCGAACTCGGGAGGAAAAGCTGGCAAAATAAAATAAAATAAAATAAAATAGAACAGACAGCACTAGGGCTTGATGAATATCGTTTAGGACTGAGAGCCGCTACTAAATAACTACCTACCTAACCTAACCTACCCAACCTGCCTAGACGATCATCACACTTACTATAAAGCCTGATGTGCCGCGATGTGACTTGAATAGCGTAGAGTAGTGTAGTGTAGTGTAGTGTAGAGTAGAGTAGAGTAGAGTAGAGACGAAGGGCTTTTTCGGGAAACGTGGGTTTGGGGATGTGGCGACACATGACAGGCTCTGTCTGTCGGGATCTTCTTCCCCCCCTACCCTTTGCCAGGGTGTGTGTGTGAGGAATGGGGACCGGGGATTGGGATTGGGATGGGGATGGGGATGAGAGATGGAGATGGAGATGGAGGGGGAGAAGATCTGCGATTGACACCGCCGGGAACAGCGAACCAAACCAAACCAAACCAAACCAAACCAAACCAAATCAAACCAAACCGAAAAAAAAGGGTAGTAAAATAAAATAGCCTTAGTAATAAACGCATCATGAGCCAAGAGAGAGAGAGAAAAGGATAGGTATAGGTAGGTAGTATAACGATCCAAAACCCAAACCTTATCGACGTAAGTAGATATCACGCTTATTCTACCTACTCTAGGAAATATTTGGGAGGGGGGGGGGGGAAGCGTTACGGTAGCAGTCAAGTCAGCGATGACATTCCCTCTATCCCCTCTTCCCCCCATTTTCTCACGCCCTACCAAACAGAAGAGGGAGAGAAAGCTAGCAAATACCTACCTAACGAGCCTTCTTCTCTCACTCTCTTGAGATTGCGATTTTTTACCTAAATAAGCTTAACAAAGCACGTGTTCAGTTTGCTTTCTGACTTTACTCTCTTTTTTTTTGATTACAGGATTAATCTACCCGCCCCGGTTTGGTTAGGTACCGATACATATTCAGACTGCACCACGGTTGGTAGGTAGCTGTAGTTGTAAGCAGTTGTAGTTGTAAGTAGACAGGTAAGTATAGCCGCGTTGCCCAAGAAGAAATCTTGATTAGTCTTGGTTTGTCTCTACTTACTTACTTACTTTAATTACTTAGTGTAGTCATTCTCTCTCCCCCCCGAAAATGAAACCCATAAAGCAAATTCGCACTAGATACCTATTCTACTACTTACTTATGGTACACCACGACACTAACTAACTAGTTAAGTAAATGTGGTCTAACATTGGTCTTGGTATGAATGATCAGCATCCCGTTGCCGAAGTCTTGAGGGCGGACTCTTCCTAGATACTCGTCTAACTTAGACTTAGATACTCGTCTATCCAGCTAGGTTAGTTAGTTAGTTGAGTGAGTACCTAGATAGTTAGTAGATAGCGTAAGTAAATAGTAGTGTAAGTACTTACTTACGGTACGATAGTAGCAAAAGTTCAGCCTGGCTAATTAGCTCTCTCAACTCACGGCCGGAGATTACCATGGTCTTGGATCTTTTTCTCCCCCATGCTCATGGCTAGTATCTAAAGCGGTAAATAAGTAGTTATCTAGTATTAGTTTTTAGGCAAAGTCCAGTTGGTCCATAGTATACGCAAGCAACATACATACATAGTGAGGCCTAAAGTACGGTAAGCAGTGTGCTATGTATTTCCGTGGTGTACTATGTAATAAGTACGAATAACCTAGGTGAGTAGGTAAGTAGGTAACTATCGTGATGTAGGTCGTAGTAAGTAATAGTATCTAGTGTAAGTAGTGGAGGTGGTCTACCTACTCCCCTACTTACTTACTTACTTAGGTCGAGAAGTTCAAAACTATCTAAACGCACCTATCTCGCTTCGGCGCACATTTCCCATCTCGGGCGCTCCTAGTGCACTTCTGCTCTCTCACTAGGTCGTCGGTTCTTTTTTTCTGGCGATCGTCGACGTTTTCATGCATGCGGCTTACGTCTAGTCTACCCATAGTCCCACGGCAAGGGCCGTTTTCGTCATAGCCCTTGAGCGCTTCGCCGCCCCGCCCCTTGCTCGACCGGCGACCGCACGGGAATTCCCACTCCTCTCTGTCATCACGGTCATACCTAATCTACTGATTCCTGGTACTATAGAGACAAGACAAGAGAAGAGAGAGAGAAGAGAGAGAGAGCTTGCCAAGGCTGTGTAGGTAGCTATGTCCTCGCCTACGCTAGGTATCTCTACTAGATAGTAAATACTCATGGCCTATCTACCTACCTACCTACCTACGCAGCCGACTTACACTACACTACATACCTATTCAGCACAGCGCAGACGCTTTGTCCCCGTCCCACTGAACGAGCATGCCGCTGACGAATACCTATGCCGCTGACGGAGCTCGTCGTCAAGTAATGAGGCCCGAAACGAGAAGCGAGGGGGGATGAAGATTAGGCACCTCATCCGGGATTACTTAGCTTACCTACGTAGCTAACTATCTACCTACCTGCCTGCCTGCTTATAGCGAACGTTGGCCACCCCCTCCTCCCCCACACGCCCAACGACGAAAGAAGTGACGCGGAATTCCGATGGCCAATCTTTTTTTTTTTTTTTTTTCCTTTCTTAGAAGGACGGGCATGTTTGGAAGCAAAAGCCCGGCTTTGAGAATTTCTTATTCAAACCCTCTCAAGCGTCCCCGTTTAGAGAAAAAAAAAAAAGAAAAAAAAAAAAAAAAAAGTTCGGGACACCGGGGGTGGGGGTGGTTGAGGGCGATGAAGTCACGACGTTTGGCTCCGTTGAAAAAAAAAAAAAAAAAAAGGCGCGTAAACTGCCATTTGAACCTGACGCCGAAAAAAAAAAGGGGAGCCCGGGGAGTTTCATTTTCGGGAGGTACGAAGTTAGCACCGAGTACCTTGATGAAGTAAGCATAGGTATTTCTCCGGAGTCGGACGAAACGGTGGTGTTTTTTTTTTTATTTTTTTTATTTTTTGGGGGGTTTGGGGAGTCTGACTCCGACCGAGGTCAGCTTCAGATACCTAGGTATCTAGGTAGGTATCTACTTAATTGATTATTCTTACAAATTCGGCATCAACGCCAAAGTAAAGGCGGGCATTCTTGTACGGTTTTCCATATTTCGTATTGTTAAAAAAAAATAAAAAAAAAATAAAAAAAATAAAAAAAGATAAAAAACTAAATCGCTCACCTATCTAACCGGTCACCATTTCAGGAGGGGTGTGTTTCGGCCTTGTGGGTTAGGTAGTTCTCATGATGAACTTTGGCGCTTTGCGCTTTGCACTATCTATCTATCTACCTACCTATTCACGGTCTGATAGGTAGGTAGGTAGGTAGGTACCTAACTGCTCACCAAACCTTCGGTGCTTTTAAAAGTACCGGATCCCTGGTCGACATGGGAAGAAAGAAAGAAAAGAAAGTTTTTTTTAAAAAAGAAAAGAGAAGAAAAAAAAAAAAAAACATCGAATGAATGAATGAATGAATGCTAGCTGCTGGGCACTTTTGCCTTAACCCCGAAAATCCTACATATTCTACTTAAAATGAAGAAGTGGGGAGGATGGGGGATGGGTGGTTTAAACGAGTGACCGGCGAAGGGCGAACGGCATTGGCGTGTTTGCCCACTTTCTACGGGAAAAGAATCCGTGTTTAGTGTGTATAGTAAGTAAGTAAGTAAGTACCTAGACTACCTACTTCCTACATCCTACATACTATGTAAGATATCCCCAGGTAAGTGAGGCAAAACAGGACTACCTAGATAGTTAAAACCCAGCCCGTGTCAAGGACGGAGTTGATTGATTCCGTTCGCAATTCGAAATCCGGAGGGGTTGATCAACTGGAAGGATGTTGTATCTAGATATCTATCCATTTATCTACTTACAGACGGTAATTACACTCCTATGAACTTGCGTAATTATATGTTGGGTATGTTATTGTCTTACCGGGGGTAAAGGTGTGCCCTTGAAGGGACTAACTATGTATCTACGGGTGATTCTAGTGCACACCTGATACACGTCGTCGTTATGCGGTGGATTAAGTCCTAATGGGCATGAATACCGGGTATGAATACCTAGGTTACAGTAAGTTAAGTTCTTATTGTTACTTGTGTGTTATTGTTGGTTTTGTTGTTGGCTGTCTGTCGTATCGAATGTAACTACTGGAAACAGTATTCCCCCCGCCCCCCGCCGTCTTTTCCCTCCCGACATGATGGGGGACCGGGGAGGAGTGCTCCAGACCTCAACGGCGACAACAAAATGCAGTGGCAATGTGCCTACATAGATAGATAGGTAGCATCACACCGGTAAAAAGCATCTACCTACCTACCTATCTAACCGTCACGCTTGAGCCGTCAGGATGCAACGGTGTGAGTGTGAGTGTGAGCGTGTCTAGAGGCTCTTAGACTGCTTAATTTGCATGCCTAGGTAGGTAGGTAGGTAGGTAGGTAGGTAGTTACCGGTCTACTTACTCCGAGGGAAGGGAACCCCTGACGACTTTTTTTTTTTTTTCTTATTTTCCAGGAACCTCGCGCTACGGGCGGACCGTTAGCCACGTTTTTGTGTGTGTGTGTGGGTGGGTGGATGGGTGAAAGAGAGAGAGTGTGTGTGAGAGAGTGAGAGAGAAAACCACCCAAACCTGGATGTACTTACCATTTCCAGTGGTCTACTTACCGGTCGGGCAGGGATTGTATTCCCACCGGTTTGCTTCCCTCCCTCGTCTCTGTCTTGTGTCGTGTCGTGTCGAGCGGTTGGGTAAAATCGTCTGTCCTCCCGACTTCAACCACGCGACATGTTTTGGCTATACCTAACCTAGTGTACTTGCTCACTTGCAACGAGCAGGGTAAGAGGATGATGGGGATGATCTGGGGCTCACCGTCGGTTATCTACTTAACCGACTAGTTCGTTAACTAAGTGACTAAGTAGAATCTACTTACATATCTACTTATGTAGTTAATCGCCGTCTTGGGATGGAATGTTGAGTTTGCCTGCCCCCCCGGGCGGGTAGGCATATGGCCTGCAATGCGTTATACGGTAAGGATTCCGCGTGTACACGTATGTAAACCTAAGCGACGAGGACTTGCTGGATGTTAGATGGATGGATAGACTAATGTATAATGATTACTACTATCTATCTATTACTTACAAAAGGCAAAAGGCAAAATCTCTTCTCACGAGATCGTGATGTGCTTCAAGACTACCTACTCCACGCCACTCCACGGGGTCCCCATTTCTCGTCAGCATCGGCATGGTAATGATTATCTCCCTATCTAGGGCTCGACACACCCAATGGATTTGGGGCAGGCAAAAGCTTGCAAGTAAGTAAGTAAGTAATTAAATAACTTACAGCTCGTTTTCAGAATGTGTTTTTTCCTTTTTTTTTCTTTTTTTTTGTTTTCGAATTCGGCATTTCCATTCCTTTGAATTCGTCAGTGCTTTTAAACTACCTACTTACAGTACCTAACCTAACCTAGTTTATTGGCTCGGGTAAAAGAAAAGGCCCGGCATGGCCAAGCTTGCACCGGGATCACGGTTCCCAGCGCCTCCCGCGCGTGCGAACCAAACAATCTCGCATCTGGCGTACGTACATGCATATCACGAAAGACGACGGGGCCACGGACCACTGTCTAGGTAGGCATTCGTGCTGTGTATGCGGGTGTCAGGTCAGGTCAGGTCAGGACAGGGTGTCAATGTCCATGTCGAGTTTCGGGGTGTATCTAGATATAGAAAAGAAGAGAAAAGAAAAGAAAAGAAAAGAGAGGGTACCATTTTGGGACTGTAGTAGGTAGGTAGGGAGTTGTAGCTGTACGCCTTACCTTGAGGTGGTATGTATACCTAGAATCTATACTTACTCCCTGATACCTCGCTACCTAAGCATCTACATCACATGGACACACTTCTCGCTAACTAGTTGCCTCATGGAGGATTCACAATGATCACCAGTGTCATAAGTGCCCCGCGTCGGAGACTTCCCTCATTAGATAATTAGACATTTGTTTGTAAGTAGTGTAGTGTAGGCACGTCCGTGATATCTAGGTAGTGTATTACTTATACTGTTACCTTTTAGTTCGTGGCTTTCCTACCCAGATAACTACCAGGTAGGTATAGGTATGTGTATGTGTATGTAATAGCTAGATAGATAGATAGATAGTAGCAAGCATGCACGACCAACTCACCAAAAAGTTCTTCAAGAGCACATATACCTACCGTGATGTGATATTACCGAGTACCTACTTATAGATGCCTAACCTACCTACCTACCTATCTAGTCTTTGCCTCTGAGCATGTGACTGACTGTAGGAACACATCCCACGATGTATCGCCTAGATAGATAGATAGATAGATGAGGGTCTACCTATCTAGGTACTTACTTAGGCATTCACGTAGGAACGCCGGCATACGTCGCCGGTCACTATAAACCCATAGCCCCGATGAGCTCGTTCAAACAGACAGACAGACAGACAAACAAAGAAACCAAAGCAGCTCGGCTCCATGATCTTATGGTCTCATGTAGGTCGTTCGAAATGGATGATGACTATTCCCTTCATAGACGACGGGATGTTGTAGATTGTCCCAACTGCAGTGATGTCGATACCTTACCTTACCTACTGCACTTAGTCTATAACTACTATGTAAGTAGTGTAGGTATATTTCTACATACTCTGCTTACATAGTATTACATAGGTATTACATAGTAGCCAGGTTCCCGCTATTAAAAGTTGAAAAAAAAGAAAACGAAAAAGAAAAGGTTCGCTAACGGGTCTTCCCGCCACGAACCTCACTGCTAACGTGGGTGGTGGGTAGTTATCTAACGCCACCCGCAGAAAAAAAAAGGTCCCTTTTTCACACCCATAATGCGTCTGTCTAGACTAGGTACTTACAAAAGTAGTTGGTCGTAACTGGGAACCCGCGCATCGTTGACCTACAGTAGTGTAGGAATAAGCGGGTGATCCTTTTCTTTTCTTTTCTTTTTTTTTTTTTTTTTTTTGTTGGTTTCTCCCCCCCCCTTTCATTTCTGGCGGGAGAGAAGAGGAGAAGAAGAGAGGAAAAAAAAAAGACGACTTGGAACTTCTGCCAGCCCAGAGAATTTCCGGGAGATAATTAGGTAATTATATATAAGGCAAATCATGTTCATCACGGTTCGCCGGTTCAGCTCGGTTATATGTTGCAAAGGGTACCCGATAGAGAAGTGATAGGAATGGGAATGTGAAAGAAAAGGCAAAAAAAAAAAAAAAAAAAAAAAAAAAAGGAGCGGATGATGACGACTAACTACATGAATTAGAAAAAAACCGCATTCATCATGCACCCTCTAGAACGATAGATAGAACGTCGCAGGTGTTTTCTAGCGTCCGACTGTTTTGATGTTGTAAGTAGATAGTGTAAAAGTAGTTAGATACATGGTGTTTGTATGGTGAAGACAAAGAAAACACGCAAATGAACAAGTACCTGACTACCTGCCTACCTATCTTCTACCTAGTCTACCTACCTACCTACCTACTCCTCCTCATCAAACTCCAACTCTCGCGCGGTTCCCAGAGAGAATTGCATCCCTGCAACACATCGCCGTACTAAACGTAGATCAATTGCTCGTTAGGGCAAGGTTTGCGCGCGTTCTCGTGGCTTTTGAGCAAAGTACCCGAGCCAGCATCATGTATTTATTTGGGGGGGGGGGGGGGGGAGAGGTTGGCCCAAACGAGATTCACATATTGAAAATTATGCATGTATGCGTGTTCGTAGGTCAGGAGTCTCTGGCATGGGCGGGCGTTATACTTAACTAACTAACTATATATCATCGTCACAAAACTGGAGTAGGTATTTACCGGCGAGGTCAGACTCGGCGATGTCAGCATGAATAAGACGCCGACTAACAAAACCAAAAAAAAAAAAAAAAAAACATCACAGGCAATGTATGTGTATGTTAGGTATGTATGTATGTATGGATGGATTCCGTACATCACGTCGCTACGTTACATACGTACTAACAGGTATCGAACAAGTAAACGGGTTAAATACCCGCCTACCTACCCATTCTCACGGCATGGGATATGTAGGTATAAGTGTTAAGAGGTGTGCTCATCAAGGGCATCAGATCGGCAGGGGAAGGGCAGTAGTTATGTAGTCGAGGTTTCATAGTGCGAAGGGGAGGCGAACAAAGTAGGTAAGCCGCGGGTCCGGAGGGAGCAAGTCTCATACGGAAGAGTAGATGGGTAGGTATGTTTAACTACCTACTTGCACTACACTATAGTACGTGTAAACACGTGTAAGCAAGACATTCCGTCGGGCCAACTAACTAGGTTAACTAGATAGATACTTAGATAGATAGATAGATATCTGTAGCCACGAGCTACCCATCCATCTGATCTGCTACCTAGTTATCTACTTACTTAGTCTACTATGTACGCGGTTTGGGATGATTATACTTGATACCTGCCCAATATAAGTAGTCTGTGTCTGGGTAGCGAGTATCTACTAGTAGTGCACAGTTAAGTAGTGCCGCCATACTTACTTAGTCTTTACTTACATAGTACTTATCGACTTACTTACTTACTTACTGACTACTTGAGTTAAAGGGTCACCATCACCCTCATTGCCCTCACCTCGGCCCGTTTGCCATATTCAGACTAGATAGCAAAAGTGCCTGATGACACTACTAAGTAGTACTTACTTACTTACTTACACTACTTTCCATCAAATCTTATGCAAAACGTAAGTAAGTAAGTAAGTAGAGTCCGCCCACCCCTCTCGTCCCGTTCAAGCAAAACCAGGTATGTGAGCAGGTATGTACCTACATGAATAGGTAGGCAGGCATGTAACCCTTCACTTGCCTACATATGTCTATCTAGTTACTATCTAGTTACTCATGGATGTGATGTGATGGAATGGGATGGGATGGGATGGGATGTAACTCTCCTCGCAAGATCTTGTCACTGGTAATTAAGCGAGCAAGCCCTTGAGTATGTAATCTTCATACTTTAAACTTACGGACACTACCTATCTACTTAGTCACAGTCTGTAATACCTAGCGATCGGAAAAACAAGGCGACGAGGCCGGAGATACCTACCATCTTAGTAGATACTTATGTACGTCTACATAGTAGATAGTCTGCGTGAAAGGCAAAGGGTCTGTGATTCGTGCGGCTTCCTACTAACTACCTAATCAAGTGCCTACTTAATACACACCTCGCCGTCTTGGCGAGAAGAAAGGGCGTCTTACTTATCTACCTAACCTACATAGTACATAGTAGGTAACTATCTAACTAGTTAATCTGTAGCTACCTACTTACAGTATTCCCGATCCTCTCTCTCTCTCTCTCGTCGGGGTTCCTTTTAAGCAAGTGAAGTGGTTGGTTGGTCGTCGGACTCTCATAACTGTACCTACCTACATACTTATTCCCCGAGGAAGCGGGCACAGACTACAGACTACAGACCTCTACTCTTTTTTTTTTTTTTTTTTTTTTTTTTTTGGGGTGTGCCTATAACTTGAGTTATCGACGCCACCAAATTTGAATGTAAATAAAATCTTACCTAACTATGGGGGGGGGGGGGAAGCGGCGAGAATCTAATATTCTTGGCGTCTCTCACGATGTCATTTGCTGGAGGACCCTCTCTACTTACTTACACTATCGAGGTATGTAAGTAGAAGCAAATACCGGTGTGTAAGTAAGTAACTTTTGTGCCATTCCGGCTGTTTGAAATAGTTAGGTTTAGACATAAGTAGTTACTTATGTAGATCGGTAATAGTTAGTTAAGTCAGATGTCCATCTCCCCCCCCCATCAACTGATTGGCGATCCTCTTCAATGGCAGCACGCGAATATTGACCACGAGGCTCGTATCGACAGGACCAACACAAACGACTACTTAGGTAGGTCAAGTAACTAACTATTGCTCTACCCATTCATTCGTATAAGACAGTGTTTTTTATTATTATTATTATTATTATTATTATCATTATACAGGAGGAGTCGGGAATAAAAGCTAGATATCAGCCATGTAATACCATAGTTGGCGGGTAAGCGCCTTCAAAATTCCAAACGCCATCTGCCCATGTGGCGTGGCCTTTCATTTCATAATTAGAACCTCACAAGGAGATCGAAATCGAACTGAACCCTCGCCGAGCAACACTATTAGAAGCCAAGACGCTGTTCACCAAAAGCAAAGCAAAGCAATCACACACACGCTCGTTCGTTCGTTCGTTCGTTTACAAGGCAATACGATTGTCTCAAAACGAAGGCCCGGATTCCAGACTTGTCTCACCCCACCCCGTAGCATTTACTCTAGAGATAGATGGTCTCTCGAAAGACGATCCACGATAGTTAGTGATCTTCGAGCAAGCCGGCAGGGAACTACTCAGTATTGAAAGCAAAGACGTCAAGGCTCACTCGGGCTCTCAAACGCTCTCCGAATCGAAGTACCTCGAGACACTCTTACCCCCTATAAACTTCAAATCCCCCCTCCCTCCAATATATTGGTAATAAATCATATTACGAAGCGTAGCGCTTCCGTGACAAATCAGTCGAGACGCGAGGAATAGGATACTGGTTGGAACTCCATCCCGACTGGCTGAGACTCCCTCTGAGACCCGCCCACAGCGGCAGGCATCTATCAGTTATTCTAGACCAACATCCCAACGACTGCCTGTGTCGCATCACCTTTACACCCTTGCCAAGTCCTTTGACCTGAGAATTGCCCCATGATGGCGTTTACCCCTGGAAAAGCTTCTCCAGGTATGGAGATCGGTCCTCAGATGACGTCCGACATGACCCTAACCCTAACCCTAACCCTAACCCTAACCACGACCACGACCACGCGGGACAAGATATATATACACTAGGGCATCCATGGTGACTTCACACTTCAAGCCATGATCCACGGGGATATGATGTCCCCGAAGATGAGACGCCTCCTCCCCAAAGGACAGATGCTAGACAGCCGCCATAGTCAGAATCGAAACATCGGGCATATCCCGACAAAGCCCCAAAGGACAAAGGTTCCCTACTCGCCCAAGGACTCGGGGCGAGCGAGGAAGTAGAGATCGGCTGGTGTTCTGATGACATCCGCCATTATAGGACATAGTTAACTACTTGCGTAATCATGTGTCAGACTAGTTGTCCATATATCTAACCTAGCGGATAGCTTTCTCGCGGCCATCTAGCTGTCTGGTAGTTCGCTTCCCATAGAAAGAATTGTTGGTGGTTGGCAGATACAACGCCCCTGCGTACATCTTGAACGTATTCAGGCCGTTAAACAGAACGAGCGGGATTCTTCGCATCAACAACGACGACAAGTTTGTCATTCACCGCCGCATTCTTGATGGTTGTGAGGTCCGTTGTGTATTCCGACAGAGGCGGGGCAGTTGCTCTCAGGTCGGTCATGGGACGCATGAGCTGCTAGAATCGGAAGGTAAAACACGGCCCGGTTGAACTTCCCGATGGTCCGATGGCATTTATCTAGGCCCTGCTTGCCTCAGCAGTGTGTCGATAGGTCGACATATTGAACGTAGCTGTGGTTATCATCTCCACCCCGTCTAATCTACCGACCGAATAGTGATGAGAGCTTGGTGTGCTTCACCCTATAATAGGACCAGCACTATACTTCTACGGAGTCGCCATCATAGTGTACTAATACCTGACGAGGATACAAGTCATGTTTGTATAATGCACGCAGCGTGGCTGGCGCCATCTCATATATATCATGCATACAGTCCATATTCAACAGCAGCAAATGATACGGCCGTACGCGGCCGAATACGATATCCTCAGCGGTGAATCTGTGAGCCGTGACAAGTCGACTGTGATTAGGCATGGACGCGGGGGGCCGGGCATCGAGATGCTTATTGGCAGGCTTGAAACGCCGGAAGAGCACCTCCGCGGCATCGCTGAAGGGGCTGAGAGTTGCGGAACACTGGCCCGGCAAACCTGCATGTTCCAAGACCTTCATCAGCTGATAAGTGAAAACTTATCAGGACAAAGTTCGGCCTGTGGGCTAGCCACGAGCAGGACGATCGCGGCCGTGCGGTTACCGCGGTAGTTATAATGACCCCATAGCAAAAAAGATACTATTTGTCTCCCGATAGCAGAATGGTACAAACTGAATCATGTAAGCCTAGGACACGATAAAGCATTGTCCTCGATCATCCAATTCGCTGAGAGCAAGATCGAGCGAGTACTTTAGTAACTATCCTCATCGTTCCAATACAGCGTATCGTGGAATACCCTATTTAGCATCGAAAGTTAGTGACTGTGACGTTCCAACTTCGTTGAGCAGAGCCCTGAATTTCCCAAACGTAAAAATGTGTAGAAGGACAAGACGGAAACGCAACATACTCAGGCCCGGTAGAAACTAGATCCCAACCAAAAGTCAACTTGATGTACTGCAGTAGGTGACTGGCGACCTTGATAGCCCCGACGTCGGTGGGATGCCACTGGGGTCCAATATCGTTATGCTGTAGGATGCCCTTAGTCCGGAAGTAGTGAACGAAGGGATCGCATGTCGTGTTAAGTGTAGTGGTCGTGTTTGTCGTGGCATCCCAGATTTTGGGTGCCGATAGATACTCCGGCGAATTGAAATACGCGACTATATCCTCTAGCTCTTGCTGAAAGCCTAGGTCTTGGGCGAAGCTATTGCCGTACTGGTAGAATCCGAGCCAGAGTTCCTAAAGAGAGGGGGGGTCAGTTTTTCAGTGTCGACAATTTGACGATATGTAAGAGAGTCCGGTGCGCGAACATGTATGGCACAGAGGAACAATTGGGCAGACGCCATAAATGTTCGGGTCAGGACTAAAGAGGGCTTCCACTTACCATAACCACAACTTGGGCATTTGGATATTTGCCATGGACGCCTTCAATAAGCTTCTTATAAGCGTCGACATATGCCTCAGATGACACGTTGTTCGCTACATTGTTATCATTTGTGCCGAGATTTATAACAACAATACCCGGAGTGGTCTCCATGTTCTGGAAATCCCAGGGCTCGGGATTGTCTTCAGATTATTAGCGGTTGACCAGTGATGACTCAATGCAAGAATCGGAGGCTGAGAGGAGAAACTCCACCCTCGGCCACAGTTTCATATGAATGAAAGCGACGTACCGCCCCAGACTGCTGCTGCCCGCCAGCTTGTGTCTGAAGAATAGAACCACTGGTGCACTTGCCCCCGAGGATTGCCAAAACAGTTCTGATCCGCCACGCAAATACCAGGGATCGCGGTCACATAGTACTCGGTCTCACCGAGACCCTCACCCACACCATATGCAAAGCTTGACATGCTTTCGTAAGTCTGGAAATCGCCGGCAGACAGACTATCTCCGATGAATTCTATCGTGCGCCCATAAGGTGGAATCTTGATCAAGGATTCCCCAGAGGCGACGTGAACCTGGTCTATCTGGACTCCGTAGCCCCAGTTCGAAACATGCATTTCGAATCGAAGCGGGGCCACTGGATAGGTCTCGTTGACTCCCGGTGTCTCGGGCGTGACAAACAAGTGCGTGCCCCCCACAGTGACATTCGTGAAGGTCCAGTCCATACCGGCTAGGCGGTATCCAACAAGGGTCCCGTTGACGGTGTTCTCACCAAAGGTAATGGCGACCGTATCCCCAGAGAAGCCGAAGACGAGACCAGCAGCCCTTTTCGAAAAACCAGATCAGTACCGGACGTCTCCCTTGCGAAGACAAATGCGCACTTACGACCAATATGAGATTTTCTTCGAATCCCATCGGCCCTTGTACGACAGCTCTGTGGCATTGGCATCATAGGTCGTGAAGGCGTATGCGGCGGGATTGATTTCGGTGTTAGGAAAATCCGATACCCTGACTTGGCCATTCTGAAGAATTGTTCCCTCAACAAGGGGTCCTAGAGTGAGTGCTAGGATCAATGTCTTGAGATTCATTCTGACAACACGCCTATAAGGCTTCCACAGCGATATGGTGGAATAGAGGAGAATAGTAGTACGCCATCGCTCGGAGAACACAGCTGCTTTATTACCCTCAAATACCACAGCCTATATAGCAGTTCAGCGCAGCGGAATAACGTTGACTTTTCCATATGCGGGTACATGGCGCGCAGTTTCGAAAGGGGGCGGAAAGACATTTGTAATGAGCCGTGAACGTTACAACCGAGGCCATCGAATCACTTGGGACTCATGCATCATCCCGTATGGAGTGAGAGTAGATGGTGGCTATGCCGGTATTCCGTCCAGATGCAATGGAATAGTAACAATCGCAAATTGGCAGCCTTTAACCTTAGGTTGATAGGGGTGGTTGTGAATTAGATTGAATGCATCCCAGTTTGCAAGTCGGTATTCTCAGCTCAGGTTGACGGCACCTTGAGATCCGTTCCTAATGGAGGAGTCTCCATCAAGTAGCATTGTGAGGGCCAAGCCTCCTGGTAAGCCTGTGAGCCCATACTAGGCCAGAGGAGTACACTGATGACTGAAAGAAAAGAAAATCGGAATGCGATGACGATGAGTGTCTGATTCGGCCTCTCACCATATGCCGATGCCGATGCGCAGGCAACTTGGCGTCAAATATGGTCAGTTCTAGGCGTGATGCGATAGCGTGTCATAATGCCATCAAAGATCAATGATAGCCAGAGCATACCAATTAATCACCACGTGTAGAATTGGTCCAGATTTGAAGGTAATTGCGAGTAGTCTGTAGATGATCATCGCTTTACGGACTACCGTGTGTTCGAAATGGCAATGTGATCCTGAAGGTTGGACGATGAGAATTGCTGAGAGGAATTCCATGGTCGAAGACCATACCCACAGTGCGAACCGTGCAAAGTGTACACATGACGTTACACTACACGCGGGGAAGCAGTCGTCAACTGACTTTTGGCAGTCGCGACTCGCCGAAAGCCCCGAGTTTTAGCAGGCGCAGGTGGTTGACGAGATAAACGGTCACTGCAGCACAGTTTAATAGCTGCTGAACACACTGTACGTATCCGTACCTCTTGATTGGCATCCTCTGGAATCCGTTAGTTATTAGATAAGTCGCGACTCGCAAGTCGATGTACCTAGATAGTGCTCCGGCACAACTACAAACAACACTTTTAATAAATCGCTATCGGACTTGCGTAAAGACTCATGCTGGCACATCACATTTCTATCCACGGTTCGACGTGTGACTGGATAGCAAAATGCAGCATCGCGACCTGTTACTGCCTGTGTGGATTGCCCCATCTAATTTCGGGATAATTAACCTTATATCCAGGGGTAAAAACAGTGTGCGGGTCCTCTTGTAACACCGTACGGTACAGGATTTCATAGCCCAAGTTGGCTCGAACTTTGACGTCTCTCCAGCTTCAGAAACATCGTGAACAGTTTGTATAGAGAGTTAAGAGTCTTCGCCAAGCCTAGACATCTCTGTTTTTATCCCGCTTCAAACTTTTCTCCCCTGTTCCCTGCGAACTCCTGCAGCCATCCTGTAAAGAAACTTCTTGGCACCTTTTACTTGCCCAGAGAGACAGGAAGTATCTAGATACATACACCTTGGGCACAACCACATTACATCCCTTTCCATCTTCTTCCCCAAATGACTGCGCAATGACAGTCAAAGTTGTCATTGCAATTCCGAGACAATGAAGCCGCTGTGCGCCTCGGTCTACTCGCCGCCTGACCTGGAGGCGTCACTTCCACCTTCGCGCTCGTATCTTCTTCTTCCTTCAGAGACGACTCGAATCGAGACGACGTTGCATCCGCATCTGCATCTGCATCTGCATCTGCATCCGCATCTGCCCCCGCCAGCGCCAGTGCCAGTTCCAGTGTCAGTGTCAGTGCCAGTGTCAGTGCTCCGCTTGGGCCCCTGTTCCCCTGCCCTTGCTACCCAGCAGCAGTAGTGACAGCCGCCGCCGCAAGACTTGTCACTGCTCTCAACTGCCTCGGTATCTCTCCTTATAATAGCTCTCGTCTGAAGGCCCTCCGTCCCCCGTCCCCCGTCCTCCGTCCCCCGTCCTCGTTGGTGCTGGACGCAGCACGCCCATCCGTGGTGCCTCCCGCCGTGGGCCGCGAGACATGCCGTCGACCGAGACCGTCGCTGCTCAGGACTCGGAATTGGTGCTAACGGACGAGGAGATCGCGCTTCTCCGGTACCATCAAGTTATCGGCGGGTCCTCGTCCTCGCGCGCCGGGAGTCGTGCCTCCTCGCAGGGTCGTCTACTCCTCGACAGCTCGAGCCTCGCCACGCTGTCGCGCCACCTCGACCATGTGATGCAGCAGCTCCAGCTCCGCATCGAGTACCTCAGCGAGCAGAGCGCCATCGTGACCATGCAGCAGTATGACCGCGCTGGCAACTTGCTGGACAATGCCGATGCTGAAATTGCGCGCTTCCAGGAAATCATGATCCAGATCGAGGAGCTCGAGCTCGACTTCGACCGCATCGTCCACATCCGGGATATCGTGAGGGACTATCGTGGGCGCGTCGAACGCCTGGACCGCGAACTCGATCAATCCCGTTCATCGACACGACGAGAGCGCGGTGGCCACCGGCAACATCGACATGCCCACCACGAAGGCGGCTCCTCGGGTCGTCGACACCGACATTAGATGAAACGGTCGTCTGTTTAGGATACCATATGCGACAGAATACGATAAACTATCGGTTTTGCGAAGTCAAAGAGCACATAATGAGCATGCATTTGGTCGGGGCCTAAAGGGAAAACACTGAAGGTTACCGATGCCGGCCGGGACTGAAAAGTCGAGCCAAAACCGTAGGAAATGGGGGAAAAATCTCATAGGCGAGAACGAAAAAAAAAGAAAAAGAAATTCCCACATACGCCTGAGAAAACGCTATGACCCCCTTCCCTATCACACTGTATCGGGTTTAACGAGGCGGAAGGAATGCGAACTCGAAAATACCGAAGCGCGCACGAGACGCCGAAATGTTTGCCAATCCCAAACAGTTCAACAACAAACGGCATATCCCACGCGACGGCGGGACATTAGTAGTACCGTTCGAGCAGTGGCAAGCCGTCACGACCGAGACATTTCGAAGATAACAAACAACAACTCCCTACCCAGTAAGGAGAGAAGACAACGGAGGAATATCACGCCCTGGTTAGAAAATAATAAGGGGCCTCACGGCTTGGAAAGAAAGGAGGAGGGGGAATTCGTAGAAGTGAGAAATGATTTATTTAGCTTCGCAGCTGCGTTCACGAGGGATAAGGGGGAGGAGAGAAAACCTCTCTCTCATGTCTACATACTATCGCACACGACACGAAACACATACGCATGGCGTTTAGGGGAAAGCGGGTTGTATCTTTTTTTTTTTTGGGGTGGGGGGTTTTGATCGTCGGTCTCGAGTTTGACTAGGGGGTTTGTTTTGTTTTTGCATTGCTTCATCAGAATATATTGGACGGGAAGAGGAGGAAAGAGGGCAACCCTAATGGCCCTTATCGAAACTTTTCACGCACGAGACCATATCAAATTCTTTTCCTCCCGGAGGGGGCGGGGGGTTTGCGTTGCTTTTCTTCTATGTTAATATCTGAACCCCTCTTCTATCACGGTGTTTTTTTTGGTTTTTTTTTTTCGTCGTATTGATGTATTCAGTCGGATGTTTATGATACCAAGTGTTTTAATTATCCAGCTTTTTGTAATTTTTTGTAACTTTTTTTTTTATTTCTGGTGAAGAGGGGTTTGGCTAACATGTATCGTAAGCAAGTAAAGCAAGCGTGTGGACATCGCATACCCTGATACCCTGAGAGAGGGGAGTGGGCAACATAACGCGGAGAGGGGTGGGATAGCAAAGGAGACCGATTTCATTCTCAATGTCTCTCTTTCTCCTCGCATCCGCTCGGCTGCTCTAACTACATGCGCAGATGGTGTGATCTACCCGACTCTTTCAAAGTCCCGTAGAACGAACACAAGAAGGATCCGAAGTCCGTAGGTAACTAGTTGAGTCCGTATGAACTTGGACTCGTCCCCAACAACTTCTCATACCGAGGGATTCATAGGGCCAGTTTTTTTTTTTTCTTTTTTTTTCCTAGTGTATATAGCTGACTTCCTAGAATAAAGGAAGTGTCCCATGCCGGTGACCGAAACTCCCTCTCTCAGCTTTGCACACGATTTATGATCTAGTCCTCGCTGAGAACCTCCACGTAATTATTCTCCAACTGCCGTCTCTCATACCGCGCCTCGGCCGCAGCCCGCATCGCCTCCTCCGCCTCCAGCTTCGCCGCCGCCGCCGTAGCCGTCTCCTTGATCAGCACCCGGACAACGCCCATCAGTAACTTATACCAGCCCACGTGGGATTTGCAGCGTTTCCGGTCACACGTTCCGCGGATCGCGGGATCCGTCGCTCCCGTGGTGGCATCCGAAGCCGGTTTATTGTTAGTAGTAGTAATAGTAGTAGTACTCTCGATAAGAGAAGGAGGAGGAGGAGGAGGAGGAAGAGAAGGAGGGGCATCGAGTTTCCCGGCTTTGAAAATAGCCTGGCCCTCAGGTGTATCCAGCCAAGCGGCGAACTGCACTCGCACCGAGACGGTATCGAGCCGCCAATCATAGCCACAGCTATCCTTGGTAAACTTGCCAGCTTCAATGGCTGTCTGGCGGCGCTCGTTCGCCCAATCGAGCAGCTGCATCATTTTCTTGTACTGCACGATCTCGTTGCCGAGCGCGAGACGTTCGGCAGCCGAGGTCTGGAGGAAGGATTGCTCCTCTTCGCTTAGTACGTCTGGACGCGTGGGTAGGCCGTTGGCCCAGAGACCTTCGATACTACCTGTTGTTTTGGATAGGTGGTAGTTAGCGTAGATGTTGATTTTAGTGGTGGTAGTATCTCTGTGACTGTGGCTGTGACTGTGATTGTGACTGTGACTGTGACTGTGACTGTGACTGTGACTGTTACTGTGACTGTGACGTTCAGACGTACCGAAGGGCCTGTCTCCGAGTTTCCAGCCGCTCGTGTCCGCGGTGGCGATGAGGAGACCGATCAGGTCTTCTTGCGTGAGTACTTCCAGTGCTGTCTTCGAGGCGGCTTTCGTAGGCAACATGGCAAGCATAGATGCCCACCAGGCATCACAGTGGTCATTGGAGCAGAAAACACTGCGGTCCTTGACGGTCGGAGTGTACAGCCGGGCAGCATTAGTGCAGCCAGACAGGGAACATGTCTTTCTGTACTTGGTGTAATTCAGCTGACCGTCCGTACAGTTCGGGCAGACAAAGCGCTCCACGAGCTTCTCGCCGATCGTCTTATCGAGATCAACGCATTCGCCGTGGAACCAGTCCTCACAGACGTCGCAACTTATCATCCATCTGTGATCATCCGGTCCCCGGCATAGACAATACGGCCCATTATCAATCTCGTCATCTGAGCTGCCGCCGCCGCCGCCGCCGTCATTCTCGGCCCCTCCTCCAGCCGTGCCGGGTTTGGATTTACTATTCTTCGTCTTGGGACGCTTTGGTTTCTTGGCTATCCGCTTCGTAGCGGCGGCGGTGCCTTTCTTCTTGGGAGCGGACTTCATCCTGGCGGACCCCGTAGGCGACGACGACAGTGTGGGCTTGCTGTCATCGAAATCAGGCTTGAAATCGGGCGTGGAGAAAGCGCGGGCGAGATTGCTTGTTGGGTGCGCTGTGGAGTCGGTGACATTCCCGACGCTCGTTGTTCCTGCCATCTCCACATCGACGTCGGAGGTGGCCTCACCTTCCGCCATGGCTTCGTTATAATAATTTCGGATATCTATGTGTCTTTGCGGAAAGCCCCACACCGTAGGGAATTGGGCCAAGCTGTCAAGACAGCCAGCGGTTCGTGCGCCGGTAACGTTAAAGCGCTTTTCTTTTTTTTTCTTTTGCAGACAAACTTCCAGTTCTGGTAATGAATTTCTCAATATTCCTTTGTTTGTCAAATCCGCATTACGTTTGCTTCATCCCGGTAGGTTGATACGAGGATGCCGGGACGAATGATTTATTCTCATTATCGAGTTGCCTTGATTAGGAATTGGACAACATTATTAGATGGGTAGTTTTGGGTATAAGGAGAGCTGTGAATGAGTTCGGATGAAAACCATGTCCTCTTCGTCCAGAATAAGAGAAGTTCAACATGTATGAGAGATGAGAGATGAGAGATGAGACGCCACACGTGACGGATAACTTACCTACACGCGTTTCCATGAGTCTGACAGTGCGAATGGATTGCGGCTACGGTGTGGCT
The DNA here is from genome assembly GCA_028637585.1 of Xylariaceae sp. X187. Classification (NCBI taxonomy): domain Eukaryota; kingdom Fungi; phylum Ascomycota; class Sordariomycetes; order Xylariales; family Xylariaceae; species Xylariaceae sp. X187. The sequence goes on from JAJIZN010000005.1 coordinate 2,597,904, forward strand.
GATGTATGTACTGTACGGGCTCACATTACACACTGTCGACTGTGGCTCAGCTCATCTATGTATCTACGTGCTGCCTCCGTCCTAGGAGTCTTCTTGTTCTGTTCTGTCCCGTCTGTCCAGAAATAAAATAAAATAAAACCCCAAGTGACTGTGATGATCTTATCGGAGATCATTTCTAAATGCGTAGAAGCTCCTACCCTATTCATTCTGTAGTATCCGTCTATTGAGAATGGTGAGGATGCGCTCCCTCATAACATATTCACTACCTATCTAAACGTAAGACGGCATCCACGGCGATCAAGGCGTTTGCGTCTAACTTCAAAGGCTCTCTCTGCCTACACCTACTGTATATACCATAAGTGAGGCAAGAACATTCAGACAGATCCCAACTGGAAATACTTGGGCGGCTCGACGGTCAGGGAAACAGCTTTCACAATCTAATAAATGTGGTTTTTTTTTTTTTTTTTTTGGTTATTTGAGTATTTGGTTATGGTAGCACGGATGTATTGGATTATTGTATTTCCGTGATACCTAGAACTCTGCCTACCGTATCCCAGTCTTGAACAAGTAACAAAAGCCCATCAACCAACCTCAAAGATCATAAGAACTGTATTCAACGTAGTCATCTTAGAATGATCTAGTCATATAGGCTAGGAACGGTTTCTCGCGAGAATAATTGAAGTCTAAGGTAATTGTGTTTGTACAAATAAATGCTCACTGCAACAGTTAGTTGGTTATCCAAATAGTTTAGAAAAAAATAGGCTTTGGTATCTTAAACAAGACCTCCCCTCCCTCCAGCCCACCAAAACGCCGAATTCGTTGCAACATGTGTCGTCGTCAGTCCACTCCACGACCGGTATACCGCCGCCGCCGCCGCCGCCGCCGCCGCCGCCGTCATACCCCTCTCGGAACACTCATCACGTCATCTCAAGAGTATGTCACCTGACGGCCCAGCCGTCTAATGGTATATACAAGTTTTTCTTGTGTCCCACTTCCTTTTCTGCTGCTGCCATTACAGCGCATAGTTCTCTGTATGTAAGAAAATTTCTTCTAGCATCGGGTCGCCCCAGATCTCAGCCTGCAGTTGCGCTACCGTATTAGCAACGCCGACACGCATACTCGGCGGTCCACAGACGAAGACCGCAGTCCGTCGTCCCAGAATCCCTCGCCCGTCGGGACCGCCTGTGGTCCATTCCCGGAGCATGTATCCCAAGTCCGGTCGTCCGTATTCGACACTCCACCCGCCGTCGATCTGGTGAGGTACCGGAAAGGCGAAGCGCATCAGATTCTTCTGGAATTCAGTCGGCGTTTCAGGGAAGCCAAAATCAAATCCTGACGGTGGGCCGAAAGTAGATGTTGGCCGCGGTCCTGACTGGGCTGACATATTGTTTGTACGTAGGTGAGCTAGCTCGGGTGGGTGCACTACAGACTGTGGAGGGGTCTCCGAAGAAGCTTCTGCACCGGGGGGCGGTGGGAAGTTCCGCGGTGAAGGGGGTGCATGATTGAAATGCGGCTGCATTTCAGGCCGCGGTCTGAGGGGCGGGAAATGGAACCCACCCTTTTTGTCTTCCGGGTAGCCGTTTTCGTTGAGATGCGACGCTTCCTCAGCACTCGTATCGTTACTTTCTCGGCCCTCTAGTTTGCGCAGAGACTCTTCCTGTGATGAAAGAGCGTTTGCTGCTGCTGAACGTTGCGCAGGCCCGTAGTTCGGTTGCAGATATTTTTGTTGGGGCAGAGCCGTGAATCTATCCTGGTCTTCAGCCCGTAGCCGCTGCTCGTGTTCTGGGTTGCCTTGCGCCTCATCGTGTATTAACTGCGAATTGCGCTTCGAAGCGATATTAGCTACGAAGCCGTCTAGCCGATCATGGAAGACGTTGCTGAGAGGGCGTGGTGCACGTTGGTGTTGTGGCGGAATCCGTGATTGTCGAACTGCCGCCGTGACAAAGAACTTGCACGTCACACTCTCAGGTGGCGCCGAGTCGCGGCAAATTCGCAGTTCTTCGCGAAACCAGTCCATCGCCTCCAGTCGTTTCAAGGACCATACTACCACGACTTTTTTCGTGATAGCTTTGCCATCTCTCATACGCTTGATCAAATTCAACAGTTGTGACATCATTGCGGTAACGCCGCTTCCGCCGGCGATCAGAATGCATGTGTCAAAAGCCGCAAGCTCTCGTCGCATGCCGCCGTAAGGACCATCGAGATATGCTCGATACGTATGGAAGGGCCCTTTTTCAATGGCTGTTTCCAGGACTCTCCGGGTAAATCCGCCATATGGCTTGAACACGAGTACGCAATCTCGATATTGCTCTCCGTATTCCGAAGGGAAATCCTCGCTACACAGAGACGAAATAGTGAAAGGGTGATTGTCCAGGAAAGAGATACCCGGCATTCTTAGATAGACGAACTGACCAGGCCTCCACCTCATGTGCGTTGGAATTGTGACCTTGATAGCGTTTTCCGTCATCAAGGTGATGGCGGCTTCGTCTCCGACCAGAAACGAGGCGTTCCACGGCCTCACCCAATTCAGTTTGGACACGCGATAAATATTACAGACCACCCATATGGCAATAGTCGCATATAGGTAGTCCCAAGTTGCCAAGTAGTTCTTGGTATGCCAGAAAAGTAATGCCACATATAGGATTCCGACCGGCACATGTAGCGTGATGAACAATTCGTACGCTATCCTGCGAATAAAGGGCAACGAAGCTACGCACAGCCATCCTAGGGGCACAAGACAAGCAACGCCTGTACCGTAGATGACGCCGCTCCCTTGGGGGAAAAGCTTTGCGTAGATTTGTAAACCGCCGTCATCCCACACAGGTTGAACGAAGAAGGGAATAGTATGTATGAGTGAGAGGAAGAGGCACAGATATCCCGCCCACCTGTGGAAGACATTCAGTCTTTCCGGCCCAATGCCGGTCAAAAGTGCGAGTAGATTTGCTTTCATACTCGTCGCAATAATCCACGGGGTCATGGCAACAGCAATCATGCCAGCTCGGATGGCGACCGGTGGAGAGCCATATTGGATGCTTTGCCAATAAAGCGGCCGGGTGAGAAAGACAAACAGCACCGAAAACACGAGCGCAATGAGCCCGACGACCAAAACAGCTAGCGATGAAAATGTAAATCGGCGCTTACGCCATACGATGTCGGGAATCGGCCGGTAGAATACCCATCTAAACAGCGCCAGGACATCGAGCACGGGTCCAACGGCAGAGAAGTCAGATTTAGGCTTGAAGTCTCTCTTCTCTCCAACTTCGTCGGGAAAGAAATGCCTGCTCGTCTGGCTCGTCTCCATTGCGGTCACCACATGGCTCGGGCTGAGGTTATACAAGTCCCGGTAGTGTTGCTCCACCTCTTGTTTGTAGATGGCCTGTCGTATCTTGTCCTGCCACCAGTGCCATATTCTTACTACCACCACAGCCGCCATAACAGCCAGGCTGAACCATGTCCACGCAAGGCCGTACTTCCCTGACTTGATCCATGGGTCGATCGTATTCGCTTCGACCAAACCGGGTGGACTCGTGGGTGTGAGCGGGATGAAAATGCGCTTCGAAAGGGTTTCCACGATTTGAATGGCTCTGGCCATGACGAGTTGGGGCATTGGCGCCATGGCGGAGGAAAGGTGCTCTCACTTTCAAGGCGCTATAAGGTAAATATCAATGGCATTGATCACCCGTTGACAAAGACACTAGATTATATCGTAGTAATGTCCTTGGCGCAACTGACAATTTCATAAATTAGGCCGACGTTTGTTGTAGTTCATATGAAGAGGTATGGCCCAGTGGTGAAAACAAATGAGAGTCTGTCGCGAGGTGAGGTGCACGAGGTACCTCAAGCCAGCGAAGTTGGAAAGACTTCTGGGAAGCACTGAGGGTCTGTGGGAGTCATGGCTTGGAGACAATGAGAAGAGGGTAGCCAAGAATGAGAACAATAGAGTAGGGGTAATGCCGGATGAATATAATACTAGGTATGCGCCTAGACTAGGTACTGTGACGGTAGCGATGAATCTACGGTACGGTCGTGGATCCAGTGGAGAATCGAGGATCCTCGTCAGGTACAATATGCATCGGGGCAACGTCACCATGGAAATCGCTCTGAACGACGGACCACCTACTTACGGTATGGGACTTCGCATGATGTCTGGCAGGGGGGCAGAGATTTGCCTCGTGTGAATTCGATGAATTCGCTCAATCAGGATTCGCCAATGCCCCATGGGCGCAGGGGATGTATAGGTTAGTGAGGGTAGCATGCAGAGGTTAGACCCTGGTTGGGTTGCAGTGCTACCAGTTGAGGATATGGGCAGACATGGACAGACATGGGGAACGAGAGCGGCCCCAGCGGTTGACCGCGCTTTACAATGATATTGGCTGATGGTGATCAGTTCGCTCCCCGCAGATGGATGAATAGAGGCGTAGATTGTACGGCATAGAGCGGACTGGGTTAGGGGGCCATCACAGTCAAGCATCCTTGGCGTGCCATCACACCTCCTCTACCTACTAACCTAGGTAGTAGTGCCCAGCAATGCCCAGCAGTGCCTACGCTAATGACAGGGTATGCAGTGTTTGCCGGCAATTGAGCGGAAGAGGAATCGACATGGTGATCCGACGAGAGGCAGAAGGAGTCGGGATATACCTAACCTAGGTAGTAACGTGTAGGTAGTGTAGGTAGTGTACGGACGTAGGCAGTGTAGAGATAGGTAGGAATCTACCTAGGCGAAGGGCCGACAGTTCGAGCGTGGCTTGGACCGTTGACAATGGGCATTGGCCACGCCGTTATAGATCTCCTTTGGCCATTCGTCGCCCGATCGCTCCGATAGCCCCGGTTCGCCCATGATGGAAAAGTGGAAGAGTTACCAGGTTTGTCGAGGTTGGACCGAAGTGAGACAAAAGACAGCAAGCGTTTACGGATGGGATGGGGTCGACTCAGTCGAGTCACTCGAGTGAGAAAGTGTGGGCGCGTAATGGATGCATCTCATTCGCCAGCACTCCCGGGCCCGAGCAGGACCGAGCTCCACAATGAGCAAGATTAGTGTGAAGACTTCCCTACGGAGTATTCCGTATTTCTAAGGGCAAGTAATCTGTAGGGCAGGAACACCAGTCACCAGTGTACATACAGACTGTACTAGGTATGTAGGGTCTTGCATCTCGAATCCGGGACATTGTTCTCATAGGTAGGTTAGGTACAGGTAGTTCACAGCTTCACAGTGATGTTAATAACTCTGGACAAAGGCCAACGCCGCCAAATCTTCACGCACTTCAGTCGGGTGCTCGCTTTTACTTATGCCGGGCACTTATCGGCGACATCATGTATGCAACTATCACCTAGATGACCAACGACGCTATGCATATACGTGGAAAAGAACCTACCTAGGTGCCCGGCAGACCTAGCAAGCACCGCCTGATGTGCAGTTATCGCATATACATATTAACTAGGTACTACCGGTAGATATACCTACATAAGCATATGTAGACAGTGCAGGTACAGTGCCTGAAACACTGTTGAGTTTTCCATGTGATATGGATAAGATAATGCGCCCATGAAAGCGTTGTGACGACTTGTGATTGACCGGTGCACGCGGTAGTTAGAGGTCGTTCCGAATTACTGGGCCGACGTCCACCCGGCAGCGCAGATGCTTTTAAGTAATGCTGGGAATGTGGCTGCAGACGGCAGCTGTCGTGCGTACCGTAGACTCAAGCATGTACATACCTACCTACTTATGTAGCGTCATTCTCAAGATGTTGAACCAGGCCAGTAGCTAGTTAGCGAAGTCAGGCATTATTATTAATGAACAGCAGAGAAACATGGAATGCGCCATAAGTATTATACAGACTGCAAGTACTTAAAGTCTTCATTCGGATATTTCTTGAGACGAGTTACAGGCAAACGCGGACCCGGCGGCCGTTGACCGCAACATCATGGACTTAGGTATAAGTTCTAGGCACGATACGGAAGCACACAAGAGAGACTGCATTCCGTACACGGTGAACTTTGCGCCATGCTTACCGTTGTGTTAACCGAGCTACAGCGGCAAATACTTGAACAACTCACCCATAAATACAGTGCTAATATCATAATAAAGACTGTGCCGGTACTTTACCGGTGGCCCGTGTGTGACCGAACTATGGCCGGCGTGGTTAAGTGAGTTACCGTGGTACCAGTGCAACTGGAAAGCCCCACTGGACCTGGAAAGGCGACCCATTGAAATTTTGGGCAGCCTTTCGTGATGTTCATGCCACAAACACCAACGCTCCGATAACGTCACTTCCGATATCTCTACCTAATAACCAATTCCCTCTCCCCCCCGGCGACGCCCACGATGGCTACCAAAAGCTCCTTGACCCTCTCGAGTGCCACTTTTGCGAAGCTATCCCCACAGCCCTACCTGCTCGCCAACCTCCAACCTCAAGATCCCAACACTCCGCCCTCGCGCACGAACGGACGCCAGCCAGAGCAGACGAGGCCAGTAGCTATCAACACCTCCTCCCTCACACATGCCCACGGCAGCGCTGTGGTGCGCACTGGCGACACGACAGTCATATGCGGCGTGCGAGGAGAGACCATCACAGCACCTCAGATCCCCAACTACCGCGCCTCAATCTCCAACACGGGCGCCCTAACCACCACCAACGAGTTACGCGACTATGACCTCCTCGTTCCCAACATCGAGCTAGCCACTGGCTCCGCGCCCGATTTCCTGCCTGGCGTACCCCCCACCTCCCTCGCGCAAACGCTAAGCACGCGCATCTACTCTCTTCTACACACCTCCAGCGTCCTCGACGTCGAGGATCTACGGATATACCACCAGAGAAGCCATGAAGGAGGAGCCGGGGGTAGCGATGATGGCGATGATGGCGACGAGGCTATGCAAGATGTAGATGAGCAGGATATAGATTTGCCTGCGCGCGAAGTCAAGGCTTACTGGGTCCTTTACATCGACATTCTCTTCATCTCCTTTGACGGAAACCCGTTCGATGCTGCTTGGGCTGCTGTACTCGCTGCGCTGCGCGATACGAAGTTGCCCCGCGCATACTGGGATGCCGATCGCGAGATGGTTCTGTGCTCGCGCCGCGGGGCGCCGGTCCCGCTTACCGTGTCTGGTTTGCCTGTGGCTTATACCGCTGCAGTATTCACGGCGAGAGAGGGGCTGAAGCAGAGTCAGAACCAGAAGAGAGGTGGAGACAAGGGACAATTCTGGACACTCGCTGACCCTGACCGGTTTGAAGAGAGCTTATGCGATGAGATGATGACGGTTATTGTTGATCGGTCAGGCGGCGAGGGTAACGAGACGAAGCTCTTGGGCATCTCCAAGAGTGGTGGAACTATTGTTGGACCCGAGGCCATAAGAAAACTCGTCAAGGCCGCGGAAGATAGATGGTTGGAGTTGAAAGCTGTGTTGTAAAGAGAGAAAGACTGTGTTTGTAGATGGCGTGAAACTTAATGATACCCAATACAATGGCATTGCCTGTCTTTTCCAACATCCAGGTCGGACTACTGTGCTGTGTAGCTCTTCCTGTTACGTACTTTCGAGGCTCATATCAGTGTCCCGCTGTCCAGGCAGGCAGAAGGCCACGCTACTTCATGGATGAAGATATTCGTCCATCTAACTGATGAAGTAATCCAAATCCAGCTGTAAGCTAGGATAGAACCCCTGAAGCCACGAAGTGAAGAAGTTAGACACTGTAAGCTCGATAGAAGAGTCTCTACGATAAATTCACTGCAGAGTAGATACCAATTCCACAAGAAGAGAACAATGAAGACGCATTCCAAGCATGAGATCAAAACAATTGATTTAAAGTGTTCATATTCGTAGACTACTAGCTACGTAGTAAGTAGATAGATCCAGATGAGCGATCAAATGCCACTATTCCCCGTCAATTCCTACTATTGCTTCAAGCTCGGAACACGACAGCCACCGTCTGGTAGAGGCGTTCTTGGAACGTAGCTATGTTGTGAAGCGGGCCACGACCAGTATCAACATTCCCGCCTCACTTCCCCACCATCTCTTCAACCCGGGGAGCGCGCACAGCCCTGCCAGCGTCATGAAGAAACTTAGCTCTCAATTGGTACAGGGTCGGCTAAGCGTACTGATGCTTGTAAGTAGCAACTGTATTAGTAGACGAGCCAGGATCAAGTGATCTCTTCGTCGTCGCCCCTGAATTCCTCCTCGCTCCTTGGACCGGAGGGGCGCGGGACAACCCAGCCAGCGTCTCGCTCAGACCTGGGCTGGAGCAGCTGTATTATAAGCAGAGCAGGGGAGCAGAGCATGATCAGTGATATCATCATCGCTTCCCCGTCTCATTCATGGCTCTCCCATTACGTCCAGCGAGCAGAGCGTCTACGGCTATGACGCGGGCTGTGCGTAGAACAAGCTCGGGATAGCTGTGAAGATGATTAGTGTTATTGAGAAATGCGCGGATACTGTGAAGGGGGGGAAAGGGGGTTTGATTTAAGCTTACCTGTACCGCGGCCAACACCAAGCACAGCCCTGGCCCGGAAGAAAGATGCCTACCGCCACGTTATACGTGGCGGTAGGCATCAATCAGTGCCACCTCGTCCTTGAGCATGGTTTCGTGTGCATATATATGTCTATTTCCCATCGTCAGCGTATCAAGTCCAAGCCATATCAACAATGAAGCGTAAAGATATTTTGGGAAGTACTCACCACAACCAGCAGCCTAGCCAGCAGTGTTGCCGCAAAGCTGAGTTGAAGTAGTAGCTGTGTTGCAGACAGGCCACGACCAGTGAGGTCGAAGTCGACGTCTGTCTCGGCTCCCACCACATTCCTGCACAGATGGGCAGGAGATCCTAGCCGCCATTTTTCGAAAGCGTAGAATCTATGTGGAGTAGCCATCTGTGTTGTAGACACAGGCCACCAGTAAGGTCGAAGTCGACGTCTGTCTCGGCTCCCACCACATTCCTGCACAGATGGGCAGGAGATCCTAGCCGCCACTTTTCGAAAGCGTAGAATCTATGTGGAGTAGCTATCTGTGTTGTAGACAGGCCATGACCCATGATGTCGACATGTCCGGCCCAGTTCCCACTCCCACTCCCCCTCGCATCGAAAAGGAGGACCAGCCCAGCTTGGCTTGAAGCTGAGTCCCGGCAGTAGTTTTGTCAAGAGATATTGCCTAGACTGGTACGATGCCCTGTCCCTTTCCCATTCCCACTTCCGCTTGAAGTTGGGCTCGATCCAACCCAGCCGTGAAGTAGAGGTGGATTCTCCCGTGCTGGCGGCCCAATACCGACCATACATCTCCTTGTCTGGTCTTGCAGGGTAGAAGAGCCACCTGTCGGCGCAACAGTTGAGGGGATTGCCAGCACGCCGAGCGTAGCGTAGCGAGATAGGGGACCCCGTGGTGGGCTTTCCAATAACTGATGCCGCCGCCACATAGGGCGGCGTGGACATCTACCCAGGTCCTAGAATACCGGCACGGCTAGAACCAACCCGTCGATGGGATAGGACGATATCACGGGCTCCGTGGTGCTCGTCGTCACCGCCGCCAACAATGGGGGGGCGGAAAAGATGTCCGGTTGTCTCATAGGAGACGATGTGATGCGACTTCATCGCATTCCCCTTCTTAGAGAGAGTATCTTCAGCTGCCGGTGAACGAGAACAGCCTGTAGGTTGTATCTGCCTTGGCGAGCTCATCCTTTTCGTCCAGGCCGTCTCTTCTTCAGCCCTCCTAGCCCTTGGACACATTGTTGACACTCCAGCATCGTATGGTGGGTGTTCTCGTACGCGGCGGAGACTCAACGCATATGTAGTCCTTGAGGGCTCCCTGTGGTCGTAATGGGCTAGGCGGAGCTCTAGGGTATCGTCGACCTTCTAGTCTTGATAGTGCGATAATCGGAGCCCCTGTGCCTGTATTTCCCGCCCACGACAGGCCCGTCGTAATAGGGGGTGATGACGCTGGCACTGCTAATCCGGCAGTATCTTCCATTACCAGGACCGCCACGTGAGACTGGATCCCGCCACCCGGTGTGGGTGTCCTCTCCGGTAGTCGATGCTGCCACGTAGGACCGCAATAGCGTCGTTCCAGTCTAAAGACGTGTATAATACGGCTCCGTTTAGCAACATGCCTGTAGCGAAGCGCCACGGGGTGCGTAATGACGCTTTCCCCCTGGTGGGAGCCCGTCAAACCTGCGCCTCTGACTCGGACGCCGTCATCCCCGGGGCCTCGGCGCGAGCATCGTGCGGGCGGAACGCAGATCGTCAATGGTCTAAGGACTGTCCAGCAGCCACACCCGTCGCAAAGTGCGGCCCTTATGATGCTTTGGCTTGTGGATATATATACATATCGAACCCTTTACCAGCATGCTCGAGACAGCCATGTCGGATGCTCTGGATGCGTTGTCTGTTGTGCGCTCACCAGTGGTCGGTACTGCCGCTCCCATAGGGTATCCTGGGTAGTAATTGAAACGAGGATATACCGAACCCCCCGTAGGCGTTGGGAAAGTATGCTTTCAGCAACCGTGTTCACGTGTCGGCGAATGCTCCGTGTACCATTGACTCCCAAAGCAACCGCCTAGGGAGAAACTGATTGCGATATCCCCACCGTTTCGCTGTTCTCTCTTCTTGTGATGACGAGGAGAGGGGGGGGGGGGGGGGGGTACCGGCAGCTTTAGCTTGCCTCGTGCACGGGACCGCCAAGTGGGCTGCTGGAGTTGCTGTTAGTATAAGGGGCGAAGGAGAAAAGACAATGTAGATGGAGATACCGGAAAGAGACTTACCAGAGGATGAAGGGAGTCCACGCTGTCGTCGCAATGCGGCGTGATAGCAGGACGTGGGGCCTCTTGAGAAGTCGAGCGGCAGCGGAGCCCGCCTGGTGGGTAGAAAACTTGGTGGGCTCGTCGTGGGAGGGCTGAGATTGGAGGATCGAGGCTCCCAGGTATCGAAGAAACCGTGGCGAAGATGCCAAAGTCGTAAATACCACCCAGCCAGCCATTGATAAACTCCCCTTTTATTTTTCAAAGGATGGGGCGGCAGAGTCCTCGAGGATTCACGGATACGTCCCCCCTTCCCCCTTTCTGGCACCACCATCTGTTTGCCTCTGTGCCCCCCAACTGGGCGTGAAGTTGTGTTTCGTTTCGTTTCGTATCGTCTGTTCGTCCGTTCCATGCACCGGTTGCCCATATCCGTGTACATCCATCAGTTCGTCGACGGGCATGTACAGCAACCGCACGTACCCAACTCCATCCAGTTCCCGTTCTCCTTGAACGTCGTCTAGAAGGAAAGGACTCGTCAAACGAGGTCAACATATTAGAAGCGATCAATGAAACATTATCGTGTAGTTTCAGTCACCCGTCGTTAGAAGGTCATCAGTTCGTAAACAGCCGTCCAGGTGTCATTGATAGCGTCAAAGTCGAGTCGCTTCACATGAAGGGGAGAAACGAGGCTGCCCATGGCTTGATCCAATGGTGAGTATAGACGCTGTTGGGACGACCGTATGGGTTGAAGCCCGGGGTTTGCTCATCGGGAGGAACCGCGACTGGGGGATTATTACCACTCATCCGTGCTCGACGGGCCATTGGAGTTCAACCACTTCCTGCCCAGCCCACCGTTAGACATTAATATGCCGTGGAGGGGTGGTGGACGGGTGGACGGGTGGATGGCGCAGACATAGGATCGGAAGAGAGCTTTGTCGGATGTACCGTATCCCCTAATCAGTTGCGTCTTTACCGTCCCTAAAACTGGCCATCTGTTGCAGCAATTCCGTTGGGGCTAGACAGGCAGATCAGAGGAGATCAGGCGGACCGGCGACCTGGACCTGTAAAAGGATCGACAAGCGACCTGGACCTGTAAAAGGATCGACAAGCCCCGCAAGTCGAGTTGTTCGAGTTGTGGTGTGCAATTGCACCCGCGCTCGCGCTCGCGGCAGGTTTTCCCTGGTGTCAAGCCATAGCCATTGTTCTAGAGACCGACAGATTGTCGTGGCTGCCCCCCAGCAAAGATGGTTGAGGCTGATTTGCTCCACTCGTGATTCTGGTTGGGTTGGTCGATCCGGCTCTTGGGGTGCTGGCTGGTGCCGATGGCCGATGGCTGATGGCTGATGGCTATTTTTCGCCATTCTGTAACCAGGCCTCTCCAGACCGACTGCCTGGCGACCAACCCGGGTGGTTGCCACCCCATTATCAGGCTCAAGCCGGATAGGCGTCGACCGCGTCAGCGTCTGGGCCCGGTGGGCAACCTTATCCCACATATTATGTCGTCGATGCCACCGCGGAAGCGACCGTGGAAGGTTAGGTCCTCGCGTCAAGCTGGCATGTTCCGAAGATAATCTCAAGTATCATCTCCCAAGAATGTAGTTGACTTCCCCCAAATGATTGGAATCAGAACCACCGGACCCAACATCCGAATCCTTTGATACTCATCTGGCTTCCGTAGGGGGCACCGTTAGGGTTGGATTCGACCTCCTCGAGCCATCGTCGTTTTGGGTGTGGTTAGAGACCATGCTTGCTGGCTTGGCGACGTGATACTAGCCTCAGTCTCCTTCATTGAAAGCTGTTGGTCCTCCGAGGCCCGGCACCGTCATAGAATACCGGAAGGTCCATGGTCGGCCACCGCCACCTTTGAGCTGGATGGACTTGACGTGGGCGACGACGTTATAAGCCAACGGTCAAGTCGCTTCGCAACATAGTCTGGGACAATTGAAGCAGGGCAGAGTTAATGCCCTGAAGTCGCGAGGGCACGGGGACCGGCGTAGCTTTGATAAGCGGGGTGAAGTCGCAATGACGAGGCATAACAGGGGAACTATCTCCGGATTTGGGGAAAGGGCCACGATATTCTTCTCGTCTTTTGCCCAGCCCACGCACGCAGCTAGCAGTACATTCAGCCGGACTTACGCCCACCCCTGTGTCGATATCGACGCTTGTATGGCTTGAGAAGGCGGAGGTAGTGAACCTCGTAATATGGACTGCCACAGGCAAGCTGTCTAAGGGGGAGTCGGTAATATGTCCCAGACCGGGACCACCCCAGGTTCATAACATGACGGTGTCGTGCCAGACTCGTTTCAAACCCTTCCTTGTGCAAGTTGGGTATTGGAATTCGGCGTAATCGGGAACTTGATATCCTTGGACCCAACTGGATATGTTGGTAATGCCGAGTCAAAGACGTGGAGGTGAGTGGCAATGGCCCATGCTCGCCGTCAACCGTTTTGCTGCTGTAGCCTCGGTGTCGACTTCAATGACGATTGAAGGATCGCACAAGTAGTACTATCCAGAGGTAGTTCGCGCCAGTGATTCGTTCTCGTCGTCCTCGTTGTCGTGAGGTAGTTTGGATAGTGTCGGAAGATCCTTCAACTTTTGCCAAAGCCTCTAACCTAGAGTTACCTTGCCTAGGAAAAACGGACAGGACATCTCGCCTCTGTTTCCCGTCATGGGAAATGCAACGGCTAATATCTCTCTCTCCTTCGTCGCCACCTGCTTTGCCGATGCCATGCTCGATACCGAGATAGCATATAACCTCTGGCGATCTCGGCATTGCTGGTGGGCGTAGTGGCTCGAGACGGTGGACTCGGCAGTCGACTGAGTTTGAGACTGAGACGCACTCCGGCCAGAGTGCGGCGAGTATGGGCTCTTGGTTCACTCGACTCGGTAGTGATCTGGACGGTCGATGTACATGGCTGCCGACTTTGACCGTGGTATCGATCGACGATCGTTTTGAGAAGCCACCATCGAACGGGAGACGATGCCGGTCGTCTGGGCTGTTGAGTAGGAGTGGATTGTAGGTCGGCTTTGTCGGAGTTAGTCCTCGTATTTATGTCTTACGAGACGCCGTTATTCTCGCCTGCTCCCCAACGAAGGGCCCCGAGCGTGGCGACCTCTTCGCCATGACGGGGCGTTTTTGTGTGTAATACACCAAGGCGGACTCGGAGGCGACACGCCCCCGGCTTCGGGGCGGTGTAAGACTGGGTGTTGATCGCCATCTGTGGTTCAACCCCTGAGTCGGTACAGGACAAGCGCCAGTCGAATACATGAAACAAGGTGGCAGCGTCCTGCCCGACTAGTATCACGCTCAGAGAGCTTCTGCCGCATATCGGAAACGGTGGGAATGTTCTGTATATCGCCGGCATCTATTAGCTATCAAGTTGGACGCCAGGGTCGAGACTGAGGGATTCAGTTGCTTACCTGGCTGTGCGGCGCATACGGGTCAGTCCCGAATCATACACGCACACCTTGCCACAGTGGACTTCGCCTTCGGAATGGAGGGTGGGAGGCAGCGAGGGCATGAGATTTTATATTTCCCGTGGCGAGCCACGGCAGTCCGTGCGGCAATCAAGGCATCACTGCGCTCCGGTGTAAGTGAGTTGGCGAGTTGGCGAGTTGGCGCTCCGTGCGTGTCGAGGCGATTGGAGCTCGAAGGTTTGAGTCTCGGCGGGCGTAGTTCAAAATCTAGCATTCTACCAGTAGGTAGAGATAAACCTGCCGAACAAGACCACTCCGGCTACCCGGGTGGGAGAAGAATAAAGGCCTCTTCCCTTTGCCAGGCGATACCATCGCTCTCGAACAGAGCTGTGAGGTACAGACTCGTTCACGATGCAACTTGGTCCTTCGATATGAAGGACCCGGCTGTTGCGCCGAGGACAGGAGGGAAACTCCGTGTCCACTTCGGGGGATCCGGGAAGTATCTTTCCATCCTCCTTTGCCAGACGCGCGGCGTTAAGCCCGCCGACGAAGAATTGCGCCCCCTCGCGTGCAAGCGAGATGGTATGAGGCAGCAACGTCGAAAAAGACGAGCTTGCTGGCCGCGGCAGCATTCTTCGTCCATCTCGGCCGAGGTGAGATCGGCAGTGTGCTTCTCATCGGGCTTGTTGATTACTGTGGCATATCCTCTGCCACATGTGCGGACGCTGTACTCGCGAGCCGTGCCCCGGAGAGCCGTGCTGTAGCTAAAGGTCTGGCGGTAGGTTTGTGATCCACACAGAGACGCAGAGGCATTGAGCTCGTCCGCAATGTCTACAGATGGACCTGCCCTACCCAGTCGACGTCCAGTTGTCGAGGGAAGCCTATAGACCCCTCCACCCTACCAGGTAATTCCACCACTCTTGGATAGGTGGCAGTAGTAGTAGTGGCTCTAGGGGCTCGCCAATGCGTCCCGAGCCGCCGGGGACTCGCACCCGTGACGATGTACAGATCGAGGCCCCGGGACATGGCTCCAAATCTTATAGCGCCGTTTGATGAGCCAAGGCTACGACCCGCCGGATAGCTCTGGATCTTGAATATGATGTTCGACAGGACGCCAGGCCGGATAGATTCGAGAGACTGAGATTTGCGATAGTCAATACCCTCCGAGTTGGTAGGATGGTCGTCTGAGGGACCCCATCCCGTTCATCTCGTGATCTTGTCAATCTAAGTCGTCTTTCATGAGACAGGAGGCGCAGTCTGAAGAAATTCAAGCCCCGCCATCCTCGCCTTCGTCATCGCCTTCGTCTTCGTCTTCGACGGTGGCCAGCCTGCCGAGCACCTTCTGGTCGACCTCAGAAGACACCACTGGCAATGCCAGTCTCCGGTCTTCCGGGAGCCTCATGGCTATCCTCATTGCTCACTATGCCTCCGTCACGTATTTGACTCCCATGTGAGCTCTGGGTAGCTCCCATTCCCGCAACTTTCCCTTGTTGGCGAGACTTTGTGAGCTCCCGTGCCAGATGGATCCCAGACGGTTCTTTTTAAACAGTCGTTTCGTGGACCTTCCCGTTGCCGCGGATTTGTCTTGGCTCTCCTAAGCGTCTACTCCTGGGTAGACGACACAGCTGGCACGGCCACTGCCGCAAGGAATGAAAGATGGGCCACCTATAAGCATAAGCCGGCCGCAGGCACCGGCCGCCGCCCGTCGAGAGGCGAATTTGCAAGGGCGACAGGGCCTGTTCTGTACTCTATGGCCAGAAGGCAGACAGCACGGGGCCGTGTACCGCGCCCCCTTGTGCGCGATGCAGTGAGGGGACTGCGACACCGCACGTCGTGATGGCAATGCCACCTTAGTTCGACGGCTGTTTCGGGGAGAGCCCATGTACCATCGGTAGTCGGCAATGCAGTAATCAGGAAAACTGCACAGCACCTTCGTTGATCTCGCTTGTCCTCCTTGTGGTGGCATCAAAAGATGGTGGGCTGGCTCCAGAGAGGTCGAGATAAGTCGAAAACGAATACAAGAGGTCGGCAGACACGGGACCGCGGGGAGTAGTGGGGAGTAGATTGTCGAATTTCAAGCGACTGGGACACTTTCCATCAAGATCGAAGTTGATAGCAAACTTGTTCTGATGGCGACCAATTTATCTGGGCCATTCCTTGTGGTGGTCAGTACTGCTGGGCGGCAGGGCCGCCAGGAGCCTCAAGAAAGGCTCACGAGAGGTCTCGATGGTCGAGCCCACGGAATCCGCAAAGTAGAGGGTGTGCCTGCAATTGGGGTTGTTGGCTGAGGTTGCGAACTGGCAAGAGGCATTGGCATTGCAGCTGGGGCTTAAGCTATTTGGCGCTGGCACTGCTCGACCCTGGCGGTCCTGACTGGGGAGGTAACCTCACAAAAGTCTCCTGCACGCTCTATGACTCGAGGAGGCAGTGGGATTGAAAAAGAGAACCGAAGGGCCCCGAGTCAAATCGACATCATCGAGACGGAGTTGGAAATCTCCGAAGGCTTCGAGGCACATCGTCCCACACCTTGCCGATGGGGCCCTCGTCGAAGTCGGAGCAGCGGCGGTAGACGACAACATGACCAGTGCGGCCTTGACAAGTTCGCCTAGACGCTTGAACAGCTTCATGACATGTTTCTCAATAGCGGCGCCTAGCCAAAAGGGTGATTATGAGTTAGTTATTCGTTCAAGAATAAATTTTCTGATCTGAATTGGGACTCACTATGTGATAGTCGTTCCTTCAGTTCGATCAGGTTTCGGTTGCGAGGAACATAGATCTGCTTGCCTTCGTCGATGGCCAGATGGTAGAGATATGCAACTCATGTGTGAAAGTCATTACAGGATCTGAAGTCATCAAGAGCCTCTTTAGCAGATCGCAGGACGTCCAGGTGGTCGAGGCACACTTTATTATATCCTTGTTGTTGTTAAGCACGACACATATGAGCTCCTTGACGCGGAGAAGGATGAAGATGTCATGTGGCTCAATATATCCGAGAACACGGTGAAAGAGCTCTCGAGGGAGGTTCGTCAATGGAGACATCGTGAGCGATGGCGAGGCGAGCCTTTTGCTGCTTCTTGACCCTAGGAGTAGTTCGTAAAGTCGTGCGGGACGACATGCATTGTGCTGGCTTGATGTGCTGAATAAGGCGAGAGAACATGTCAGTCGGGAGTGTTGAGAGGATTGAGGTTGGCGATATCTTACCTGTGGATTTGACCGAGCTGGAAGGCATTGACATGCTGTGCTCGCGTATATATATAATATAGGTGAAGCGTGAATAAAAGGGAGAGATGGGAAAAGAAGATGGCGAGATGCTGGAGAGAGAGGATGTGGAGAGAGGATGGGAAGAGAAGATGGAATACTGAGGACAGAGAGGGGTTTATATAGTTTTGGGAGAGAAGATGGGTAGAGAAGATTGGGAGGGAAGATGGGTAGAGAAGATTGGGAGAGAAGATGGGTAGAGGAGATTGGGAGAGAAGATGGAAAAGGAGGACGCAGAGGGGTTTATATAGTTTTTGGAGCACGTGGGGCGAGCACTAATCACCAGGTCGACGACACGAGATTCGCTGATGAGGACGGCGATGAGGGCAGCAATGTGGTCGGCCACGAGGGCAGCAATGTGGTCGGCGATGAGGGCAGCAATGTGGTCGGCCACGAGGGCGGCAATGTGGTCGGCGATGAGGACAGCAATGTGGTCGGCCACGAGGGCGGCCATACGGACGGCGATGAGGACAGCAATGTGGACGTCGATGAGGAACATCTTCACTATGATCTAATAACTGTACTGCTAGCTGCGTGCTCTGTGTCTCCTGTGCCGAGAAGGCATGTCCTCGGGAGAGAGCAGTGAAGAGAAGCATTTATCAAAGAGTGTGCCTAGAGGGAGGCAGATATCTTGTTGGACGTGCTAGGTAAAGTCTAGTATCTATTTTCATGATCAGAGCAGGCAAACCTATAGACAAATAGGTCATGATGACAAAAAGCAAACATGAAGAAGAATGGCCTCTGCCTTTATACAGGGAGCCTAACTCCAAAGAAACAAATACAAGTTATAGGGTTCCAATCACGGCTCGAAAGAACCGACAATCACCCTTCATGTGAATTGGCATCAGTCCGGACAGCACCGCTGAAGTATACAGACGTGTCGGATACCCTCGTCGAGCCCGCATCAACTTCCTCGTGCAAAAGTGTCCTTCCGTCTCCCAAGACATTACGACGGTGCCAGGGACCCACGAACATGCCATCAGGGTCGACAGCTTCCCGAACTCTTCGCCATTCCTGGAGACTAGTACCGTACATTTTCTCAAGGTCTTCCCCCGTGGTCTCAAAGTTTTTGGCCCAGTGAGGACGACCGCCTAGGTCTCGCATTAGCCACTCAAACCCTGCATAATAAGCCGCGCGGGAGGGAGGATCATGGTGGTATGGCCGGTAGAGCGTTGCATTGAGATAAAGCGTAGGGCCATCCTCGACCGTTGGGTCCAGATATGCGCGAGTATTGGGCGCCATGGACGAGGAATCAGTCACCCGAACTTCGACTGGAGCATGTACCCACACATCCTTGGCCGTGAAGGGGATATTGTGTGGCACATAGTCGGGATCGGTGGGTGGCAACTTGTTTAGCCAACTGCTCAGTCTGCGCAGGGCTTCGGGGCCTTTGTGAAGCGGGATTGCCCACTCATTCACGTACTGGGAGTACAGGCAGTTCATCAACAATGCCTGCCGGCTAGGCTGGATTGCCTCAGTCTTCGAGCCATTAGTGAAGCCGAACTCCATGCCAAATACGAACCACTCAATCCAGGGAAGGATACGTGGCAGGTATTGAGCAAGGTAGAGTAGGTTGTGGTAGACATAGTAGCCTAGCGAGCCGCCATAGTAAGACTGCGGAGGATCTACCGGTGGCTCGGAGGTTTTTGTTGCGGACCAAACGACTGCACGCCGTGTGTAGGGATACCACCAGACCCGGACGAATTCAGTCCGGGTCCACAGATCCTTATCCCAAGCATTCAACATCTTGGAATCAGCGTCAATGACTTGCTGCCACTTCAGCGTGAATTCGGGGACTGCCTTGAAGGTGATCTCGGTGATAATGCCCAATGCGCCGAGAGATAGCACGGCGGCACGGAACAGCTCCGGGTCTTCGTCAAGAGAACAAAAGCGCGTCACCCCACCGGCCGTCGTTATACGCAATGACAGGACATTTTGGGATATGACGCCATGACTGAGACTAGAGCCATGGGTTCCGGTCGATATGGCGCCTGCGATAGACTGCTCATTGATGCTTCCTAGATTAGGCAAAGCGAGGCCGTGCTTAGCCAGCTCATTGCTGAGGTCGTATAGGCGGATGCCGGCCTGCATCACCACGACGCCGGTACTCTCATCGAGAGAAATTATGCGGTTGAACTTGTCGAGATTTACGAGCCACGACGATGTACAGGTAAGAGAACTGGGAGAATGGCCAGAGCCGGTGGTTGTGATGCGGCGATGACACCTATGGGCTAGCTTCACAATCTTCTCTATCTCAGGCAAGCTCTCGGGTTGGAAGTAAAGGTCCGGCCGAGAATGGAAAGTCTTGGCCCAGGTGGTGTGGACGTGGTGGAGCTTCGGGTTGAAAGGGACACCATCGTCACACTCGGCAAGCTGAGAAACGATGAGAGGATCCATTGGGGAGGATCGGAGATGTCACCGTAGCAACAGGATAGTGGGAGTGGTATAAGTAATATCAGTGATATAAGTGATATAAACGTAGGAAAGCTGTGGGTGAGATAAGTGATAAGTATGTACTTTCTTTCATTTGCCACCTAATGGTTATGTCACCTCATATGAGACTGGGGAAAAAAAAAAAAAAAAAAAAGAGGATTCAAGGGCGACAATGTCAGGGAGCACGACGGGAATGGGAGCGGATAAAAGCTCTCAGGGACGGATAAGATGTATATTTAAGTGTATCGTAGGGCTTGGCATGCGCGCGCGACATTCTTGAGCCAGATGTTTAAAGTGGCCAATTGGCCTGTCTGGACTCATCGTGTACCTAGACATTCCGACGACGAACGGACCGGGCCGGTTTATAGATATTAACTAGCATGTTTCGATTGAGACTCTCCGATCTATCCGATAAGCTTTCATTGCCTAGGTGCATGGCACTTGTCAAGGCGTTGGGTTGATGGGTTGATGGGTTCCTTGACACAGGCAGATTTCTACTTAGGAGTCCACCATCTTCTCTCAAGGCATGTTATCGAATGGCGTGCTTTTTGCAAATCTCATTGTGGGGACTCCGGGCAGGATCCGGGTTTATATATTCCGCGCATGTGATTGTCATTGTACGCGCCTAGACCCACTCCGCCATCCAGTCACAGACAGGTACATTGCCCATGTGCTTGTTTAGATTGCTGGTACTTTACTTTAGGGTGACGGCATGTGAGGAAAATAAGTACTTGAAGGGCGTGCAGACTCAATGGAAAAGTACCTGACACATGACTGCACTTACGTGTCCACCTTACCTACCTACTTAGGTACTTACTTAGCACTGTAATTAGGTCTACCAATCAGAGAAACCGCCGAGCAAAACGTTAACCTATCTAGCCCATAGATCGGCGATAGGGTAACCACGTGCTGATGTGATGACTAACCACTTCGCTAGATTCTGACTAAGTAGATAGAGACTCACTTACTTTACAGATGATCGCACATCGAATAATGCTAGCTATTCATCAATTCAGCAGGCAACATAAGGGAGCTTGATCAGTATGAACACAGACGGGATGTAGTATGAGAAATACATCAATTACATGGAATGCTGCGTGTGTACAGACTACACTGGCCTCTTGAGTATCACACCTACATAGAAGATGCCCTCAATAGCAGCTGATCGCATTTTAAGCACCTACCCGCCGAGTTGCGATGTATGTGCTCTCCAGGTTCAACTGCTTACTTCCCTCCTGGAAGGCGCCTTCCAAGACCGGCGTTGCTTCTGACATTCCCTATCCATCGCGTTCGAAATGGAAGTAGCCACCTATCTGAGATATAGAGGCACCTGCCTTACGTACTTAGCAGGAGCTCTGAACTTATCTCAGGTGTAAATGAGTGGAAGGTGCACCCCAGGCCCCGCCGTCGAGGTGCCCAGATGCTTAAGCCGACACACTCATTCACTTATTCCATCCACAATCCTTCGATATCTCTTCGCCCGTCTTCTCACGTCTCCCACAACCTACATTCTCTCGTATAGTCGGCATTTTTAGGGATTGGCCTCCCCGAAATCAAGACGTGTGTAATTTCCTTAGATACCCCATGATATAACTCTGTCTCCACTCAAGTCCTTGGGCTCGAGGCCTCCGACCCAGGATATTTCATCATCATGTTTTACAGCCACGAAAGTAAGCCAATTCACAATGATCCAAATTCCACCGCTAGAAATGCTGACGATGCGGAAAAGTCTTGACAAGTCGCCAATATGGCGTCTCCACCATCTGGTAGGTATTCACAATCAGGCCACTTGGAGCATGAGACGAGGGGTCGTGTATTGATAATCCATGCGCGCTAGGCTTGTTGCCACCATCGGTGACAAAGCGAGCACGAGAAAGGTAGCCCGCAAAGCTATACAGGAAGTAGATGTCAAGAAGGCATGCGGCAAGATCCTCGAGCCAGGCGCCCCCATTGCGCTACGGCTACAGGGCAATCTTCTCTATGGCGTCTCGCGTGTGCACAACCAACAATGCACCTACCTGGTCACCGACGCCAAGAAGATCCAGGATCAGATGAAGCTTTTCGTCAAGTCTTTCCCCGGGAACCAACTAGATTCCGAAGCGGGGAAGGCAAGGTAGGCATATCCCAAGAATAGCATGGGGACAAGCTAACGTTTACAAAGACCTGAAAACCTCCTGATCGAAGATGATCCGGCATTCGATCCCGATATGCCATTACCGCGATTCGAACTCGATACCCTACTCTTCATCCAGAACCACAGCCAGAACACCATGAAGACATCCTCTCAGATGTCTCCCTTTCAAAGTTCACAGAGTCCAGGACGCAGTGTCAACATCGAGTTGGATATCGATCAATCGAGTTCTTCTGGCCATCATGGATCTCCTTTCGGTCTTCAAGGCCTATCTTCGGCAATGAAGCCAGATGACGAGCGCCTTATTTTTCCACAAGAGGAAGATGCATTTGGTGTGCAGGGCGATTGGGGCCTAGAGATTGATGAAAATGGAAACATTGTCGAATCGGCAGGACCAATGACGATAGATGAAGAACCACAGCTCCCTCCTCTACCGCCCATTCGTGAAGAAGACAAAACGCCAGGCGAAGCTTTGCAGCTCGATGAGAGACCAGAATTCGACAATGGAGGCGACAGGATCATGCAGGAAGAGCCGCTTCCAGAAGCGGAGCCCCTACCCGAGCGCCAGCAGGATGTGGTGCTGCAGAATAGTAACGGATATTCTCGAAGAGCGGTAGCTCGCAAAAAAAGAAAGCTTCAGGTTGATGAGGAAACCCAGTTGTCGCGAAATACGCTTCGGGACTGGCAGACTCAATACTTGGAATTATGCGGTACCTACCGAGCCCGCCCTGTTTCCTCAGTTCAGGCGAAGAAAAACGCGATGCTTCTCACTTTTGGGCTCGGGATTGGGAACATCGGCCAGAGTATTGGAGTGCCTGGACTCGTGCACCCCTTAGCAATCGAGTATTCCGGTAACACACTATTCACCGCCCTCACGGGAAGTGGAGCTCCAGAGCCCCGTGGTAGGCGTCGCACTGCATCGGAAGCGATCGGGGATGATGAAAAGAATAAAGGACGACGTGTTAGAGCCAAACACACGTCAAATGAAGGGAAGCAGGAGGAGGAGCAAGCCAGGGTTGCCCAAGACCAAGAAGATGAGTTCCTCAATTTTGATGATACTTTCGATGATGGAGCTCTCCCTGAAAGAGGTAGGGAGGCGGAGCAACCCATGTCCGATCATCTATCATCTGCGCTTCTGCCTTGGAATCGAGGTTCTTCGGCAGTGCCTGGCTCAGCGATCCGCGCCCCTAATCCAGTTCAACAAGGTCGGGACCTCTCAAGCCCCTCAAATAGGCGCCGTGAGCTACAGGATATAGTGCGTTACAGCGATGATCCGACCGCAGGCGGCTTTGGGGGCGACGACAACTTCAGCGATGGACTCGGATCGGCAGATCACTCCTTTTATGATATGGCTGGTCAAGGCTCTGATGGACATGGTCCAGAAATAGGGCCTATCGACGAAGAAGCCCAATCACAGAACCAGTATCTCTTCTCACAAGTTGGCGGGGAAGAACTCAACTTTCTGAATTTCGTTCAAGAAATTATCGTCGAGAACGGGGAGCGTCGACTAGACGAAGATTTCGCTACGAATCGCAAGTGGATCGCGTTTGATGACCTATTCGTGCCACGGACTACACCGCGGTCGACGGCTGCGCAGGCCTTTTATCAGACTCTAAGTCTCCTTACCAAACGGAAGATGTACGTTCAGCAAGACGGAGAGATAGATGTACCATTTGGTGCTATCTGGATTGGCTTGGAGACAATTGTTACCAACTATTGAGAAATAGGCCAGGTTAGGAAGAATGGGCACATCCGTTCGGAGTTTATTTTCGGGTTTGTTTTGTGGTCATGGTTTAATATGAATTCATGGTAGCTATCGTGGCGTTATGGGACGGGACAACTGGGAGGAAACGAGCCTCCCAAGCGAGGGGGGCATAAAAGGGCTTCCTGCCAGATGACAGTTGGGCTTTGCGTTTGTGGAGGAGGTAATATTTGATTTGTGACCCTGGTGTCACCAGTTACAGGGTGAACCGTAGACAGCATCCCCTAATTGGGTTGGTGTGGCGTCGCGCTGATACCAGTCTCGGAATTGTATTCATGTTATCCGCCATCCTCCAAGTGAGGCACACTAGGTAACTATATAGGTAGGTGTCCGTACAGACATACCCATGTAGTAATAGATAGTAGTTCAATTGACATTGCGCGCATTAATATGATTGAAACGATGGATAATAGAGATGTTGCATTAAACGACACGTGTAAAGCCAAGCACGCAGGACATATTCGACACATGTAGATATTGTAGGTTAGGCGGTTTTATCGTGAACCTGTCGTGTAGTAGAGTGAAAAGGCGACCCTTTCAACAGCGTATTAACACTAACTATGCGCAAAAGCTCTTACGCATTCGGTCGTTTTGAGTGTGCAACTACATAAGCAAATACCACAATACCCTTGGTTATTATCGAATTAATTTTTTTTCTCTATCGCAAGCTCGAAGCTGAGGAATACTTTGGCCATGTATGTAGGGTAACTAATGTATCCGTTATGGCGATGATAGAGGGGGAGAGTTGGTGCCTTACCTTGCCTAGATAGGCAAAAGGTGGTGTGGTGGTTTCTGAGGCCGGGACCAGCGCGACGCCGCACCGACCTACTTAGGGGATGCTGGATACTGTAGAGGGGATGCTGTCTACGGCTTCCCTATTTCAACGGCAAAATGGAGATGGACACGGGTTCAAGGCATACAGCGTGGGATTTTCCAACATCTCGACATGTCATGTATTCTAATTAAACAGCTAGATAGCTAACTCGGGAGCTTTCACCAAATGGGATTGAAATTTCGGAATTATATCATCAAGATGTTTTCCACCAACGTCACTGAAATGTTGTAATTGGGATAATGTTTCATTGATTGCTACGGCCGTTACTGTGGGCGGGCTATGTGATATCTGGGTATGGTGTCAATCATAGACGCTATCATCATCACCCATGTCTTCGCGGGCTGCAAATATCATATACGCATTATCAGACGTGTCGTCGGGCTTCATTATGAGCTTCCAGGCTTCCTCGACGGCGTCCAGGCTCGCATCGTCGAATGCCAGGCCAAGTGAGGGAGATGGAAACTCCAACACGGTGGCGCTGCCTCGCGAGGTCACTAACGGTTGACGGGAACTAGTCGTCTGCTCGTAGTAGAGTTTGTACAGACATTCTGCGGAGGGTGTTGTTGTTACTGTTTGCAGAAGAGCAGCCAGGGCGGCATCTAGGACATGCGCAGACCGTGGTGTGGCTACCATGGTCAAATATACAACACCTAGAACGAGAACGAGGCTGATTAGCTGTCGAGTCCAATTTGACCATCGAGGAAATGTCAAAAAAGTGATGAATTAAGGTTGGTGCAATCAGTTTGTCAGAGGTTATTTTTCGTCAAAGCGTAGCTCAGACAATGTAGATAAGTATTCGATTGATTGGATCATCATAACACCAGTGTAGAAACAATTGAAAAGGGAAAGAGAGATTGACAACTTACATTGACCTGTGGGACACTCTCCAGTATCACTCGAGTGCACAAAAGCGTAGGCTGGGAGATCTAATCCGGACTCGGTGTTCGTAAGGGAACCCGAAGGAAAGGCAACGATGGCCAGCGCCGGTACTGGGGCACCATCTGCTAAGGTTTCAAATAGCGACCGAAGCGGCGAATTAATGATGGCAACAAGCCGCGCAATTGTTTGGGAGTCGGCTGCGGAAGTCTGCTGCGCGGATATAAGGGCCGTAGTCCGGATTGAAACATCATTCGCCAAGCTGAGAGAGATCTCCTTGTTGTCACTGTGTTCATCCATAGACATCTTGGTACTAAGCATATATATGCCGCCTCCAACAGCTCCGGCGCGGCATCCTACCTGAGCAATCTCTGATAAGCCACCCCACTTGGGATACACAGCACAGAAACCAGGCCCGAAAAGTCCTAAAGAAGTGAGATGACGGTGGATGGCGGCCAAGCCACTCTTCACAGTGACCTTCCTATCCAAGGTAAGAGTGAGAGCCATGATATAATTTCGCAGATTATCATCAAGCTTGAACTCGTCAACAAGGAACGCCGAGAGCGGCTTGTCAGCCTGATCCTCCCATATGGGCTTCTGCTCGTCTGAGTCGTAATCTATCACGAATTTGAGAAACTTCATCAGTGTCCGCTTGGATCTAGATGGGATAGTCTGCGCAGAGAAGACATCCTCTCGGCTGCTTGGTATACGAGCAAGCACTCCGCCAGGTTCGTCTGCCGTGCTGTAGACGAAGAAGGAGCCCACCGCCAAGAATTCAACTTGCCGATAAGCCTTCGATGAGACTAGCTGCGATAGCAGCTTCGACTTCGTATGAATAATTTGCGGTGCCAAGGCGAGAGAATATGCTCTTGAAAAGGACAATCCTTCTGCCTCGGCATTGGCATGCTTCCATACAGTAGCATTTCGGAAGATATCACCCTGCCTCAGAGGCGGCTTGAGGCCATCGTTCAATGGGACGGACGTGGACTCGTCTGACTGTTGCGTGATGTTGGCGCCAGCGTGAGTCCGGGACCAAGCATCGGCCTCCTGGAGGCTAAATGCGGCTTCGTTCTCGCCATAATAGTCATTGGCATCGAGGTGAAGAATACGCTTATTGGACCGCGACAGAGCGCTTCAGGGTCGGAGCATGCTGGGTCAGTCAGATCGACAACGTCGACAACATTGACAGCGCGAAGCAGAGCAGAGAGGAAAGAAAACAGAACTTACAGAGCAAGAAGAGACTGGGGCAGACCAGTGCCACAGATAACAGCGTCCCATGTCTGCTCACTCAAGGATTCCATAATGAAAGGGTGGAAGGATGGAGGTGATGGTGTTTCGCGTGAAGAAATAGCCAAAAAAATTGCAGAGCAAGAATGGATACCTTGAGTGGAGACCAAATTACACCATCACGGGCCGAGAATCAAGCCGCTTATCTAGCCTATCCGGCTAATGCTCGGCTATCTAGATACACCTATCTATCTAATGGACCCACCTTTGTTCGGTCCTGGGTTTTGACTGTTTTTGCGGCTTCGCTCGGTTTAGGAATTTTCTCTTCTTCACAACCACCGCTTGCCAAAAGCTGGCGCATTGCTGTTACAATTACCACAGCAGCGCCGGCGATTTGAGTTACCTTTCACTAGGTCTCTCCTTCTGCCGAGCGGCAGACTAATATTTTCGTCCCGTATCTACTGTCCTAGATTCTCGCAGCCTGATAGGACGGTTCGAAGGGTTGATACATCACTCTCTCCATTGCCCCAACTGTAGACAAATCCATAACCAGTCAATTTGTAACATGATGCTCAGGCGACTATCATGTTAATATATTCTGCCCAGGGTCGGAGACTATGCCATGGCGCAAACAACCGAGGAGAGGAAGTTTCACATACAGCTGGCTCTCCCCTGCAATTTGGGTGATTTGTTTCCATTGCTGGGTTCAGAAGTCTGGTTGATCCAACTTCGTGCAAAACGGTAAATCTCTCACTTCTTGTGTCATCGCGCCTACGGATTACATACACAGAAGCTAGCACTCAACAGGCGAGGTGTTGCGTCGCAGAGAGCTAGATATTACGTCGGTAGGAGAAATAGGTAGCTATGGATCATCGTCAGCGTCTCCAGTTGTGGGCGACATAGCCACAAGTTGTTGCTCGAAAAGGGCTCAGCCACCTTGAGGATATTATTTGCAGGACTATCCACCTTGGGACTGCGACGCAGACGCAAGAACGGCTTATGCATTGCATGATGCTACAAAAGCAGCATCACCCCGGCGGTTAATTGCAATCATAGCGCTTGCTGCTACACGGCCTGTTTGTCGACGTGGACGAGAGGTCGGAGACTTCACACGATGAAGGAACATCTGGCAACGTACATAGTAGGTAAGGTTAGTTGTTTTGGGACCATGAAAAAGCTGTATCTACATAACCTGGTACACTAGGTATGTATGTTGCTATACCAAGCTACTTCTCGCCGAAATGCAACGTGATTCCCCATCCCCGCTTCTAAGTCCTGAATCCTGGAGGGCATCCCTCTAAACCTATCGACTATGATGTGTATATTACAATAAGACCAGAAAACCTTCATGGTTGCTGCAGGCAGCGTACGAACGTAATTTATATGTATACATTGAAATGCAGACGAGCACCCTGCGTCTTTATCCCTGTCCCCAGCGTCAGATTGAGAGCGAGCTCGTACGTAATGTGTGTTGTAAATGCGCCTGGCTTGGACGCCACGAAGAAAGCACCGACCGAGTCTACATACCTAGTACACTAACCGTGAGGACCCACTTTTGCACAGGGCCCCCTTTCGCAACAGAGATTCACCTTCAACCCTCTCTCAATGCCTTCATGGGACCTAACCGCACACCGAAAGCGCTGCTTCGCTTCAACAATTATCTCCAGATCAAGATTAGCTTGTAATTGACTGTATTTTACTCGGAGAGCAGTGTGGTCACACGCTTTCATGTAGTGGGATATCTGGTTTGCTTCAGAAATACCCCCCGATCAAGGGGAAAACAAACCACTTGGATTACAATGGATTGACGCGTTTATTAACTAAAATGAAGCCATAAACCCCCAGAAACGTAGATTAACACTCGAAAGAAAGCTACCGACATTGCTTATGCAATTTTGAAAAAAAAAACACTCATTGCCCATCTTTCTCGACACCCATATGATACTCAATAGGGCTGGCAAATCTATCGCCCTTTTAACCGCTCAACTCGCAAGCGAATGTACAACTAATACTCAATTACGAAAGGAACTTGAGAAACACGTACCTGATAAACGTTAAAAGAAAAAAAAAACCCAAACAAGGTGTTTTCAAGCTTACCGGAGATTCGTACCGCCCAGGAGAAAAGAAACGAAAGGTTACAATCACTTGGGGAGAATAGACAAACGGAAATCAATAAATTCGAAGAACACCGCACACCCAGGTCAAATAAGCGGCGGCGAACAAGAAAATGATTTTTTTGTATTTTTAGCTATAACGGTTGGTCTCCTACGGTTGATTGAAGGTAGTGTGGTAGAATCTACGGTTTCTGTTGCAAAAGGGGGCCCTGTGCAAAAGTGGGTCCTCACGGTTACTTACATAGGTGGGTAGGAACACTATCTACCTATCTTACACTATGTAGTAGCTAGATAGCAGGGAGTCTAGTTTCTGAACCCTAAACATAATTAGCTTTATCCTCGAGGCGACTGTTTGCAGAAGTTGTTGAGTAAAACGTCCAAATCATAGATAGGTAGTGTAGCTATCTCTGGGCTGTCTAGGGTCGCGACAGCAGGAACGGGATACGGACAAGCTCCGGGTTGGCTCCTCCGTAACCTTGTTCCCGTGATGTGATTATCTGCGGCCCGGGTAACTGATCCAGCTGACATACTATGTAATGTTAGGAAGGTAGGTAGGTAGTGTGGTAGTAAATGGGGTAGCGGATTAGTGTATGGAGGTCATTCACATTCGGGGCAAGACACAACGTCACCGTGAGAAGGTCGATAATGGAAGCAAGTACTACAGTCCGCACCTAGGATTCTGCTAGGACAATGTCATTGACTTGTCTCCCCTCACCACACTTCATTACCAACTATAGACGGACGCCTCCAAGGAACAGATAAATGAAAGGAAGACATATGTTTCTTTGTTGGGTAAAGGCGAAATCGGATACGGGTTAGACAGTTATGCATGCGGGTGTTTACCTACCGTTCCGACCCAATGATAAGGTAGAGGCTCGTGAGGCATCCCCAATACGCTGAGATTGTGCGAATTGGAAAGGATCTTGCTTCACGTCCAAGACGGGTTGATACGGGATAGTGTATCTAGATTTTCTGCGAAACCCCCACACTGTGTTAGTAGTGCGACCCTACCTGCAGTACCTGCGCTAAGCTGATACAGTAGATTCAACACCGTGCATTACATTGCCCGTGCACTGCAGCAAGTACTTTCCCATGTGCTCTCTCTTCTTGGGTACAAAATGCACGCTGCACAATGACAGAATCGTACCGTAGATCTATGCACGCTATGCGATGTGAGCACTGTGCGCCGTAGTTATCCTTGTCGGCACAATCCTTCACGGGCGCCTACCATTGGTGGATCTCGTAAGTGGCCGACAAGAATGAATTCACCCTATTCATCGCGGCTAAGGAAGGTCTTGCCCTTTCCCAACTACGCAACCCATCAAGCCAGTTCACTCGTTCTGCGTATCTCCTAATCCTGCCAACAACCGATTACCTGCTGGATACCTAGACAGGCTTCCTTTAAATAATAATTGACCAGTCTTGTGCTCATCAATCGATCAAGGCCCAAGCCACCAAACGCCATTCCGATCGGGTTGCCACCCTACACTACACACCCTACCGATAATTGACGAGTGGGCGTCTACCGAACGTCACTCAAGACCAGCATCTACGCCATAGGTCTCATGAATACCAGCTTCTGATACGGCCAAGTACCAAAAGTCCCGACAACACCACTAGAGTGCGAGCCGTGAGCCTTCGCCAAATGAACATTGCTTCCCAATATTACCAACCTATCCGAATTGCCCGAATACCCCGTCCTGCCCAGCAGCATCTCGCAGTGCCGTCTCAAATGCCCATTATCTTCGGTTAAGTACAGTGACGGGTTCCCGTGACTCCAGGACCAGCCAGGTCCACCAGTCGTCAAGCTGGATTCGTAAGTGTGAATGGTTTCTTGCAATCTTACCCCTGCCAATTGATGCGGCCGAGTCGGCAACGGGCAGTCTCAAACGAGCGTGCTTCTGCAGACAGCCGCATTGAAATTGCGACGCCCGACTCAACTTGGAAGCTTAGTTAGAGTTTGGGGCTAACCATGCTATCCGCCAGCTTTACCCATATTGCTGCTTGGTCGCAGCACCGACCTGCGAGTCCCTCTTCTTATCGATCGTCTCTGGGTCATCTCCGATCGATGTCAAGCATGAGTCCCCTGAATGACTCTTCCCACTCCCGATCATCAATAAAGTCACGTTCTTCGTCCAATGCCATCGAAATGATAATTCCGAACGGTACCAGCGCTCTCGGCGCCCCCCATCCTAGACGAATGGCCTCCTCTCAGTCTCTCATGGAGGACACTGATCACAGCACACTTCCCGACCCTCGGGTGAGAGCCGCATCCCCCGCTATCGGCCCTGGGAGCCCGCTCCCCCATCCCGACCTAGACCAGGAGGTCGCCGCACTGAGCACAAAACTCATCAACGCGATAAACCACCAGACCACTCTCGATGACACACTTTCCGCCACACGGCAAGAGCTTGATACGTCCAACGAGCGGGTGATCGAACTAGAAGCGCTCGTCAGGAAGCAAGAAGAGATTTTGTCTGGCGATAATTGGGTTCCGCGAAAAACTATGGAAATCGAAACCAATAGGCTCGTTGCGCGTGCAGCGGAAGAAAGAACGAAACGAATGGAGATCGAGAAAGAAAAGAAAAAGATCGAACAGGAGCTCGAAACTTTGACCGTATCGCTTTTTGAGGAGGCCAATAAGATGGTGATAACTGCCAAAGAGGACGCCAAGAAAGAACAAGACGTACTTCAGCGCAAAAATGAACAGCTCAAAGCACAATTGGCCGATACGGAGAGTCTCCTAAAATCGCAACAGGAACAGCTTGCCCAGCTCAAACTCGTCATGGAACAAATGGCGACTGACCACGACGATCACAGCGGGACTGCACCATCCTCACCTGGATTCAGCAATCTGGATTCAAGAGATGATGATACACAGGATTCTGAAGGAGTCTCTCAATCTAGCGTGCTGGAATCATTTGTCCCTACCTATCCGACAAATCTGCACCATCTTCTTCATCCCGTTCTGCGGACCGACCTCGCCGCCTATGATGATTTCCTCTCCCTCATTCAAACCTCCAAGAGAACACCATCGCGCGCCTCTTCGGGGTCATACCCTGGGCTTCCTATACTTAGCTTTACGGGGAATAGTGCTATTTCAGTTCCGTCGAACGGTTCCTTGGCGTCTCTATATTCTGCTGGGACACCAGCATCTACAACTGTATCTCCTCAGACACCTAACACGCCAGGGTCGTCTATCAGCGCTGCATCAGTGATCTCTTCAACACCTCTACCACCTTTGAAAGACACGAAATATTATAAGCGGGTTTTAGCTGAGGATATCGAGCCTACACTCCGTCTGGATATAGCGCCAGGACTATCCTGGCTCGCCCGACGATCTGTTCTCAGTGCAGTAACGGAAGGAACGCTTGTCGTCGAACCCATACCCACCAACGTCCCCTTCGCGTCTATCAGCAGACCGCAGTATTATCCGTGCTCGCTCTGCGGTGAGATGCGAAAAGATGAGCCATATCTACGCAACTATCGATTTAGAACAAGCGAGTCAGATTCAGCTCAGCGGTATCCTCTATGTCAGTATTGTCTTGCTCGCGTCCGCTCTACCTGCGACTTCCTCGGCTTCCTGCGCATGGTAAAAGACGGCCACTGGCGCGCCGACAATTCCGACTCGGAGAAAGTTGCCTGGGAAGAGAGTGTAAGGCTTCGTGACCAAATGTTCTGGAGTCGTGTTGGAGGTGGCGTGATACCAATTCACAATAGTCACTCACACTCCTCTGTGACTGGCGAAAAGGCGACTCGAAACAGCCACGAAGCCATACAGTCATCCAAAAAAGATGACGCGAAAAAGGAATCTTCAAAGGCTTCCAGCATATCCGCAGTGTCGCATACGATACCAAAAACAGATGAGCCGTCGAGAGATGAGAAGACGCCCACTCCAGAGTCAAACATCTCGGTCCCTGATGCCAGTGCCACGACTGTGGCCTTGAAAGATAGCGATCATCAACAGCCTGAAACTAGCACCATTGAGACTGGCAGTCAGCCAGAGGAAGCGGTGTCGGAGCAAGGAAAGGATCGTGTCCACCGACTATCTCTCACAATTCCTGGTGAATTTGGAGACCAGTCGTCGGCATAAAGGGTGACGATCGGCTTAGAGATATTCTTTGTCTGCCGACGAAACGTCGGTTAGCCTTTATACGTCGTCTACACATACCTAAATACTTAATTACCGGGGTCAGAGCCTGATCCATCACTTGTATAACACCCTTAAATTCATCGTGAAAGATGTCGTCACTCGATTAGGAGGTACCCAGTCTTATTGGTCAACGCATTGGAGCATCTCCGGGGGCAGAGACGGCGTTGTGTTTTGGGCAAACCTAGGTCAGGTTCCCAGAACTGGCGGGTACAGATAAGTATGCTTCCTTACCGGTGTGGCATAGACAAGATCTGGGGCTGGACTTGCGTGTGTTGCGAGTGAGGAAAGGGAATCTTCGGCATCGATTCGGAATTGCGTTGCATTTGTGGGGTTTGGGCGGATTGGGTCGGGGGGGGGCATCGAATTTTGCATTGGCGGACGTCGTGTCCGCGCCCGGCCTATAAACTATACAAAGCAAGCCGAGTTTGATGGGCTTCATAATAGAGAACGAGCGAAACGACTTAGCTACGGGATACCCTGTACATACTATAATTCCCCCCGTTTATATAGTCGGTTAATGATACTTACACTGCCTGGTGATAATGAGCTGAAACTCTCATTTTTGGGCCATTACTACGCACATGCCTGGGGATCGTGAGGATCTACGTGAGAGTATATATTCACGTATCAACTAGGTTAGTTAACTGGATGTTTTTCATCTAGGTATGAAGGGCCTCAGTGAGGGTCGAGTCCGCCTCTCCGCTCCCGGCTACAACGCAGGTCACACGACCCGTCGAGATGTGTAAGGTCGTAGCCCTAGGAGATGAAACTGACTATGTACGTAGGCCTCTTATCTAATAAAACAGATCTTAATCCCGTACACTACATGCCTCGATATAGATAGTCAATGAAATAAACTAACTAACTAACTGCCGTCCTTGACGTAATTACATCAACGTACATAGATAGTTAGCTAGTAGTACTTACATAGGGGCCGGACACGCTTTGGGTGTCTTTACGCCTTGTTTTCGATCCCCCGGCGCCAGCAACCCCGGGATGGCCGAGCTGTATGTACGGACAGGTAGGCAGGTTGAACCTGGGAAGCTGAACCTGGTACAGTAGATAGGTAGTTAGGTAGATACCAGTCATTCAAAACCGGGTATTGTTACTTATTCCCCCCCCCAAACAGGAGACAAGAAAAGGATGGGTTTGTTTACATACCTAGTTCTACACTACTACGCTAACCTAGATAAACTACCACAAACCAAACAAAAAAAAAAAAAAAAAAAAAAAAAAGGATTTTTAACCTGTCAGATAGTTAATTATACGAAGTCGTGGTTAAGGTCGAAAAGTACACAAATGCCAAGGAGTATTATACTAAGCGGGCAGAGAAGCAGAGAGTAATACTAAAAATACCTACCTACCTATGCGAGACCGTCGTTCGTGCTTGGGTTGTAATTATCTACTTACCTACTTTACTACCTACGTAAGTACGTCCGTAGATAGAGGCATATTACCTACACCATCTATCTATCTACGGTTTAGTATAGGTAGTGTCAAGGTTAACGGGTGGGCCCGGGCCGATCCAGGCCCTTTTTTTCTGTCACGAAAGGTCCATCTGGTCTGGTCGGGCTTTGGGGAAATGTTTTAATCCATATGGAGGGTAGGTACTGTATGTATTAGGCAGGTAGGTAGGTACCTAGGTACATAGCCCGTATCTAGTTTATACCGGGTCGTGTACTTAAAAGTAAATATGTAATTACATAACTAAGTAAGTTGTAGATAGATAGGATTTCTCAACTTACCTACTTTTTTTTTTCAATGTTTCGTTTCGTTGATTACCTATTCGCTAGCGCGAGCTGGAGCCGGGAGGCCTAGACTTGGCGATCCAACAAGGGGGGAAAAGAAGATACCTAGGTAGTGTAGGTACTTGGGTAAGGTAGGGTATCAAGTGTAAGTAGACCGAAAGAGAGAGAGAGAGAGAGAGAGAGAGAAAAAAAAAAAAAAGAGGTACATAGGAGAAAAGAAAAAGGGAGATGTCGGCGATGAGAAGAAAAAAAAATTGAAGATTTCGTTGGAGAGGACAGGAATCTCAATCAAAAAAAAGTGGGCGCGCGGATTTTCATGGACTACGGACTACATACAATAATATGTCAGCTTTCGATTCCACCTTAGTGCTGATCTTGTTTTATCTTGTCCACCCCCTCCGTCCGTCGTTCTGTGAATTGTTGGCTTTTTTTTTTTTTTTTTCCTTCTTTGGGTCCTGCGTAGGTAGTCTGTGCCGCCCTGCTTATACATAGTAGGGTACATAGAGTGAGTGTGGTAGAACCTTGCACTTTTATTAAGAGAGGGAAAGAGATGCTATGACTTTGTTTTTTTTTGAGGGGGGGATTCTGTTGTTTAATTGGCTCGCGGGGAACCAGAGTTTTTCCCCCATGGCTGATCTGACGAAGTACCGTGAGTCCAAAAGGAGGTAGGTATAGAGGTTGTGTATGTATGTTATGTATGTATTTGGACCGCGTCTGGATAATATCGCTTTCTCGACCGGTGTAAGTGGAGGGGTTTCAAAGTCCATTGTCGACATAGATCGTCGGTAACCCTTGATTGCTTTGTTATAGCTATTTGACAATGGGCATTGCCAAACGGTTCTGGTTCTTTTCTATTCTTTATGTACTCTGAACAATCATTTGTCTCGGACTCGAGAGTTCAGGTCATGTGTCGAGCCAAGGTACGAAGTTATTACTGTTGGGCGGAAGAAAGCCCAGAGTTATAGTAATACCGTGGCGTGGCGTCCGTTGGTGTGTGCAGGCCCTGCCTATTATAAAGGGGATGACGGGGTCTGGTCTGGGCGATCCAAATGCCCTCGGCAAGTCTGGGCGCGGGGCGCATGGTGGTTTCGGGGCAGGCAATGCAATGCGACGGCACTATTGTTCGAAATGTACCTACTATGTAGTCCGTACGGTTCGATTTCACAGACAGACTGTCAGAATACCTACCTTACCTGTCCAAGTACCTGTCTATCTAGGTAATCTGTACCTATGCAGTTAATCCAGTAAGATAACATAACATACCTAGGTATTCGGCCGAAAAGGAAACATGTGTCTTCGATGCAGGTCATCGCAGACCTACATTTCAGGAGTAGGCAGTGAACATTTGTACGGCAGATGGAGAATCTTCTCTTCTCTGATCCCTAAATAAAACTGTATTATACTGACTGGAGTGGACGTGGACGTGGACGTGGACGTGGACCGCAATTCTTTCCATAAACACGCTATTCTAGTATACCTATAGCTTCCGTCTTATTATACTTACAGGCTAAGTACCTAACCGTAACGCATACTGTCTTATTCTTATACCCGCTCCACGAGCTTCGGACGACATCATCGGTCTTCGCGTGTCTT
This sequence comes from Xylariaceae sp. X187, assembly GCA_028637585.1. Lineage (NCBI taxonomy): Eukaryota > Fungi > Ascomycota > Sordariomycetes > Xylariales > Xylariaceae > Xylariaceae sp. X187. The sequence goes on from JAJIZN010000005.1 coordinate 2,634,164, forward strand.
CAGCTCTCAACGCACGAAGTCCTTGCAGCACGGCAAGAATCGTCAATACGGCGCTTTCGAAAATAAGGGTATCGCACATTGTAAAGTACCTGGTATGAGATACGACCCTGCTTGTACCAAGACTTCCCGTACCAACTTGTAACTCGGTGCCAACTTGCCCTAACTGTATAGGTCTATCTACGGAATCGACATTTTCCGTAATAATTGTTAGACACAAAATGCTTTGAACGACTTGACTCACTTGCACTATGTATACGCACGTTGCATGGTTATCATGACACTATAATATCGAGACTAGGCGTATAAGAGACTGGTCGAAACGGTGTGGGTATCATGGCATCTTCCGTGCCTTCGTAACCAGGAAGGGAAGGAAACGTTAGGTTGGGTCGTTATGTCCATGAATACAACGACAGATTGCAGATTACAGATTAGTTACAGATTACAGATTACATACAAGCTACCTACAGACCAGGCCAGGAACACGATACTGTAGCAGTGGAGATAGCGGGGAGCAACTGGATTCGGCACAAACACACACACACCTTAATGGATCACTACCGGTAAATGTACAGTCTGTATCTAACCTGTACAGTGAATCGTGCCAGGTGCTACCCTCTCTTCTTACCTTGCCTTGTACGTCTACATCTGCTGTGCACTTCTCACAGGGTCAATCCTTCCATACCTGGATAGGATTGCAATCATTCCATCTCACACTTTCACACCTTCACACGTTCGTACGTTCAAACCGCTCTCCTTCTGTACTCATTCTACACTCATTCTACCCCATTTACACTCATTTACACTCTCACTCACACTCAAGTAGGGGATGAATCATGTCTCAATTCTTGTAGGATAACAATCGGAAATCCTCCAACCCACGAGGCCGTGAGACATGTTCTCCATCCCCTTTAGCTTCATTCATCCAAGGTGATCCACTCACCCGACGATCCATGATGCATCGACATTGCACCCCGGTAACTTATCAAAATAGTGTGCTGGCCCTATTCGAGTATAGCCAATGCGATCAAACTCCCGGCGGCTGGTACCCCCCCTGTGCTCATCGTCTGATCCCCCAGACGGAGCCATGATTCTCTACCCCTTCACTTTTCCCCCAGCACACCCACCCTTCTTTACTTTCATTTGACATCCACACCCTTTTCATCTGCCTTGATTGGCCCCCAAGTCGGTTTAGGTGTCAGCTCCAAAGCTGACTACTTGCACGTCGCCGATCAATGTCAGTGCCGATAAATGTACCAAGAGCCTGCTGCGGTGTGTACATGTGCTGTGACTGTCTCTTCTCGCCAATCTGAATCGAACGATTTGACCGTATCTGTCTGCTTATACGCCGACCACGAGCTGAGCACAACTGAGGGCAGGTGTGGTTTATGCGTCGGTCGCTGGGGGCTTTCTTTATTATACTTGCACCACCGTCACGCCCTGGTTTCTTGGACCTTTCCCACCCAGTCGGTAGAGGTAAGAAGAGGGAGAAGACAGCTTCATCAAACAAAATAAGTACATGGAAAAGAAGACGGAGGAGGGCAAACGACTGCCTACTTCTACCACTACAACACGACACGCCCGCCACGATATACAGCCTCTCACTCACTGATCATAGATCATTTGACAACCGTTTCAGCCCCCATCATCGCTGCTGCTGGATGATCCAGCACGAGAACCATTCGAAGTTCTACGCCGCTTCGACAACATCTGGTCGTGGTCCTGGCCTTAGTCAGACTCTATCTAGGACCTGGCCGTGGGTATCTACTTAAGTAAATGCCCGTCGGCGCTGTGCCTGTCTTACCGTGCAGGGGTGATCATCACTTGCCTGCCTACACATCGTTGCCGGGAATCTACATTTCTGTCACGGCAACCTTAATTCAGCCTTGAGCCGCATCGGTGGAATCAGAACCGGCTCCCGCATCAGTGCAACTTTGCCTACCTACTCCAGCTAACTTGTATTTGACGAGGCCAACTACCGAGTGGTCCCACCCGCGTTGCATCGTAGAACACCACTACCATCGGGCTGTTGCTTCAATTCGCGAAGATGTCTACCAACTACGATAGTACGCCTTCGACGAATGGTGCCTCTTCATACATGTCTATGTCGCCTTCCGTGTCCGTCACCCCCTCGGCTTCTGCCGTGCCGCCACCACAGGCCGCCGTGAAGCGACGTGCACCAATCGCTTGTCGAAGGTATGGAATTCATGTTGTCGAATTCATGGCTGTCTCATATCACATCTTCGATCACCACTGACCTTTATCCTAGATGTCGTCGTTTACGCAGCAAGTGTATTCACGATAAGTCTGCGCCTTGTAAGGCCTGTAAAGAGGCCGGCGTATCGGAAGAATGGTAGCCTTTTTTTTCATTTCACTCACCGTTGTGGGAATATACAACTCTCACAATAATACTAATTAGGCTGATAGTACGTTTCCGAGTCGAGGAGACATCGACCATGATCGTTCGTTTCGCCATCCTCGGCAGCGAGCCGATAGGAAAAACAAGCCTGACTCTGCTAGGGTGAAGAGGGAGTCAACGGCTGTTGTCAGTCTGGGTATCGACGCATTATCCAACTATCGGCCGCCAAAACTGACGGACGAATGGGGTCTTTTGCCTGATATGGAAGTAATAGTCGATGGTATTCATACCTTTATCCGTCACTTTTACCAGATCGGTTTCATACCAAAGAAGATATTCATCCGCGGGTTGAGAGAAAGCGCCGAGTCCGTGAGCGTCTTTCTCTTGCTCAGTATACTCTGCATCAGCGCTAGATTCGACAAGTATTTTATCAAGACGTACGGTGATGGGCTCAAGGCCGCTGACGAATTTATGCAAAAGGCGCAACGACTCGCCATCAATGAAATCTACCTGGAGCCGACATTGGAACGATGCCAAGCATTTTACCTTCTCAGCATCGCAGAACAGGGGTCGGGGAAATCGAATACAAGCTACGTAGGTTTATCGGTTTGCTTACTCTCGGGGGCGACTTTCTCGAGCATCCCGCTTACGCCTTGAAAAGATTAGTGCAGGTATAGCCTTCAGGATGGCGGCACTCATGCGACTTCACCGCGAAGAGGCCTACAGTCCCATTACGAACAAGTCCAACGTCGTGCAACGGATACGAGCAGAGGCAGCGAGGCGTACTTTTGTGAGTGAACCCTTAAACTCCGATTTCACCGACTCGTCCATGCGTTCCCAATTTAGTTACTCTCTGTCTCCGCTATCTTCCATACGATATCGAAAGCGCTAATAGACCTTTTATTTGCACACAGTGGATGTTACATAGTAAGTAGAGGTCTTGCGTGTGAGGCTACCGCTCGTCTAACTTCGACAAACCAGGTCAGGATAATCTGCATTCCGGACCATACAAGCCGGTATCCTTGGGACCCAGCGATATTACTGCTTTACTACCCTGTGATGAAGCAGACTTTGAAGCAGGTAGAATACCCGAAAGACGGGCTGCCCTCGAGGGTACACCCCCAGCTATCGCCGACCCTAGCCTTTGCTCGCTCCGGCCACGACCTTTGCTTGCTTCTCTTATGCAGGCGCATAACTATTGGGGCATCATTGCACGTCGAATACTCCATAACGAAAAGGACTGGCGGCCACAGGACGAAGACAGCGAATTTGCCAAGTTGAACCGCCGGCTGACGGAGTGGGAGAGAGATTTGCCTCCGGAGCATGCATTTGGGAGAATACTGCTCGGCGGCTATAGACACTATGAAGAAGACTTGGTGAGTCGAGAGAGAGCGCAAAGAACTCTGACCATGTAACTTACTCAGTTCCAGGCTTATCTCAGTCTAACGGGCTGTGTACGCCTTTGTCATATCGGCCTACGAAAGGTGTACTTGGGAGAGTGAGTTCTCAGGATAATCTAAGCAGTCATTTCTCAGAATTTAATGGTTTTATTAGGATGATACGGCATACTCAAGGAGACCCATCAAATCCGGAGGTGAGGTTCTACCAGAACATGGCGAACGACCTGTTTTGCAACGTTCGGGTGCTATATGAGCAGATCGACGCACATTTCGACGAGGGCACACCAATCGAAAGCCTGGGCTCACAAATGGCCGTGAGTAGCATTCTGTTAGAGTTTCAGGTTCCCGAATCCTAGCTGACATCGCCACTAGGCCTTTATTATATACAGTTGTGGCCTATTGGCTTCTTACCTAGTGAAATTCCCGCAGCGTAGGTACTTATATAGCCAGGACGGAGACGAGTTGTGCTAAGATATCATCAGTGGACGTCCAGCATGTAGGTAATGATCTACACGCAGCACAAGCTGAAGGACGTATGATCTATGCGCGAAGTCTCGGCATCCTAAGGGCGTATTCATCTACGTGGCCGCTCGCCAATGCCTGGGCCAATGGCCTCGAAAAGTGGTTCAAAGATCAAAATCCGAAAAAGATTTCGTTCCAGTCTGGCACTATGACAGACGGTGTAAGTAGTAACATTTTATGTATTCAAATGTCGACGACGAACCCAGGTGGCTAACTCGATACCAATTACAACTAGCTCGAGGAGCCCCAACCATATGCTTTGGGTGCCATACACCCTCGTCTCAGTGCACCGGGTTTCCGCGGATCGCCTTCGATAAAGAAATTCCACACGTCACAATCTACATCTTCAGGGACAGATTACCGGCAAGGCACAAACAAGATGGGAGGAGTCGAACCACCACGGCTGGCGCCGTTACAGCAGACGCCCAGCGGTTCCGCTGCCGCTGAGCCCGTGTGTCTACCGCCTCTTTCACAGACGGACTACGTCACGACGTCTGCACAATCCAACACACCACAACCGAATATGCAATCACCATACGTGCCGCCGCCCGTATCCCAAGCGAATATGGCTCACGCACATCATCAGCTTTATCATCTTTCGCAACCCTCACCGCAATCTGTCACGCCACAGCAACAACAGCCGCCATCAGTACCAACCAGCCACACGCATACCCACCTACAATCGCAGTCCCAAGCCCAAGTCCAAGCCCAAGGCCAACCGCAATCCCAACAGTCTTACGTAGCTCAGCCATATGCACAGCCCTCGGGCCTATCCATGCTGATCCAGGCATCAACATCCACTATGCCACCCGCTGCCCCGCCTATGGAAAGCTACGCGACCACGACGTACTATGGCGATTACAGCAATATGACGCTCAACGACGGTTTTGACTCGAACTTGCAGATCATGGTCGATGGTGGTGCGCGCTGGACAGCTATCGATGCTAGCACTGCTATCTATAGTCCGTATGGGCCTATTGGCACGGGGATGTGAGGAATTATGTGGGATGCGATGGATACTCCTTCATTCCCAAGTTTCCCAAGGGCTGATACCAGCCTAGGAGCGGATTTCATTTGCTGGGCAGTTCCGCCCACATGCCGAATTAGGAAAGAAAAGCAAGAAAAGCACATCGCCAAAGACGAAAAGGGACAAGAAAAATGCGACTCTCATCCTGCTTCTTCTCTTCTACACGATGTCTTCTCAAGGAGCATACGAAGCCCATTCACACGATTCGAATTTATACATTAGCTATCATCGGACTCTTTCCAACTCCCCTTTCATTCGTCCCGTTGTTTGAACTTACTAGACGTTTTACCTACCTACACTCTTCATTTAGGTTGAACCTTCACACATACCTTACCCTCGCCGTCTTTTTTGAACTATCTTATCTACACGTTGTTGATACATCTTTTATATACCTTACCTTACTTATACCCAACTTACCTTTCCTTACCTTTCCCTTATCTTCTCTCGATTCAATCCACCTACATCATACAGACTACCTACTACTACACGTTACATAAATATATATCCTCACGGACAAGATAAGAACAAAAAGAAACCAGAAAAAAAAAAGGAAAAAGTCGATATATACCGATTCATTCTCGTTTGATGATGGTTTGCAGATATTTTCTTTCATTTCTAAGATTTCGCGTTTTGTCTAGAAAAGAGCGAAGAGAAGTGATATCCAACTAGCATGTTTACACCCCTTTGTTGAGCGTTTGAGCGTTATGTTTTGTTTGGATATGAGGATAGGAGGACTGGACTGGGACTTGGTTGATTGGAATGGATTGAACTGAGGAATTAGGACTATTGACAATGCTTCGTACAATTTATATTTATATTTACATGAAGCTTCTTATATACCAGTGACCACCTCAGATTTCTACAGACGGGGCTACGAATTGAGACTTTCTTTTCTTACTTCGAACTGAGCGGGCAGCTTGGTATCTCATATCTCTATTCATTCTGCTCTGTCGCCGGGATAGGATGTGTTGCAGCTCTACGATACTCTACGATATTAGACATGTCGATCGGTCTATTTTTTTTTCCCCTCTCTTTTGACGACGAAGTTTGTAGAACTTACACTACCTACCCACCTACACTCGACACCTGGTTCAGATCTCCCTTCACTTCGTGCGTGCTCTATCTATACTTACTTACATGACCCGATGAACCGACCGAACGACCTATCCTTTGGGACCGAAGCTTGTCGATCTCTTCTCTTCCGGATTTCCGGGTTTTTCTATAAGTTTCTAGTTCGGCCTACGTCTCCCTGTTCTGGGTATGTTTGTTTGTTTGTTCATGTTGCTGCAGACGATCTGTCTAGGTCTATATCTACGGCTAAACACCTACGGCTACGGCTACGGCTACGCCTACGCGCGTCTGTCTACTTACTGTGGATATATATACTACTTACCTACTTATATATATATATATATATATATACCTATGCAGCGACGAGCGTGAACGGGAAGGATGAGGTCTCGGATGATTATTCCGCCTCTGTGGATGTCTCTGCCTGTATCTTATATCTGCCTGTATCTTATATATCGTTATCTCCGAAGAAAGAAAAAAGAAAGAAAGCGGGAAGGAAGAAAAGGAAGGAAATTGGATGATTGATTGGGAAAAAAAGAAGCATGCTGTGGGCACAGGGATAGATGGTAACGCGAGAATGACAATGTGAGTTTTTTTTTCATTTTGTTTTGGAGAGATGAGGGAAAAGGGGGGGTTCCTTGCTAGGTGTCTTTTTTTTCTTTTTCTGAAACGAGTCTCGATACCATCAAAGTCTAACGAATCAGATAGATAACTACCTAGATGGCCAATCGAACCCTAGGTAAGCTACCGTAATAGTATCGAGAAATACTCATGGAACGAAGTACCTACCTACCTATCTAATAAGATATTTAGATGCCTAGGAGAAAGTGAAAAGTGAAAAGCGAAAAAAAAAAAAAAAGTAAAAAGAGTATGTTCATTCAGGTATATATATATATATATATATATATCTATATATACGGACGTACCTTCCCCCTTTTTGCCATCCAAGTTCAGAAAATCCGATTTCCTCACCACTAAATCCCCCTCTCCTCCCCCTCCCCCCTTTTTTTTTCAAAAAAAAACAAGAGCAGAGAGGAAAGTTTCTTCTAATCGAACAAGTAAAGAACCAACCCCTCCCCCGACCCGTACATAACTAACTAACTAACTCACTCATTCTCTCACTCTCATTCACTCATTCACTCATTTGAAAAAAAAAAAAAACACCATGAAGCAATACCTGTCACTCCCTAACATCTCTACTCCCTATCAATTCGTTACTTTCATCTCCTTCAAGTCCCTTTTCCTCTTTTCCCCTCACCTCCTTTCTTTCCCTTCCCTCCTTTCACCAAAAAAAAAAAAAAAACACGCAAAATGATCCATCCTTTTTCACCCAGAACAAACCCAACCCAACCCAACCCACCCCAGATCGGATCCAAATTCACAAACCCACACACACCCACACACACACACACACACACACACCCATCGAAAAAAAAACAACCAACAACGCCCTCACCTCCCACCAATCCCAAAAGTTTTCATTAACCGGTTCAACCAAATCAACCCCCCCTAACCCTTCCATCCATCCATCCATTTAATTTAATTAACTGATTCATTAGGCACAAGTGCATATTATACACCACCAGAGATAACATCACATCTACCTACCTACTTACCTACCTACCTACCTACTTCCCTTGCAAAACCCAATCATCATTCCTCCTGCCCCCTTCTATCCCCGTTACCAGGTCAATCTTTCCTGCACCATTGGTCGATCATATCCTAACTCTTACAATCCTTCTTGGATATCGATCTCTACAGGTTAGCCAGCCATTCAACAAATCACACTTCATACAAAGGTCAAAATCATTGACAAAGGAACCGGTTAGATAAGGTAGACGGAAGCTTCTATTACTTATATCAGCTGCTTAGTCTACCGAAATATTTTGCTTGTTGCCTGTGCGAGAACGGGGCCCGGGGGAGTGAGGCGAGGCGAGTGCGAGGCAGAGTTTCGGCATTGCAAAGACGTTTGTTGGTGTGTTTTGACCCGAAACCAAAGGGTTAATCAATTTTGCCCCCAACCGGTTTAGTGAAAAAGGCGGTTTGGTTTGTCTCTCTCATTCTTGTGTTGTGTTGTGTAGAACCGGCCCCAACAATAACAAACTCTCAGTTTGACTCTTCTCTCGCCTCTTTCAAATTTGACACACTTCCCCCCTCACAAACCCCATGCGCGAAATTCCAGGCGAAGCAATTACCGTCATCGGGGCTGGGCGCAAACTGTTCACTTGAACAGACCGTCATTGGTCACATAAGGGCATACAATGCATTGGGCTTGGTCCCGTCTTCCACGTCGGCGACCCATCTCTCGACTCCTCCGATACTCTCTTTTACATGACTTCGTGGCCCCCCTATCGATGTGAAGGGGGCGTACATGACGTAAATCTACTCTCTAAGACATATCTCCGGGCTGTTTGTGCTTTCAAAACCGGATCGAAACTCAGCAAAAAGGGATAATGGGCGATGGGAAGACATGGCGCGTGTGAAGGCTTCAGGTGGGCTATGTGATATCGGGGACGTTGGATTACTAAGGCAGTGAAAGGGAATCTATATACACGTGTCTCGTCTGAGGAGTGATGATAGCCGGGGTAGGGGTGCTGGGAAGGGGGAGTGGGGAAGCGGGGGAAGGGGGTATTGCTGGGTTCTCTTCCAACTTTGGCATGCATGTTATACACCTGGGTTGGTCAGGCTCGCACGTCGGGAGAAGCTGGGCTGTCGTGGCATAGAGCAGGGCACTTTCGGGGGAAAGACGGAGGTGCTCAAATCGTTAATACGTGCTTTCATGTTTGCTGCATGACCGAAAAGTTGCCATTGAGCTGGCGCTTAACCTGCTCACGAGCCCAACGAGCAGTCTCAATCGTACGTAGCTGGAACTCGCGGTTGGTCTTCGTCTCTTTGATCATAGCGCTGAGCCAATCCTGTCGGAAGGCATCGGCAAGTTCCCCGTTGGGGTACGCATCAGCCAAATCGCTATTTATATATACTTAGTACGTCGATCACGGTGAAAGGAAAAAAAGGAGTTCGCATACCCAATGACGCCCATAGCAGATCTCATCAATGGCTCACTTCTGTTCATATCCTGAGCTATGATATGAAGCAGCTGGAATATAGACTCAACGTAAGGTTGAAGCACTTGGGCTTTTGTTCAATGTCAGTAAGAATCACCAAGCGGGTCTGAAAATGAGGATGTTAGGGCGGAAAGACTTACTCTTGTTGCTAAACTTCATAGCACCGATGATGCCGCCCCATGCGTCCATTATTCCCTCTCTTAGAGAAATGACATAGTCATACATTTCGTAGGAGCCATCGGGGGCGGCAGTGACCGCAGCTGCTTGCTGAAGAACTTGAGCAACAACGGACAGGTACGTCTCGAAATGACCACCAATAGCACTAGCAATGTCACCAAAACATTGCAAAATGGCCGGTTTAAACTGGTTGGAAAGAGTAGATGACTGTGAAACGTTAGTAAACCACAACCTTGAGGTTTATGTATGGGGGGACACAAAGGGATGGGCATTATAACTAACCCGGAGGTTATTCAGCAAATGATTCATAAAGCTATCGCAGAACGGTTGACTGCGTTCACCCATCGAGCGAGTGATGTCGCTAACCAAACCAATAGCCATAGAACAGACACTTGGCTCTTCTTGATTGCCCAAGGCGTTGTAGAGGAAGGGAGCGAAAGCCTCCATGTACTTGTAAAAGTCCTCTTCGATCGCATTCGCAAGGCCACTGATAGTGGCGAAAATTGCCTCCGGAACGCTCGATTTGGGGCCAACGGTGTTAAGAATCTGCAGATCAACCTGCATAATTCGATCGCCTTGGGGAGCGATCTCCTTCTCCAGTCGCTGTATGATGGCTTGAAGTACTGTGCTTAGGCTGGTCTGCATCTCCTCTAGGGCAATCTTGTCTTCGATGCTAACGACCTGGGATTGCAAGGGTATCGTCTCCTCCAAACGTTTAATTATAACGTCAGAGAGCTGAGCAATGGCCGGGAAACTGTCCATGGCAGCGTGTTGGACAAAGGCGCTAAGCACTTCATAAGACGTAGTTCGAACTGTAGTCTCAGCACCAGCCTGGGAGGTCACTTCGAGAAGAGTCTGAACACTCTGGTTGAAGTGAGGCGTGATAGGATTCGATGCGGCATCGAGTTCACCAGAGAAACGCTCCGCCAGATTCATGAGTGCCCAGCAGCAAGAGGCCGCCATCTTCGAGTGATGAACTCCGGCAAACAGAGACCGAATCAGGGAGTCGAGGTGTGTGTTAGGATCAATGGCCTCTGAGCAGGACTCCGTGATCCGACCTAACGCGTATGCTGTCGAGTCTTTGACGAAAACGGAACTGTCTTCCATCATACTAATAAGGATGGGCAAAGCCTGCTTCACGATGGGTTCTAGCACCTTCTCGTCCGGTCCTTCCATGATGGCACCAAAGGCAGCCACGGCGGCTTCGCGATAATGCCAGTCCTCGGAGCGGAGGTGCTGCTCGACAAATTGTAGCACCGGGGGAACAATGCTAGGGCCAACAGCCTGAGAGTAGAGCTGAAGACATTGATAAGCGGCACGAGCTAGGTTATATTCGTCATCGGCGGCATCCTCGTCCTGCTTGGTAAGAAGGGATAGTAACTGGGGGACGACTTCAGCCGTTGCCACACGCGCGAAGTTGTAGAACGGTCGCATTTGTTCAGTGTTTTCAACCTATTTTTCCCATCCATGATTAGCTCGCTGCCGTCACCAAACCCCAAAAGCGAATACGAGAACGTACTTGATTATTATCCTCCTCGATGTTGATCTCTTCCTCGCATACAGTGCTCCAGAATTCCACGGCAAGTTTCGCAACGTCTTCGTCCTCATTCTTCATGCCAAGGATTGTCAGACCGAACAAGGCCTTTTCCATGTAAAAGCGCATGTTTTCGTAGTAGTGACCCATGATGCGGTTTAGACATCCAAATGCACCTTGCTGTATCCGTGAATCTTCGGCCTGCGTGGCCTCGCAAACAACCTGCATGATATAATTCCGCTCGCCCTCGTGCTTGAAGTTGTTACCCACAAATTCAAGAGAGTCGGAGAGCGCATAAATGGCTGACAGGCGGATTTCCGTGTTGGTTTCCTCCTTACGAGCGCCCTGCACCACAGCCGTTAAGATGGCATTCGAGTGAGTGATTAGGGCAGCTCGCAATTCAGCATCTGGACTGTCACAGATGTATCCGATACAAGTCAACGAGGCTTGCTTCTGATGAGGGGGGCCAGTGCTAACGCTTTGGACCAGGGTGCCCATAAGTTCGGGCCATTGATCTCTGGGCAGTTCAAGAGATGCGATGGATGCTATGACCTGAGCAGCGGCGTTGCCAGCCTGAGTATTGCTCGACGATAGGGTCTGCAGGGCCAGGGCCTTGACCCGGTTCTTGGTGTCCGTATCGGTCTGTTGGAGCCATTTGGCTTGCAACTCTTGGGCTCGAGTGAACTCGCGGGCGGTGAAAGAGTTCTTTAAGGCAAGACCTGCCGCAACTCTTATTTGGGACTCAGTGCTGTCGTTGGCCAGAGCCTGGACAAGCGCGGCCAAGTAGAGTGGCTAGGGAAATATGGGGGTCAGTATGCCACCGCGACGAAGGTGGAGGAAGTGGGGAAAGGAGAAAGAGAGACTCACGAAGTTGTTATCGGCTGCCTGAGCGAGCTGTTGCTCGGCACCATTTCGAGTTGCGGCATCTGGAGGTTAAGCGATGAATGGTAAGCATGGAGCGGCTCAAGAGTGAAAGTAAACGAGGCAACGGCGGCGTCGCGTTCGCGCAGGCAAGGCTGACGGCCGGGCTGAGGGGGTACGGGGAAGGAAAGAGGGCAATGCGCTCACCTGTGGACAGCGAATTGCTGAGAACAGCGTTGATATCACTGTCGGCCATCCTGGACTGCAGGTTACTGTCCTGCGTAAATAAAGGCTTCAGAAATGTAGGGCGTTGCCTGGCTCGTTGGTGGGTTGGTGGGTTGGGGGTTGGGGTTTTTTGTTGGTTGGTTTTGGTTTTGGTTTTGTTATGCAGTCGCCGCGAAGGAGAAAAGACAGACGTCAGTCGGGGAGAGGCCCTGGAGGGGGGAGAGGGTCCCGCAAGGGTGTGGGAGAATTACGAGGGTAGATTGAAGAGTGCGAATGTCGGATGAAGGAGGGGAAGAAGACACGAATGGGGCAGGACGGTTCTTGAGGAGGCAGATGGGCAGTTTGGGAGTTGGTCCGAGACACCGAGGAGCAGGCCTGCAAGGAAAGTGAAGGTTGTAGTAGGAAGGGGGTTCGTAGAACAATGCAGAATTGCGAGGGATGTTTCGTCGTCACCTGGTGGACGGTGGGCGTTTTAGTTCTAGCTGCAAATAGCACAGTAAACACCACTGGGTAAGGTCTTCCAGTCAGCGGGCAGAAGCGGGTCTGGAATAATTTTTGTTGACAATCACAAGCAAGCCCGGATACCCCACCTAGTGTGACCGCGCACGGACAGCACCCCGTCGCCAATTCCCCGCCAGCTGGCAACAGCCATAGGGCAGGCCCACAACAGGCGCTGGCAGTTACGAATCATAATCTCGTTAGCCAATCCGTAGATGTCTAGTAATTAGTTTGCTTTGCTCATATGGACCGGGCATTGGGCATATTTTTTCAGTTGTTCGAACCTCGTATGGGATCAACATCAGTTTGTTCAATGTGCATCATTCACAAAGATCAGGTGACGATATACTACCTACTGCCTACAGCCTACAGCCTACATAGTACAGCCTACAGCCTATAGCCTACACTACTGCCTACGGATGACATAGTTGGCAATTACCTAATGAAAGTGTATTCCCTTCGCAGAACATTCTCTCAGGCACTTTACTGGTTATTTTAGGTTTACGAAATAAACTCGGTTTGTGGACCAGCCGTTAAGTTCGGACAGTTAGATACCTACCTACCTATTAGATAGCTTGAATGACCGCTTCCGCCACCTCCATAGCACTGATACCCAAGGTTGGTTAGCAGACTCGCTGACATCTACCTATGTCGACTGTCGAGGTGGACACTATCTACTTATTACCATACCTACCTGAATAATGTATGGGACCATGGTATGGTGGGTAATGTAATGTACCGGCATATACAGATCCTACCAACAAAACGGACTTTCCTCCACTATGTAAACAATCCTCAGCTTTAACCCAAGATATTCTACACCATGTAACTAACATGGGATATTTTTAGCAATGAGATGTCATTCCTTATGGGGCATCGGAGCGACGCTGGGACTGGCTTTGGCTACGTGCGCAAAGGCCAGATGGCGCCATCTGACCTGCCGAAAAAGCGGATCCCGGCACCTCAACAACTTTGCCCATGTCGGACTCGAGCCCGCGAGACGAGTGATGTCGGCACCTAAAGATCATCCCGGCAGTGATTGGACCATGTCCCCCCCCCGAGAATCCTACGGCTCCGCCCATCAAAGAACCCCAGACGCCCCGACCGTCTGTCTCTAGGTAGAGTCAGCATGGGTTGTATTCTCAAATACCACAGACCAGGTTATACCTATTCCAATACCTAGGTTAGATAGATACAGACTGTACCTGAACGACGATCCATATAGGCAATGTATGTATCCGCAATCCGCTATACCGGTAGGGCTGTATATATCACCTCGTGGTATTGAAATTCTTAGTATGTATAGTTTTCGCATTATATAATTAGCATTTGAAGACGTCGCCAGCTAAATGCGGCGCCCCATGCTGGGAAACGTATAGAATTGAAGCTTTCCTTTTTCTTTTTCTTTCTTTCTTTCTTTTTTTTTTTTTTTTTTTTTTTTTTTGGTTTGGCGACAAGGTCTTTTTGTGGCTCTATTGGCAAGAGGCTTAGATAGGGCCTATTCGAAAAAAAAAAAGGGATTCGCTGTTTATACCAGCCACTCCCGCTAACAGCCTGCTTACATCGATACCGCGGCAGATCTCACCGTATTGGAGGGGGCGAAAGGTGAGTGCCGGTGTGAGAAGTCTGTGACTACCTACCTATTCTCCATAATCTACATTCAACAAGTATGCGTGTATCCTTAATCTGATGACTAGCGGAAAAAAAATTTAAAAATTTCGTCACTCATTACTGGTTAGCATGGGAATTGCTTCACGACTAAGGACCATTTTCGAAATACTCGAGTGACATCGAGCCGGGCCTGAGTAAAACAGCAACAGGAACATCAGCCTAGGTAAGTACAACAAACTTGCCATATACGCCAGTCAAAACGGTAAACCTGAGCCATCTCTTTCCATCTCCACATCCATCTGGACGAAATCGCCTACGATACGTGATACGACGTGATGAGTGGATGAAAATCGTTTGCGCAGGTTTTGTTTTAAAGACGAAAACAGTTGTCGATTGCGGGTTGTGAAAGGGTTTGGCAAACATAAACTGAGCCGGCGGTTTCTGTTGCGCAAATGCCACCGCTCTTACATAACGTACCACTTGCAAAAGTCGGCTTCAAATTATTGCGATTAGGCGCTCTCAAGGCACTGGGCGAGGGGGCCGCGATGTCCAGTGGAAGAAACAGCCCGGCTCGAACCGATATATGATATTACTGTGACTCCTATGCCGTAGCGTGTAGAAAGCGTTGAATGTGTTTCGACAGCGTAGCGAAGACCCAGACGTCAGATTAAGGCCATTAGTACCGTACAAACTCATGAAGGACACTCATCTGGAAAAACGTACCGTAATTCTATATGATGGGAATCTGATACTAAGTCCGCTCGTCGACGTTATAGAACGATAGGTTCCTAGACCTCCCCCGTAAGACAACAAGGTAGGCATGCAAACCATGAACAAAGCAACATCATCAGCATGCTTCCGTCAGCATCGAACAATGCACGAAAAAAAAAGAGATACAAGCGACTTTGAACCAATAATCATGAATACACCACCCCCCATGTCTTTGTGCTATTCTTAGTTTCAAAGGAAGTCGACTCATAGCTGTAGTTACAACTTACTTGATACATCTGCACCAGTGAACAACATAGTGGTGAAGCACGAACATGGATGTCAGACTGCTCCGGCATGTACGTACGACGACATCACCACCCTCGTCTGCCAGCCCATTCTAGAACCAGTCACGATGAAGAGACGATAACTATTCGCGAAGCATGATAATCTCGTACCAATGAACAAACAATTGCTGCCACTACCGCTACCGCTCCACACCACCCCCGACGCAGTACAGCAATTCTAAAAAAAAGAAAGAAATCTGGAATAGCAAAACACAAAATGCGCCCAGAGATATGCGATACTAAACATACATATCCAGGATGCTACACGACTCCAGTGGAATGGAAGATCCCCCAGGGAATGCTGCTGAGCCCGACCCGGTGCCAATAAGGAGCGACTTTTAGTATCCCGTAACGAATTCAGAATGTTTTAACTTTTTAGTCTCCTTTTCTTTATTGACGTGCACTCTCCACTTTTGCTTCCATAATCCGAACCGTCTGAGACGGCGGTCCATTCAAGGCGGCGTTGAGTTTTGGTGCGTCAAGATTCAGCTCTTGACTGAGAGACCGGTTAGGTCTCGGCTTCAAGGCGATTGGGCTACCCGGTCGACTTAGGACAAACTGCGGAACAACGTCAGTGGCATGTACGGTAGCTTTACTAGCATGTGTGAAGCCAACTCACATTACTGGCTGCGCCCAGGAGCGCTATCAGAGAACTTTGGACGACATCCTCGTGGATTCCAACACCCCATACCTTCTGCGAAGTACCGCTTGCTATACATTCTATGTATGTAGCAGCTTTGACTTGCGATCCGGCTCCTGTTGATGTTGAATTGATTGAGTGTTCCTTATAATCGACCACGTCAAGGTTAATGCCCACTCCATTGAGGGCATTGGCCAGAGACGAGATGGGGCCATTTCCGCGGCCTTTCAGCTTGTACTCCTTACCATCAATGGCGATAATGCCCTCAAACACACGCCCCAGGTTCTTAGTGTCCTGGGTTTTGCCTGGAACAGGTGGCGCGGGAGAAGTCGACCGATCTATGGAGATGGAGTAATCAATGATGTTGAAACGCGGGTGATCACGCAGGAAATAGGTCTTCTCGAATAGGTTCGTGATTTCGGAGGACAACAGCTCTCTTCCAAGGTCATCTGCCTCCTTCTGGACCACCTTGCTAAAGGCAATCTGCAATCCGCGAGGAAGATCAAGCTCGAGCTTCCGCAGGATAATCCATGCGGCACCACCCTTGCCACTCTGAGAGTTGACTCGAATAATAGCCTCGTAGGTACGGCCGATATCCTGGGGATCCAGGGGAAGGTATGGCATCTGCCAATGATCGTCGTACCCCTTTGCTTCCCGTTCCCGGTTGACAAAGCCCTTCTTGATGGCGTCCTGGTGAGAGCCACTGAAGGCGCACACGACAAGAGAACCGCCGTACGGGGCGCGAGGGTGTACAGGTATCTTATTGCAGATCTCGACGGTGTCGATGACGCGATTAAGATCGGAGAAGTCAATATTGGGGTGAATGCCTTGAGTATATAAATTCAGACCCAGGGTGACCAGATCTACGTTGCCTGTTCGTTCGCCGTTGCCAAAGAGACATCCCTCGACGCGATCAGCTCCTGCCATTTGCGCAAGCTCCGCGGCGGCAACTGCGCAACCTCGGTCATTGTGCGGGTGAAGAGAAACGCAGATTTTCTCGCGCTCGCTGATATGGGTACAGAAGTACTCGATCTGGTCGGCATAGACATTCGGAGTTGCCATCTCGACGGTAGCAGGTAGGTTAAAGATGATGGGATTCTCAACAGATGGCTCCCAGGCAGCTTTGACAGCTTCACAGACCCGGATGACAAACTCGGGGCTTGAATCAGAGAAGGTCTCGGGACTGAACTCGAAAGCCCATTCCGTGCCGGCGTTTTCCGGGTCGTCCTTGGTGATTGATCGGGCGTACTTAGCGCAGGCCACAGCACGTTCGACGGTCTCGTCTTCAGAGAAATTGAAGACAATTCGACGGAAGCATTCGCTTGTCGCTAGATAGATATGTAGGATAGCTTTCTTGGCACCTTTCAGGGAATCAACGGTTCGGCGGATGAGGTCTTCACGGCACGGAGCCAAAACCTGTAGCCAGACATCGTCGGGCACGCAACCAGGTGTCTCGACAATACGGCGCGTGAAATCGAAGTCGGTTTGCGAAGCGGAGGGGAAGGAGACCTCGATCTCCTTGTAGCCCAACTCGACCAGCATCTTGAAGTACCTCCATTTCTCATCGCCGCTCTGTGTGTAGTCAACGCAGTTAGTTCACAGCCTGGAGTGGCATGGGACACGGTACGGGAAAGGTAAAGGCAAAGGTAAATTGGAACAAACCATGGGATCGACCAGACTCTGGTTGCCGTCTCTCAAGTCAGTGGCAAGCCATCTGGGAGCCTTGTCGATGGTCTTGGAGGGCCATTGGCGATTGGGCAGGTTCAGAGGCGTGAACCTCTTGTATTTCGTGGAGGGGTCCTTGAGCCTAAGAGATTGCGAGCATGGTGTCAGCCATGGTCACGGGACCCTTGTGCTGGGCCTCGTCGTCATTTCCCTTCTCCTGCTATGGATGGAACCTACATCGGCATCTTGGGTGCATATGATATGATGATACTCACGACGTGATGTGATCGTGGGGCCAAAAAGGGCGGGCGGGTCGGGATTTAAGGAGGGGTCCTTGATTTTGAACCTGCAGATTGTTATGCTTTTTTGGTATGACGCATCAGCTCCACCGTTCTTCCGATGCGACTTCCCGGGCTGTGGAAATAAGGTCCGATAATCGGAGAGCAGTGATTCATCCAAGGTCGTCGCTGCCGTGGTCAATGAAAAGAATACCCAGGCGATTTGTTATTCTGCTTGTCCGGGATTGAAGTTGTGAGCAGAGGACGAAAATATATATTTCTGCAACGCCCTGTACTAGTCTGTTATCCGTGGACCGTGACTGTGGTAAGTAACCCAGAAACTAGCTGTAACTTGCTTTGTTCCAGGTGGTGTTCAGCGATGGTGGTAACGTCTAGTGTTTTGACTATTTTACACTACACTACGCAGTTACTGTGACGACGAGCCGTTCTGATATTTGTCTACCTAGGTAGGTATTTGGTAACCTTGGCAGGCGAAACTTGAGAGCCCTATCGTGGCACTTGTGTGGTTGCAACCGGCATTGCCCAAGATATCGCAATCCGTCCCACCCGCGGCGATGCCGGGTCGTTCCGGCCCGTAACTGGGTGTTACCTCTCGTCGTCACCTGAAAGAGGCCACTTGAAGCTGAATACCTACACATAAGTCAGCTTATCCGCTGTCCGTGGCACAGAGTACCTTGCATTATGCATGCTCGTGGTGCTTTGGTAAAAGCATGGGCACTGTTGGATCAAATGGATGGGTAAGGTTATCGATCCCGAAGGGAGGATTCTGCTGAATATGTATAGAACGCACGCATGCGTCTCATCTGACGTTCAGGCAGCGCCAACGAAGCCGCCGTACGCAATCGCCATATTACATACGTGCCGACATGCAATCAACTCTCGATGAACTTTTCTACCCTTTGAAATCAGTAGCTAGCTGAGCTCCCGTTCAGGACACCGCATGATATTTATTTTCGCAGCTACTCTTTGGTATTATGGATTCCTTGAATGCATCGTTTCACGCGACGGGAGAAAGGTCATGTAGGACCTATGGAAGGGGACCCATCCGAAGACGATATAGTGCCCGATCCTGTGACCGGCAGCCATGTGGTCCAACGCATACGGAGAATAAAGCCCGAGATTGGAACTTCTTGGAATCCGATCAGGTCACAAATGTTGCACGTACACACAGATGCCAGAAACTCGGTGATGGGCCGGGCTCGGACCAGCTTTGCGATTCAATACCTAGGTTAGGTACCTAGCGCGCCGGTTTCAGTCTTTAGACGTTGCGCTCGGCTTGTTTCGCTTCCGCTAAGTTAGTTTCTCTGTCAAGTTCGGCTCGCAACGGCATTAGATAACTAAGTAACCTAATGTACGCTGAGGCTACGATAACTTGTTATCTGCTTGGTATGTTGCCAACAAGGATTTCTTTCCGTCATCCCCAGCACTGCAACATCGCGCCGAGTTCCGACAGGTTTTGAAAAACGGTCAAGGGTTTGTTGGCTTTCCCTTGTAAGCAGGTACCGGTACCGTACCGTAATTACGGATCCGCCACGGCCTAATATCGGCTTACGCTACCAAAAAAAAAGATGAGAAAGGAGGATCCCATCCGTAACCTTGCCCAGATCTAGTTTAGCCGGTAGCCCCTGTTACCTGAGCGTCAAAATAAGGTTCGATTTGAGGGACCCGCAAAAAGTACGCTATGTAAGAAACTTCAACATCGCGTTTTACGAAGTAAGCTGAGAAGAAGAAAAGGGGGGGAGATATGTACAAGCATAATGGGTGAGAGGCTGCTTGCCGTAGTTTGAACTGGGTTGAAAACAAAAGTCGTGGGTTGATTGGTGGTGAGTCAGAAATGCGGTTGGAATGCGCGTGGTGGAATTGGAATTCAGAGTGCCGGGTGCGGATGTTGGTTGGGTTCTATGAGAAGTTACCTAAACGGCAAGCATCGTCTGAAAACTAGGTACCAGGATCGATGAAGTGCGCACAGAGAAGCTCAGTGGGATTTACCTAGGTAGTAAACCTAGATAGTCATATTGTTTTATTCTTCAAGTTTCTAGTTCAGCTTGCCCTTAGACTCCCTCCTTGCTTTACCTCTCATAAGTATAATATTGTCTTAGTTCTGGCTTCGTTGATCATCCGCCTACCTTTGCGTCATCAGGATTCATTGCATATGATCACTTTGCGGATCCCATGGTCAGCCAGTCTTAATCACTTGAATGAGTCCCAAGGAGCATGCCACAAATCAATGGCATTTCATAAAGTAGTGTAGACAGCAGACCTCCCAGGCAAGAGGACGAGATGGTGTACCTAGGTACGTAGTAGTAAGTAAAGTGAAGTTTATGTAAATTCCACCACGGGAAGTCTCATCAGTAGGCTCGTCCCGAAGCTCGTAGAAACGCGTCAGGACTTCTTTCCATGACGCTATAGCAAATGTTTTTTTTTAAAAAAAAAGTTGCGTAGCAACCAAGCAAAGCAAGCATAGCCAAAAAGCGGCCTTTCTTGTTTGCTGTGTGTTGCCGCGAGCAAGAGAGTTCCCCTTTCCATCAAACGCCAATTTTGCCCCCCCGGGCACCGTTTCTCCTCGCAAATGCAAAAATAAAAAAGGACTTAATAGTAGAGACGGGAAGAAGAAAAAAACGAAGAACATGGGAACGTTTCTGGGGAATCTAAAAGACGTGTGTGCCAGAGAGATTATTATTTACAAAAAGTGTTCGATTAACCCGCTGTTATTTATTGTACCGCTTCAACTCTCTCAAATCATTGTTCCGACTCCCTCTTTCCCTTCCTTGTCTTGATCCTCTACCAGGTGAAGCTTTCTTCGACGAAGTCGATTACGCTCTCGCCGGTCTGGCTGGCCCGTACCGCCATTCGCACGTCGTCAGCGAGGGCACCGGGTCCACATACTGTGACGACCATGGCGCCGACCTGTTGCTCGACCTCTCTTTGCATGATCGTTAATATGTTGGGCCGACCGGGGAGCATCTGGACGGTACTGGAAGCAGAGACAATTTCGTTGGAGTTCTTCGGCCGCGTGATGAACAGTCGGATGTTGAGGATGTCGCGGCGTTTCGGCATGCGTAGGACCTCGTCCATCCACGGGCGCACCCACTCCAGCGCTTCGGTGTCACGCATGACCCATATGAGTGTGACTCGTCTAGTTGCGATAACTCCGTCGTTGAAGCCCTGTAGGAGCGGCTTAAGGTAAGAAAGTTGATGTGTGATTCCGGTCGCGCCGGCAAAGAGCACGGCATGGCCGTATGAGTCGAGGGAGTGATGTCCGGCATATGGTCCCTCCATGGCAGCCTTGAGCCGAATCGTGCGGGCGGGGGTTGTGTTCGCCGTGTCGTAAAGTTGTCTCGTGAAGCCGGTCTGCGCGCCAATGACGAAACAAACTGTCGTGGTGCCTTTCCGAAGGAGGGCTTGGCTATGGGGTATTTCCTTCTCGTCGATCGCCTTGTCTGCGTTGTCCGGGTGGTGCTCGACCCACGCGATGGAAAAGGGGTGGTTCTCCCAAGGCTTAACTCCCATGAAGCGGACATAAGCATGAGAGCCGGGGTCGACGTCGACGTGGCGGGGCAGATGCATCGTAACGCGGCTGCAATTACCTGGCATGGATTCAATTACCGCTTCGGTGAAGCCGCGTCGAGAGGTCCAGTTGTTATAAGCGAGCCGGAACATGCGAGCAAGTCGCTCGAAGAACCAAAGTGCGAAGATAGCGACCATGTACGGGAACTGGGGTAAACCACCGGGGAGCGAGGCAGTGACACAATGTACCATAGTCACAGCGAAGGTGATGAAAGCCAGGACGATGTGGACATTGAGGAATGTCTCATAAAAGGCATGGCGGATGGGTGACAGAGACAGGAAGAAGATGAACAGGAGGGCGATGGTGCCAGCTAATCCGGAGGCGATGAATGGCTCCTCGATGATCTTCTTATTGATGCCTTCCCAACCCTTTGCGGCAACTTCGACATATGCCCAAGCGATTGTGTGGATGACCACTTCTATCACAACCACGCGACCCATCCAGCGATGGAGCAGGTTATAAGTATCGAAGCTGACCTTTAGCAGCGGGATAAGAATGTTGTTTCGGCCGGCTAGAATAACCAGAGGTACCATGTTGACCGCTGCGAGAGTGCCTGAACGACCGCGGATCTCAGCAGCCAGAGCATAACGGTTGGATTCCAACCAGTGCAGATAGAACATGTAAACGATGTTGCTGAGTAGATACGAGCCGAGTATGACGGAGTGTAGACGGGAGGGCAGTGTTCCAATATTGAGAGCCGAGGACATTCTGATTTCTCGATTGTGGCGCTTCCGTCCGAGAGGGGCGTATATCAGGTTCCGCTTCAGGCTGGGCATCCAATTCCATTGCGACGATTTCCAATATGTTTGCTGGTTAGCCGTCATCGACATGGCAGAAACGAGTCGTAGTTTGCTCCATGCTATCTCGAGAAGTCTCAGTGAGAGGATGACCAATACGAGTATACCTAGTGACCACCATAGTGAATCTTTGAATATCGTGTTCACCACTTGGTTGACGCCCGCGAGGCCCGTGTCATACGGGGCGATCGTGGCGGTCGGGTCGGCCTCGTCTGTTCTTGTCGCGATGACGTCCATGTCTCGTAGCGCTAATATCGGTGAGGGTGTGAATGAACCCAGAGCAGCGATCCTGCGCCGCATCAATGACATTGTCTAGAACTAAGTGTTGTCCAAGGCCGTGTCTCTAACGATTGCTGTGAGTATTTGACGATCCAGTTGCCTGGGGCGGGAATGGGATGTAGGACAGGAAGGGAATCTATAGCGAACGAGCGACGTTCACTTGGGAAGCTAGAATCCTCGGGGGGGAAGGACGACTATTTCAAGGAGACACCGGATCATAAGCACATTGTTCGAAGGACAATGAAGGTGCCAGCTACAGGCAGATTCACTCTTTGACGACGCAGGAAGGACCTTTATCTCGGTTGTTCGGCGTGCTTGTCTTTTGTCCTGGCAGAAGAGAGGGTGGATTCCTGGGAGAAAGAGGTCGCTGTTCGTATCCCGAGACTTGAGAAGCCCAGAAGCCCCGTACTTCTCGGAGCTCTTTGTCGTCTGCAAGTCGAATTTGGAAACACTAGCCCAGTGGGCTTGAAGACAAGAGATCTTCAGAATCTGTCAAAAGTGTGATGCAGTTGAGAGTGAGAGTGAGAATGAACGTCTTTAGAGTGGGTATCGGTCCGGGTGTAGGGACTGTAATCTTGTTCAGTATAATACTAACTACACCCCGCGTCGTTGAATGGGAAGACAAAGGCGGGTAGTATAGGTGCAACAAACCTTAAGAGAGGTAGAGAACCTGGTGGTAATTATGGTAATGGTGGTAATTGTAGAGGGGAGGGAGTGGAAGCGTGGCGGGCGGTTACGCGAAAGGGAATGACTGGATGGAATATTTTGCAGCGTTTTCCTTGGTGTAGGTATTCGTCAGGTAGGTTGCTGCTCGTTGGTAGATGCACAAGTACAAGTTGGGTTGTGCAGGTCTCGCAATGACGGCGATGTTGTGTGGGTGCGGGTGCGCGTAGGAAAATGATTGTTTCCTAGCAACGGCAAGAATGAAATGGTTCGGGACTGGACCGTGGAGCTCGTCAAGAGCTTCAGGAGATAATGAGCGGGTTGTGGAAACAAAGACGTACAGTTAATTGCCCCCCCCCGGAATAAAATTAAGAAGAATGAGGGTACGTTGTATCCTATAAGGAAATTGAAAGAATAATTTACTGTATCGGTATCGATCACCCGCCACCCTGACAGCCAAGATCCAAAACCCCGGGGCCGCCCGGGTAGCTACAGTGGTGGGTACCTAACTCATTTGGGGTACATTTCGTGCCAGCCAGTGGCACCCAACTCTCAGGTATCCTGTCCTGGATCTTGTAGACTATATAACTTATGCTACATAGTACCTAGGCTGTAGTCATAAGCGCTGCTTCCTTTTGGCCCATTAACGTACGATCATGCCCACAAAACCATTCACCATGTTAGGTTTATTTCCATACGGATTGTGCAGTCTCAAAGATGGTTTGACTATTGGGAGTCAAGCAACTTTGTCGTGGGCCTCACAGTGATGCAGAGCCTCAGATAACGGACCCAAAGGTACCCGCTACTTTACTCTGTGGATACCCAGGTGCAAGTGCTAGCGCCTGCCCTACCAGCATCTCAGGTACCCTCTACCTGTGTACACAGTGCCTACGGGTAACTGCCTGATCCCACATGCACCGCAGTACCGAGGTATAGGTACATGACATGCCTCGCTGAGAGTCCCCACGTGATCTCCAGAAGAGAAGAACCACCTGGAGGCTGGAATTAACGTACCTAGGTATTTACACCACGAATGTTGAAACAGCTGTACCAATGGCCAGCGAGTTACTGGTTGCGACGACTCATGACCACCTGTAAGGAAACGCTTCACGTTTCACGACACGATTTCTTTGAGTCCCTGTTCTGTCCCTGCTGAGCAGAATTCCGTCGGACTGGAGCGACTGGTGGTTGGGCCTTTGGCCGTCCGAAAACAGGGGGTTTCGGGGCTTCGCGGCGCCATCCCCTGTCGCAGTAAACATCGTCTTCTGATTGGCTCAAATATCTTGATTCACCACCACTACTATGTATCTATGTACTGCTACAGTCTGTACACCACATCAGGATATCTTGCCCTTGACCCTTTCGGGACTAGTGGCCGACTGCCTCAAAAGTCTCAAACAGGCGGCCTTCTTGAGGCTGATAGTGCCCAAAACATTGATTGGATCTCGATGCTCTTCAGTTTTCCCCCAACTCAGGAACCTGCTGTAGTGCACGTCACTGTCGGCGCCTATTCAGTTCAAAGTGTTTACTTAGTACGCTACGGGAGGTGTAAGTAGGCAGTGTACGGGCGGATGAACTGCGTTCAAGTTCAGTCTGGGTTTTGTACGGAAAAGCGGAGGCATGAAGTTCACAAGAATACCTACAACAGGTAAATTGGTAATTACACGTGCATGCTGGACTCGCTTAGCTTGCGGGTAAGATAATACTATCAAATCTAAAGTACTAGGAATGCAGGTAGGAATAAGTTTAGCGTGGTCCGTACTTATGTACATAGTAATACGTACATATTACAGAACGGAAAGTCCCTGGATAGCGTCATTTACCCACCTACTTACCTACCTATGCATAAGTAATAAACCCTACCTATGTAATTCGTATGTGCCCTAAGTAGATACAGTCATTATCCCTGTATTTGCATGCCTAAGATATGCATAAATCGCAATTTGCATAGGCCTCCGACCGGACGATTTAATTTGTATGGGCATATGTCCAAGGTTTGCATAATATGCAAATTGCATATTGCATACGGGTCTATGCGATTTCAGGGATGGGTAGGTACTTGTATCCACACCCAAATTTGGTGTATTCAGAAGTACCTTTGCGATATGGTTAGCAAAAAAATATTCTGAAAGATGGACGTCCAGGGATTCGAACCCCAGACCTATCACAACGACCGGCGCATTTTTACATGAAGGTTGACCAGCCGCCCATCTGTCTGTATATTTTGTCAGATTTCCGGTATTAAACAGCTTTATAACCCATGGTTCAGTCAAATGATGGCCCAGGATTATGCGATTTGCGCCAAGACCGCCAAGACCCTTACGTAAGTGGAAAGTAAAATGCATAAACGGTAAATTGCATACAAAACTGACCGGCTAGCGCGTATGCAAATACAGGGATACTGACTGTACCTAAATCTGGTGTGGTGTGGTGTCGACGTATTTCCTCCGTAGGCTCGTACACTACATACCTACATAAAAGGCCGTGATGGTCTCATCAACATCCGGTTCGTCTTTCGGTCGGCTCGCCCCACATCATTCCGCCGAAACACCGTGCTCAATTGAGCCTTGACGTGGTAGGCCAACCGATTCTGTGACAATTCTCCGAAACCTCAAGCACGCTCATCATTTCTCCACTACCTAGATAGGTAGTTACCTACGCGCCTCAGCTACCATCCTTAACCTCAGTCGATAGCACACTAGTAGACACGAAGGATGGATCGACCAGGTATTTACGGTACGCTACATCCCAACGGGCCATGGACCATAACATCGCCATTTAACGGATATTGTTCGGCATTAACATCGACGGGGGCCATGGCGACTCGCGAGTGGCGTCCGACGAGCGATACGGTGGTAGGTAATCTCGCTCTCTGGAAAGCTGATGCCGGTACGGAGTAGACTAGGTAAACGACCGATGTCACCATCACTGCCTACACTAGTGTATTAGCACTCGTAAGTAAGAGCTGATGAGGCCGGTCTTGGCATGGTCTTTTTGTCGACTTCGTTGAGTAGGTAGGTATAGGGGCTTATAACAGACTGTATCCTAGGCGCCGAAGACTGCAGCGTTGTTTGCTCGTCGCATACCAATACCTACCATCGTCATCAGCTACATAAACGAAAGTCTCATAGGTACAGCATGCTGTGCCTCACCATCGTCGTCATCTGCTCTGCGAGACACCTCTATTAAGTCTCAGCTGCACTGAGCTCTCTAAGTAGTCACAGAGGCCGATTGTCTCAATCTCTCTCTCCCTCTTTTGTCAATACGAATGTCGTAGCCACGGAGGTCATGTAGAAGAACGCCTCAAGCACCACACACTCCAAGGGCTCGCTAATGTTGCACGTGTGATGTCAAAACGAGGTTGGAAGTTCGTCGATTTCTATCGCATGCTCAATGGGAACATCGATGCTGGTCATCGCCAAGACCCTTCCTTCTACATCCAAGACGCTCTTCTACCCAAGATGGTCGAATGATGATGAGAGATTTCTCTCCATTCTGTTTAAGTTGAGACAAGCCAATTGAGGATCGAAGTCCGATTGCTGGGCAGAATTTGCAACCGGTCGTCTTTCTCGAGGTAGCAAACAATGGATAGAAGCAAACCTTCACCTAACTAATTAGATATATAATTAGGTATCTACATGATTACACATTATGTAATTATGCAGGTCTCTGCGCTGCGGCCCGGTCTTGGGCGCAACGCACGAGCAGGCGCGACTCGACGTCTGTCAGAGCTCTCAACATCCATTTGACACCCCAAAAAAAAACCAAATCAATCAACTCACATGCATTTCTCCTGCTGATACCAACAGGGCCGGTTTCTTGTCACCAGGCATAATTTCTCTCTCTGCCTTGATGAGCACCTGATGGGACCCTTGAGATGAGCGTCCAGCCTACCTACCTTTTAGGGCATACGAGAGGAAGTGGTCTCACTGCAGCCGTTACCAACATCAACGGCCTCCTCGAAGGGGCCAAAAAAGAAAAGAAGCATCGCTAACAATTGCGATACTTTTGTTTGAAACCTTCTAGCGTACCCAGAAGGAAAGCAACTTCACATGTCTCGATTCTTGAACCCGGCCAAAATAGGCCTTCTCGCTCTCATCGAGCTGTATACGAACAAGGAAGTGCCAACGTCTTCGATTGTGGAAGTGCTATCATTCATAACGTCTCACCTCATAGACAGTGATATTTCCGGCTCGATAGCCAGTTCAAGTGATCGGTGGCGGCGCGCCGAAAGTACCGTCAGACTTGTCATTTCCATCACAGATTTCGAAAAGGTATTGGCGCCTCATACCGCTGCTTCTGGTATACCCGGCCGTAACCTATGGTATGTGTTCCTCCATAAACTGTGGAGGATCGACTCGCTCGATGCATTGCATGAGTTCTTCAACGACTGTTCGCGGCTGCTGGCCAAGACCAAGGACGAACTTCGAAGGGATGCGGAATTGGGGATCCCGCCGTCTCCCCCCGACGTCATCCTACTGTCTCATAATTCTCCATTCGGGGCGTTCGTACGCAGGTCGCAACTCGAATTCACACGCCTTCGCTTCCACGATACCACTGAGTTATGGAAAGATTTTGTCAAGTATCGACAGACAACCGCGGCATACTATAAGAAAAAGACGCCGAACTTCCAAAAGTTAAGCTTCGACAATGTCCTGCTTACTGGGGAGAGCGAGTGGGGCCCAGCAGTCGAGGCGATAGCCTCTGTTGCGTATGGTGACATGCTCGGCGATGACCTGAATGCGACCATACCCGTGAGCACGGATGACATTGAAAGGCTCCTGGAGTTTCAAATCGAACAGATGCAGAAGTACGGCAATAGGATACCTACGGAGATACGGCATCAATTCCAAGATCTCCTTATGGACAGCTACATGGTACCAAGTCTGTCACATTATTTAAGTTACCTCGAGGCATGGCGAGCAGGCGACTATTCGACGTCATTTGATTATCTGCATCGATACTTCGACTACACCATGCAGAACAGAGATAGGTCGTTTTACCAGTATGCCTTGATGAACTTGGCTGTGCTCCAGGCTGATTTTGGCTGCAATAAGGAGGCCATTGCTGCCATGCTGGAGACGGTATCAACAGCTAGGGAGAACCGCGACATGACCTGCCTAAACTTTGCCCTCAATTGGCTCTTCCACTTCGGGCGGTCCCACCCTGAAGTGACGGAGGAGCTGGAATCGAAAAGCCAGTTAGGCACCGGCAAAGAATCTCTCGCCTTTCTACGAAGCAGAGCAAAAGAGGCCGGAACATGGACACTATGGAGTTCTGCTCTTATGAGTGAGGCTAAGATGTGTCTCTCCAATGGCGAAAGCGTGGCGACGGCCATGGAGCACCTGGCTCGAAGTTCACAGATCTTAGTAGAACGTAACATGAAGAACATGGTGGGATCTCAACTCTCAATCAATATTGCACTCTGGGACAGGTTGGGCGTTGGTTATCTAGCAGCGACGACTTGTGAAATATTTCTTCAGTGTCATGCTCGCCATTCGATCTTTGACGACGAGCTCAAGGTGACAAGTCGTCAAGCTTCGATGCTGACTTTGAAAGGGAAATATGATGAGGCGTTAGGGAAACTTGAAAGCCTCGATGCAGATTCGCTGCGGGCTTGGAAGCCCAGTCAGTACTGGCACAAGTTTCGAGGCATCATCAAGCTCAGAAGGGATTTACACCACGACAATCTCGATGGTGCTGAGTTGTTACTGTTCCAGTTGTTGCAGTCTAAGACAGAGGACTTGGAGCCCGATCTAGCCTTTGTGATCGACACGCTTCACGTCGAATGCCTAATTCGCCGGGAGAACTTCGAAGACGCTTTCACAAAGGTCGAGAAGATTATCGCAGAGCTTCGGGAAGAGAATAGGGATATTACACTTCGGGTCCGGCTCCTCCTACTCAAAGCAGATTTACTAGACAAATGCGGCCGACCTCAGAAGGCATTCACAATTGCGGTGCGCGCTGCTAATGTTGCCTGGCGAGCGCGCCTTATCCCGTACTTATGGCCTTCTATCGGGGCCATTGCCAACATCCTCTCCTCACTCGGCGAGTTCGAGTCCGCTATCCAGATCTTGCAGGCCGTGCTTCCGCGTAGCCTCGAATGCGAGAACTCCGTCATGGCAGCGAAGCTGTACTCTCATTTAGGGGACGCCAACGTGGGCTTGGCCGGAAAGATGCCTCCAAAGTCCAATAAGCGCATGGAGTACTTGATGAAGGGAATGGAGGCTATCGAGAAGGCGTTTAACCACTACTCGAGTGTTGAGGATATCAAAAAGCAGTGCGAGATGATGGCGAAAAAGACCACTATCATGAAGGTCGCCGGGGATCCCGTCTTGGCGAATGATTGTGCCGCGACATACCTCGCGCTACGCAAAGAGGCCGCCCAGTTGAAGGCATAGTAGTGTAGAGTTACGAACCCGATGCTCGTCCCAATGGTATTGCTACAGACGTATTCCGTATTTCGAAGTGGAGTGACCAAACATGAAAAATCATACCCCGTTCATACACAATTTACACCATAAAAGCGCAGTTGGATGCCGTAAATCCCATAAATGTACATTTCATTCAAGACGCCGCGACAATCTTTTCTTTCAATTTAGTTATTGCTCCACTGTATATACTGCCCCTGTTTATTTTTTAACTGGCCTTCCCTCATACCGGACTTGGGCGAGGTGATAATATTGTCACCTTCGTCCATGTTGTTCGTAGCCCACATGCGCTCGATGCAGAGCTCAAAGGGCCCGGGGACGCGATCCGTGAGACCAATACCGAACGTCCGAACCTTCTGGCGTAACATCTCGGTCTGGGGCTCGACGACGAAGCCGTGATTGGTGCGCACGAAGTCGTTCCACTTGATCAGGACGGTCTCCCACTCGCCAGGCCGCTTGGTAAAGAGCCTGTGCTGGTGCAGGTCGGTGGGCACGAGGGACTCGGTCTGCAGGTTGACGAAGTAGCTCCGGCCGTCGGATCGGACCCGGAGCGCGAGGTAGGTGTACATGTCAATGTTGAAGACCGATCTGCCGAAGATGGTCGACTTCGGGTTTTTGGTCCGCCACGCGGCGTAGCCGGACCGCTTGATGTCGGGCCGAGAGGGCGGCAGCTCGGTCGATATCGTGCCGTGGAAGCGCGCGTAGCCCGGGCCCATGATCGGCTCGGGCGCGGAGGTCGAGCGCGGAACCCAGTCTAGGTTCACGGTGGAGAAGCCCCCGATGTCCTTATCACACAGCGTCTTGCATGATGCGGTCGAGTCGGGGCTGTGGAAGCTGTGGAGTTGGAAAGGGCCCGAGGGACCTTTTATGCCCTCGAGATTGATTGCTGTGAGAGAGGACGGCCATAGGGTCAGCTGCTACGCATGTTTCGAGGGACGGCGCGGGAGTGCGTTAGATGTTGGAGAGAGTGCGCCCATACCTACGAAAGCGAGTCGCCGTAACTCATCGATGCTACGCCCCCAGAAGCCCTTGGATAGATAGGCAGTCGTGGCACGCATGGTGTCGGTGGTGGTCGAGAATAATTCGTTGTAATATGCTGGACTGCAGGTTTTCTAACCTGGTTCGGAGTAAAATTTATACGTGAGAGCCCAAAGGCTCCGTTGGTGGGCTGGACATGAGCAACTAACTGAACGTGTCTTGAGATTTGCTGGTCCAGTAGAGTAGGTAGCGGGGTTGGAGTATTCGCGGACGATCAATGCTGCAGTTTGCTCGAGAGTGAAACTGCCTGCGGATTTACAAAGTTCTGTCATGGCGCTGCGACCAGAACGTCAAGATGGATGCGACAGCTGAACCTGGGCCGACAGCATCTTGGGCAGCTGTCAGAGCTACTACGTAATGCGGAGGATACCCGGTACAGCAGAGGCCGTCCGTACAGTATGCATACTTAGCGCCCCACACGGACAGAGCTGGTGTGGAGTATCGATTCTGGCACATTAGAGCACGTGACAACGGATTGATGGAGGGGTTGAGAGTACGTGACCAGTAGCCGACGGCGTACTAAGATTCACCGCCCAACGTAATTGGGTATCCTGTGACGCTAGACTGCGCACTGTGGCATGTATAGTGTACCTTAGACACCCCTGCCTCCCATTACGCCTCATTTGCGCGACCTCCCTTTGGCTGGAGCCTGAATCGGCAGGAACGTGCTTTCCTGACGGGAACCCGGGGTCAAAACTGTAGGTACCTAACCGACTGGTTCACTTATAGACAGGCTGAAGTTCGCTTCTTCTTCGTGGTCCACGTCACCGTTATTGATTGATCT
Organism: Xylariaceae sp. X187; assembly: GCA_028637585.1. NCBI lineage: Eukaryota > Fungi > Ascomycota > Sordariomycetes > Xylariales > Xylariaceae > Xylariaceae sp. X187. The sequence continues at coordinate 2,665,730 of JAJIZN010000005.1, forward strand.
AATAATTTATTCTCTACTACGTTCGCAAACCCCCTACCGTAATAAATCACGTCGCACGGACAATACAATCGTTGGTCTCTGTTCTCCCGCGTCTGATTCCGTCCCGTTGCTCCCTCTACCCGAGCCTGAGAGACCCTGAGAGACCCTGAAGCCGAGCCGAAGTGGAAGTGGAAGTGGAAGTGGAAGTGGAAGCGGAAGCGGAAGTGCGAGGAAAAGCGAGTTTGGGATGCGCTGTCGCTGAAGAGCCGTGGTCGCTTGCTCGCGCTCCTTCCCATTCTTGTACAACGCTACTGTCTCCTGCCTCTGCCCGAAACTGCCGTAGCTGCCATAGCTGCTACACAGGCCGATTCTTGCCATGGCAACCGTCCGCAGTTTAGATCACACCAGGTCCGTCCCGTCCACACTCATATTTGCATATCGTCTGATGCTTCGTCGGCCCCGCACCTCTCCCGTCTCCTTTGCGCCTACTCCCCCGCGCTTGCCCTTCGTACCTAATACTCTCTTGCCATTGCTTCTACCTATGATTTACAGTTGAGCGCTCTATGCTCATTCCATTGGTTTCAATATGTCCTACACGGCTGGTATGGGTTGGACTTATGCGTATCATGACAGATCCGAGGCCGAGCTGGCCGTCAATATTCGAAAGGCCACGAACACCGACGAGACCGCCCCGAAGCGCAAACATGTCCGCGCCTGTATCGTCTACACGTGGGACCACAAGTCCTCGCACTCCTTTTGGTCGGGTATGAAAGTGTACGTTACTAAAGCCCCATGGCGATTTAGTCTTGCACGAGATGCGCTGCTGATATTCCATGTGACGCCAGACAACCTATCCTCGCCGACGAGGTACAGACTTTCAAAGGCTTGATCACCATTCACCGCGTGCTACAGGAAGGCCACCCACAGACTCTGAGAGATGCGCTGGTGAACAGAGGATGGATTGATGGATTGAACAGAGGAATTTCGGGCGAAGGCGTCCGAGGTTACGGCCCATTGATCCGAGAATACGTCTATTTCCTACTTGCCAAGCTTTCCTTCCACCAGCAGCACCCAGAGTTCAACGGAACGTTCGAATACGAGGAATACATCAGCTTGAAGGCGATTAACGACCCCAACGAGGGCTACGAGACTATTACCGACCTGATGGCTTTGCAGGATAAGATTGAGCAGTTTCAAAAGCTCATCTTCTCTCACTTTAGAAATGTTGGAAATAATGAGTGCAGGATCTCGGCCATTGTGCCTTTGGTACAGGAAAGTTACGGTATTTACAAGTTTATCACTAGCATGCTGCGTGCTATGCATTCAAGTAAGTCTACTGCGCCCTGGTTCGCTCGAAGATGCTGGTTAGGAGTGTGTTTCTAATCGTTTGGCTAGCAACTGGTGACGACGAAGCATTGTCGCCACTCCGGGAACGGTATAACGCGCAACACTACAGATTGGTCAAGTTCTACTATGAATGCTCCAACCTGCGATACCTAACTAGCCTTATTACTATTCCCAAACTGCCTCAGGACCCTCCGAATCTGTTGAGTGAGGATGATGATGCGCCGGCCTTGCCCGCACGACCGAAGCAAGAAATCGAGCGTGCGCCAACACCCGCTCGCGAACCTAAAGCAGAAGAGCCGGATCAGATTGCGGAATTTTGGCAGAATGAGATTGACCGACAGAACCGCGAGTATGAAGAGCAGCAGAGGGTCCTTCAAGAACGCCAACAACAAGCCCTGCGAGCCCAGCAGGAAGCTCAAATGCAAGCTCAGCGAGAGTTCGAAGAACAACAAAGACGTCTCGCTGAACAACAACGGAGAGAGCAAGAGGCCCTGATGAACCAGCAATACCAGATGCACACACAAGGCAGACTGGCAGAACTGGAGCAAGAGAATTTTAATGCGCGAGCCCAGTATGATCGCGATCAGCTCTTGCTCCAGCAGTACGATCAGAGAGTAAAATCGCTAGAAGGCGAACTAGCGCAGATCCAGGGCAACTTTGGACAACAAGTCAGTAGCAAGGACGACCAGATTCGTGCACTCCAGGAGCAAGTAAACACCTGGCGCACGAAATACGAAGCGCTGGCTAAGCTTTACTCGCAATTACGACACGAACATCTCGATCTACTTCAAAAGTTCAAGTCGGTTCAACTCAAGGCAGCATCCGCACAGGAGGCCATTGAGAAACGCGAGAAGCTAGAGCGCGAGATCAAGACCAAGAATCTGGAGTTGGCCGATATGATCCGGGAACGAGACCGAGCATTACATGACCGGGATAGATTGACTGGCAGTAACAAAGATGAACTCGAGAAGCTTAAGCGAGAGTTGCGCATGGCGAACGACCGCGCGGACAACCTAGAGCGAAGCAAAGGCAACGAGCTATCTTCGATGCTTTCGAAGTATAATCGTGAAATGGCGGATCTCGAGGAAGCACTCCGCACCAAATCCCGGGCTTTGGAGGATTCACAAGCCAAATTGCGTGACGGTAGTTCGGACTTGGAGCTCCTACTCCGTCAAAAAGAAGAAGAGCTCGAGGTTTATAAGGCTGGCATGGACCAGACCCTACTCGAACTAAACGAGTTGAGACTCACCCAGGGAGATACGGATGTCGCTCTAGATGGCCAGCTTGATGCTTTAATTATGGCCAATGTCGACAAGATCAACGAAATTATCGATTCGGTGCTGCAGGCAGGTGTCGCACGGGTTGACGACGCATTATATGAGCTGGATTCAACCATGCAAGCCGGTAACCAGAATGCCTCGCCACAATACGTTTTATCTCAGCTCGAGAAGGCCTCCGCCAGCGCTATGGAGTTTGCCACAGCTTTCAACAATTTCATTGCAGATGGTCCCAATGCCACGCACGCTGACCTTATTAAGGCCATCAACGTCTTTGCCGGATCAGCAGCAGATGTGTGCAGCAACACAAAAGGTTTAACCCGTCTGGCTACCGATGAAAAGAAAGGCGACCAGCTCATGAACGGTGCCCGAGTGGCTGCACAGTCAGCGGTCAAGTTTTTCCGTGGACTCCAGAGCTTTCGACTAGAAGGCATGGATCCCATTCAGAAAACAGACGTCGTCATTAACAGCAATAATGATGTGCAGATGAACTTCCAGAAGCTGAACAAACTGGTGGAGGCATTTGCTCCTGGCTTTGGCCGACTGGTCAACAACAAGGGTGATTTGGGTGAAATGGTTGACAATGAGCTTAGTAAGGCGGCCGACGCCATTGCGGCAGCAGCAGCTCGTCTAGCGAAGCTAAAGAACAAGCCTCGTGACGGGTTCTCTACATATGAGCTTAAGGTCAATGACACTATTCTGGATGCCGCCATGGCCATCACAAATGCCATTGCACAACTCATCAAGGCAGCTACGGCTACGCAGCAGGAAATCGTCCAAGCTGGCCGGGGTTCCTCCTCGAGAACAGCTTTCTACAAGAAGAACAACCGATGGACCGAGGGACTTATTTCTGCGGCAAAGGCTGTCGCGTCCTCCACTAACACCCTCATTGAGACTGCAGATGGTGTCATCTCTAACCGCAACAGTCCCGAGCAGTTGATCGTAGCATCAAACGATGTAGCCGCCTCTACAGCCCAGCTCGTCGCTGCCAGTCGTGTCAAGGCCGGCTTTATGAGCAAGAGTCAAGATAATCTTGAACAGGCCAGCAAGGCCGTGGGTGCTGCTTGCCGATCGTTGGTTAGACAGGTGCAGAACATGATCAAGGACCGGAACCAGGAAGACGATAATGTCGATTATTCCAAGCTCGGTGCGCATGAGTTCAAAGTCAGGGAGATGGAACAACAGGTATGGAAGATGCCCATTTTTCGGTGTGAAAGCTCTGTGGAGAGATATGCTAATCACTGTTTGTTTTCTCCCCCCCCTTTTGAATAGGTTGAAATTCTCCAGCTTGAGAACGCGCTTAATGCGGCTCGACACAGACTCGGCGAGATGCGCAAGATTTCTTACCAGGAAGAGTAAGAAAAGGTATTTGGGCAAATCACTTTACTGCACACGCTTGGCCTCGACCACGGAAAATGTGGTTGGTAGGTTATTGAACACACTTATTAATTGTCCCTGGCCGGCACGTCCTATTTCTAGATTCTGAGAATATGGTGGTGGGTGGTGGTGTACCCAGAGCTGGATGTTGCTCCTGAGCCTCATTCATTGTTGGCTCATTCGTTGAGTTAGTTGGTGGTTGATTAGCTTACTTTCTTCACGGACACCCGAAATCGGGAAAAGAAGACTTGAGTGTTAGAACAATAACGTTGCGTGTGTATATTGGTGCTTGGACAATCCACTTCGTCGTAGATAGTCAATTTGAGCCCTGTTTGCGAGGTGGTTTCTCTGACTAGTTTGATCCTCTTTGACTCTCTCCCTGAGTATGTGATGTGGATCTCCTTTTCGCCAACGACCGAGAGAACTGATACATGAGATTGAACAAGACTTCACTAAGGTACGAAAGAACGGGAGTTTCGTTCCGTGAGTAATGTATAATCTGCATTGAATTAAAGGAAAGTTTACGTATCTACAACAGAGCTAAAGCACATTCCGGTGAATTCGACGGTGGCGATGACATAATTAACCGTGGGTCCCAGGGTCGTTCTATATCCATAAGGGTTTTTCTTTTCATTCTTTCGTTTCTTTTCTAGAAACCCGAATTTCTTTTTCCTTCCCTAGGACCCAATTCACCATCCCGTTTCACGAGGCGGGGAAGCTTATTGGGTCTTGTCCCTGTTGTGGTAGTTGACTTTGTCATTCCAGCTAGAAGGATTTGTTAGCTCCTCGTGCTTCTCATGGGCGTTTAGGAGGGACGCGTACAATATTGTCTTGTCGCCGTCACCCCAGGGGAAGTTCTTGGTGCGGATGTTCTGGTAGGAGTACTCGACGCGCTCTTCTAGAGGGGGCAGGTGAGACCAGTGCTCCCAGTGCTCGTTCCATAGGTAGTATGCGTTGGCGGCGGCGAGGACGAGGCAGGGGCCTACGGCGCTGTTTGGATGTTCTTCGTTAGTCCTTTTCTTGTTCTTGTTTTTTTGTTCTTGTTGTCGTTCTTGAACTGTTCTCTTTTGATGTTTTGGATGCGATGCGCTTGGGTTACTCGGCGAGGGTGGGTATGTATATTGTTCAACGCAGTAATGGTAATCGGTCGGGTTCCTTCGATACGTTAAGGGGAGAAGAGAGCTGGCTTACTAGACGGAGATCTTGCGCCAGAGTTCTGCCAGATGATTAGTCAACGAGCGGAAATATCAAAAACGTGGAAATATATCGTGAGGTTTACTCACCAGTGGTGGCGGCGGCGTGCTCCTTGATTTCCCGGCGCTCTTTGACGAACTGGTTCTCGGTGGAAGCGAATCGGCGCTGAATAGTCGAGCGAACGACGGGTGCGCGAAGCTGGGCGGTAGCCCGAGGGACGGCGCGGAGGATCTGTCTCGAGACCACCATTGTAAATTTCTTTCCGGCGGGTTTCGTGAGGGCTTTAGGTGTTCGTTTGTTTAATCGCCAATTGAGGCTCTTTTCGTAACAGACAAATGGCCGACCCGGAGGATGAGGTCAGGTTGAGAAGCTCGGGGCTTAGGCTCGGATATTCTTCGGTAGTCGGCTTAGATGGGACCAATCAAACAGGCCATCTCCAGGTGGTAAGTGCGCTTTCCGCAGAACGCCTAGACCAATTGGCCAGGGAGAAATCACATGACTTCGGGTTAGTTTGGTGACGCAATAACCCATCGCGACTGCCATTCGCGACATCAACCTGGATGTGGATTGTAGTTACCTGGACGTCCATTTTTGCGATTGGGTCAAACCTGAGCGCCCTTTTCTTTCCATTCTACATATTCCAGTCTCATTATCTCGTGAACCTCTCGCCCTCTCTAGACTTGCACTGTCACTGATGACACGCACACACGCGCACGCGCCGGCGCCCCCGTGAATTCTCGAGGATGAACTTGGGTGATGCTGCTAGGATAATGACGGTTGCGCCCTCTTAATTTGATTTGTTTCTTCCGTATTCCTTAGACACGCCGTCAATATGGGCCTGCGCATAACCTCGTGGAATGGTAAGCCCTTGTGCCGGTAACTGTAACTAAGGGTGGCTAATGATCTAACTGACATAAACACTTAGTGAACGGCATTCGGTATGGTCTCACGCCTGAATATATCCATGACTGGCGTTGACGCGACTAGCAATCCATTTGGTTATCAGCCATGGACTCAAAAAAAGACCTTTGCGGTAAGTATGCAATACTTCCACGTAGGGCAGCGGCGCATCTCAGTGACTGATGCACGCGTAGGCCATGTTTGATATCCTGGAAGCAGACATCGTTGTCATGCAAGAAACAAAGATACAACGCAAAGATCTCCAGGATGACATGGTTTTAGTTCCTGGTTGGGATGTATTCTTCAGTCTCCCACGGCATAAGAAGGGTATTTGCGATATTCCGTAGTTGCCGTTACTTGTATCCCGCAGCTAATACGAAGAATAGGCTATGCTGGCGTCGCCGTCTATACTCGAAGTTCGGTCTGCGCCCCCATCCGGGCAGAGGAGGGTATCGTTGGGGTTCTATGCCCGCCCAACTCTACCACTCAATTTAGAAACCTCCCGCAACAACAACAAATCGGGGGGTACCCTCGACCTGATCAACTCCGTCTGTATGGAAACATCGATGAGTTAATGCTTGACTCAGAGGGCCGCTGCGTTATACTGGAATTCCCAGCTTTCGTTTTGATTGGCACCTATAGCCCGGCCAATCGAGATGAATCCAGGGACGACTTCAGACTCGCCTACTTGGAGGCATTGGACGCGCGCGTTCGCAACCTCGTGGCAATGGGCAAGCGCGTTATACTGACGGGCGATATCAATGTAGTCAGGGATGTAATGGACACGGCGAATCTCTATGAACGCTTGAGGAAAGAGGGCGTGACGGTGGCTAACTTCTTCTCGTCCCCTTCTCGCCGTGTCTTTAACCAACTTCTTTACGAAGGAAATGTTGTCGGACCAAGAGACAAGGATAGGGAGAATCCGGTCTTGTGGGATCTCGGTCGACTTTTCAATCCTACTAGAGAGGGTATGTTTACTTGTTGGGATACCAAGAAAAATACTCGTCCGGGCAACTTTGGCAGTCGCATAGACTATGTCATGTGCAGCGACGACATGAAGTCTTGGTTCACCGACTCGAATATCCAAGAGGGACTGATGGGATCCGACCACTGCCCGATATTTGCCGTTTTAAACGAAACAGTCAAAATTGACGGCAAGGAGGTACATATCAAAGATATCATGAATCCGCCAGGGGTATTCAAAGATGGAAAGCGATTGAGAGAATGGTCTACTAAAGATCTTTTGCCAATCTCAGCAAAACTAATACCAGAATTTGACCGCCGTCGGAACATCAAGGATATGTTCTTCAAGAAACCCGCAGCCCCCAAAACTGCCCCGACACTATCCCAAGCCTCGAGTCAGGCCAGCGAATCAGAAAATCTGGCATCGTCCGAGCTTCCCAATGTTAAGAGCGAGAAATCCCCTAGACCGTCTGCTGCATCGACGTCTTCGCCAACCAAGGTTGCATCTGGTAACCTCAAGCGCTCCTCTTCCGTCTCCTCTCCCAACAAACCTCAGAAAAAGGCAAGAGGTGCGCTCAACAAGGAGCCTTCTACAAAGGGACAAAGCAGTTTGATGGGCTTCTTTAAATCCAAAGCGCCAGACAATGATATCAAAAATTCAGAGCAGAGAGCCCCCCTCCCATGCGACGACTCTGACGGCACAGCGGAACCTGAACCCGTTACCACTCCGACTAAACCACAAACACCAAAGACAGATGTCGACGCGACCAAAAGAAACTCAACCTCAATAGGTTCGGGTAATTTTATTGATCCTATCGAAGCAAAGGAGTCATGGTCGAAACTCCTAGGCAAGCGCGTGGTTCCTAAATGCGAACATGAGGAGGATTGCATCAGTCTGGTGACGAAGAAACCAGGGGTAAACTGTGGTCAGTAATTATTCAAGATGCTTTTCGTATTTGTACGCTTTTCCCTGGCATTTTAGGCAGCTAACCACGAGTCTTTTGCAGGGAGATCATTCTTCATTTGTCCACGGCCAATTGGACCTTCTGGCGAAAAGGAGAAAGGAACCCAGTGGCGGTGTGGCACGTTCATTTGGAGCAGTGAATGGAAACCTCAAAATCCGAATTGAAGAGATGCGACAAACGGCAACTAGCTGCTCGGCTGTGCTATCGGGCAGTACGGAGGCAGGACGGGATGCCCGCGACTTCTTTAAATGGACATACAAAATCTTTCGGCCATGTCAAGCGGAAGAAAAGGGAATAGATGACGGGCGCATTTGAACTGGCTTAGGAGCAACAAGCATAGAATACCAAGATACCCCCGGGTTATTGCTGGGTCTTGTTTAGCTCAATTGACTTTGCCTTTCTACGGGCTGCGACTACACATGTTGGCCAACACACGACGGTGAACAAGTAAGTGGCAAGGAACTGCATGTTCATGTTCAGGTTCCCAACTCCTTGTCAGTGTGCCAGATTCTTGGGTGCCATCAACAAGGCAGTTTAATATCTGGTCCCATAGCTCAGTTGGTTAGAGCGTCGTACTAATATTATAGCAATGTAACATTGGTAAATGCGAAGGCCGTGAGTTCAAGCCTCACTGGGACCACATTTTCTTCGTGTTCTTTTTTTTTGGTTGTCGGGTATTATTACAGTGCGTTTAGTGTGAACAGTATTTCTTTATACTGTATGTGATCCACACCAACTTCAATAGGTAGATATGTATCTAGCTAGGTATCTTGACAGAGTCGAGTCAGGTGCCAAGTTCATTTCTATGCTGATAAGCGTAAGAATCACGATGAACCACTGTGGTAGGGATTAAAAGAAAGTATGAAGAATAGTGATTGTAAGTAATGAATGCTATGGTTATGTACTCTACGTCTAACTGAGAGCAAGTGGAAGAGGGGTTACGCTCTTTATAGGTAGGGAATAAATACACTAGATACAGACTACAGATTATGAATAGACAAGATACTAGATACAGAGAAAGGGATTGCCCAGGGGGCGGGGGGGCAAGACAAGGTCGGGTGGCCAAGGTACCATAACTATATAGATATATAAAAGGATACGTGGGAAGGGAAAAGAACTCGAGCTACACGAAGCGAAGCCTGGACAGTGGCACGCAGTTAAAATACCTAGAGAGAGTTATAGTTATAGCTAGACTAGGAGGGAAATAAAACGTAAAACTGACTCTGTCAAGAAGATACTGAAGACGGAGAGGTGTGGACTGTCTAGGTACCGTGTGACGAGTATTGTTAGCACTATATACACTGTGAAAATCTATGACGTGAAGGCACCTGACTGGAGAGACGACGAATTCCCTCCCCCCCCTCGTTGAGAATCGCGGTCTTTCTTTTTGGGACCTCTCGTGGAATAAAAGAACAAGATGAATCGCTCTCTATCTCTGAGTTTGAACAATCACTCATAACATTTATTGATATATATATCTATATATATATATATGTGGATGGTCGGGAAGGAGGAACTCGGGTGTTGCCCGTCCCCGGAACCCCGATGAACCGGTTGATTTAATCACGTTTTTGAGAGCTTGGCCGGCGTTGAAGAGCAGTCCGTATTGAATGCCCCCGGGATAAAGGTGCGATGGATCAATCACATCGACGAGTGCATTCACGAGAAGCCATAAACATCACGCACATTCATTCAATGGGCAAGGGGCAGATATAGTCAAAGATGATGGAAAGTAGTCAAAAGAGAGTGAATTATCCATTTAAACCTAAACCTCTTCTTAGCATTGAATAAAAGGTTAACCGCAGCATCTCTCTCCACCCCGTCCAATTTTACTCCACGACGCACACAGACAGGAGAGTCAAACTCGACAATCGTCTCCTGCCACCGCCACCACGCCGGGGAACCCGCTTATATAGATCGTTCGTCGCGTCGGCGCCTTGCAGAGTAAATGATTCATCGTACCTGGCGCAGCGCGATCCTCAGGACCACGGCCACTGTAACAGACACCAAGTCGACAGTCCGTGCAGCAGGGACCGGAGGCAGGCCTAATGGAGAAGGGTTCCATCACCCCTTGCTCGTGAATAGCGGGCAGCGAGGCCGGCAATATCCAGCAAGTGCATTCTGCTACGTACTGAGTTAGTTTTTGTTTGTTTGTTCATCGTAGTTATAGAGATTGCAAAAAAAAAAAAAAAAAGGGAGGGGGAAAAAAAAAACAGAGATCCAAACTTACGCAAGCCAATGTGGTGAGGGATGGGTGCATTGTCGAAACTGTGGAATGCTCTTAGGTTTGCTACGACATCTTCGTGCCGGGTAGTGAAGGTTGCTGTTGATATTGTCATGCCCGTGTTGCTCGGGTGTCGCTGAGAGTGCGTTCTCTTGAGGATATTTTTCTCCTTCGTTCGTGAACCATCGACTGACGCAGGCCCGCCCTAGGGCGTTGTTTTGCTGTCGGCTATACGCTGCTGCTGCCACTGTTGCCGGGTCCCCCCGTGTGGTTGTTGTCGTTACCGTTACCGTCGCCGTTCTCACCTTCTCCGTTGTCATGACCGGTGGCAATGGCACCAGCACCAGCACCAGCATCAGCATCAGCACCCGCATCCGCCCGGGTCTACAGTGGGTACCCCGGGGGAAGGTGAACGGAGGATCAGCAGGTGAACGAAGAATGGAGTCGAGACCAGCAATCAAAGATGTATTCTTTCTTTGTTTCTCTTCATAGGGCTGCGGCCGAGGCCGGGGGCCGAGGTCATTAACTGGTGGTGTTGTTGCGTCAGTGGCTGCTCCTGTGACTGCTGCCACCGCTGCTGCTGTCACCTTCGCCATCTCCGCCCGGGTCTACAGTGGGTACCCCGGGCAAGGCCGACCTTGGGTCCAGATGAAGATTGAGATGAGGACAGCTGGGAGCCTCCTCGCCTCGGTAGTGGGTAAGCGACGCTTGCCCAACGAATCATGCGTGGGGATGCGTATATAAAGTTGTCGCTGGGCTTGTGAGGGGAGGGGGGGGGCCTTTTTGGAGTAGACATCAGCGTTGTATCCATACACGAGGATGTTGGCACGAGCTTCCCCTCCCAGCGTATCGGGGACAGGAGTTCGGCCGACCCCAACAGACGTCTTCTATTTTTCGAAGTCTCCACGTCTGTTTCGGGCACCCCGCCCAACCCAAGCCATGCTCGGAAGAAGCCGCGGACGAGAGTGACATCAACTTTGGCTTCCGGGTGGGTGTAGACCGCGATGGTCTCGTATCGCGATATCTGCTGATTGACGGATCTGGCGATGCCATGTTCTTGTCGACATGTTCGACACACCCGGGTAGAACGCATATGCAAGACGAGAAGTATATGAGAACGGCTCATGATGCATAGGAACATTGGGCTCTGGCGCAGGCTGGCAGCCCCGTAGTGGAGGAAGTCGAATGTTCTCGTCACGATGGTCTGGGGAGAACCAACGGACCGAACCTGTGATTATACCAGTCGTGATATTCCCGGCTGATTTCCAATAAGTCCAAACCGGGCAACGACCAGCAGCCGGACCACGAATAAAGTCATTGGCCAGATGGAACATGACATTCGAGGCTCAGGGTGCTCGGTCGAAATCGACCCGGGCACCGGCAAGGAGGAGGATCAACTTTCCTATCCGAGGTCTTGCATTGGTTTTGCTCGGGAGACGATAGGATAGGCTGTTGACCCAGAATATACGGCCGGAATAGTCATATCCGAGTGTTGGAGGACACACCAAGGGTATATGGCCACCACCACCGCCGCCGCCGCCGCGTGCATGGGGTGAGTGACAAGGGAAGTTTCCCACCAGAGCACTTCCATGTTCTTCTTCGCGGACGTCTTGTCTGATACGGCCCTTTGTTCGAGACACAGCGTAGCTGCGGACGAGCCATTTGCCCCATTTCCCGATTCTTCCTTATCGAAATCCTGGTAGTGTTGAAGATGGGGAGCCAATGCCCGAGGCATGCGTGGTGAAGGTAGTCGCTTGCTCCGCTCTCGCCACTGCCCAGAGACTGTGAATTCAAAGAATCTAGGCTCAGCTATGTTAAGCTTCGAGCTCGCCAGAGTCACTATGACGGTCGAGATACCAGCCCGGCAATATATGGAGCCGCTCGTCGGGCTCTTTATGGAAGGGTCCGTGGTAATGGTCCACAAGGCCACAGCCAAGCAATCGGATGGGAATCTGGCCTCGGCCGGCGTCGCGGGGCCAGCAGATTCTGGTGATAGAAATGCTGAACATAACACAACACATCATAGAATGCCTGATGGACGCACCAGCTCCAACCAGGGCGTAGGTGGCTCGTCTCCCTCCGTCACTGAGCTTGCTGCTCGGGATTGTCTTTTTGGTCGTAACATTCTGGAGGACAACGCGCTCGGGAAATATGTCCAATCGACTGGCTTGGCTGGTAAGCGACCGTCCCACTTCTTGTCGACCTGTCTGAAGTCTTCGTGATACGCCAGCGGGCTTGGTGAGCCGAGTGTTGAGTGCCGAGTGTTGGAGGGCGAGACGGAGGACCGGTTGGCCTACAGTGGGTATCCAACCAGGCCCCCGAAGCCCTTCACAGACCGTTTCAGAGCTTCAACCGATGAATCAAGTCCCAGCACCGACCTTTCAGTGGTCTTGCGACCGCTGTCCGGCACCGATTCCGGTTCAGGCTTGTCTTGCGGCTCTGATCGTCTTGGGACACAGCACAGCTGATTGATGTGGGCACTGCAGCCCCGTCCTGGCCTGTCGCCACTCGTTGACACGGAGGCACGCGCACAGGATGCAGTTTCCGGCCATCACGATTCCACGACGGAATCGTGATGGCATACTGGCCGCTTGTGCAGGTGTCGTCGAGTTGGGGCATAGCGAGAGGACAGAGGAACAAAGACCCTGTGACTGGAATTCATCGACGAACTCAGACCTGGCTTTCTCGGCGTGCTGTCCAGATTCCAATAGGTCGGTATTCGCCGGAAGATATCAAATTGTCATCCAAGGAGAGAGACTGAGGACCGGTTGGTTGGCCTACAATGGGTATCCAACACATGGGCAATCGGTATTACTCCCCTCTCCACGATGGTCCAATAACAGATTTGCCCGAGATGCTTGTCCGCCATGCCATCGTCGTCCTCATCATCAGGAGTATTTGTTCCCCTCATGTGCCGGGCCATTCGATGTTGCCAGTGCGCGTGTCTCAGCCCCTCGATTGCGATTCAAGACTCCGCCGGCAGTCTAGAACGGTGCGTACATGGTGACGAGTAGCGTGTAGCAGCTGGCGAGCAGCGAGCAGCGCTACGTCTGGCGTTCGGGACGATGCTACGGTCCGGTTGGTCTACAGTGGGTATCCAACCGGCCCCCCATCATACAAACACCGACCAGCAGTGTCCGCCATGATGGGCAGGAACCAGCACCGTTTCGGCGTCGGTCTTAATGCTCTCCAGAGACAAGTATGCGACAAGCTCGAATGAGGTCCTCCTTGTGGTTCGAGCGGGTGCCGAGGTCACCGACTTACTCGAAACCACCGACCAGCTACCCTGTTTGAATCTCAAGCTCGGGATCTTCGCTTTTTACGGTCCTTTCCTGCTTATTCCCGGCCGGGTTTTCGTCGTTCTTGAGAGTTTCTGATAACACAGAGGTCGGTCATGCCTTCATAACCGGCGCCCCCCCCCCCCCCCCCTGAGGGGTCGGGGTAGAAGCGATATGGTGAAATGTCTTGTCAGTTGTCATTACCGCTTGAGCCCTTCTCTCCAACATTGCACGGAAATCACGGAGGGGCTCCAGCACGGCCACGTGGTTGACCGGCGTAGCGAGACGCCTTGTCGTTGCCGTTGTCGCTGCCATTGACGTTGCCGCTTGCGATTTGTCTCTTCAGCGTGACAAAGGGCACAGCCTGATCAGCGTTCTCCAGTATGACCCCGACTGGCCGGAGGACACCATTGAAGGGAGGATCCCTTTCTTGAAGGCGAGTAATGAAAGCACCGCAGTAACAGCGTCTGCGACGCCCTATTTGCTCCCCCGAGACACGGGTATCGAGCGCGATGGATCCCGGGGCCCGCCGGTTTCGTGAGAGTCACGGGATACCACCATCGGAATCGGTCTTGGCCAGCCCCGACCGCGTACGGGAAGAGTCTGGTACGTGGGCATTGCTGCTTGTCCAGAGTGAGCCGGGCCGGTTCCTCATTGAATGAGAGGCAACCCAACACCAGCCAGCCACGTCTTCGATAATGGCCTGACGATGGCCTCCCGGGCCATCCGCAGGGAGAGTGGAGCTCCCTAGCGACCCACGAGGACTCCATCCCGACGTTCTTATGATCCCAAATGGAGGCGCCGGCTCAGTATTGTGAACCGCAAGCGGGATTTACCGGCTGAGGGGCTGTAGAAAGATTAACCGTAGTGCGGATACCTGATAATCAAATTCCACCGGTATGAACCATAACTGTGATGAAGAGACATGGTAGACCGGCTTGCCTGGATAGGAACGAGCGTGGGCTCCGTCTGTGCAGAGATTTACCCAGCTCCCACGCTCCCTGGGGCCGGCCGGACAACACAAAGCGTTATGGGTCCTGAAGATAGGGACCCCCCAGCGACCACACCATATCGTCGATAGAGTTAACCATGGCCCGACATGCAATTTTCGCCTCGAGGCCCCCAGGCTGGCGATGAACGATGATGATGGTGTAGCCTATGGGGTCACCATCATCACCGGCCCGGAGAGTAAAAGGTTAACAGTAGTAGAATTGTTGGATTCGCTTGTAAGTCGAGCCAGGGGCCAAGTGATTTCCCTTCATGATCAGGCGTCGATGGGAAACGATGAGGTGTGAACCAGACCAGGCACAGGCACAGGCACCGACCATATCCCGGGCGTGGTCGTCGAGTAGTAGGTGCCGACGAGGCAGCGGGCCCACCGGCAGTATCAGCTTTGTTGTTGTTGTTGTTGATGTGTATCGACATTGGGCCATGGCATGTTGGTATCATGCTCCATCATGCCCAGACGCCCCGGCCGTCCCGGAGGTCCTTCGCCCACGGGACCCCCCGGACCAAGCGTAATCGCGTCACGGAAGGTAACGAAAGTGCCAAGCAACTGCGCAAGTATGATCGACAGAGGCACCCGGGCCTAAGACGGGCTTGGCGCAGGCACCTCCCACGCCCGTTGGGCTTTTGTAGGTCTGCCTGCTAATGCATCAGAACCAGCGCCCCCCCAAACGGCAGTGGGCCATGACACTCTGCGTGCTCGGCACCACCACGCGTGAATAGTTCGTAATCTGGTCTGCCAGTGCGCCGGTCTACAGCGTCGTTGCTTGGCGAGGCCGCGAGCACGAGCCGTCGGTGGTATGCCACACAGCCAAATGGGGCTCTTGGTCACCACGGCAAGAAAGGTAAGCCGACCACCCACCGTCCAGGAAGAGTAATAAGGACGAAGAAAGGAGGAGCTCCGCCACGGCCCCATCTCTGGCCGTCTGAAGGCCAGAATCATTCCTCGGTTTTTGTATATACCGACGGAACACACAGGCAGGCCCATCTGAAAGGGTTAGAATGGTCCGTGATGTTGTCCCTTGAGTCGTCGCTATTTTTTGCGAACGAGACCCGGGGGCACGATGGATGGGGAAGAAGTCGGAGGCACAAAGCTCGGTAGCTTGATGAGGAGGCTCGGGGCCGACTCGATCCTGGCCAAGAGACACGTCAGTAAATAATCAGAATGGACAAGAATGTTCAAGGTTGAATCCGCTTACCGATGACGGTGGCAAGCAAGCAAGTACGAGAGGGAGATGGGACGCAAACAGCATCGAACCGCCACCGACCACCGACCGCGTCCTCGAGGGAGAACGAGCATCTGGGTCATCGCTATTGTTCGCGATTTGATGCGGCCCAGATTTCGACTGTGAGCTGGAGTGCCGGGACGAAAGTATATTCCGGGGAGTCAACAGCTCCCCCGACCAGGCAAGAGATGAGCAAAGGCTCGAATGACTTGGCGCCACCGTCGATAGAAGATCATGCGCCTATTGCAAGTAGAGAGATGGCGTTAGTTAGCAAGATGAATTAAAACGAGAAAGCGTTGAAAGGATAAGATGGATTTACTAACTGTATGGACAAGCGAGTGAACAACGGATAGCACTGAGGTCGCCATCCGCAACGATGGGGATAGCGACGCCGATGTGCGGTGATGCTTGGAAGTCGAGACTGTCGGGCTATCAACCAGAGCAAAGGCTACCGGCAGCAAGCGAGGCGACTCCTATCGAAAAGAGATGATGTTAGTGAATCGGATGATTGAAGGACAAAAGAAGAGTTAGAAGAGATGAACGAGATAATAACTCACAAGTAATCATCTCGATGGACTGCCGATCTCTATAGTAGAGAAAGACAAGTCGCGCGATGATTTGTGGTGGAGGTGATGGATGGTAAAATAAAAGGGAAGAAAGGAAGAGAAAGCTGAGGGACTGGAGGAGTTTATATACTCCCAATTCTGCCGGCAGAAAAGCACGGTCCACCGCGCGGTGGGGGGCAAGGCGGCATTTTGGTGAAGGCGGTCAGTCGGTAGTGAGGTGGGTGACGAGGTGGATGGTAGAGACAGGTAGGAGGGAAGAAAGGAGAGGAAAGCCGAGGGCCAGGAGGAGTTTATATACTCTGGATTCTGCCGGCAGAAAAGCTCGGTCCACCCCGCGGTGAAGGACAAGGTGGTATTTGGGTAAAGGCGGTCAGTTGGTAGTGAGGCGGGTGACGAGGTGGATGGTAGAAATAAAAGGGAAGAAAGGAAAAGGAAAGCTGAGGGACCGGCGGAGTTTATATACTCCCAATTCTGCCGGCAGAAAAGCACGGTCCACCGCGCGGTGAAGGGCAAGGCGGCATTTTGGTGAAGGCGGTCAGTCGGTAGCGAGGCGGGTGACGAGAATTAGATTGGAATGGTGAGTGACGACCGGTAGGCAGGTTGGTTTGGTGGTGAGGTGGGTGACGAGGTTGGAGACGAGGTGGTCCGTGGGCGACAACCAGTTTTGTGAACTACCCCCTAGCGGTACGTCGGTACGTCGCTACATCGGTACAAAGGGACGTAGAGTTGTAGGCTCCTTCCATGTGCATCAGAGGTCCTTTATCGTTAGCACTCTATGACTGAGACACGGGGAGAATAGGGGGGGGGCGGACTGGAAGTTGTGAACGCACTTACGCCTATCAAAGATGCATTGCATAGCAGTGCGTGTTTACCAATAACCCTGACTTTCCGGTAGATGTCTCTAGATAGAGCAGATATCACACATTATTATTCCTTAACTTCGGCACGACTGGATGGTTGGATACTCAGGAGAACCAAATCGGCAGCTTACACATTTGGTAAGGGGTAGTTGACGATCACGTGAGCACACGAACACACACGGTAGACACTGGAGTAGTTTTCAAACAAGTTCATAGATAGATATTCCTAACCCTCGAGAACCGAGAGCATACCCGAATCCTAGCATATCAGAATCGGACACAGTCCAGCCAAACAAACACCTAGCGTGTTGCCGAATCAACATGAGTACCTCTGTTTATTAAAAACACCGTTCGTTACCTCCCAGAACGCCGGCCTTCCATGCCCTCTTTGTGTCTAAGTATCCCCAACGCCCGCAAATATCAAAGAGGGGACGCGACGATGATAGTTTTCTTTCTAATCGGCTCAATTGCAAACCGTGTACACTATTCAATCATAGAACCGCGTGACAAGTGGCACATTTCATAACCTCCCCCGCCACAAAACTCCAGGACAAAATGCAAAGTACACTCCAGGAGTATCAATACCTAGCCTCGACGCCAGCATTTTCCGCCTCTTTGAATTCGGGATTATCTAGCCAGCTTGAATAGTCCTCGTGCTCGTCATATTGACCCATCGTGTTTTCTTCTGCTTTCAAAGACCATGACTTGCGGTTCTCCGGCCACGCAGCTAGGTCCTGCGCCGATGGCGGTGATTCGTCAACCATTAATTCGGGCACGTGTTCATCTGTCTCATCGGCATCTTCAACCCACGGCTCCAGATAGTTCGTAGTGTCAATGGTTGGGGACTCAGAATCAGGGTCATTAGGTGCTGCGACAACTAGGATATTATCCTCTGTGTTTTCTGCGTCGTAATTATCCGATACTCGCCGCCGCCTTGGGAGAGGTGGCGGCGGGAGGGTGTGCGGACGTTCCGTCTTCTGCTCACTGCGGTCCCTGGAGCTCTTGGGAGGGATCTGCGGCGGAGGTGCTACAGGTTTTCGCTTCGGTATAGTCATAGGCATTGCTACTTCTCCTGGTCGTGGCAATGGAACACCGGGGGGAGGAAGGGGCTGGCCGCGACCCATAGGTTGGTTGAGGTCGACGGGAGAATCTGATGGTTTCCTCCCATTGGCACTTCGGTCAGTTTGGCGCTGTATTGCGTTCCAACCCCATCGTTTTGCCGTGGCAGCGACGTTAGACATGGCAGCAAGTGTCTTGTTTTTGGGTTCGGAAGCGCCGTTGGTCGGTCCGAACGATGGGGCTTCTTTGCGTGCAAATAGTCCCTTGCCCATTGAGCCTGTCCCACTCTTGATTGAACTTCTGCTTGAATGACTGGGCGATTCAGGGGTTGGATCATTACTCGCGACGCTTTCCAAGGATGAGGCCGTGTGGCGTCTTGACGGGCTTTGAGGGGCGAATTCAGTAGTGCTTGTTGGCGTGGGTACCGTTTCGGCTGGAGGGTGTAAGGAGGTCAACGTCAAAATCGCTGGTGATGATTTTGAAGGAGAGTCAATTGGCTTTTGTTGTGGTGATTGTGTTCGGGATCGAGCAGAAATACTTTCCATTTTGCTCAATGCATCGTCGCGATTCGGAGATGATGAGATCGGCTTAAATACCTCTGCGTGAGTGGCTTCAGTTGCAACCACTGGACTTGAGGCGGAGAATGAGCCCGACCGAATCGAAAGAGGCACATCCAGTGAACTGGCCGATATATGCTTGGTGTCGCTATGCTTTGTACCGCTAGTTGTTGTTGACGCCGAGTCCGGGCTATTATTGCTAGCCTGGGAGCTCTTTTTACTTGGTTTGCGCGCCCAAAATCCCGCTGGCTGATTATTTTCCATAACAGGTACACTATGACTCTTCTCTAGATGTGGTTCAAGGGATACTGGAGACGCTGTCTGCTCGGCCTGAGCAGCTCCACCGGCATTACCCAGTTGAGCAACTAAGGCGGCATGATCAGGTGAATGTATAACCTCATCATCTCCGTCGAATATCCCACCACGCCATTTCTTATGTTCCGTTGAGAAGAACGGCGAGTCATCCCAAAAGGGTGAGACTAAAGTTTCCGCGACAACTTCCTTGATCCGATTTTCTATTTGTCGGAGAATGACAGTGTATGTAATTTGTCTCGAGCTAACGATGGGCTCGATACTCATTTCCATCTTTGGCATGGACTGGAAGCAAAACCAGAGGCGGTTACTGGGAGGTGGCTTGATCTTAAAGAAGACGTGACCCTCTAACTTCTTCAACACTACAGCCAGAACAAGATTCACCTCTCGAGCTTTGAAGCGGGGACCGAGATCAATTCGAGCCGTCGCGGCCACTTCGAGCCTAAAATTACCGGTATATTTGATGTCGGCCTCCATGACAAACTCGCCTTCGACATTGAGGTCTTTGAGACGAGGGTTCGTGATGAAAGGTGCAGAGTCACCTGTATTAATGTTTTGAATCGCAATTCTAGTAAGAAACGACGGACGTTTGACGCGCGAGATCTTTTTGGTAAGTTTCTCTCTAATGGAGTTCTCAATGTCTTTCGTTTGGTAAATACCGAGGAAAATCCTGCCTATCATGGCATTGAGCCAGCGTGTTTGCATATGGTCTTCCGACGCGTGCAGTTTCTGAACCAGCGATATGATGTGCTTAACGTCGAATCGCTTAGGTTTCGGGGCCATATTCTGGGCAGCAAATGTTTGTTCTTGGTTCCTCAGCAAGGCGAAGTAGAAATCTTCCTTGGCAGAACAATTCTCAGAGAACAGGTAAAATGGCTTAGACATTTGCATATCGGGCGTAGCATCTTTCGCGGACACTCTTCTGGATAGACAGATGGCATTCCGCTTAATGAATAGTTCGCCGTCTGGCGTGCGGCCTCCTCCAGAGTATATGCTGACATTGTGATTGGCAAGCGAGATAACGTGTCGCACTTCGAGCTGCTCGTCGTCGTCGAAAAGCATGAGATGGCCATGTCTATCGCGATTCCACATTAATTAGCATTGGAATTTGTAGATTGAATAGACGGAGGGCAGTTATTGTGCAAACGTACCTTAAGACGACGTAAAATACATTGCCTGCCCGCTTGGGTCGCTGGCTGACACTCTTATTATCGTCTAATGGTCCGGGCGCCTGCTTTCGATCAAATATACTCCGGTACATGGTCTGGTAGACGCTCGGGCTCGGGGCAGCAACGGTCGTGGATCCGACTGGCGTAGAACGTTCGATAGGCTTCGCATTGATGCCCATGGGCGTATATTCACGGCACACGGCAAAGTACCCGGCGGCTACATCGGAATCGGCCAAAGCTTTATGTCTCGATTCCTCCTTTTGCATAGCCTCGAGATCGGTGGTGTCGTCGCCCGGCTGGAGTATGTCGTTGGAGGCGCGGGCACGCGAGGCCTCGGTAGCATCGTAAACGGGCAGGACATAGTAGGCGTGAAGCAAGATCACAGATACTACCAGAGGGATGAATGTGACACCACCCAGCAGGTAGGTCAAAAGAAAGGCGGTCCAGCTACCCATGGCTACGGGATAGGAAAAGCTAGCCAGCAGAGGCAGAGACGTCCGCTATGCTTGGCGTGAGCTGATCCCGAGCAATCATGGGACTGTCAACTTCTATACGGCCTGTACATACGCAATCGAAGCCGGTGCGAAAGACAAGCGGAAAGTCAAGTTGTAACGAGGACGACGAGGAAGACGAGGAAAACTTTCGGACGTGATCATAATCTGTGCCGACGGGAAAGGATTGCGGTAGAGATGGTATGTAAAGTGTGTAAGGGGTGGTGCTGACATGCCGCGTTGATGGACGTGAGAGATGGTGAGAGAGAGAGAGAGAGAGAGAGAAAGTGGTTGAGAAAGCCGAAGGCCGGCAAGCAATAGGTAATCCAGGTGCACCAATTCCAGCCGGCCACTGGTGCTCAGAGTCAGGCCAGCAAGACCTGCCGCAATTGCAGTAAATGCACTAAACATGGGGTCCCGCCGCTAACTAAGTATAGCTGAACAGTGGGACTACTATTGCACGATAGTTAAGTGGAGCATATCCACTCTGCGGGGTGCATTACCGCTTCTAATGAATCTTTAGCGCACAGACTTTACACTATAGTACCTACTATAGTACCTATATCTACAGGGCCAGACAAGCGCCAAGGGCCCTGACTAAGACTCTGCAACCCTAACCGACATTTTACTGCACGCTTCCCCGTCGAGGCACTGAATTTAACTTTGCAAGAGATTTCAACTTTCACTCCTGTTATCAAGTTGCACGCCTGCAGATCGGGGAATGGAGACTGCAATTAGATAGGTATGCATGCACTTCTCCAAGTTCACCACCTACTTAGGGTTTCGATCTCCATACCTACTCGATTGGTGCTATCTACATGATCCCAGAACTTGACACGCAGCCTAGGACTGATTCATCACACGGCCAGGTTCATCAATTGGTTGAGAGAAAATATACCTAGCAAGGTATCATTGGAGTAGGCATCTAGTGGACATGATCGTAAGTACACACCAGGTATCAAAGCCTCCCCCCTACTTACTTCTGTCCCTACTCGCCCAGTCTAACAAAAGGGCTAACCTAAAAGACTACGCCTGCCGATCCCTCATCCCATCATGCTATCGCTTCTCCTTCTCTAAGCCGTACTAACGCCTAATATGTGCCATGATCACCCAATAATCCCTACCCGATCACCATTCTAGTTCCCGAAGACTAACCGGCCCGTCCAGTAGCTGCTTAATAGCCGGTTCAATGATCCCCTTCTCCGCTCTGTACCGCGCCCCCTGCTTCACTCGCGTATAGAAAACAGGACAGTCCTTACTATCGCACGAAACCTCGTCCAACGGCGCCAGTCCAGCACAGCTCTGGCACATCTTGGTGACATCCACGACTTTCTTTTCTTCTGCGTTCAGCTGGGTCTGTAGTCTCAAGACACTCGCAGGCACGTCAGCTCGGCATCGCGTGCATATGGGGCCCTCGTTTTTCGTCTTCGTGCCGCATACCAAACATGCCAGAGCTTTCATATACGATTCCAGCGTCCGGCTGGTAGTAGAGTTGCCGTGGTTAGGATCGACGCGGTGGACGCGCCGGACCTTCGGCATTTCGTCATACCACTGTCGGACATTCGCCCCTACTAAGTTAAAGATCCGTTCGAGCGGCGGAATTATGTTCTTCGTGATGTAGTACTCGGAATCGAGAGATAGGTGCGGATTGCCTAACAGTTCCTCCGGCGCCACGCACCGGTCGGTAAGTCGGGCCCCTGGCGCACCGCTGGCAATCACATACGGCACTCTCTCGCCGTGCTGAGGCTCCGCCCGAGCGTCCTCGAGCATTCTTTTTGCGCTGATTAGAGCACCGGGCGGAGGCGGCCCTTTATCGCTGTACGTTCCCAACTTGACTTCTTTTGCAAAACAAAAGTCCTGGATGGACACTTGCCCACGCATAATCTTCGTGCACTGCCTCTGGAAGTATGCCTTGACTTGGCTAAGATCGGCTGTCTCAAATAAAATCTTCAAGGCCTTTTCTTCAATCATTTGTTCCGCAGGGGTGCCATCCCTCCTGACCGTTTCGATACCCTTGGCATCAAAATCAGGCTTGATTTGATCCTTGCTTTCGTACTTATAACCTACGTAGCGCTTTTTGGCAAGGAGCAAGCATGGGTGATAAACCTTCTCGAATTTGAGTTTGATAGGCCGGGGATTCATATCCGTGATCGTCTTGGCAATCTCATTGCCGATGTCAAAAGCTTGATCTTTAGTCCTACCAGGCAAGGAGATAAACAGACTGTCAGTATCGCCGTAGACGACCTCGGCCTTCCACTTGTCTACGGAATGAATGAGCGCTATTGCCCGCTCCAGGGTCTCCCGTCCCGTTTGGACAATACTGTCAGCAATCTCGGAGCACGGCATGCGACCGGAAAATGATGCCGACGTATACCCGTAGGTGACGTTTGCGAGGAGCTTCAGCGCAAGCTGCCTGTTGTTCAGCAGTCGCTGCAGCGTCTTGTCCTCCTTGTCCTGCTTCATGCCACTCTTCACCATGACGCGAGTCTCGAGAATTTCCGTCAGCATTTTCGCTAGGAGCGACTTCCTGATTTCCGCTTTGCTGTACATAATCCCGTTGGGAGCAATATTAATATAATCCTTGAGCAGCTCCAAAAGTCTCTTTTGCCGCCGATACTCCGAGAAGCCCATCTTGTTCGTCCCTCTCCAGTTGACGATGCGGCCGAGAAAGGTGGAATAGCAGTAGTTGTAGGCAATCATGACGCTCGGGTAGAGACTCTGGAAGTCAAGGACTACCAGAGGACTATTGTAGAATGCACTCTGGGGCTCCATCACGAGAGGGAGGCATTCGAGCGCATTCTGCATTCCGACTTGTTTCCTGCTAGGCGACACAAGAATGAAATTCTCGGGCTTCGCAATGCGGAACATGATAGACTCGACCTTGAATTGAGAGCCACGCGAAAAGACCGAGAAGAAGTCAACGCCGAGTACTCGGGCCTGCTCGCTAGTCCGCGCAATCAACTCATTCGCTTCGAGAATCTCCATGTCAAGTTTTGTCCGTGTTAGGTAGTAGCGCAAGAGTTTGCTCAGATCACGAACCTTGCCGCCGACATACCAATTAGTCAGGGTCTGCCAAGGATAGTGAGGAAGACGCCTGTGCAGCAAATGCCAGACCACGTTCTCCATCGTGTATTGAGAAAGGTCAAGCTCTCCACGCATAGCCCGCCATATATTGATCATATGTCTGCCCGTGATTCGAATCGTGGATGTAGTATTAAACCCCCATTTGTCGGATTCCCTCCCAAATCGACCAAAAGATTGACCCTTCATGCGTGAGAGGTCATCACAGAGGTCGTATTCATATTTGAGTCGAGCCCGTTCGATGAGGTAGCCCCAGGAACCCCCGTGGACTTCGTATCCGGTAAGGACATCTGGGTCACGAGTTCGAACGATTTCGCTCATCCTTATCATTAGATCGAGCTCTGACTCCTCTTGAATGATCTCAGTCGTAGTCAACCTCTGCATTTTCCGTACTAAAGAGCTATCCTCGGATAGGATTATCATTCCCGACTGCAAGGCCAAGGAAGGATTATCCCCGGTCGCAGAATTTTCATCCGATTTAGAATACCAGAAGATAGCCTGCACCTCGTCCTCTTCTGGATTAGGGACCAACTTGCCCCGCGTATTAACATGTATCTCGAGGCTCATGGTGCTCATGTATTGAGCCTCATGCTGGACACTCGTTGATTTCATCTTCTGGGAGTACTTGAAACCGTGCTTATTCTTTGGTGTTGGGCCATCGATTTGTGATAGATACGGCCTCAGCTCAGGATCGCCAACATGCAGGGCAGACCCTGGTGCATGATCCGCTCCTGTTGCCCGCCTTTCTGACCATTCCTTTACCTCCGCGAAGCTTGGTGGAGGCTGTGCGATTTCCCAACTTCGCAATGAACAGTGTACGCGCTGTTTCCCGTATCCTTCTGCGTCACTGCGATTGTCGAAGACAGATTCGGACTTGACACCACAGCTAGCTAGTGATTCTCCGGTGGCGTCAAAATTCGGGAGAAACGGGATAGTATTACCCTCGAGCCGGAACTCTTGGCCAGCATACTCTCGGGCTCGCGAAGGCACGTCTTTATCATTACTGTAATATGCGCCTTGGTATATCACATCCGGCCGGTTGTATAAAGACATAGTCGACACCACCTCCACAGCCGGCGGGGGATTCTGATGAAACACGTAAAATCTGGCCCGGGATCGAGGGATGCATCCAATATCTCCTGTGTTGATAGATTTGGGTTTTTCGACTGAGCTAGCACAGGAGTCCGAAGAAGTTATGAAATTCTTCGAGTTTGCAGTTTCGGGGGATTTTATACTAGCACCGGAGGGTTCGAAGGAGCTGCTCTTTTTCGGTTGGTCACTGTCGCTCCGCTGAGAGCTTGTCTGGCTTAACCGTAATTTGGTATTCGGATCATAGGGGTCTTTAACAACCGGAAAATTAAACCGTTGCATCCCCGTTTCCTTACTGACGTCCACCTTTCCCTTGGCTTTGATATCTTGTGAGGCCTGTCTGGGTTTTGCATTGCCGGTTACTTCTGGAGCCACTGGCTCACGAACTTGGCTCATTCTGTCGGAAACGAAAGGAGTAAAGGCCGCGAACCCAACACGACGTCGCTTATTATTTGTAGGCTCCAAGGTTGGGGACGTCTTTCGCTTGGAAAGCATTATATTGGGTTGAATGGCCTGTACGTCTCGAGGCTCTTTACTTACAAAGCCATGTTCTGCGGCGGCATCTAGCAATGTGCCCGAAATTGGCGGTAATGTTCGGCGACCGGAACGCAAAAAACTGGCATATACACCTGGAGGGAAACTGCCTGGTTTTGGACTATGGTTCATCTTGTTGGTCATGGTGGGCAAATCCAAATCTTGGAGTGTCTTCTTGACCGTTTCCGCCGATGTGTTTGACGATTTCAAAGGGATCGCTGATGAGTTATGCGCAGACTGCACCTTCACATTCGCCTCTGTAGGTGCCTTTGAAGCTTGAATTGCTTCGGAGTCAGAGTCATCGGGGAATAGCTCATCCTCGCCTGGCTCTAGGTTGAGAATTCGGTCCTCATCCACAATAATGCTGCTCGTCGGATCATTATCGAGTCCAGGAGTCTGGGTGGCCGGCAGCTCAGAATGCAAACTGTCCGGGTACAACTCTTCAACGGCTTGCAATACAGTTTTGACAGTTGACTCGAATGGAACGTTCTGGACAAACGTTTCAAATGTCACCTTGGCCCCGCCATCTTGCTCAGATTCTTGGCAAACTATATGTTGAATTTGGTCCCTATATTCCTCCTCGTGAATCCATCCCAGAGGGTGTGGGTCACGAGGATCGGCAGACATCGATACCAGGGCTTCCGGTGGAAAGGGACCGCTCCCCGGTGAGGGGTTGAGCATCCTTCGCTTTCGACGTTTCGTCTCATCTTTCCATAGCCCGGCCATGCTGTGAACTAACTTCATATCAGCAGGTAGTGGGGTTGTCCTCTCAATAAAGTCATGATGGAGCTGCCTCTCCCTAATTTCATGTCGATTCAGAATATCCTGAACACATATATCGACCTCAATCGAACAATGGCTCATGCGTGGCAGGCTTGGATCCTTAGTAATTGAGCGTTGGGGCACAGACCGGGTGTGCCACAAGTGACCAGAGTCCCCTCCGTCTCCATGCTGCGGAATTGGGGCTCTGAAAAGCACTTTCTTAGCATCAATGTACGCACACCCGTAGAGGTTGTAGTCAGTCATGAATTGGAGCAAATACTGCAGGTGGGCCTCGTACGGCTGGAACTTCTGTTTCATTATAACGCCCTGCTGGAGAAGGTCGGCCAGCCGTGTCATGACTACGGGCTTAAGCATATAGATCTTGAGATAAAATCTATATCCGACATGGAAGCCATAGAAAGGAACACCCTTTACAAGGGTGATTCTAGCCACATATTTTTGCTTGCCACTATCATAAGCGTTACATCGATAGCTCACCGCTAGAGCATGATCGATGGAAAGATGCAGTCGGTATATGCATGCGTTGACTTTGAACGTTGAGTCAGAAGAAGATGGCGAAGGAGGAAAATGAACAGACGTACCATCGTCGGGATTCAGAGCACCATTATACTCTATGAAGAGATACGGAAATGCGCCGTGGATGTGGGCACACACCTTCTGGCCCGTCTCCGTTGACCCGAAGACTCTGATAACGGGCACTCTTATTGCCTTTGGCGCGTTGTAGATCTGCGATGGCCGATCATCATGTGGAAGTGACACGTCATATTTCGTGGGTGTGGCCTGATAATGGTCAATGCAGTTCAAGCGCACGCGGAATATATCCATGACGACATGCGCATGATATATAGCAAGGCGTTTTTTGTGATCAGTTGAGGGCCCATCGACCAGACATTGATATTATGTTGATCTATTGACTCCTCCTCTTCATTTTTCCAATTGAGCAAGATAAGCGATATTGAGCGCTTGTTTTTTTTACTGGAAAATCGATGGAACGCGATGATTGTGAAAGGGAGACGCGTTCCATTATTAGTCGAGACGCGGATTCCATGCGCTGTCAGGTGGCGCTACCTACTTACATAACACACCCCCACCCATGCCCCCGCTTTCAATACCACAATCGCATTCAACCGCCACTAGTCCGTAAGTAATTATTACATATGTCAGAACAAGCCTCAGACAACTCCCAAAGACTGCCACAACCCACTAATTAAAGTGGATCTTGGTTAGTGGGCACTCACTAGCCACAATCAGTGGTGCAGGTGGTCTGAGCTCGCCGAGATAACGCGGTATACCAGCTGAGATCCCCCCAAGAGCGATCCGAAGTGCTGTAACTAAAAGCCTCTCGCCACTCCCGCCCCTCCCTCTCATCCCCCCCTTCAATCAAACAACATCTCAACCTTCCGCTGAACCACATCATCAACAACAACCACCTCCTCACCATCCGACCGATCCTCCTTTGCAATTCCCTTGAAAACAAACTTATGCGCACTGCGCACTGCGCAAGACAATAAAGCCGGGCAGGATGAATTAGAACAAAACAAAAGTAATGACATTAGAAAGAAAGCAGTTATATCGCTCCTGCTCCCAATCCAGGACATAAGGACCGACCGTCCGGAATTCAGTGAGTATAGACCAGAGGATATGAAGCTTGATATAATGCCTCAGGTAAATAAATCCACATGAATACGCAGACTGCGAAGAATGACCCTTGGGCTGAGCTGTTGATGTAATTCAGGGATTTGGATATCTGTCTCGCTCTTTTCTATCAACACTAGGGGTACTGACAGACCAAGGTAGACGGGGAACTTAACTCACAGCGGGGAAGAAATCACTAACATCATGCGTGACAAAATACCGCGATCCCCATATACGTGAAGTGAGAGCGATAGCAACGATATGATGGACCACCAGTTCTCTAAAGTCCTTGCGTCGCTTCTCATACCCAAGCACCATGACAACAGCCTGCTGCATTCAGAACGCCGCCTGGAAGAGGTAGTAGAGCTTTACCTCGCCGGCATGCGCCTTATGCGGGTATGGCTTGGTACATGCCCCGGGTATTGAAACACCACACAGGCGATGGGTTCATGCAGTATACGCCCCACGACCCAGCTAAGGCGAAATATGCTACCGCGTACATCTGGTCCATGAACCGCAGCTGCTTCGCGGCAGGGTTAGTGCACAATGGCCGTGCCAGCGGTGCCATGATCTCCTGCATGAGAAACTCGCGCGTGAAGGCTAAGACGATGACGACAAAGGCCGCGTAAGCGAGGTCGGCAGGCCCCTTGCCATACCATAGTGGTTGTCGAGTTTATATGAGAAGGAAAGGCACGGGTGGACAATATTCGAGTCTGTTAGATTGAGGGCGCATAGGGAGAGACAAGCTATAATGGTCGCCAGAGGAAAACGCCAGGTCCGATGGAAGAGAGATAGGGCCTGGGAATTTCTGGCATTTGGTACGTTTTGTCCCGGTTTTACTCTGTCGGCAGTGCGAACTTTCGATGTTGACCGGTGGCGATGTGATGGCCCGTCACCGCCTAGGGAGCCGAGTCGCCCTCCGCGGATTCCGCTCGCGCGCAACTTTGGTAAGGAAGGGAAGCCTGATCAATCAATCATGATGGCGTAGAAAGAAAGTGTCATTCAAAAGAGGGAATAAACTAATACTGCCTTACCTGATAAAGCGGGGAGTTGTATCAACTAACTATCTAGCTTAGGTATCTATTGATCGGGCGATGTTACTATCTAGGTAGTCGCCAGCCCTCTGCGGATATCTAAAATCCAAATCTTCCCACCTGTTTGTCACAGAGCTCCAAACAGGAGCATCAGAGAACACTGACCCATCTTTATTTTATTAGCCAGCATTAATTCCACCTATCCATCAATATGATTAATCACGTTGTCGAATGCCCATTGCAATCGTCCAACTCCATAGCCACATCCGGTGCCCCGGTGAACGCCAGCAGTGGTGCAGGAAACCTCCCCAATCGACTCTACTGTTTTTCTCTCGCCGGCTCGCCGGCTTGCCGGGCTTCCCGAGCCACTCTCTCTCGTTCATTCTTCTCCCAGCGCGACTGCGCACTAATATTCCCCATTTCCCCGAGTATGGATTGGTAGTACTCCTCATCAGTCGTCGGCTCGACGTACTCACGACCGTCTTCTCCCTGTTGGAAGGCGACGTCATCACTATCGGAAAACCAGCCCTCAGAGTCGTCTTCTTCGCAGGGATAGTCGATGGCTGAATTCACGTACTTATGGTCGTTTAGAAGGTTGTCCCATGTTTCAAATGCTATCCGCTCCAGATTCTCCGCCGCCATATTCTCCACACAGCTCATCTCGTAGTGCTGTCGAAGCGCCCTGCGGTCGACCATGTCAGACACATCGGCCCTCTGGCCGTGAAATCTCGCCAGCGCATCATACGGCACGAACACACGGACGCGAAGCGTGTCCGGATGGATCGAGAAGAGCCTGGTATCAAAGTACTCTCGGAGATGCGCCATGAGGAGAATGCCGTTCTCAGCGCTCCAGGTCTTCTCCCATGCCTTTCGGAGTCTGTACGGACTGTCCTCTATCGGCCTGGTATCTTCCTCGTCTTGGCCGAGAGGATAAAGGTGATAATGCTCCCCCTGGATGATATTACACGCCTCGATCCCGGGCCCCACGCGCACCTCAGTGCACCATGGTGCACCTTCTCCGGAGACGACACAACGGTCGCCGCCCCA
This sequence comes from Xylariaceae sp. X187, assembly GCA_028637585.1. Lineage (NCBI taxonomy): Eukaryota > Fungi > Ascomycota > Sordariomycetes > Xylariales > Xylariaceae > Xylariaceae sp. X187. Next base: position 2,695,682 of record JAJIZN010000005.1, read on the forward strand.
TAGACACGACCACCTGAACTCTCCAGAGAGACTCGCCTCGTCTCTATACACGTAGTCGGGCTCACCATCGGTACTGCTGTCGCTATCATGATAGTCGGGAGTCGGAGTCAATCTGGCGCAAGATCCATCCGAGAGAAATTCGAAATCTTGGCTTGGCGTCTCTGTTGGGTAAATAAGTGACAGTCTTGGGTTAGCAGGTGCCGTGTATGGCGGTAGATATCTAGGATCCCGACGGAAGCTAGGGTTAGGAAGGTGTTGAGCACAGCCGGCTAAAGTGTGTCGTTAAGTTAGTACAGGGCCGACAAATAGAAATAGACAGGATCCAGTTTACCAACCTTCTATATGATCATTCAGTAGTTCAGAAGATAGATCACAGGCCATATGATCGACGATGCGATATGTCAGAATCTCCCGCTCCCTGGGACCGTGTTGTACATGACTGTGTATAGGTTGATCGAGGTCGTTCGGCATCACCGAAAACGCGTGAACCGGGTGAGGGCCTGGATAATCCGTCAAAAAGAACGCAACACTGGTCCATGGGTTGATATCACGGCCCTTGTTGTTGCTTTTACCGGCGCCTACTACTACTTCTTCTTGTTCCACTCGCTCGACTTGTTCTGCTTCTTGTTCCACTCGCTCGACTTCTTCTGCTTCTTCTTCTCCTCTTCCTCTTTCTCCCCCTTTTCTGAGCAACTCAAAGCTCAGACGCAGCTCGTCGCAAACATCACGGAACGTCAGCAAGGCCCCCCCAGGTGCTTGATAGATACCAGTGAAGCGATGCACATCCTCTCCCGGTCCGATGGTGAAGTGTACATTCCAGGCCGCGGTCCGCATGGAAGCCGTGACCCATGTAGTATTTTTCACCATGTCTGTTTTTTTTTAATGAATGGACTTTCGATAAAAGAGTCCATGGGTTCATTTGGTGGTCGAAACGATTTTTTTTTTAAAAAAAAAAAAAAGTTCAGAATTGTTTTTTAAAGGGATGATTATGATGGTGATGGTGATGATGACGATGACGATGATGATGATGGATAACAGTCACGACAACTGGATTAGGAGTCAACAAAAGGGCGGAGGTTGTAGCACAAGGTGCGATAGATTGCTGGGCAGCTATTTTTTTGTTTTTTCAAATTTCTTTTTCAGAGATTGCTTCCATAGAGAATTTAAAGACCTTTTCTTCACTGGTAAGAAGTAGTGAAAACATGACTTAGAACAGACAAATCGCGGACGGACTCGCGATGAGCTGCATGTATGAAGTAAACCTAGCTACGTAACCAAAAAAGAAACCGAAAGACTTTGAAGGCAAATAACGAATCTTGCTGGAACTATCGCGGGGCGCGTAAAGTAAAAGCCTAAAACGCAGGGAGCGCACTTGAATATTGTCAGTGCCGGGGTGGAAGGGCTCCTGTTCTTGTATTTCTTGTGAAAGTGAATTCGCCGTGGCGAATACGCGTATAGTATAGTTCAGACAATCAGGCAGGTCGGATATGTCTGACCACATGATAACCTATGACTCCGCTGCTTAAGTCTCTTACTTGAGAACATCTTCTGCAGTCAGGAGGGCCACTTGGCTCGGGGTAGGCCGACAGACTCAGATAGGAGTAGAAGTCAGAAACTGTCGAACGATGCCGCTCTATCCCTAACAGATAAAAAACCTTGCTCTGTGTACTGATAGTTATGAGGGATGTGCCCCGAGTCTTCCACTTTGCGACCGTGATGCATATTTCGTGACTCCCCCGTACACATTCCGGCGACACGTGGAGGGCACATGTAATGCCAGACGTGAAGCGACAATGTTGAAAGCTGCATAGGTATTACAGTGCCGCGCGAGATCGGGTCACCGACGACTTAGCTACATGCGGCCTGGCCCAGCGATGTCCAAGTACCGACTGGTAGTAACCAGTGCTTCATTCCGGCCGCATGTCGAGCACCCCCCTAAGCTCGAGCGGGACAGCAAAAGGTGGGACGTGTTAGATGTACGATCTTGTATTTAGAGTACAACCGGCTGCCAGCCCCCTAGAACATTAGCCGGGTTTTCATATTCTGCGATTATTTCCCTATCTCCCGGCAGCGTCAACTGCCGAGAGACATTAAGCCTCTCCGATGTATCGACCGGCTGACCTCGGACGTCCATGGTATTATACTCCCAAAATCGCAGATGGCTAGTATCAAATGGGGCTCCTTGCACAGGCCCCCAACCCACGGGCGCAATCCCGTCCGTCTTCGTGTTAAGAAGCACCATCTCCGCGTATGGCCAGTTATCCATGACGCCACCCGTGTTGTCGGGCAGTCGGGCAAACGTCGAGTTACCCTGGATACCGACGATGGTGCTGTTGACGAAGACATTGCCGTGAATTCCTTGCACGGTCCGTGTCCACGAGACCGCGCTGATCGACTCGACTCTGCTGCGTACCCAATACGCACTCGCGTAGCCCAGAATCGTATCGCCTGTTCCCGTCAGCGTGCTGTCTGCAACGTAAACCGTGCCGTAGGTCGTCATGGCGTCACCAGCGCCGTTGAGCGTCATATGATCCACGACGACTCGCACCCCGTCAACAAGCAGAGACTCCGCCTGACCCGGGAAGTAGTTGTTGATGGTGAAACTGCTAAGCTGTATATCCGCAACGCCGCGAAAAGAGAACGCAGGGCGACGGGAGGGGCCCTGCCGGTTCGGCGGGTTGAAGGCACTGTTATTGGGATATCCTACAATCGTCTTGTTCTGGTTCTGGCCGCGGATCGTTAGATTTGTCTTATATTGCCAGAATACCAGTTCCTCGTAATTCCCGTTTTGGATGTAAATGGTCGTCCGCTTAGCCGGGTTGGCAGGCGCCCAATCTATAGCACCTTGGACCGTGTTGAAGTCGGCCGAGCCGTCGGCTGCTACCACGACCGTTGTGGTACCCTCCTTCGGGCCGTGTGGCTTGGTCGAGAACGTCCACGGTTGGTCGAGAGTAAAGCCGCTGAATGAGCTGCTAACTGGCTCTAGCACACTAGAGTCGATCTGGACGAGGTATGTTCGTCCGTATGTGAGCTGATTGTTGTGGAGATAGATCGTCGCCGTGTTATTGTGAACAATAATGGGATTGAAATAAAAGTCCAAGCCACCAATGATGTTGGTTTGATACTTGGTCGTGTCACTATAGTTGGCGCTCGTAGAGCCATTGCCATAGGGACTGGGAGAGAACGGGATCGATAAGTCTAGCGTACTAATGAGTCTATGGTCTTCTGAATCATAGACATTGATTTTTCCAGCCGACCCTATTGTCGGTGGTGATTGAAAAGTGATCTTCAATTGCACGTCGGGGTTGACATTGTGTTGACCGTTACTCGGATAGAGTTCGATATCATTCTTAGGAATACTTCTCTCGCAAGAGGCTCCCCTAACTACCGATAGGGCGGTAATTAAGACGGCAAGACTTCTCATGTCCAGTATTTTGTTGCTTTAACGAAGTTCCTGTTTGCAGATTCGACACCGGTGCTACTGGAGAGCGTTCAGCCTCTCCTAAAACGCAGAATATCAACATCCCAGCTGTTATTTTAATCTCATAGGAACGGGCTAGGCGGAATAGTAGCCGCCGACGGAATTGGAGATGTGCGAAATCCCGGAACTATTTTGTCCATCTTCCCCCAGTCTACAGGCCGACTGGTGGAGGCGGTCGGAACTCGGGGTTTTGGAGAACCTAAATGCGGGGAATATGGCTATTTTTCTCCCTTCGTACTTTTATGTAGCCGGCGTGAACGTGTATTATCGTCCAGGTTCTTTTACATCTGCAGATACTTAGCAGCTGAAGCAAATATTGGTGGGATAGGACCTCAAGGGTTCTCATTCATGCTTCCAAACTGCAAATTCGATACGTCTGTATTGGTTGTCAGCTCACAAACCAATATACCCATTGTTGATACGATGGGGGTGAGATCGAAAAAGAGGGTAAGGCAGTTGTCATTGGCTCGGATATACATACGACGAACGTCTACAGCTTTAAGACGATCCGTGTATGTCCTGCAGGACACTATCGGAGAGAAGGGCCGCGATCATGGTACAATATAGACCGTCGATGGTGCGGAAAATGACAACCAACATTGCCCAGAGGAGAGTCGACGAAAAGTGCTACCTATCGGTTATAGGCCGGGTTGCCTCTACACCGTATACATGTAGTCATATAGAGCCTGCAATTGTGACTTGTAGTGCAGCTGATCGGTGGCCGATGTTCCGGTAACGATTCGGTGGTAGACCCCCAACCTCTCTTCAGTGCCAGACATCCCCGAAAAGCCTCGATAGTCCGAGTGTGTAGCCCGAATGCTCAGAGCGAAATTAACGCACGTAACATTTATAAACCGACTTCATGGGTAGGTAGCTCGACCATCGACTGACTGGGTAAAAGCAAACCGTGCGGTAGCCTGTAGGTAGCGTAATTTTACAAACATCTGCATGGTTGGCATGTATGGTTCCCAATTAGATGGTGCAGGTAGATGATGCCGCCCTTTGAGGTTGTTCCACGGTTCAGCGTCCTGCAAAGGCAAAAGCAACCCACCCTGACGAATCTCCAACCCACGCAAGAAAAAAAAAGAAAAAGAAAACCAATCATGTAGCCATCACGTCGCAACCAGGGATTCCGTATGGATCTGCTTGGGGTTCAAAAAGGGAGTGTACAGTCTGTAATACAAGTTACGCAGGAGCACGAAAAACATCATCAATTGTTACGAGAGAACTGGGGTTCTTACGTGGTTTCATTCTCCAAACCTCAGGATACCAACTCCTTCCTGTTTGGTACCCAACACCCTCGAATGAGTGTTGGTATTCTCGTATGAAAGTAGAGTGGGCCATGCTCTACTTTGCCCTCCCGGCACGAAGCGTGGGGTGTCACTAGAAGGTCGCGGTCAACCGTAGGCATTGATCTCCAATAACCTCGCGTTATAATATTTCCGCGGCAGAAATACATATCTAGTAGGTAACAGCAATTCCGGATATAGCAGTCGGAAGTTAGTCCTCATCAGGGTTCAGAATGGCTTTCATGATACGTTCGTGGCGCATCTCGGGCTGTGAACAGAGCGCCGTATCTTGCTCCAACAAATCTCTGGCGACATTTCCCTGTGTATTTTTAATCTGGTCAGTCCATTCATGCCATAAGTATGGCGTTGCCCAGATACCCAAATGAGGGGGTTTCGATATCGTGGCTCACGCGTTGGAGAGCATGCAGACAGGCGTACAGTGATCGGGGGGCTATTAATACTGAGCATAAAATATAATCGCAATGCCTCCAATGGCGATACGCATTATATACCACGAGGAATTGGCGAATTACGCGGGGATTTGAACTCTGCGCCTGTTTTTTCTTATTTCAGGTAGGAATTTTGAGCAATGTTGGTTTGTGGGTATCTACCTAAGTAACTTGTTGCGTGACGAGGAAGGAGGGATGGTTTGAAGGTCAGACGGAATCTCTCTAGCAGACCCACCTCTGCCAACCAACCAATCAAGTTGCGAAAAGGCGACGTTACCTAGGTCGTTACGTCACAGAACCTCTGACAGGTGAATTACACATGTAATTGGGCAGGCGCCACAGTCTGTCAGTCTGTACAGTATCTATGTAGATAAGTAGACTGCTAATAAGACCGCCGATATCCACTATAAAAGGTGCGGTATAGAGCGCGAATCTTCACCGAGAAAATTGCACGTACCGTGCCGGCCCCAGCACCTACTTGATATCACCTGCCAGATACCTGCTAAGGGATACACGGAACACCTACGGGGATCGCCTGTAGATCCCGTAGTCGAGCATGGGTGAAGTATGGCTTGGAGCCGTGAGGCGGGATTGTGTCAGGGAATAACTGTGCACGTACCATTAACTGGGCAAGCGCTACCGGAATGAGTAAATGAGGCCGTACCAGGAAGAACGCGGCAACAATGGCACTCTTTTGTCATCGCTGTCACGCCCGATACACCGTGGGGGAGGTAATCTTATGTAACTTTTTCCTCTGCTCGGTTATATAAGGTCTAACCTGAGAGAATTGTGTTCAAAGATTCCCATTCCCATTCTCGTCCCACCTTTCCTCCCTTCCATCTTCCTACCCGCTTGTTCCTAACCCTGGATTTATAGCCCACGGGCACTATCACGTTCGCTTCATTTCCCAAGCCACTACGACCCATCAGCAGCATTACGTACCTGAACCAGGCCTCAGTACAATTACTGGCCATGGGCGCATTCTACGAGGAGATTCCCGCCTACCTGGTGGATTGGATTTTGACGCAAAAGGTCTTCTGGGTTGCAACGGCTCCACTATCCGGCGAGTAAGTAACATGGCTTCCCCGAGCTGATTGAACACTTCGTTTGTCCTATTGTTTTGTTCCGTTGATCTACCATCCTAGGCCCAGCTTCCGCCGTATTCTACCCAGCCGGCCCGCCTAGCTCTTTTTTTATTTTTTATTTTTTTATTACACGCCGTTGCCTGGTGACAATGCACAGTTCGTTATACGAAATAGACTAACTTTCTGATAAGGGGCCATGTCAACTTATCTCCTAAAGGGGGTTCTTCTCCAGGGTATTTTGGTATGCCAAATCCAAAGTCATTCTGGTACATGGACATGTATGTGATCGGGCCTCTCTTCCCGTATGTCAAGGAATTAACTTGTTATGCTTCAGGACGGGATCCGGAAACGAGACCATATCACATCTCACAGAGCCCGGTAATGGCCGTATCACAATTCGTGAGTAGTCTTCCCTCTTTGCACAGCCTTTATGAGAGTTATCTATTATAGTGTTGGATCCTCGAGTCAACACCGCTGGCCTGCCTACCTCGTCTACAGGTATGAATACAGATATGACATTACTAACTTATGCTTGCCTTAGTCTTCAACGCATTCGAAGGTCCACCTCGCATCGTGAGACTATGGGGCAAAGGCAAGGTGCTAGAGAATGGCACACGAGAATTCGACGACATTGTAGCCCGTGAAAATGTCAAGGTGCTGCCAGGTACTCGGTCCGTCATTGTCGTGGATATTCACCAGTCCGGAACGTCCTGCGGATATCAAGTGCCTTTTTTCTCATTCGTGGATCACCGCCGCGTCCTAGAAGACCACTATCAAAAGAAGGCCGAGCGATTCGAGGCAGGAAGCGAAAAGGACAGAATAGATCGCTACTGGGCGTTCAAGAACGCTTACAGCATAGATGGCCTCCCGGGTCTGAGAAGGGGATTGGAGGCGGGTAAGAAGTACTCGATTGCACCCATGAAGAAGATGGCGGGAAAGATGATTCCAAAGAATGGCGATGCGACAAACGTCAGCGTAGGATACATCGAACACATTGTCATCGCAATACTTATAGTCCTTGTTGCCGTCTTGGCTGCGACGCACCCGGCATTCGAAGATTTCCCCGCGCGAAGACGCATTCAAGACTTGCTTGTACAAGTCACAACCCTCCCTGGCAACTCACCGCGCGCATCACCAACGCCGTCCTAGTCCATACTTGCCCGCCGCGTAGGGCTCGTCACACGGTTCACGAGTGCACATAGAGCATGAACGATACATTCCTTTTCTCACGCAGCTAATCTAGGCGTATTGTCTTTGCCAGGTGTGACGATTGACGAGCCATGAGATGATGTAGATACGATGGGCTTTTCGCGATTCGTGGTGTCTTCCCGGCGGCGGTCGTTGGCTTTCGATTATACCCAAATTAAGTTGATATCAAATGTATTATAAGGAAGAACCGATGCCGATAAAACTCGCTAATAGTGTCTTTCATCAGGCCACTTGGGTCCGAGGCGTGCATGGGCAGGATATGCGATGCGCCTTTGATTATGCCTGAAGTCACCGGCAATACGAAACGATTCCGGTGATTCCGGTGATTCCGGTATATATTTTGCTCACTATTACGCTCCAGCCATTCTCAACATGTGCTCACCTTCTTTGCTTGTCGTGTCCGTTTGCCTGCCTGCCGGCGCCGTCCCCCGCTCGGGTGTCAATGCAGTCGCCTCGACATCATGACTATCCGGTGGCGTTCTCCCGGCACACCGGTAACTCAAAAGCCCGCCGAACGCCATTGCTTGCCCCTCCCCCCAAGTCACACGCGAGCCTTCCAAGCAAAACTTTGCTGGCGAGAACCAGACTTGATGAAAGAAGCCATTGCAAGTGACGAGTTTTTTTCCACGGGCCAGGCGTTTGTTGTATGTAGTCATCGCGTAGTGACGTACGCACTGCCTAGAAGGATCCACTCTGTTCTGGAATTGAGAGCTACTGCACGCAGCCCGAGGGCCCAAAAGGGGTAAAGCCAAGAAGTGGAATGTGTTGTTTGTAAGCGTGTTTCACTTTCCACTTTCCACTTTCCACCTTCCGCATGCCACTTACAAAAGGGGCCGCGAATCGGAGCTCGGTCGACAAGTTTGGACAGTGCTCGGCCGTAGTACCTAGGCACGCGCTGCCATTTACTTAAAGTCGGGTTCGACTAACAACAATTAACTAGCCGAAATCGATTCTATCTAGACATTACTGACAGTTTAGTAGCGACTCCGACCTAGAAATGGCGAGTGATGGTTGCTATGCTATGTGCTCATCCGAAATTAGGTAGGACAAGCAACAACTGCGGGATTCACCGAGGACAGTTACTTGTACAGTCTGTAGACTACCTAACTACCTAAGGTTAGTCTAATCTGTACCTATTTATGTGCGGGATAACGATAGCCCGTTGCCTATGACGACTGGCCCTGAATCCAAGCAGATGTCCAAGTGGGGCCAAATCCTCGTCCGAGGTGTGTGGGTCCTGTGGGTCCAGCTTCCATCGTTGCGGCCACCAACCTCGGCAAGTTGCCACTGAGCTGGAGCTTCCTCCCGTACAGAGACAGACTGTACCAAAATTCAATCCCAGTATCTTGATAGTGTACCTACAACTTGCCGGCCTATCCATCCTGAGAGTCATATGCAGCCAGATCAGCGAGCCGACTTGTTTCCTTTCAGTCGGTATCATAGACTCTTACAGCATCGTTAAGCGAGTTGTCTGTTTGCTTTTTTTTTTTTTTTTCCCCCTTTTGTTGTTTTTCTTTCACCATGTCGAGTAAGTCGTTGCTTGCATCTAGTTCCATCTCTCCAAACACACACGAAATGATAAGACATATTCCCCTGAAAACTAACATGGCTTCCAAGTCGCAAATATCGCTGGTGCCGCCGCGGCTGCCCTCGCGGCGGGGATGTACCTTGACGGCCGGTTTCTAGTTCGAAATGACCTCCGCCAAGGTAGCCGGAAGCTCAACATGCTGATGGGCCAGCGCTACCTGACCCAGCGGGTGCACGAGCAAAAGCTAACCATCTACGACACTTTGGAGGACAGAGCGCGCTCGCCCGAGGGCAAGAGGCTCTGTCTCATATTCGAGGGCCAGCAGTGGACTTACACCGAGTTCTACGAGGCCCTCCAGCCTATCGGAAACTGGCTAATGAAGGACCTGGGCGTGAAAAAGGGCGAAGTCGTAGCGATCGACGGCGGCAATACGCCCGAGTATGTCATGCTCATATTCGCCCTCGAGGCCATAGGTGCCGCGCCTGCGCTGCTTAATTCCAACCTCACAGCGGATCCGCTCATTCACAGTGCCAAAGTTGCCTCGGCTCGCTACCTTCTCGCAGACGAGCAGGTTCGGAACCTCGTCTCGCCGGCGGAGGAGGAATTGGCCAAAGAAGGGATCACCACCGTCTACTACGGTCCGGATTTCATAAAAGAGCTCAAAGATACCGAAACCTTGCCCAAGGACCGTCGCCTTGGTCTTGATCCCCTGGGGCTAGCATGTCTGTTGTATACCTCTGGCACGACCGGCCTACCGAAAGGCGTGGTCCAACCCCGCTCGCGTCTGTTGATCGGCTCCGTTGCCATCGGCAGGTATCTAAAGCTCAAGCCGGGCGACCGCATGTACACGTGTCTACCATTATATCATGCCACGGCGCTCGGACTCTGTGTGATGCCCTGCCTTTACGGCGGGTTCACGGTCGTCCTAGGCAGGAAGTTCAGCCATTCGGCATTCTGGCCCGAGGTCCACGAGTCTGGCGCTACGCATTTCCAATACGTCGGCGAGCTGTGTCGGTACCTCGTCAACGCGCCCCCGAGCCCGCTCGATCGCGGCCACAAGGTGCGGATGGCATGGGGTAACGGCATGCGACCGGAGGTATGGGAGCGCTTCCGTGAGCGCTTTGGAATTGAGTGTATTAATGAGTTATACGGAGCGAGTGATGGCATGCTCATGACGATGAACCCGAATAGGGGTGACTTTTCGCGGGATGCCATCGCTGTGCGCGGCCCGCTGTGGCATGTGCTTAACCGTGACGAGAAGCGGATTCTCGTTGACCCGGATACGCAGGAGTTGGTGCGTGGCCAAGATGGCTGGGCTGTGGAGGCGAAGCCAAACGAAGTTGGTGAAATCATTGTTCGAAGTATGTTATTCAATTGCCTTTGTCATCACCCACGCGACGCATGAATACGTCGTCCCCTGGTGAGAAAGAAAGACGATGGAACTAACCCTTAGCCAAAACAGTGGACACAACCAACCCCGACCGCGGCACGCCCCAGTACTTCAAGAACAAAAAGGCCACGAACAACAGGCGTGTAGCAGACGTCTTCCAGAAGGGCGACCTCTGGTTCCGGTCCGGCGATCTATTCCGCCAGGACCGCGACGGCCGGCTATTCTTCATCGACAGACTCGGCGATACCTTCCGCTGGCGCTCGGAGAACGTATCCACACACGAAGTCGGCAGTGTCCTGGGCGAGTTCCCCCAAGTCGCGGAAACAAACGTCTACGGCGTCTTGGTCCCGCACGCCGAAGGACGCGCTGGTTGCGCGGCTATCGTCCCTACGGACGACATCCTCCAAAAAGAAGGCAGCGAGATCGACTTCAAAGCGCTCGCAGCTCATTGTCGCGCGCGACTACCCCGGTACGCCGTCCCGTTGTTCTTGAGAGTCACGCGGCGTCTGGATTATACGGGCACCCATAAGTTGCAGAAACAGAAGTTACGGACTGAGGGGGTTGATTTGGCGGCGATTCAAGACTCGGCGTCGGAGGATCGGATGTTCTGGTTGCCGCCTGGTGAGGAGGGGTATGTGCTGTTTACGGAGAAGGATCTGGAGGGGCTGAAGGCTGGGAGGGTACGGTTGTGAGGGTACATGTAGTTGTGAAGAATCTACTGTACTTCAAGTGTGTTTGTATGTAGATGGCTGATGAAGGCATATAGGGGATGAACGAGGAAGAGCAGGATCTCGTGGTTTGAATTGTATATATCTTTTTTTTTTTTCTTTTTCTTCTTTTTTTGGTTAGCAAATCGGGTTCTTTTTTGAGCGTTTGGATACTTTATACTTGACAATGTTTACCCCATTGTACTTGTACTACCTATTCCCATTAAGTGAAGTGAAGTGAAGTGAAATGAAATGAATGACGAGCTGTAAAGTTATACGGAAGATTCCGCGTTTGATGGTATATCTAACGATGATCATGGTGTCGATCATATAATATAATCAAGCCACAAGCACATTTCCGCAGTCATTCATTAGTTATATGTAGTTGGTCTATGTAATCCACAGATATGTACCCAACCTTTCAAACAACGTAACACTTTTTTATTTATTTTTTTCTCCTTCGGTTTTGGTTGAGGAGTTGTGTTGTGATTCATGAATTTGGACAAAAGGGGAACGCTCAGACTGTCGATGTCGATCATGACGAAATCCTAACTAACTATCGATAATTAATTACATCGTCAATTCATGACTATCTATCTATCTATCTAGCCTTCGCTGATCGGGCTGGGAGGGGAACCGTACCCGTACCATACCATACATGCGGACTAACCACAGACCAGGGCAATGCATATATGTAGTGTAGATACCCCGCGGTCTCATCCTACTCGTGGATAACTTATTGATTATCCTGTCCTATCCTATCCTAGGTAAATCTAGGGATCTACTCGTCGGAGGATAACTATAACTATAGCTATTTCGTGCTTTTGCTGTATTACCTACCTACCGACGGGCCCGGCCCCATACATAAACCCTCACGCCCTGTCAATCCCGGGGGGAGGGGGCAATCACAAAATTACCTATGTGGATGAATCATTCGGCTTTGTTTTGTTTTGTTTACCGGCAAATGCGGGTCACAGAAAAAAGAAGAAGAAGAAGAAGAAGCAAAGAAAGACCTTTTTCTGTTTTCCATTGGTTCCCAAGAAAAGAAGTCTATCACTTTAAGGATAGGTAGTTTTACGGGAACATTCATTCATTACCTACCTACTACCTAGATAGTTGAAGGTGTGTGCGCACATGCAGTCAATGTCTACTCGACTCTAGCTACAGCCTACCAATGCTCAAAGAGTAAGTAAATAGGTAGGAAAGAGGGCAAGCTAGAGGTATCAAGCAATCCCATAAAACTCCCCCCCCTCCGCGAATATAAATCTCCAGTATCACGACAACGACGAGGATGAGAAGCATGGGTACATCAACATTTCACTCACTCACTCACTCACTCACTCAGAAAAAAAAGGGCAAGAAGGTGGACTAATTATACCCCGGTCCCCGGGTTCACTTCTTTGGTATTGTCATTCGGAATCCCTTCCATCCTCTCACCCTCACCATCCACTCCACTCTCCCATCTCCCATCCAACCCTCTCCTCGTACAAACTCAAGTAGCTAGGTGAATAGCACGCTGCTCCCGACATGCATATGACGATGCAACATAATAAAAAGAGCACAAGGAACAGGAATTTCCGACGGAAAGTTTGTGCGAGGCTTTGCCTAGGAACACTGATTGATTGACCAAGAGGTCAATTTTCCCCTTCTCCCCTTCTCCCCTTCTTCCCTTCTCCAGGTATCCGTAGAAAAGAAAGAAACTGTATTGGTTTGAGAGAATATCATCGAAACCAAGTTCACAGCTCTCTCTTTTAGTATAGCAGGCAGAACTCATTTTACATTGATTGAAACGCCGCCCCCCTCCGCGTTAACAACCTAGGCTTTTAGAACCCAATAGAATAGACACAGAAAAGTTAAAAAAAAAGAAAGAGCAAAAGTAAAAACTAGAGGTCGCTCTGACTTGTTGTGCAATAGAAGCTTGACGAGAATCGCCGGGGATGGGTTACCCGTCGTCATCGTAGCATTCATCGAATGGAAGCAAGAGAGGCATTAATCATCTTTCTAGACGGGGGTGAGGTTGCCATCCATTTATATATGCCATTAAACCCACCCCAATTAAAACCACACCCAACATGGACGCATAGGGGATGCTATTTGCCAACGCTGGCTTAGCAGGGACAACCGCCTTAGGAGCAGGCGACGGGGTCGGCTTGAGCGTAGCAGACCTTGAGCGGGTACCGCAAGGGGAGTGGCTGGACGATCGCCGACCCTGATTTGAAATCGATCGCCGCCGGCTCACTGGCCTAGAGCTAACTCTGCTGCCGGTAGAAGCATGGTCATGGAGTCTCCTGTCCATGTTTTCTTTCTCAACAAGCTCTCTCCACTCAGCATCTCGTCGAATCTGTAATGCCATCTCTTCCAGTGACTTGCGTTGAGTTTTCATCTCAGATTCTGCAGTCTCTGCTCTCTGCTTAGACATGTCAAGCTCTTGCCGGAGCATCCTAATTTCCAGCACCAACTGTTCCATTTCACCGTTCAAGTGAGCGGCATCTGCCTCAATAAGTTCGGCATTCGGAGAGCCATCTCCACTGGTATTAAGCCTTCGTTTATCGGTATCCTTAGTACTATTTCCATCATTAAGCGACTCAAAGGTTGCGTTGGGTGATGTGTCTGCGGGTTCGGATTCCATAGGTGGGCTTCCAACTTCAGCTGTTGTTTCTGATAGGCGCCGATCTAGTCGCCTCGCTAAATCCTCTGCAAGTTCTCGGGCTCGGCGTTCTTCATTGAGCCTCTCTTCTAAATCTCGCACACGGGACGTCTGAGACTCTATTTCCTTCTTCGCGCTGTCCAAAGCCTCTGTTAACCGTAGAATTTGACTGCCGTGAGCTTCAGGGCGAATAGGAGACATATTTTGTGAGTGTGCTTTAGCACGTTCCGTAATGCTGCGTTTTAAGGCCGGCATATCCGGTTTCTCCGGTAGAGGTTGCTGCGGCGGAGGGGCGGGCGGGTCCGAGAACCTAGTTTTGTTGTCTGATCGAAATGACAGGCTACCTCCATTAGCCATAGACTTAGTCAGTTCGGGTACTTCTGGCTTCTCAAAGTCCTTGATCTCGTCTTTACTGAGCAAAGCATGGATAAAATGATCGGTCCTGTCGAGGTCATGGGACTGAAGGCGAGCATTTCGCATCTCATTCTAGAAACATGTGACGTTAGCAGGACTCCGAGTATATTGAATGCAGATGGAGAAAGGCGTACCTGAAGCTTCTTCACGATTTGCTCTGTGCTTACGGACGAGAAGAAAAAGCCACGTTGATATGCCATCGCATTAGCTTGGGGACCCGGCATCGCTCCTCCTTGTACCATACGTCCGTTGCTGCTCATCGATGACTGGCTCCCAGTGCGTTGGCGCAGAGGACCAGTGTTTTGTGGTCCCATCATTATAGGATTGTTTGATGGGTCTAGATCCGCAAAATTGACGTCAAGCATGTTGCTAGAAGCGCCTGCGTATCCGGCGTACTCGACCTTAGCAGCTACCTTGTGATGAACCACGGTCTTCTGATCTTCACTAACGATATCGATTCCAAGCTCCAAGTGATCTCCTGTTTGTAATTCGTGTGGTTCAGATTCGCGGTTCTCTTGTGACAACCGCGTGCCATTAACGAATGTGCCATTGGAAGACTTGATGTCTCGGATCCATATCTTCCCTTGGCGATCGGCCCATATCTCAGCGTGCTGACGAGAAAGCACTTTGCTATCAAAAAAGCCATTGACTGATGTGGGAGCTGTTTTTGGATTCGTCTGCCGACCAATCCTGAGACTATCTGGTTGGAATGGTACAGCGATAGTCTTGCGTTCAAAGGTCCCATTGAGCGACACGAGGTAAAGAACAGGCGGGTTCCCAGGAGGTAGAGATTCGGTCATCGGGCGCGACGCAGATCCCTGAGGAGCCATCTGCCCTGGGGATGGAGCGATAGAAGGGGCAGCGTGTAGGGGCCCAGATCCATTCAGTCCATTCAGTAACTGCGGCCGTCCAGTCGACATCCGAACTAATTCAGACTGGGATTCGGGCTTAGATGACGACCATGAGGCCTTTGGCTGGGGCCTTTTGCGCTGTGCGACTGTAGCACCATTCGGCCACGCATTTGCATCTCCGGAAGTGAGCACGGTAGTACCATTAGACTGAGAGGCGGTCACGATGGTGGATGTCGAGGACGCGGAGGAAGTAGAGGATAGTGAGGACGTGGAATTATTCCTTTGTAGGCTCTTGCGCGGCATAAGCATGCGGTTGAGCTCATCGGCATTGACGATTTGCCCGGAGTGGCCACCGTTCATCCCGTTCATGCCCCAGGCCGGCCTGTTGTGTTGGGAAAAGGTTGGCGGGTTCGCGACGGCCGTCATGAGGGAGACTAGCGCGGTATGCGGTATGATAAGGATCGGCGGGTGGGTCACAATGGACAAATATCAACGAGGAAGCTACCGGAGCTTATGTAAAGTCGAGTATTGGCAGTCCTCGCCGGCGGCCCTCTCTTTCCGCTCTACCGGGTCAGCGACGGATGACGAGTCGACGTGGGATACAAAACGCGCAAGGCCGAGGCAGGGAAGACGACCAGAAAGGGTCACTTCGAAGCTCGGCGTCTAGACAGGCTTTGGATTGGGAAAATGTATTCTTAGAACAGCGAAAAGAGTTCGGAGCGGACGCAGAACGGGATGGAGGAGCGAGTCAAGGATGCGAGTGCAGTCGGCACGGCACGAGAGAAGCATCAAAGTGGCAGCCAGAACCATCGAAAATGCCAAGGGAAATGAAGCATGTACCTGGCAAGTAGGGGGTTGATGGGGGCCCAGACGACTGGGCTAACGTGCGTGATGTGCTTGTCGCGTCGCGATTGCCAGGGCTGTGGCAATAGTTGTAGTTGGTGGCAGGCCTGACCAGAGATGAGGTTGTTCAGAAATCAATCCGACGACGTTGCTAAGCAGGCGGCGTTGGCTGAGAGCGGATTAGCGCAGAAATATCTGGGGGCCCTTTCACCTGCGTCGCTCCTGCCCCTTGCATATGCTTGGTCTAATTGCATATATGTTTATAACGGTGCTTGCTTGGAAGTCGAGGATATGGCGTTGTCCATAATCCATTCGTTCACTGAAGCCCATTAGGAATGGCCCATCGCAATTTATGCCAATTTGGTGAGCCCATATTCCATTTCTCGCACAAAATTACGGCTTCTCGAGAATGGAAAAAAAAAGATTATGCCGTTGGTGACGACGCATTAGTCGCGGTTAAAAGTGTGTGATGCCAAGACAGTAGTCACCAAGGTAACGATGCTGATTTGCGTTTGCACTGTCTTGAAAAAAGTTAAGCTTAAAGAGTACTAACTCGGACTACTTAGTGGTATCAGTCATCACTGAAGGATGACACTAAAGGATGACACTAAGCGTTAACGTCGTCAAAATACAGTGTAGCGGCATGACTGAACACTGTACTTGGAGTCCGGTTCAACGGAAGCGTTGCGAAGCACGGAACTCTTTGACGTCAAGAGGTTAGTTAGTAAGTACGATACCTAGTGTACCTAGGTTAATAGATCGGCATGCTGGCGTTTATGCCGATTTATCGAAAAGTTACGAAGTACGAAGTAGGTAGTTGAGGCAAAGTGCTCTTCCAGGAAAGCCTGTTGGCGCCTTTGGTGTCTGTTGGTCTCTTGAGCCTAACCTACCTACCTAGGTACCCAGGTAGATAACTGGTGTAGATAGTGATCACTATCGGTAGGGCGCGGTTTGTTATCGGCTGCTTATGCAATTCATGTCACGGGCCGTTCATGCCATGCCCTACGACGTAAATTACCTGCTTGCTCCAACTGTTATCAGCATGTTACAATCTAGGAATACCTAACCTACCTTAACTACCTTAACTACCTTAACGTACCAACAAAACACGGAACAAGCATAGAACAAGCACAGAACAGTCGCAAAGTACATTGTAGGTACAAAAAACTCAACAGAGCCGCGCCAAGATCTGGGGTGCCAGCCCGCTGTTATCTAGACCGTGCGCTAACCGGTAGGAACTGCTTGAGGCCCCATCGCATCATATCTTTTCGACAAGCCCAGAACAATTTGTATACCTGCAAAACCCATCAAATCTTCAAAATCTCAAATCTTCTTGCAGTCGTTGCGGCATACGCAATTAGTGGAAAGAAAGAACACCACTCACTGGTCCACGCATTTCTCTTCCTCTCGTATCCCGCTCAGACCAGCACATAATCAGCCAAAATGCCGCCAGTGCCGACAAATCAGGGACACCAGGGCCAATCCGCCGCCGACAAGCGTACGTTGCCATGTCTCGGTCTCCTTGAAGGGGCGCGCAATGGTCCAAATTTAGGCTAACGGCGCATCTAGTGAAGATGGGCGCTTTGATGGGAGGGAGTAGGTTTTGATCGCAGCCCAAGTCCGATGCAGCACATAATGCGACTGACACTTTTGCGTAGCTGTCGGCATTATCATCGGCTTCATATACGGTTCGGACCCCGCGCCTCTCTCTTTCCCCCAACTTGGTCTAACACGACAATTGCGTGGACAGGAACCGTCAACATATTTAGATATGGAGCTGGTGCAAACGGCATCATGAGAACATTGGGTCAGTATATGGCTGGCTCTGGCGCTACATTTGGGTGAGTGCAAAACAATAGACGAATCGTGCTGTCGAGGATCTTGGGCTAATCACAGCGGTGCGCGCGAAAAACACACAGATTTTTCATGGGAATAGGTAGTGTCATAAGAAGCGATGCATCTCCGATCGCCGCCGAAGCTTTCGCCCGAGCACAACGACGACCCTTCATAATGGCAGCTCAACAAGCCTACCGACCCCGCGAAAAATAGGTATCGCCCCCATAAAACTTGCCCATTCCCACACGCCAACCTCCGCGGGATATAATGTCCGGACGAACCGGCGTAGCATGAAGCAAGATGAGGCTCATCAGGGTCTCTCTGTACCATATGTACAGCCAATTCAGCTTTGAACACACTCCATTCAGTTGTAGTAGTTGCCAACTCTTAAGAATCAGGAGTCACACACCACTCATTCCGATTAGTTTGTTTTTATCAATCAGCTGCAGTGTATCTACACAGGTACGGGCTTGGGCTTACCAAGGGCATTGATGTTTTATACCGCATCTTGAACCCGCAACAGGTCTCGACTAAAGTTCTCTCGGGATCGGATCAGCCGCAGGAAATGCGAGTCCTTCCCTCGGGTAAGCCCTTCGTCGGTCTCGGGAATCGTGTGGAATTATACCGTTAGGGAGTTGAGAGAGAAAAAATGAAAAAATGAACTGCGATACCCCACCGACAACGAAGGGAGCCTGGCCAAGCCTTTAACAGTCGTGAGTCTCAGTTCTACACCGGACCACACGCTTTATAGGAGATACGTATCAGTCCATTCAGCCTCGGGTGCCACTCTTTGTTTGTCGTGAAGACACCGATGCATCTGGATTGTGGAAAGGCAAGAGTCAACGTGTCTGGGTAAGCAACGGACAAATTTATATCGTATCATGACCTGTTTCGCGTAACGTGTCATATACCCGACGTTTTATACGACAGGCAATCTCCCACACTCTGGCTCTGAAGCAAGTGACTTCCAGATCAGAAAGAGTAATCAAAAATGCCTAAAAATGGGACAGATGAGTAGGTATGCGTATGGACACTACGTTGCAGCTCGACGTTCGAGCACCATCTATCTACGGTGAGGTAAGTAGTTGTATGTCAGATCCTGCTTTTCCATCTCATCCCTCTTTTGGCACACATCATACCCATGCCTACTAACCTACACCACACCAACATGAACGCATGAGGGTTCCTTCATACTTACTCCTGCCACGATTCAATCCAACCTAAAAAGATAATCTAGCTTAACAGGCACACAATCCAGCTTAAAAGGCAAACGGCATTTATACGAGAATAAGCGCGATATTACTGGCTCGCCAACTGCAGCTGGGAGTGACCAGCTACATACGAGAATAGATACATGGCCAAAAACATTGATGCTTTTTCCGCTGCGACTAGCACATCATTTGTCCGTTGACGAGGAGTACATGCGAGCCGACGACCTGGACTCCTCCAAATTCTGCACTTCGCAGCCTATCATTCCCGCCGAAGGTCCTCCAAACCATGCTCCAACCAAGCAAGCCACAAACTCGGGGCACCACTTAGCCCCTTGCTTTTCGAGAACAAAACACAACATTCGAAGGCTTCGACGGATTGCCTTCTTTCCCGCTTACCACCCCTCGATTGTAACCGGGATGGGACAAGTTTGGCTTATAGCGAAGTCGGGGCGTCGGGATCGTTGCCATTGATTCAATGGAAATGGCAACCCCTTGTCAATTGTCAACCTGGTCGTCCAGCTGAGCGGCTCTGTCAATTTATTTCCTAGCTCCCACACTCTGCCGTGCGACGACTCGGTCGATCAGCGTCAACCGTGCCTTACATGTGTATCAGGACCCACGCGTGGGAATCAGGATTCAGAACAGGCGGCCACTCCCGTACTTCATTATCTATTACTTACACTTACATACAATACAGTACGGTCAGATGATTTGGATACGTACCAGATTCGTACATATCATTTTAATGTCACAGTCTCGACATGCCTGTCTGTCTCAGGGAGAACTCAGGCACCCAAGCTCGGGAACTTGTTTATCTTCTGAGACAAGACTCCACCCGGACACACAAATACCCGAAGGGCGAAAATGGGTGCACACACAGACACATACGGCAAAACTCTCTTCGAGGGAAAACAGCTGGAATTCCCGCATGCAGAGCTAATTGCAAGACAAGGGCGGCGCCTCCATGACGCCCTTCCCAATACTTTCTGCACAGAGCCACCGCGCCTGCAGCGAGGAAGTCTTGGGTCATTCTCCACTCTTCGGTTCGGCCCTCGAGAGAAAAGTCCAATTACCGAAGCGCGATGGGTAGCCATTGTAGGCATGGATCGACATTCGGGGCGGGCATCGGCCGCGATGTATGGCAGGGTGTGTGTCTGTACAGGTATGTGAGTAAACAAACAATCGGGTCCCGTCATGTCAATATTCGACAGCGTTGTCAGATGCTCCGTTCAGAAGAGAGATGAGTTACGGCGCTTGCATATGCCCGAAATCCTCGCCATCACCGGGGCGTTCGATGGGGCTGATACTATATCATGACGAGATGCTTCAGCTCGCCCACGGCCCCCCTGGACTCGAATTAGCCGAAATGCCCGTTTTCATATTCTCTCGTCTTCTTCTTCTCTTTCTTTCTTTCTTTCTTTCTTTCTTAAACGCCACCTTGCCAAGCTGTATTGTCACGCGCGCAATGGAGACTTGAAATCCCGAGCACGAGCAAAAAATGTCGGAATGACGGCGACACTGTTTTGGGTGTGGTATGTGGGTAAAGTACCCCCGGGGGGGAGACAGACCCAGTCCCAGACACACAACATAAACACAACATACATAACACGTGTAGAGACAATATGCAATTTATAAGGGAGGGAGACGCCTTATTTCTTTTAATTTCTCCCCGAGTTTTCTCCATCCCTAACTGAAGCTAGATTGATAGAATTTTGCTGCTCGGTGTTTCGTAGGTAGTGAAATATTTCTTCCGTTTAATACTTTCTCGACCTTCGTTACCTTCCATTCCCCTTTCCCTTTTTATTCTTGTTGTTGTTGTGCTCGCTTTTTTAGTAGAGCCGTCCTCTCGTTTTTGGTAATGTATTGTGGCAAGCGGAAGATGAAGTTCTTGGAGGGACTGACGAGTCTCGCCGCCGCATTGTCGCCGGCAGCTCAGGATGGGTGAGTTTTCTCCCTTTCACGGACAATTGAAACTTGAGAGAGTCTAACGAATTGCCCAGGTCATCGTTATGGGGTGGCTTTCTCTCGCCGGCACTCCCCAAGTGGATAGTCAGCGGCGGTCTCAAGAGCCTCACAACACCCCCCTGGGGTGAGAAGACGTCGGGTAGCGATAATCCCTACACCACGGCTCCATTCACAGAGATCACCAGACACTACGACTTCGAGATCAGCCGAGGCACGATAGCGCCAGATGGATACGAAAAGAGCGTGATCCTCGTCAATGGACAGTTCCCGGGCCCGTTGATTGAGGCGAATTGGGGCGATGAAATCGAGGTTACGGTTCATAACCACATCCAGGATGAACCCGAGGGCACGACGATACACTGGCATGGATTCTTACAGACGGGCACACCGTGGGCCGACGGCGTGCCTGGTGTTTCTCAGTGCCCTATTGCGCCTGGGAAGAGTTTTACGTATAAGTTTCGCGCGGAGTTGTATGGGACTTCCTGGTATCATTCGCATTATTCGGCTCAGTACTCTGGGGGTCTCATTGGGCCCATCGTTGTTTACGGACCGAGTAATGCCGACTATGATATCGACGTAGGCCCTATCATGGTCAATGGTAAGTTCCCAGAGCCAAATGCAATTGACAATTGAACATGCTAACGCGTTACCCCTAGATTGGTTACATAAAGATTATTACGCCGTCGTCGAGGAAGTAATGGCATCCGGATTCCATGGCCGCGTATACTCAGATAACAACCTGATCAACGGCCGTATGAACTTCGACTGCTCGACCTTGCCACCCGGAAACTCCGCGAAGTGCACCGACAACGCCGGACTGTCAAAGTTCCAATTTCAAGCGGGCAAGACACATAGGCTGCGGTTCATTAACTCCGGCTCAGACGGTGTCCAGCGCATCTCGATTGACAACCACATGATGACGGTCATCGCCAACGACTTCGTCGAGATCAAGCCCTACGAGACGAAAGTGGTCACACTGGGAGTCGGACAACGCGTCGATGTCATTGTTAAAGCGGATGGGAATCCTGAATCGGCATATTGGTTGCGATCAACGCTGACGACATGCTCTTCTGCTACTCAACCCATGGCCTTGGCTGCTATCTACTACAACGGCGCCGACACCGACTCGGTGCCTGCTAGCAAGCCCTGGGATGTCCCTGATCCGGGAACATGTGCTAATGACGACTTGGCTATTACGGAACCGTATTACCCTATGGAGCTTCCGGAGCCGTCTTGGGTGATGAATATGGATATCGCCATGACGAGGAACGCGTCGGGAGTTTTGCTCTGGACGTTTGGTGTAAGTCCATTTCCTCCTCTCCCCGTCGATTTGAAACATGAAAAGAAAAACTGACACGGCCTCTCTTCCCTGAATGCAGGGGATAAGCGCCAGAGTGGACTACAACAACCCATCTCTCTACCAAGCCAACGAAGAAAACTGGGACTACGGCGAGGGCATGAACGTCATGAACTTCGGCAGCAATTCTTCCGTGCGATTCATTGTTAATAATCCGACTCCATCGTAAGTCTTGCCCATTCTTTCCTTCCCTCCCGCCTCTCCTTGAATCAAATCTAACATGCCCAGCTCCCACCCGATGCACGCCCATGGCGTAAACATGTACATCCTCTCCCAAGGACCAGGAAACTACAACCACGCCTCGCCCACGCGTCCAGAGAACCCCATGCGCCGCGACGTGCAAATGGTTCAACCCTTCGGCCACATCGTCGTGCAAATGGACGTCCTCAACCCCGGGATATGGCCTTTCCACTGCCATATCGCCTGGCACGCGTCGGCGGGGTTTTTCTCACAAATGATCTTCTTGCCCGAGGAGATTGGGGATTTGGACATTCCGCATGAGTCGGAGCGGACCTGTCATGATTGGGAGGCGTTCACGAGACGGTTTTCGCCGGATCAGATTGATAGTGGGCTTTAAGATTCCCTTGATTCGGTTGTCTGGTTGTTAGTTGAGCTTGTTATTCGGGCGGGGAGGTTGATGGCTTTCTTTTGTTTTTGGGGGGGATGTTTGTTGACCTGCGCTCTCTCCCCTTTCCCTTCTCCGATCCGATGCAATTCTCCTCTTTGCCGATTTTTTTGATTTTTTTCTTTTTCAATTCTTTGTCTTGTTCATCTCTCTATCCGTCGGGTTGCCCCCTATCACCAATACACACCAAACCCGAAAAAAGCACACACGCATAATAAAATGGTAATTCACGAAAGGCAGCCCAGACGGTGAAGAAAAAAAAAAGAGAATCAACAAGACCCCAATCTTCCTGTTCACGATCACGATAATTTCATCGTATATACCGGCAACATCATCAACGTTAACAATTACCTAGCAGCATTCAACCTACCTTACCTACATCCCAAATCACGTATATATACATAATACCATACCCCATCCCGCATCACATCGCATAGGAGAAAGGGGGGAGAGGAGAGGAGAGGAGGAGGAGAAGGAAAGGAAAGGAAACTTGTGGAGACCTTTCAGGGGGGAAGGGCGGAGGTGCCGGGATAGGTACTTTATCCAAGACGACGCCCGGCCGGACGAAAGGGGAGTCGGAGTCGGCGGTAGTTAGTGGTCGTCGAAACGAAACAAACTCACAAGCAAAGCAAACAAACAAACGGGAGGAATATTATATTATAATACGGGGGTAATATACACTAACTAATGAAAGACATGAAAACAAATTTCGAGGAATTTATCGAGAGAGAAAGAGGAAGAAGACTCTTAAAATCTCTAATACACTCCGCATCTACCTACCTAACCTAACCTTACCTAATTACCCCTAACTTACCTATCCAAGGTCAATCAACAGAGAAATATAACGAACTAAACTGTAGTTACATGTAATCTAACATCCACTCATCTTTTTTTTTTTTAACCCTGGGTAGATACATTATCTCTCCTCAAAGTCCGTGAACCTCCCCATGTCATGTTTTGAAACTTCGAAACAATCCCTTTATCTTAGGGAATTTTATATAGTTATATAAGAGGTAAACCCGACTTGACAGGAGGTGAGGTAAACCAGGTAGGTAGTTAGGTTAATACCCATTTAGTCATCTAATCGGCACTTCCATGGAGATCACACGGACCGCCGGTGCCCCCTTCCCCGGACCGTCATCATCACCTATAACTACCTATAACTACCTATACCTAGATAGTTATACCTACCTAGATATAGTTAGTTATTGACTTTCGGGAAGTTCCTCCCTACAGCCGTAGGTATTTTTCACGCACTTACACTACCTCTACCTACCTACCTACAGGCTACCTAAGGTATTCATTCTATATATAAGTATCAATCACTTACGTAACATTTTTTCAGCTTCAACTTCAACTTCAACCTCACTTCCCTACAGACTGTAGATAGGTATTTATCTATCCATCTATCTAGATACCTTACGCTAAACGCGTCAGTTAATTACCTAGGTACCTATCCATCTTGCCACACTTGACGCGTAAAACTGCCCAACCCACGCCCAACCATAGCGTAAACCCGTCTCCCCCCCCCCTTCCCCCTCCCTCCCCAAAACCAAACGGAATTGAATCAACAGATAGTTAATTACGGTGCCAGTACCTACAGATAAACCAAAAAAAAAAAAAAAAAAAAAAAAAAAAAAAAAAAAAAAACAATTCCTATCCGCAATTTCAAATCCCCAAGAATGCTTGTCTCATCCAGACTTAGAAAAAAAAAAAATAACAAGCACGAAAATCTCGAGTACCTACCGTATTCATACCTACATATCCTTCGTTCCTTATTCCCTAATCTAGTTAGTTACCTTAGTTACTATGTAGAACTCCCCATGTCAAACTACCTATCTAGATAATTACCTAGATAGCCAGAATTTCACGGAAGTGGAACCAGGCAAATGAGCAAATGAAATTACTCGTAATGTTAGTAAGAAAAAAAAGTCGCGGGACGACGGAGTGGAATCAACGTTGTTTTTTTTCTTCTGTTATTTGATTGCAAGAAAACGTACATTCCTTTCCCTACTAGAACTCTTTTCTTTCTCTCTTTCTTTCTTATCTCACCATTCCCCTCCTCTCAGAGAAAAAAAAAACAACATGCTTGCTGGAAATAAAAGAACCCGATGAAAAAAACACACCATGGTATAGAACATAGGAAAATGAAAAAAACGGGGGAGTTAGAGAGAGGGAGAAACAAATGGGAAATAGAAACAGAAATGCACAGAAGTGAGCCGGTTCGCCCCTCGCCCCTCGCCCCGTCCAGAGTCCATCTAAGGGGGATTGTGTGAAGAGTGGAAAAAAGGAAAAAAAGATCACCGATTGATTCTTTTCTCGTCAGGTAGTGTGGGAAAAAAGTCTAGCTGGTAGTAGCACATGCGTAAAGCAAAGAAATTTTCCCCTTTGTGTTTATCTTCCGGTTTGGCCGACTCGGAGATCCCCCATCCCCGAATCTGATTAAAAAGTAAAATAACGACATCAACACGAGGGTGTAGATGTATGTGTGGATCATCGGCCGGCAGGTAATATGTACAAGAAGGGCACTCGAATGCGGTGGAAGGCTCTGAAAACAAGCAAGGACGGATCTGCAACGTCAACGCCAGATCCTCTGGATGTGAGAGGGAGAAAGAGGAAAGAGGAAGTAGTGCTTTGAAGCATGGGCCGGGGATAGATAAACCATTGGTGCTTAGGTTCCCTGCCACTTTGCTCGACTCGCAGTAGAAATGTGTGTCAATTGCTGTACTCGGTAGGCGAGTTCCAATGATGCTCATGTTACATGACGGAACACTTGGACTCTTCTTCACCGGCGGGCTTGACGCTTAACGCAACGCGGGCAGCCTCGGTAAACGCTTCGTTGACGCCGCGGTTTCGCATGGCCGAGCACTCGAGATATCGCATAGCCTTAATTCGTCGGGCAACTTCGAGACCCTGGTTGTACTCGATCATGGGTTTCTTCTCACGTTGCGTGCCGCCGATGACGCCGCCCTCCTCCTCTTCGCCACTTTCGCGCAAGTCGCACTTTAGAGCCACGAGAACCAGCTTGACGCCGGGGCAATTCTCCTGGATTTCGCCAACCCATTTGCTCTCGACGTTTTCGAGAGAGTCTTTGCTATCGACGCTGAAGCAGAGAACGACGACGTCGGTGTTATCGTATGATAGACTTCGCAGACGGTCGAATTCCTCCTGTCCTGCCGTATCCCATAGTGAGAGTTCAATGTGTACATTGTCGACAAAGATGTCTGTAGGTTTGTTAGTCCTATTTTCCTTGTATGCTGGGCACTCGGGTAGCATGCAAGGCACGAGCGGCGACTAGTATTGGGTTGAGGGAAAAGGGGGAGAAGAGGGAGAAGGGCGTGTACGGACCGTGAACATAGTTTTCAAAGACAGTAGGTTCGTAAACTGTCGGAAAATAACCTCTCGTGAAAACGTTCAAAAGAGAGGTCTTTCCAGAAGCACCATCACCACTAAGGACATGTTTGTTTAGCCAGCAGATCTTGTGTCGCAAGGAACGGAACATACGCACAGGAGTACCAGCTTCCGCTGTACGGTCTTAGACCCGCCTAAACCACAAAGCGGCATCTTGATCAGGTGACGTATTCAGCTCTTGTCGAGAGAGTGTGAAGGGGCTTGAGCCGATTTGCGGATTCGAGTCGGTGCGGGAATCAATTGATAAATCGGCGATGGAGAACGGCAGACGGCCTGATCAGATGGGTGAACGGAAGGCGTAGTGGTATCGTATGAAACGACAATAGACGAAGAGAACGGCGAAACAGGGTAGTGAGTGATTTGGTTGGCACAATCGGCGAAGAAGCGTAGGCAAAGAAGACAATGAGCGGGAGAGAGAGGTTGTAGCGTGGAAGAATGGAAGTTGGAAATGAACCGCAGCGATATTATTGTAGGTAGTAGGTAATGGAGTCAGTCAGTTGACAGTGACTGCCCTCTGCACATTTAATGTGCGCTAAGAATGAGGCGGTTAGGTACCTATCATCTGCCGCCTACAGGGACATCTTTAGCATACGTAGGCGGTAACCGCAGTGGGCATAGCATAGTGGGGCTGGCTAGATCTGGCTAAGCACACGACATCGGTGGGTCCTCTGCATGACGCGGGCTCCTTGCTATTGGCCGGTAATTCCTCTTATTCCTCTTATTCCTCTTAGTGAAGGGAACATGCTTTGTACCTACGCTAGCAGTCCAGTTAGTCGAGGCACCTAGCGCAACCACTTACAGGCACCATCTCGGTTCCGTCAGGCCTGCTTTCAGGGCTTTCGAGGGCTTTAAGGTGAAAGAAGCACACACGAACCTCCCGCGCCACGTATCCCTCGTATTTAGTGTCAAGTGCAGTCAGATTTCCCCAGATCCTGCTTCCTGGTTGGTCTCTATCAACGTACATAGCCGACCTGCCTGGGGTCATCAACATCTCGATGCTGGGTTGGGTTACATGTTGGAGATCTGCATCTTCTTGTCTACTACGTATTAGTACGTACATTACAGGCGGTGGCTTGGAAACGACCATTAACTAGCCGCCACCACGTATCAAAATGTTGTCTCCTCTCCTCTTAACTATATTTGTAATTACTAGTCTAGCAAGACAAAGTTCGTACGGATGCCCGTGTTTATTCGTAATTCATTTCCGATCCTCGGCAGCGTCAACTCTTCGCAGAGGCATTTATTATTCCGTATTCCGCATATTGTCCGGAACATTTAAGTCGTCAGACGACGGTGAGTTACCATCTAATTAGATCTTCTGTGTTTTGTATCTCGGCTTCCACCAGATTTGCAAGCCTCCCCACGTTTTACTATAAATGAAGCGTAATTAAGCACGTTCTTGTAAGAAGGTCGTTTTACTACGTACGACTAAAATGCTGGTAACAACCCATACCAGATGGCGGGTATACTACAAGTCCTGCTGAATCGACGAACCATAGAGTCGGGACCCGACGGCAAAATTAGAAATAATTTGATATCTGCTTAGGTTGCTGCTTACGGTCCGAAATTCGCATACGCACTTCGTACACGAGCTGATGGAATGGACCGGGAATGAGAGCACATCGTATACTGGTCCTATCTATCTACTAGTAGATACTGAACTATGAAGGACCCGTCGTGATAAATATAGTGCCCCTTTCGAGTCTGGGCACTGGGCAGCACTTTACCTACAACGTGAATCAGGTCGAGTACACTAGATTGACCGGTGCCTATCTAGATCGGAGATCCTGGGTTTGCTGTAGACGCTGGTAAGTACACTTAGTAGATACCTGTGATCTGATACCTGAGTAAGGGCCTTAGGGCATTACACTAATCTGTGATTCTGTTATAGAATCGAAGCACGTTGTGCGATGAATCGTCACTAGCCTCTATACCAGCCCGGCGGCGTTCTCAGCCCAACTAGCGTGTATGCAACGACGATACGCAACGACGTGCATACAACCTATGTAAAGACTCATGTACGTTGTTGAGTCCAAAGCTTAATGAAACACGAGACCGTTCGGAGATCTCGGAGACTCGTCTGCAGCATCATAGAGGCACTCGCATCGCTTGATGCCTCCCGTTCAGCCGATTAACCCTCTACGCAATCCATTGGAAAACTCCTGGTCTCCATATTTGCCAGAACGGGCTCTTGCCTTATCGTCTGCCTCTCTAGCCTCTCGTTCCCGTTGGTCCAATATAGCTAGTCGTCTCTCACGATCCTTATCTAGATCCGACGCCGCCGCTTGCATTGCCGCCAATTTCCGGGCTCTTTCTTCGGCTGCGTCAGCAT
This sequence comes from Xylariaceae sp. X187, assembly GCA_028637585.1. Taxonomy (NCBI): domain Eukaryota; kingdom Fungi; phylum Ascomycota; class Sordariomycetes; order Xylariales; family Xylariaceae; species Xylariaceae sp. X187. Next base: position 2,724,312 of record JAJIZN010000005.1, read on the forward strand.
TCGAGGTTGACCCTGCTGGGCCCTTTGTGGTCGAGCTGTCACCATGGCTTGGGCGACTTCGGGCACTGGACCCTCGGGGATAATCATCGCTATTCCGGCGCTCTTCCTTGTCAATCTGGTCTCTCCGGGGCCTCTTGGGCAGATCCGGAGAGTAGTCACGGCGTCGCCTGTGGCTATCCTCTTTGCGGTCATTCTGACGCGGACTCCTCGACCGGTCTCGGAACGATCTGTCGTGGTCCCCTCTCCCGGCTTTGTATCCGTCCCGTGAAGCAGATCGTCTTTTCTCACGGCGGTCTCGTCGCGATTCCCGTATCTCTCTTGTGTCTGGTATATTTTCGGAAGCACGTTCCCGGTGGTGTCTGTCCTTCGACCCGTCGCGGTCTCGGGAATCTGACCGTCGGGATCTACGGTGATGATGGTCCCTAGAATGTGAGCGGTGGCGATGCTCTCGAGAACGAGATCGGTGTCGGTGTCGATGGCGCCTCGAATGTTTCTCATCTCTTCCCCGGGACGATTGTTCATCATCCGCCTTACCCATAGATGCGAGTAACTGCCTCCTCTTAATGGGGTCGTTCATCATCGCCTCGTATGCCTCTTGTTCTCGACGTTTGATAGCCAATAGCGGGTCTTCTCGAATCTTTGCCGCAACATCCCTGGCAGATATAGCCGAGGGCTGAGGCGCGGTAAGACTATCATATGTCGCTTGTTTTTTTAGATTATCGTTGTCTGATCCACGTGTGAGTATGGTATCAATCCGTCTCTTTCCCAAAAGGAAGCCCTCAAGTTCCTCGGTTGTTCCGCCCTGGCCATCGCTAGGCCCCTGGTACATCCAATCAACTCTATCGATCCGTTTCCGGCCGCCGGCGGCCTCGAGCTTTTCTTGTATCTCTTTTTTGGCGCGCTCCTCTTTGATTTCTTGAATGCGAGCCTCGGTCTTCTTCCGTTCAGCTAAAGCGGCTTGCTCCGCATCGTAGACTTTAGCCTGGTTCTTCAGAAGAGCCGGGTGATACGACTTCTTTAACTGCAAATCTCCACCCATCTTGATGGCTTACTCTCAGTGGCTGGGATCGATGAGAGTCGTCGCGTCGCAGAGTCGCTCGTGTACTTATTATTCGCAATGGAGAGAGTCTATAAGACAAGACGTACGAAACAGTTTTGCAAATGATGCCAGTTGACACCAGGACTTGAGACAGGATGCTGTGAAGGTTCAGGTGATGCGATCGTGTAGTTGTAGGAGTCGGCAGCGGATGAAATCCTGTTGCCACCCAAAAAATACGCCTGGAGGATATTCTCACGTAAATAAAAGCGCTGGACATACAGATAAGGTTGGAAGGCTAATACGGGTTGGGTAGCGCCTGTATGCCGCTAACTAACCCAATCTGGGTGGGGCCTGTAAGCTGTGTACAGTGCGTGCCCCAGTACATATGGGTCTGCACGGTGTGACTGTCCTGGGGCTGCCCTTGCCAACTAGCGCAACCTATTCCGAAACCCGAGCCCCGCACTAACCTCTTTTGTCATTCATGGAATTGCCCACGCTAGCGGTCACGGCCACCACAGCTTACCTACTACCTACCAGCTGTTTGCCTGTAGTCGTTCACGTTCGACCTTGACAACAACAGACTCAGACTGCCAATATCTCTCTCAGAAACCTCCAATAGCTTCGCATCACTTCAGAAGCCACATTATTTACACTAATCATACGCCCGCACGCTTGATTATTGACCTGCTTGCTGCAGAAGACCAAGGGCGTGCCCGTGCCCGGCCACCATCGAGATGTCTGACGATGACTTCATGCAAGAATCCGACGATGAACAGTGCGTACCCAAGCTATCATGATGTGAAGATCCGTGAACCGACCGACCACAACTCACAATTCTCAACAGGTACGATTTTGACTATGATGACGACGAGGACCAGGACTCCGGCGACGTCGATATAGAAAACAAATACTACAATGCGAAGCAAATGAAGAGTAGTGATCCCGAGGAGGCCATTGAGGAATTCTTGGGAGTACCGGCCCTCGAGTCGGAAAAGGGCGATTGGGGCTTCAAAGGTCTGAAGCAGGCCATCAAACTCGAATACCAGCTCGGAAAATATGACAAGGTCAGTGAGCCCCATTGAGCTTTGGATACAACAACAGCCACTTTCTCCTAGCTGACCTGTGCCCGCGACTAGGCTGTAGAGCATTATACCGAGCTTCTTACCTTTGTCAAATCCGCCGTTACTCGCAACTATTCCGAAAAGTCCATCAACAACATGCTTGATTTCATCGAGAAAGAGTCCGAGAACGAGACTGCCCAACGATGCATGGAGCAATTCTACTCGTTGACGCTCAAATGCTTCCAAAGCACGAATAATGAACGGCTCTGGTTAAAAACAAATATCAAGCTCGCAAAACTGCTTCTCGACCGCAAGGAGTACCTGCCCGTGACCAGGAAGCTCCGTGAACTCCAGAAAGCCTGCCAACGAGAGGACGGCAGCGACGACCCCAGCAAGGGCACTTATTCCCTGGAGATCTACGCTCTCGAGATACAGATGTATGCAGAAACTCGCAACAACAAGCAGCTAAAGGTACTTTACCAAAAGGCCCTCCGAGTCCGTTCGGCTGTGCCACACCCCAAAATCATGGGTATCATTCGGGAATGTGGCGGAAAAATGCACATGAGCGAGGAGAATTGGAAGGAAGCCCAGGGCGATTTCTTTGAGTCTTTTAGAAACTATGACGAGGCCGGCTCCCTTCAACGGATTCAAGTGCTCAAGTATCTGCTTCTTACTACAATGCTGATGAAGTCCGATATTAACCCCTTCGACTCGCAAGAGACGAAGCCATATCGGAACGATCCACGAATTGCGGCCATGACGGAACTGGTTGACGCGTATCAGAGAGATGATATGCACCATTATGTCAATGTACTCCAGAAGAACCAGGACCTCCTCTCTGACCCCTTCATCGCCGAAAACATCGATGAAGTGACGCGGAACATGAGGACCAAGGCTCTAGTAAAACTCATCGCACCCTACACAAGACTGAGGATGTCTTGGGTTGCACGACAACTCCGGATCCCCGAGACCGAGGTCCGGGACATCCTAGGTTTCCTCATCATTGATGGCAAGATCCGCGGCAAGATTGACCAACAATCTGGTATCCTGGAGATAGAATCTGGCAATGATTCTGATCGCATCAAATCCCTTCGTTACTGGTGCGACGCACTTTCCAGCCTCTACCTGACCATCTTCAAAGACGGTGAAGGGTTCCGTATGACAGATATATCGGTACTTCCCGAAGACCCTTACCCGACCGGTCGGGCGTCAATCCCTCGGGGAGGCCGGAAGGCGGGGAAGATGTGGAGTTCTGCCAGCTGAAAAACAAGAAGGGCCGAGTTAATTACCAGAGAATCCCATCGGTGCGATTTATCAGCATGGCAGCACACCGCCATGAAAGATGTCGTGCCCAATGAGATGGACGAATCAACAACAAGCAGGTGCATGTCGTAGATACGTGTTCCATAGACAACTGGTATGTATGCCCTTAGACGACCGAGGAGAGAAGTTTGCCATGGGCATGAACAGGCAAACCTTGAAGGAACAAATAGCACCTGGTCTCGGGTTGTTGCGAATGACATGTACATCCATGAGCTCTCACTTGATCCGTAGGTAGCTAGACAGACGCCAGATGATTAATGATTATCACTTTTCTCTATTCTAGCCAGGCCGATTTGCGCACTGGAGCATGATGCACAGAACATGGGCGAGACTCGGATCGACGCCTCTTTCCGCATGTCTGAAGGATGATGTACCCAGATGGATCGTATCGTTGACAGGCTCTCTCTCTCTACTTGGAATGGGTGTTTGACCTGCAGCGGACAAATAATAGCTAACCTGCATAGTCACAGTCACCTTCTCAAAGACGTGTTCGGCCCTCAGACGGCGGCACCGGTCCAGCTGGCAAGATTTCTCCACTGCAGTCTGCAGCCGATAAACAGGAGCATCCGCCTACCTAAGTAGATACAGGCTACGTCACTCAGGCACGCTGCTAGATAATTCGATATTATTATCTGCTAGATATTATATGGGTGGACGCGGTGTATCTCTCTATATGACGAGACGAAAAGCAGAACCCGACATCGAAAAAGAAGATACGCGCTAGGTTAGTGAAAATTACGTCTTACGTCTGCCTTCGCTGCAAAGACAGCCTGATGATTTGTGGTTTCCCCGGTAGATAACTCTGATATTTCGTCCGATTGATAGTCGATAAGATAGGTAAGGTAAGTGAGGAAGGTGCCCGGGTAGGTGGGTAGTAGGTAGGTAGGTACTCGATCGAGGGGCCTCGCACTTTCATCCTTCCACATCCATTCCTTCGGCAAATGCAACAGCTGTACGAAACTGTTCGACGAACATGTCTCTCACGAACGGCAAGGTAACGGCCTCGAAGCCTCTTGTAAGTCTCACCTGCCCTGAAGTACCTATTATTTAGGTCGTTGCCCTTTGGCCCTTTGGCCCTTTGGCCCTTTAGCCCTTGGGCCTGTTACGGATGCGAGCAGGATAGAGCGCCATGATGAGTGGTGACTACCTGCTTACATCCGCGGTGGATGCTCGGCATTTCGATCGATGATCCCGTAAACCCCCGACACAGAGTGTAATATGCCTGACTGACTAACGTCATTTCATCGCAGACTGTGGGCGAAGGCAGATGGGTTAAGCTGGTCAAGTAAGACAAGAACAAGACGGTCTTCATCTCGCCGGTCTATCTCGGCCTGTCGCATATTCGCCTTGGCCACTGACTGTCTGTTCACAGGTTAACCTACAAGGACTGCAAGAACGCGACTCGTACCTGGGAGTCCGCCGAGCGAACGACGCGGTCCGAGGATAGCGGTGTGGATGGCGTTGGCATTCTGGCCATCTTCGAGAAACCGACGGGCCCGGAGGTCCTGTTGCAGAAGCAGTTCCGCCCGCCCTTGGACCGCATTGCCATCGAGTTGCCTGCGGGTTTGGTCGACAAGGGCGAGACTATCGAGGAAGCTGCAATTCGCGAGTTGAAAGAGGAGACGGGCTATGTGGGCACCGTGACAGAGACGTCGCCGGTCATGTTTAATGGTGAGTAATTGAGTGTCTTTCTCTGCAGATCTTTCGGCCCCCTCCCTGCCAAGGCTTCGCGTTGTTTACTTCTTCGATGTCCCTCGGCTCAATGTTTGCTCGCCTTTTCTTTTCTTTTTTGATGATGATATTTGATTTGTATGTCTCAATCATATACCCCGCCGGTGCATTACCGCCAGTCTTCGGTAGTTACCTATGGATTCCTCAGTGGGGAATTCCCATTGGGGATACCGTATCGAGAGCGTCCGTCTTGTAATGGTACAGAATAGTACCGCGTATGCCGCGAGTGCCGCGAGCAGTAACGATCTCTCTTCTCCCCCTCTTTCCCTCTCTCTCCCTCCCTTTCTCTCCCTCTCTCTCATATCTTTCAAAGCAATTCCCCACATTCTACTATAGTACGCCCCGACTCGGCGAACTATAGACTACCGGCTCAGAAGTCTGCAGCCGCGTCGATTCACAGCGGGGATTCAGCAATGCTAGCGATGCTAGCGGCTGCTGACATTTTGAATGGATGATCTGTACTCCGCCGGTTGCCACGTTACCTAGGTAGTCATGAGATGTTTTTTTTTTTTTTTTTTTTTTTTTTTTGAAGTTGAAGCGCTGATGCACCCCCCCAAAAAACAGACCCGGGAATGACCAATACCAATACGGCGATCTGCTCGGTTCGAATTGACATGAGCTTGCCGGAGAACAAGGAGCCGAAGCCCACTCTGGAGGAGGACGAGTTCATCGAAAGCTTCATGACGCCGCTAGCCACGCTGTACGATGAGTGCAAGCGACTGGAGGAGGAGGGATATGCCATCGACACTCGCGTCGGTGCTTTTGCGCAGGGAATCGAATTGAGCAGACGCCTGAATTTGTGATTTCTAAACAAGACGCATATTTTTCAGTCCTCGCGTGTTAAGTATGTTACTTACTTACTTATTTACACTGCGGTTCTATAACCCCCTACCCTCCCCTAGGTTAGACGTTAATATACTACTACCCCCTACCCTAGATACCTGCTTGGCATCCACTCCGTGACTTGTGCGGAGCATCGAGCTACCACCTACCTACCTATCTAATACCTACGCCGGACACTGAGATGCTCTGACGCTTGCGACGAGCGAGTTGCGAGCTGCGAGCTCGAGCGAGCTCGAGCGGGCGAGTGGTAGCTTGAGGACCGTTGCGGTGATTAGTGATCGCGTCGAGCCCCTTCGACGACTAGGTACCTACATAGCGTAATTCATTACGTTTACTGATCCCCAGTGGACTATCTACTAGGTATAGTAGATAATACCCAGATCTAGCCTTAGGCAAAGATTAAGTGTGCAATTACATGACGGGGATTTATAATACTATGTAAAATGGATTACTAACTGTCTCGGCTTCACAATCTCTGGCGATCGAGCCGCAACGCTGTTATGTACCTATTGACGAAAGGCTGGCTATTGACGTATGATAAACGGTGGCCAGATCACTGCTCTCCTCTCCATATATATAAGCCCAGGTCCTCGCATGACAATAGATGCATGTGGAAGTCCAAGCAACACACAGAATTCACTCACAATCAACAAAAAGACCTTGTCCATTCTATCTTATCTATCTATACCTAAAGAAAACAATCCCGCCCCCTCCCCGCCCCCTACCTTCGTCATCAACAATGTCTGGTCGTCGCATCGTCGCTATAATCGGTGGAACCGGTGCCCAGGGTATCCCTGTCGTCCGGGACCTTGCCCAGTCGAGCGAGTACGCCGTCCGTGTCCTCACCCGTGATACGGAGAGCCCCCGTTTCAAGGAGCTCCAGGCTTACGGCCCGGTCGAGGGTGTTGCCGGCACCTTTGCCTCCGAGGAGAACCTTCGTGTCCTGTTCAAGGGTGCTTGGGGTGCCTTTGTCAACATTGACGGCTTCAACAGTGGTGAGAAGACTGAGATCTTCTGGACGATAAGAGGTACGCATGCTTTTTTTTTTTTTTTGCTTTTTTTTTGGTTACTTGTCCTTGACTCCCGGTTCTGGTGCATCCTATCTGTCTGATGGGTTGCCCCGAATCACACTTTTTGCTCATGTCTGATGCTAACTTTTATTCATAGTGAGTCAATGAAAATCCTGGCTATTCATATATATATATATATATATATATATTGAAAAGACTGGCCGATCTCCCCTGAAAAAAAGATACAAAGAACATTCATACTGACACTCTTTATCAATCTAGGCCTGGGAGATCGCCCTCGAGTCTGGCGTCAAGTTCTACGTCCACGGCAACATCGACTTCGCCTACAAGAAGAGCGGTTTCCAGGACAAGTACCACTGCGGCCACTACGATGCCAAGGGCCGCATGGGCGAGTACTTCCTCGCCCTGAACAAGGACCCCATCGTCCGCGCCCGCATGCGCACGGCCCTGTTCACCACGTCCCCGTACATGGAGATGACCATCGCCAAGGGCACGCCCGTGCAGCCCTCGGTCGAGGACGGCATCGCCACCTGGCGGGCCCCCATCGCCGACGGCGCCATCCCCTTCACGGCCCTAGACGACTGCGGCGCCTACGTGAAGTGGCTCTTCGACAACTGCGACGGCGAAGCCGACGGCCTCGACCTCGAAGTCGCCATCGCCCACATCACCTTCCGCGAGTACACCGAGGCCTTCACCAAGGTCACGGGGAAGCCGGCGCAGTGGATCGACGGCGAGATCGACCCGTACCTCACCCGCATCTGGGGGGCCGGCGCCGAACGGCCCGCGGGATACAACGCGGACCCGTCCGACCCGGCCACCATGTCCATGCGGAGGAACTTCAATGCCTGGTTCACGCTGTGGCAGAACTGCGGCGGCCCGAACCCCGTGCTCGCGCGCGACTACGCCATGCTCGACCGCATCCACCCGACGCGCGTGCGGAGCGCCGAGCAGTGGCTGCGCATTGAGAATGAGAAGGGGCTCAAGGCCGGTCTGGGCTCGCTGTATGATCGGATTCATCCGGAGGCGCAGAAGCACGTTCTGCGCGTCACGGAAGACGGTCGCAAGGGTACTCTATAAAAAGGTTTGAGGGGGGGATGCTTCCTTTGGCCATGAAAGAAGAAAGAAAAAAAATCGGATATAGATTTGAATGAGTTATGTTGGCTTTATCTAGGGTCGATGATTTTATTTGGAAGGATGGGGGAAATCGAATCGATTGTAAATAAGAAACCTCTTCTGAACCCAACTGTATAATAAATATATATGCATTTTTTTATATTTTTTTTTAAAAAAAAAATGGTCATTTGCCACATAATTAGAACTCGATCTTTTTCTTTGAATTGTGTGGATGGTCGGAACTTGTAGGCGTTCTCTGGAAACGTTTGGTTGTTTACTCCCTAGGTAGGCATGACCTGTTATAACTAGGTAAGATCATCTCGGTGAACCATTCTCGCGGGGCGGAAAAAGTTGCGCTTTCGCGACTTCATTCGAACTCATCTGGACATGTTTCTACTTGCGGGGCGACCAGTATTTTGCACTTAAGAGACGAGATAGGTAGGTAGTTACTGTGAGATGTCCGTAAGACAGCCACTACAGACATATCTCCTCTCAAAATGATGATGAAAGCACGAAGGACGACCGAACGAAGATTGATCGCCATGGGAACAAAACAAAACAAAACAACACAAAACCAAACAAAACAGGGGGGCATTTCACTTTCCCCCAAAATTCCTACATATCAAAAAAGAAAAAAAGAAAAAAATAAGTCCAGAAGTGGGGCCTTTTTCATCTCCTTTTTCTTTTTGTCTTGTTTCGTCTTGGAAGTTTCAGCCACCGACGGCAACTTCCGCTTTCCGCCCCCCATCTCGCGTCTCCACCCAGAACAACCCTCTCCACTCTTCAACTCCACTATGTAACCACTAACCTTAGATAGATACTTCCCTTCCCAATGGATAGGAAAGCCAAGGGATCTGATCTACGATAGCGGACCTCCCTCTCATCAAATCAACTCAAAATCATATGATAGCATCAGTGGTTTAGTGGTAAAATCCATCGTTGCCATCGATGGGCCCCGTGTTCGATTCACGGCTGATGCAATTGAATGTTTCTTTTTTTCTTTTTTTTCTCTTTTTTTTTTTCCCCTTCGAAGCGTTCATGGATGAGACTATTTTCGGCCCTTTTTTGTGATGTCTTGGAATTTACATACGGATACCTATGTACAGATTACCTAGCTGAGATTTTTCATCATCATGGAGGATCAATCGCGATTGATTGATGAACCGATGGAGTAGGTATTACTTAACTTACCCACCATTCTCGCGAAAAGCCTCCGCAATATGAATGAGTAAGTAATACAGACTATAAGTTAATTGCTTCACTTTCAAAAGAAAGTCGCGCAATCCACAGCGTCCGCGACTGAAATGAGTTAAAACGAATGAAAACGTTAGCCGAAACGAAAAACCGAGGCGGCAGAGAAGCGACCAGTCGGTTCGACCGGCCGGTGTCGTTGAAAAACTTAATTGAAAAACTTTGAAAAAAAAGCTTAAAGCAAACTGTTAGTTACCGACCGAGCCAGACAGGTAACTAATCTATCTATCTAGGTAATACATAGGTACCTACCTAATACGCCATGACCTCATATTTAACCTACCTTACAGATTACCTACGCAATAACTAGCATTCAGTTCCTACTTAACCCCCGTCGTCGTTAAACCCAATGAAAAGATAACTTAATTAAGCTTCAATTCCCAAAAAAAAAACTCTACTTAGAGCTTCATTGGATCCAAAATCGCCAATTTGTCTGGACTCTAAGTAGTTCGTGACTCCGTACACGCCAGCCAGAAACACACAACATTCAGTTCCAGCTGTCATCGTCGACCCCGCCGACATCTTACACGTGTAATCATTGCCTAGTCTGTACCTAATCTGTAGGGGAGTACGGACGTAGGTACCTACCTATTCTGCCGGCTAGTGGTTCCATCCTCCCTGACGTAGTACCTACTGTGGGCATTCAAGTATGTACTGTAGCCGAGGTCGACCCACCAACAAAGCTCCAACAAGGTCCCATGGAAGCTTGGACCCCAACCCCGCCCCGCTTCGAGGCATCCCCCCGCTCCCCGAATCAGATTCCCACCCAACCAACGCTGGATAATAGTCCCCATTAGCACCCCGAAGTTTCCAACAGGTTGTGGCAACACTGCCACGCAACCAGGACCTTCCAGTTCGTTAGCTTGGCCGAGTGGTCTAAGGCGGTAGATTTAAGCTCTATTGACGAGAGTCGCGCGTGTTCGAACCACGCAGCTAACAACTTTCTTTTTTTTTTTTCCATTCTTCATTTTGTTTTCTTGCTGTCTTGGCTTTTTTTTTTTTTTTTTTTTTCTATAATTTTTTCCGCGTTCCCTCCAATGTCCTTTTTGAAAAAAAAAAAAAAAAAATGAATGGATCTCGAGCAGTGTGATTATGATCTCTGCATCGAGACAAAAGATGAAGACAGACATGATTAAAAATGATCCATTAGAATATCCCTTGTGCTTCCCTGCCTAGTAACCAGCAAACGAAAGACTACCAAGTTACAACTACCGACTAACACCACTGCACCAACACCAACACTCAATTCAAGTCGGTATGTATCCCATCCCGTCGGTCCATCCTCATCAACCGTGCATGATCTTACCAATTAAAGCATGCTATTCTGATTTAAAGCAGGTCAAATTCGCCAGAGCTCTCCAACATCTCAAACAACGTCTGAATATCAACCATCCTCATGTACGCTGGGCGTTGTATCGTGATCTCCATGGCATCCTCCGGGTCGCTTCTCGATACCAGGAGCGCGCTCCGTGATGTTCCATCCGGGGCCTTGATGCTGTAGACAAAGTATTCTCTGTATATGCCTCGTGCCTCCTTGTGCATGTGCACCCAGGCGCTCCGCACCCCCTGTCGGTTCTCGGCATTTCCGCCGTTGTCTTCATTGCCTGGGTCATGGTATCGGACCGCCTCATTCTAAGAGCCGTGGCCGTTTGACGGATAGCCCCAGCTCTTGCCACTTTGATGGTTCCTAGCCATCGAATCATTGCCATTATTTGATTGCGGCCCGACGGGATACTGATCGTTAGCGGCCGAGACGTTGCCATTTCGGTGGTTCCTAGCTGTCGAATAATTGCGATTAATTGGTGGCGGCGCGACGTGATACTCATTCTGACGGTTCCTAGCCGCCAAATCGTCATCAATACTTGGTTGCGGCGCGACCTGATGCTGATCCTCTGCGGCCGAGACGTTGCCATTCTGGTGGCTCCTAGTCGCCGAACCATCGCGAATATTTGGTTGCGGCGCCATGTCAGCGTGCCGCTGGCCCCCAGCGTTCCCAAAAATGTCTTCGTTTAGCAGTGGAGCTGCTTCTTGAGAGGCACCATCATCCCTAGCAGGCGATACCGTAGGATATATAAAACCTGGAAGCGACGACAGTTGAGGGCCGGAAGCTGAACTAATCGAGTCGCTATTACGTTGTGTGTCTACACCTCCGTCACTCCGACCATCGTAGCCACTTTCGTCGATGCTTGGTGGCCGTATGAATGTATGCTGTTGTCCCTGAGGAGCTTTGCCTTTTCCTTTGTTGCTTAATGGCCCTTTGACTTCATGCCTTCTACTCTCGTCTGCTCTTTCTTTGGTCTTTAATATTGGCACCGTTGCCGTCATTGGATTCATTCTATCCTCAGTAGTCCGTTCGTCACTATTACTTGGCGGCGGCGGCACGACGACCTCATGCTGACGATGCCCGGTAACCGAGGTACTGTCATTGCCGTTTTGCTGCATCGAGACACCATCGTTCGCATTTGGCAGCGTCGTCGGAGCAGATTTTTGCCAATTCTCTGCAGGCCAGGCTTCTGCAGGCCAGGAATCGTCGTTATTATGTGGTGCCTCCAATTCATTCTCTCCATTTGTAGCAACACAGTCATCACAATTACTTGGCGAGGACATCTCGGCCGTATGCCGAGCATCCTGAGCAGCCTGGGTATCGCGTCGAGTTATCAATGATAGAAGCGCCTTGGCCTGTTCACTCGCTTCAACCGCGAATTGTTCCTTAGCTGAGAGGGGAGGAATAGAGGGGGAGGTATTTATTTGTTGATTAATGCTATGAACATGCGTCTCAGGAGATGGGGGCGACGGAGCACGCTCTCGCTGCGGTATGTCATCTTTAGACTCAGCACTCTCCTCGGGTACCTCTTCGATACGTTGGTAATTACTATAAGCCTCTGATGGCAGTAAAGCAGCGGGAAGTTGGTTCTCAACGATTCCATCGTTGGCAGTGCCCGTGTTTGTTGGCGTAGTCGATTGTTCTTTGCTTTCGATAACCGGCAATGATGATAGACTAGGGCTTTGTAGAGCTGGGAAATCATGATTATCGAATGTCAAATTATCATCCCATTTAACCGTGAGCTTTTTCTTCTTTCTCTCAACTGGTTGCCATAATTCACTGGTATCCTCATCGTGCGGGCTGTCACGTTTAGGCGATAGAATCCTTGTTCCAAGATGGCCCTGAAGGGCATTTTGAACAGCAGGCTCCACAGCCGTGTCGTCGGCGGCTTGGACCGGGATATCTATGGTACTCTGGACAGCACCTTGGACAGCACCTTCGGCGGCATCTTGGACAGCACCTTGGACAGCACCTTCGGCGGCATCTTGGACAACACCTTGGACAGCACCTTCGGCGGCATCTTGGACAGCACCTTGGATAGCACCTTCGGCGGCACCTTGGACTGCACTCTTAACAGCAGCTTGAGCAGCTTTCTGTACGATATCCGGTTTGACGACTGGACGAGATTTCATGATCTGGGCATACGTCAGCCCTTTAGAGCTTACGATACTTGGTGGCACGGGCGACAATTCGGCGCCAGGCTGCTTCCTCGCAGTGTCGGCCCTGGTTGGCGAAGCCGCACGGCTGTTAGACGGACTGCCCAAGTCAAAGCGACTCTACAGCATATTAGCAAACCTGTGAGGTATTGGCACTAAATCAAAGCACAACTTACCAGGGGTCGACGACACGTTGTTGTCCGGATAGTACGGTTGCCCACTGGGACGCCATTGAGCGTGATTTTGGCGGCTGCCGCACTCTCACGATCAGGGAAGAGCGCATGGCACCATCCTCGATGCTGGGCCCCTGGATACGGTTTATCGACAATGGGCCAGTAGAGAACGCAACGGCGACATCCGGAGAACGAAGCGACTTGGCGAGCAACTTCAGCTCGGCCGGATGTGAGACATATAGATCCCAGGCCGATGACACGGTCATCGTCGAAAGCTTCCCGATACTCTTCATATTCAAAGTCGGACATGATGAATTCCGGACTCGGAGATTACCTATGATATAATAATGGGGAGAAATCGAGGATGGGTTAAATGTACCGATAACCTCTAAGCTGTTATATTTGGAAGAATGGGATGGGTGGGAATAAACAAAAACCATGGAATGGAATGAGATATAGCGGTATAGGGAGAGAGAGAGAGAAAGGGGGGGGGGGGGGGGGGGGGGATCAGGACTCTTGTGCTCAACCCCTATCTGGAAGTTGGGTTCGACTGTACACAACACAGCACAACACAACACAGGGTAACGCCTGCCTTTTCATCCGAAAGTTGCACATCGCGATGTCCAACAACAGATTTGCGACTTGCATAGAGGAAGTCGCGGAACACTATGAGTCACCACCAGAACCTTCCCTATCACACGACAAGAAAGCCTGTCATTTTTACACCCACCTACCTCTACCTACACAGGTACCTACCTCGGTTTTCTATATGGGAGCTCCCTCTTGAACTACTCACTCGACGTAAGCCGTCATGTTGATGATTCATGTCTGCCTCCCACTTTTGAATGATAGCAGGGCACTGTGAGGGACAGAACCAGACACATTCTTCGGTACGCAAATTAAGAACTCGTTTTCTTTTGGATATCTCCGCTGAATCACCAGCTTACCGGCGATGCTCTCGTCACTGCACAGGCAGAAGTCATTGGTATTCTTGCCTTTCGATGAATCGATAGCAACGTAGGGACGCACTCACCTCTCCATTCCCGACTTCCCGTTTCCCGTTCCTCGCTTATCAACTCTTCCATCGTCGTCCTTTCTTGGACCGTTACCCAGAGTATCATGGCGCCGCTCCCGTGAGGTTCTCCCCTGCACGCTGTGGTTACTTATGATTATCTGACAGTCGATACTTAAAATGCCTTAGCACTCGGAAGTTGACGGAGCCGCTCATGTTGGAAGTCGACTGTCAACTGTCGGATGACTTCAATTCTTTAGTCATAACGTCGTATCCATCACTACCGGTAGGCATCCTTGTTACCGTGATCCCGACTCACAATGTCCATCTACCTATGTATAAAACCTGGCCGCGAAGATGAATGTCATGAACACCAGCTCAACCAGACACATCGCGCTACACTACTCGCTACTTACCTTACCTATCTTCATCTCACACTAAGACGCCTTCGTAACTAGATAGCGTGTGATCCTTATTCTCATGCCATCTCTACACTAGATAGGCATAGTGGTATCCTTGTGGTCCACCGTCAAAACTGCCAGGGTTCACAATAGTAAGCTAGGATGATTCCCAGTGTACTTAGATTGCAGTGCCCTTGACCCATTACACTTGATGGTTTGTGTTTTGACTCCTTGGAATTCATCAACTCTCATCCGGGTTTCTATCCCTGCTTATTGGAAGATCATCATTATCACAACAGGATCTCATCTCATCTTCAACCCAGGACATCATGTGTGCTTACTTACACTGCTTAGGTACATTGTCGATGTATGAAGGAGCATCGGAAGTTGGATGTACCGGCCGTTCAGGTGGATGAAATTGAAAAGGATCGAGCTTAGGGGCGCTGATTCCGTCGACCGGTGCTGGCGCTAGACACGGTTCGGTGTTAATGAGTGCAACACTAGCAGTTGGTAATGGTAAGTGACGCGGATCGTTGACTCTGTCACAGTACTGTGGGCATGTATGTGCCATACCTACTTACGAAGGTCTTTGTTGGTGGCCTCTGGTAGGTATTTGCTAAACATGATTCCGCAGACGCATTTGTCATGATTCTCTCGCGAGACTCACTCACTCAACACATGAGATCGTTGGTAAATATCTCCTTCATCTCCAGTGACCACACGACGGATTCATATTACTATATACACAGGGTCAAGATTCGACAAACATCCGAAATATCCTCAGCGATACTTCATTGTCGCGATATCTTCAAGACCGCCTGGACTAACATTCTTGAGAATATCGAAGGATACATTAAAATGTACGAGAACGGCAACTGAGTATAAGTAACCTCGGCGAATTTCTAGCGTTGGAGACATGTGCTAGGCAGTCCGTTGACTCCGTACATTCAAGGCACTATCTAGATAGACCACGCTGACTATATTTAGAACTCACCACACCAGTTGTAAGTTGTTGGTTTGGATCTCACGGGTACCTTTAGGCCGCTTGTCCACTCTTCACGATGCATCCCGTGCAACGATCAGATCACCTGCCTATTTCGCATGGGACAACTTGCAGCAAAGTTGGAATTATCCAACAAGAGGAAAACGACGTGGTAAAAGACTGACTGGAGAGAGTAAGCCGATACTTCCAGAGTTGTTCCGTTACATGTGAAGATTGTACCGTGGCTGGCGGTGGGGCGATCTTTGCTAACGGCCTCCATCCGTCGTCCGATGCCTACTTATTCCATCACCGACATGGGTCACGATCGGCCCTCCCGATTCTCAGAGCAGAAACGATTAAAAGCCTGGGGTGAGCGGGTATGGACACACCAAACCATGACCACCTACACCACACTACTTACACTACACCGTCAGCATACGGAGTACAATCCGAAGACACCGCACACCCTCATACTTAGGTATACCTACGCTAGGTATTCCTCTGGTGTAGTGTACCTAGCACATGTGTCATGGGCTGTAGAGTCTATGAAGCATCTGGTTTAGTTGGAATCCAAGATCGATGCCCCAGTCCCCGAGCTAGCTTTCTTCCAGATCGATCTCCCTTCCAGGCGGATGGTGTGGCTAAAAAGGCGTACTGCCCTGCCCTGAAAAAGTCGCTACAGTAGTCTCACTCCTTTCAATTTAGGTATTTCCATCGTTAGAACTCTTGATCCAATTCCATTCCATTCCCATTCACTCACTCTCTCTCTAGTCTTTCTCTTCGATTACCGATTGCAAATTACTTTCATTAATGTTTTGGCTTATGCATGTAATCAATGGTTGATGAGAGCAAAGTAAGCCAAACAAGACCGACCTCCCCATAGCTTACGACGACGACAACGACGACGACGACGACGAATGATCTATCGATAATCCCTAAACCAGCGAGAGAGGCGAGAAGCGAACGGTGTTAAATTCAAATCCGGGGAAAGTCTCCACCTTGCAGATCTCTCTCTCCCCGCCTCCCTCTAAACGGACCGAGGAACGATGCGATGAACGCCTTAAAGTGAGCCCTTTCGTCGCGATATCATGCTTTCACGAACGATACATACCGGCGTCCTCGCCTTATGCCTGCTCGCAGGCCATGTAATCGGCGACGATAGCGGAACAACAACCACCCTCCCAAACTCGACGCCTCCGACAGATATGGCGCCGCCGGCCGGGGCCGGGGCAGGCTCATTACCCCCAGGTCTATCATTGCCCCCGGGTTTATTACCGCCTACGCCGGGCGGCCTGCCTCCGTCGTCGATGTCGACATTCATATCTCCATCCCTGAACCCACCCAAAAGCGCACTGAGCGAAAATGCGAAAATCAGCATCTCGATAAGCGTAACGCTCAGCGCCATCATCTTGGTCGGGTCCATGTCCATTCTATGTGTCGTTCGAGCGCGAACTAGAGAAGCAGCGAAATACCACCAACGATTGCTACACGCAAATGCGAGCGGTCCTAATGGCGAAGGGTTGGGAGAAGAAGCCGGGAAGGCGAGCAGTGAGGAGAATATGTATAATACGAATTACCCGATTTCGCCTGCGACGCTTCATAGCGCGCATTTCCAACCTCAGGATGGGGTTTCGTTTGCTCCACAGCAGGATGTTGGGATTGGTGTTGCAGGGCTTCCGGCACCGCCTGACCTGGCGTATGGTATGGGAAGAAACCCGGTGATTTCTTATCAGTCGACCATGACGAATGGGACGAATTACTCGCCGTCGGGAGGAGTTACGAGTTTCTACGGGACGGCGGCGAATCCGCAGAATGGGTATGCTGGGTATGCGCAGTATCAGCAAGCTGGGGATGTTCAACAACAGCAGCAGCAGCAGCAGCAGCAGCAGCAATATTTATCTGCCATGCATTTGCAGCCGCAGGCTTATTCACAGCAGCCTGTTGTGCAGACACAGGAACAACAGTTACAAGCGCAATATCAGTTGCAGGTACAGCAGCAACAGCAACAGTATCAACAACAGCAGCAGCAGCAGCAGCAGCAGCAGTTTTTGGTATCGCAGCAGTTACAGCAGCAGCAACAACAGCAACAGCAATATGAGCAACAACAGCAGCAACAATATGAGCAGCAGCAGCAATTTCAAGCGCAACAACAATTCCAACCACAGCAAGTACAAAATCAACCGCAACCGCAGTATCAACAGCAGTTCCAACAGGAGTATCAGCAGCAACAGTTACAGCCCCAACAGCAATCAGAACCTCAACGCCAACTACAACCATCACCACAATTCCAAGCCCCTTCTCCATACGCATCTCCAGCGCCAGCGCCATCACCTCATTTCCAAGCTCCGGCTCCATCTCCAGCACAAATCCCATCCCCTTGTCCCTCCCCAGCCCTAACCCACTCCCAAATCCCACAAACCCCTCCCCCTCAACAAGAAGACCCGGGGAAATGGCTCTACGCCGTATCCGAATCCGAAGCCTCTCCATCAGGAACCACGACAACGACAACCGCAACGATAGATACCGCCCTAGCCAGTCCACCGCTCGACATGCACTTCACCTACCTAGCCGACTACGCGCCGCCCGCGACAACGAGTAGTCCCAGCCCGAGTCTAGGCGGGTATTCCGTTGCTACGTTTCCGTATTCTGAGGATGGGCATGGTGGAGGTACTGGCACGGTTCCTGCTGCGAGGCATATTGCTGAGTTATTGGGCGACGGACATTATCGGGAGGCGCCTTAGCCTACCTGGTCTAATGAGCAATTGGTTAAGAGAGAGAGAGAGAGAAAAGGCGAGAAAAGAGAGGCGAGGTTGAATAATGTACTCATGGCCGATCGCCCCGGGCGGTTTTACGAATTTGCGATTCGCGACGTGTTGTGATGTTGGCCGTTGGGTTGATCGGGCTAGATACCGTACCGGCACTTGAAACTTTTTTTTGTCTCGCGGAACAACTGACTTTCTCTTGCGTATGTACGTGTGTATGAGAAGGTGGAGTCCGCGAATGAGTTGAAATGTACGAATACCCGGTAAAGTATGTATGAAAAAAGGGGAGGGGGAGGAGGCGGGTGTATATTTAGGAATTCCTCTCTTTTTACGAAAAGAAGAAACGGGAAGTTTTTTTTTTTAAAAAAAAAAAAAAAAAAAAAAAAAATAACATCAACCTCTGTGGAAATAAATGTTTTTTTTTTAAGAACCAACGAAAACAAGATCAAAAGTGTATAACGACGATATCCTAGCTGAAGAATCTTCTTAACTTGACCGTTTGTTTTTTTCTTTTTTTTTTTTTTCTTTTTAAAAAAAAAAAAAACCTAAAACTTTTATCTAGTTCTAGATACCTATACTCACCCACTCACCCATTTTTCTCATTCGGGGAAAATTCAACTAGAAGTTGATACGGATAAGTAGGTACCTATTATATATATAAGTGCCTCTTCGATCGGCAAAAAAAACCAAAAAAAATATACACGTCTCTTCCATGCTTACCACCGACTAACATTGCTCGTGAGCACATGTTTCCTTCGTTGTTTACTGAGATCGACTGCGGTAGAGACCGTACATGTCGTGCCGGTTCTAGATATAGTACTAGGGGATCCGGTTGCGCGAACTTCGAAGGGGTTGGGATGCTAGACTAGATAACCCCTTTTTTCACAGTCTCTTGTAGTGTACCTACCTACTATGCTCACCAACACGCATCACATCACATCACATCACATCACATCACATCACGCATGCTGAACGAAAGATGGTTCGTGTATTCTAGGTAATGAGCTCTAATAGGTACTTGTTTTCTTCTTGTTCTGTCCTGTTCTGTCCTATTCTGTTCTGTGCTGTGAAGTCTACCAAAGTCTCCGCGTAGACAAGGAAAGACATAACAATCCATTGTTTCCTTTTATTACCAGTCCGAACCAATTCCTAACCTCTGTGACTCCAGAAATTCATACATACAACTCACCCTCCTCTTTTTTTTGGTCTCTTTTTCTAAAATTTTCTCTAAGGCTCAACTAGACCTCTCTTGGCATCCTTCGCCTTCAAGCCCTCCAAGTTTTGAATGGGTGCCGGGTAAGCCGGGCGTCCGCCAAGAATATCCGCCACGGATTTCATGGACATCCAATGAGCCGAGATAGGCCGTCGGTTCTTCCAGTCCGTCTCGTTTTCCTCGAGGTCAGCCATCGACGAGAAGACTACATCGGCACCCTTAATGCCAATCACAGAAGTGCTCAGGGGATTCTTGGCGATCTCGTCGGGCTTCTCATAGCTCTTCGGCCCAAACTTTTCCAAGTGCTGCATGCACTTGATAGCGAGCCGCACAGCTCGGCATCGGTCCATGGGCGAAGGGACACCGCCCTGTTGAACATGGCCGGGAATGCTGTCGCGGGATTCAAACCTATTATGGGCTTCTTCACGCATGATATCCGCAATGAGCTTGGCGTTGTATGTCCTGCTGACCTTTTCGTTGATAAGCACCAGTCTTCCCGCCTTTGTTTGGCCTTTGTCGTTGGCAAAGACCTCCTTGAGGTGCATGACGTCCGCGGTTAACATTTGCAAGCTAATGCCTTCTTCTGGGATATAAACGGCAATCGCACCCACGCTCAGACCGGCTAGGAGTGCGATGTATCCTGATCGTCCACCCTGTGTCTCAATGACAAAGACTCGTCGTCGGGTGGCGGATGCTGACTGTTTGATCTTGTCACAGTAAGCCACAAGCTCGTTCAGGCACGTATCAGATCCCAGAGAGTATTCAGATCCGGGCACATTGTTGGAAATGGTGGCTGGTAGTAACGTCATGGGGATGCAAAGCGAAGGGAATTGGCTCCTCGCCTTGCGCAGTTGCGAGATGGCATGGAAAGCCTCGAAGCCACCTATCAAGAAAAGGGCATCGAATTTGTACTGCTTGATCAAATTCGCAATGTGTTCCATGCCTGAGTCCTCGGGCAATTCACGGTTCGTGCCGATCTCTGAGCCACCTTTGCTAGCCCATCCGTCTACCTCGAGCCAGTCGAATGATCTTACGGCACCAAGAGGCGTGTCGTCGTGATGTCGGGCTAAGCCGGCAAATCCATTGTGAATCGCGATAGGCTCGTGTCCTCGAGCTCGGCAGTAAGCTACTCCGGCGCGGAGGGCAGCATTCATGCCGCCAGCTGGAGCGCCCACATTGATAAATCCAATTTTCATTTTCTTTCAAGGGTTAGTATGGGATAGCGGAAGTGAGTGTAGTTACCGACTTACCTCATTCTCCTTCAAAGCAAGTTCCTCTCCGGATCCTATATTCGCGCATAATGAGTAGGATTTGTACTGGTCAGAGAACTCAGTATCGCGAAGAGCCATAGCTTCGTCGAACTTTTGTGCATCAATCAGTTTAGCAACTTCCTTTGTTTCCTTGACAGCAGCCATTAGAGGCTTCCTGGTGATCTTGTTCTCGGTAATAGCGATGAAACAAGTCTCGGTTTCAGGGGTGGCCTCGAGCACCGCCTTGACAGCCTCAACACCTTGCAACGTAGCAAGCAATCTGTCGTAGGCGACAGCCGAACCGCCTCTCTGGACATGGCCGAGTGTCGTGATGCGAGTATCGAGGCCGAGGCCATTCTTATCCGCAAGAAGATCCTTGACCATGGTAGGAGTAATCTTGTTGCCGTGCCGATCCAGAGCGCCTTCGGCAATGATGACGATGGTCTTACGTTTCCCCATGCTTCGTTGCTAGATACACTGTTAGACTAACTCGAATGTGGATGGGATGACTACTAACCTGTTTTATGACATGACCCATATCTTCTTTCCAGTTATCTTCTCTAGGTTTCTCTGGAATAAAAAGAAAGTCTGCACCGGTAGCGACAGCCGCCATGAGGGCGAGCCAACCACAATGTCGGCCCATTACCTCGATCACAAAGGCACGGGAGTGAGAGGAAGCAGTAGCCTCGATGTAGTCGACCATCTCGCAGATACGGGACAGGGCGGAGTAGGCACCAATGGTAGCGTCTGTGCCGGACAGATCGTTGTCAATGGATCCGACTAGTCCGACGATATTTAGATGTTTATATGGTTCGACCTGTTGTGTCTCTAGCTCTCCTTTGGAGACAAGCTCCTCTAGAAGCGACGGCCATTCGGCGCGGAATCTGTCGGCACCGGTAAGCGAGCCGTCACCACCGCAAATGATGAGTGCGTCTATGCCATTGAGAACCAGGTTTTTCGCAGCCTTGAGGCGGCCTTCGCGTTCGTAGAAGGCCATGCATCTTGCGGTACCGATCAGAGTTCCGCCTTCAGAAAGGTAGCCTCGTACATCTTCCCAGCCCATCCGCTTGATGTAGTGACCGCCGCGGACGAGACCCTCGTATCCTTCGTAGATGCAATAGGGGGCGCAATCTAGGTGGATGGACATTCGGACAACGGCTCGGACGACGGCGTTCATGCCCGGTGAATCGCCGCCGGATGTCATGACGGCGATCTTCTTCTTGCGTTCCGTCATGGTGAAGGGATGTGATGTGCTATAGGGATAATGACAATGGTAGAGCAATGGTAGGAAAACGGCGCGATGGAAGGTGGCTAAGGATGGAAGAAAAAAAGGTCTGGGTATGCCGTCTATCTCCCCGGCGTATTAGCGAATATGTATATAGGACACGGCGATGTCAGATGGAGGGTGTGAATGGATGGTAGGATAATTGCATGTATGGCGCGGATGATGAATAGGTCATGCCATGTCATGCCATCATGTCGAGGTTCGTATGCGAATGGATATGTCGAAAGGGCTCAGTCAGCCGGAGTGGGAGTAGGTATGTCGAGGTGAGATGATAGTGGGATGGTTGTTGGAGCGGGGAGCTCCAGAAGCTGGCAGCTGCAGGTGAGGTCACAGCGTGGGAAGCTGAGAGGGGCTTGGAGGGGCTGTCAAGTACCTCCCGGTACTAGAATCGGGCCTTGTTAGATGTATTTTATTTCTGCCCATGTCGCTAAACTGTACCGGTATTTTGCATAATTCTAGTAGATGTGGGTACAGTTCGTACCGGTTAGATACAAACATCAATTAGCTTATACCTAGTTACCATTTTGCACATGTCTTATCCTTCCTCAATGTTGTAGTACCCAAGCTGACTGTCTAAGATACCGTGAATTGTGCAATCGGAGTCCGACCTACCTACAATGTAAGCTCCTCCGATTTAACAACTCTTGTCAAAGTTCTCGTGAAATTCGCGCAGCAGAATGCTTTGGTCCATAATTCATGTCGGCGCTTCATGCATGTGCCAGTCTCCACTTTATTCAGGATTCAGCCCGCTAGGCCATATACAGTTAGACTGTGGTAAAGCCTAGACAGAGTGGGACAGGCACAGTTAGAGCATGCCATTGTCCGACAGTCCATTGACCGTGCGTTGCAACATGACGATATTGGTTCTGACACGAGATCTGCCACGAGATCTGCCACGGTCAGACACGGTATTCGATCCTTCCCAAGGTACACAAAGAATCAGGACTGCCATTACCAGATGGTTTCTGTTGGAGGTTCCATTGCTCCCAGATATCTTACCTCACCATCTGTCTAAACATTGGATGTGCTCTGGCTTCCCTAGATATGACTGACCTGGTTCTTTCGACCTAGTTATTTTCCCTTCCAGCGACGCGTTTCACCCGACCACTCGGCATCTCGACATCTCGACCAAGAAGACGAGCGCATATCCCCTTCGTAAACCAACATGACCTCCAACACCCAGACACCCTTCTCCCTACGGCCGTGGCCGACTGGCGACAAGAAACCAAAAGGCGTCGGCGAGTTTCTCGCGCGCGTGAATGCCAACTCGAGCGGGTTCCGACTTCTCAACGAGGCGCAACTGCGCCAGGAGATCTTAGCCAAACAACAGGAACGCCTCGAAGATGGTGATATGGAAGATTCGTCCGATGAAGAAGAGGAAGAGGAGGAAGTAAAGAATGAGCCGAAAGGCAAGACCGCTCTGGCCGCGCGTGACGAGTTCCTCCTAAATATCGAGTCAGTTCTTTCTCTTCTGCCGATCTCACAGTCAAAAGCAGTCAAACCTTGGAACATCTACTAACCGTGTACGCCGTAGGAATGCCCATCAACACGCTATGATGGCACTCGATATAGTTTCTCTCCTGCTTTCCAAAGAATCCCCGGTCCAGGCTGGGGCAACCGTGTCTCCCCATCTGCGCGAGCTTGTCGGCATTGGAACTTTAGGTGCTTCTAAACTTAAGGAGTCTAACATCACCGAAGCCCAGATGCACAATGACCTCTCTGTTGCTACCGGATGGCGGGTCATGGGCATTAATAATATGGCCGACTCCGTGCTGGCTGCAGCTGAACGCTTAGAGAAAGAGATAGAGCTCGAGACTAAATACTGGGCTGATGTACTGGCTGTTAGCGACGATGGCTGGGCCGTCTGTGCGTTACCCCAAGAGCCGCATACCTTGGGAGTTCGCTTCGGTTTCGCCGAGTCGGCTCCTGACTATAGGGATAATAGCATCGCGCCCTTGATTCGAAATGATGACGGGACTATCAAGTTAGGCGTTGGGAAAGTTGGATCCGGTTCCCAGAGAATACGCATCACTGTGAAGAAGAATGGCGAAATTATAGATCAGTCCCCGCTCCCTGGACGCATACCGGATGACGCGCCTTTGAAGGATCGGGTGCGCGAAGCTAGAAATACCATCTTTCATCAGGAGCTGTGGTATGAGCTCAATCGAGAAGCCCGCGTACTCCTTTCCCACGACGTCCGCTACGACGGACCAACCATTATCTGGAAACAAGACAAGACAACCGAATTCCTCTTTACGCTAGAAGATCTCGATGAGCAGGACGATGCGAAGACGGATTATACGGCAGGTATCCGCTCCTCGGCAGCCACCTACTTTTTCCTCCAATTCGGCCTTTTCCAGAGTCATCGGCAGAATTATTACAAACGAACTTCTCTGTCACCCTCGGCGCGGCAAAATGATCCCATTGCCTCAACATATAACATTTTGCGCGCTCTCATAACGCGTTTCGAGTATTTCAACAGCACTGCAGCGCTCGGCAATTATGTTAACCAACTGGTTCACACATTGCACCTGGCGGGTGTTTCCACCACCTCCTGTTCCTCAGTGCTCTTACCGCTGAATCCCCAGACATCCGGGGTCATCCAGGCCCGTCACACTCCTACCACCGAACTCCTCTGGTTCCAGCATCTTGCCTCTAACTTGCGGTCTCTCTGCACGTTGGTTCTCACACCCGATATACGAATATGGTGTCTTAGCCGCAGCGTAATGCGGCCATCTATTATGACCTACTTCCATCCAACATCACGGTATCCGTTGAGTGAGAACAAAGATTTACCGCCAAATCCGCTGGATTCTATATATCCGCCTCCGGATTACTGCGCCAATGTTGAGGAAGCTATATACTATCTGTGCCAAGCCACCGTCCGAGTTTTGTGTAGAAAGCTTGCCCAGACGGCAGCTGAGAAGCTTGGTGAGAACGATATTGTGTGTACGGAAACCCTTTCGGGTATAGGAGTCAAATGCAAAAAAGGCCAGATTGCATGGGTTAGTATCGTTGCCGATAAGAAGGTGGTGCTGACTCTGAAGACGCTTTGGCTTCATGGCACGACTACTCGCACTCGTACCTGGAAGTGGGAATCAGATAGTCAAGGCACAGGAGACAGCATAGAGGATGTTGTACTGAATCTCATGAGAGGAAACATGTAACTTACATCAATTAACTATGGCAGCCGCAGCTAGCGAGATCCGAACCGCGAGCATCAACCAAAGTCACAGCCGATATAATATGAAGTCATGCTCATCATGCTCAACAATCGATTCGCAAGCGAGTTTCCCTTTTCTTTTCGGAAATACGATAAACACTTCCTGGGCAAACAGCCACTCGACTAACCTAGCTACCTCCATGAGAGTGTCCGATGGGATGAGACTCCTTAAACTTGAGCATATCCTCCAGTGCCTTACGATTCCCGGGCGCATCAGGGATGGCATTAGCCTCCAGCTTCGCCCAGTCATAGACGGTGTCGAACTTCCTACATTGTCGCACCTGGTCCTTTTCGGCTATATACGCAAGCGTAGTCTCGTTGAAACCGACTGGTTCGATGGTAACGTCGCCGAGACACATGATGATCTGTCGGAGATACTCGATACAATGCACTATACCCACTCGTTAACTTTTCAAAAGTCCATGATATGAGATTTCATGGGTGCTACGTGCATATGTGTTTATTAGCGAGTCTCTCGCCGTCGAACTGCTCGAAGCGATCTGGGAAGAATAGAGTGTATCGGAGACGACTCTAGTAATAAGCAGTCAGTGTCGCGCGATGTGTGTGTTGGATGAAAAGAGGCATTCTTGAAAAACTCACAAGACAATGCAACTGATGAAAAGTCCCTACTATCCCGGCATACGAGTCCGTCGTATTCCACTCTCTAGCCGTGGACTCGCCGAGTCGACTCGCTTGCTCGGGTGTCAGGCGAATTAATCCAGCTAAGTCATCCCACCACATTTTAGTCTTACAAAAAAAAAGTTTAATCCTGAAAGCTGTTCTACAGTTCGGATGGAATAAAAAAGAAAAGACCTACTGTCCAAGATTCTATTCCAAGCTATATCCGCCTTCGTTCCCGGGGGTCCGAAAAACTCGGTTACATCACCTTTTTCGATACCGGTGTGAAATCTGCGGTTTTCGTATTCCACGGGCGCCTGGGCTTGGCCTAGATATTCGAAGGTAGGGCGGTTGTAATAGTCGCTCAGTAACCAGGAACGGGTGTGGTGGAGGGTACTGATCCAGAGGGATAAAGTGATGATGTTGGTTATGGTCAGGGAGCATGTCAGTGCGATGAAGGACTTGGTGAAGGAGGGAGATTTGCTTCGACCTGGTGGTGGCATCTCGTCTTCGGAGCTGTGGTCTGAGTCTTCGGGGACTGCTATTAGCCTTTTGCGCGATTCCGCGTCGTTGTCTTCACCGGAGCGGTTCCGTGAGAACTTGAAAGTGCGGAAATCGAAATCGAAGAACATTTTTTGGGGGCTGCTGGTATCGAGATGGTTTGACACCTCACGCGAGATGGGGAAAGTTCGACGACACAGATTCGAATAAGGATACCGGAAGACTTCTAAGGGTTCATTCCTACTGCGAAATGTTTCTGAGAAGACAGTTCCTAAGTCTTAGTGTCTGCTAATCCTTTAACCTCAAAATCCCCATATCAAAGCCCAGTTGTATTGGGAATCAAAGGTTCCCTTCCGGTCACGAGTTCCCCGACTGGCTGGCGCATTTGGGAAAACAAAAGGGTGGTAACCCGCGGGCCACCCATGCAGCGGCATAGGCTATGCCGGATAACCACAGGCGTATGACATCCAACTATCATAGCCTGAAGCCACGGCGACTGGACCATTGAAACATATGCTTTATTTGATAGAATTCATTCCTAATGAGACGCTCACGGACCAATCGTGAAGGTAGGCTATGCGGGAGATCAGTATCCGGGTAGAACACGGTATTCACATTGCAGACACCGGCAAAGACTGAAGTGGCCGCACTCCAGGAGTCACAGTCTTTTTTCTTTTGCGAAGGCCCAGTCGCATTCGCTCGTATACCACAGGTAAGTGGTATAATAAGTCCGAAGGATATTTAGCCTTGACAGATCTTCCGGTCCGGTTCACCTCCCCTTCTCTATCAAATCCTCACCTCGAAAAAAGAAAAGACAAACAAACCCCCCAAGCAACCCCACTACGACCATCTTTCAGTTAATCCTCCCGCCTAAAAAAAGCAGTTTCATTCACCATGAAGTGGCAACTGTCCCTCCTCTCCCTAACCTCACTCGTGCTTCCCGCCGTCCTTGCGGCCCCGGCTCCGGGGGTAGAGACTACCACCGAGGACCAGAACTCCGGTAAGCCGCTATGCCTCCAGGGACCAGAATGGCATTGCTTCGCGGGCTTCGAATACACAAATATCGCCTGGAAGTATGATACATTATAAGGGGCATATTTGTGTGTACGCAATGTAAATTCATTGGGCCTAATTACCTAACTTTTTTTTTTTTTTTTCTGGTTTTTTCTGGTTTTTATTTTCTCACATGAAGGGAGGAAAGAGAGAAGAAGAAGGAGAAGAAAAGAAGGAAAAAAAAACAAAGTTGCGAAAAGAAAATTGAGAAATAATGTTGGCTAACTTTGAGTAGTCCGCCGTAGCGAACCCGCTGCCAACAACAATGACGATGACGCCGTCGAATTGCTCTGGGGCCACGGGCATTGGCAGTACAGCGCCAGCAAGCGCGACGAGGAAGATGCCGCTGCTGCCCTCTCCGCTGGGAAAGACCACGACGGCGATGCCATGAAGAGTTCCTCGAGCGCTATGTATGGCCCTGAGAAAGGGTCGATGACTGCTGAGAAATCGGATGATAATGATGATGATAAGGTGGAACTACTCTGGGGTTCGGGACGCTGGCAGTATGGGGGGAGTAAGAGAGACGAGGAACATGTTCCGCAGGGGAATGAAGGAGGAGCTGAGAAGGATGACGATGATGATGATAAGGTGGAGTTACTCTGGGGATCTGGGCGTTGGCAGTATGGGGGGAGTAAGAGGGATGAGGAGCAGAAGTAGTTCTGCTCTGAAGATTGATGGGTGATGAGTCTGAACGCGGGATGATGGCGCTCTGGCTCCCTCGGGCTTTGCTGACGACTCGAGAAACTCGCTTTGCTCCTTTTTTTTTTCTTTTCTCTTGGGCGATTTGCTTCGTTTTGCTTTTTCTTGCTGGAGATGGACGTGGAGGTGTTCAACCGTGGGAATATATGTTTCTGTCAGGAACACTCGCTTATCTAGCTGGCTGGGCTTGACTTCTGCTTCTGGAGGTTTATAACAACTCACTCTCGCTCGAGCATTATACATGCCATATCGCCCAATTCATCTGTCTTATTGCCCAGTGTACTAGATATGTTCTGTCGGACCTTTTGCCTTTTGGTTCTCAATGTATGATGAGTTTATGACTGAGATTCCGCGTCATAATTATCTACATATTAGTTATCGCCAACCAAGATGCCTTACTCTAAGTAGAGGGGAAGGCAAAAAAGCCGGGTATATCGCGATATGACAAGCTAAACTTCGACCCTCCTTAACTCATTGCTCTAGACAGCGAGCATGACGTTCAAGCACCTCTATCCTGGAACAGTCAACTTCACGATGATCAAAATGAACGTAGGTTAGGTTGTTTGATAGAATCTCAGGTACTATCAAGTTTTGAAATCAACAACATGCTACATCACATCCTCAGAAACCATATGTGCCTCATCCCTCGCCCAAGCATGTATCTTCTCGAAATTCCTACACTGGCGCGTCGCATCCCAATGGATGGCGTACTCCCGCTTCCGTTCATTGAAGCTGATCGGCGCGATGTTGACGTCCGCGAGACACATCAGGCTCTGGCGGATGTATTCGAAGCAGTGCTCTAAGCACGCCCTTTTTCATCAGCACCCTGAATATTTTTTTTTTTTCTGTTTCGATGGGTGTAGTTAGGCACGTTAGGTGTTCTTCTTACCCGTATGTCCCGGATCGGCGAATTGCTTCTCTTCGTCCGTCGCGAATGCCCGTAATCGTAAAAGATTCTGACCTTCAGTCAGTCAGACTCCCAGCAATTATTTTAACCATATACTCTGGAAGGGAAGAAGGGGGGGGGAAGAAAAACTGACCAGACAATGCAATTGATGAAACACCTCCAAAATCCCAACATACGTCGTCGGATCATCTTGATTGACTGCCGTGGGCGCACTCAATGTATCCG
The DNA here is from genome assembly GCA_028637585.1 of Xylariaceae sp. X187. Lineage (NCBI taxonomy): Eukaryota > Fungi > Ascomycota > Sordariomycetes > Xylariales > Xylariaceae > Xylariaceae sp. X187. Next base: position 2,753,488 of record JAJIZN010000005.1, read on the forward strand.
CTTGCGCGGGCGTGAGTTTTATCAGACCGGCTATGCGATTTCATCTTTTGTTTAATACCACGCCGCTTCTCATCTTTGCTACAAACAAATAAACAAGCAAACAAACAAACAAACAAACAAACAAACGAGACAAAAGGAGACAAAAAAAAAAAAAGACAAGGAGGGTCCGCCTCACCATTCAAGATCGTCCCCCAAGCAGCGTCGGTAGTAGCATTCGGAGGCCCGAAGAACGGCGTGCTCTCTCTGACCCCCGTTTGGAATCGATACGACTGCATTTCAACCGGTATCTCGGCCGGACCGATGTATTCCACGTCGCTCTTTACGAGCGCGTAGGAGCCCCCACGTTTGACGAATACGATGGCGAGCCATACGGTTGCGAAGGAGAGTAATACGTTGGCTCCGGCGAGGATGATGACGAGTTGACGGTAGAAGCCAGCAGTAGTAGTGATGGCGGGTTTTGTCGTTTCTTCAGTGTCCTTATCCTCTGAGGGCGCGGCTGTGCTTTTCTGGGAAGGATCTGCTTCGCTCTCGTCTTTGAGAGTTATCCTTTCGTAGATTCCGTGTTGGTCTTTGGGCTTGCGGAAGCTGAACATTTCTTTTTCTTTTTTTTTTTTTCTTTGTTGTAATGGAATGATAAAAAAAATGATGAGTTTGTTGCTATAGTGAAATGAAACCCCGGCAGGCCACAAGGGGAAGAGCTCTCACTCAGTAGGAATCGACTCTCTTCACCAAAGTCAAGAGGGACTGATTTCAAAATGAAAGAATGACACACAGACATGGCGGTTCTCAATGCCCCAGGACACCAAGGGGACGAGAGGGTTGCCCTATTACGGATCGCGGATGAAGAAGATGTTACCCGCCCTGCATAGCCTGAACGGCTCTCCGGCCTGCGATGATTGGGCCGGGGCCATCCATAGCCTATGCAGAGAAGTCGAGAGAAAAGAAAAACAAAATACTTTACCTTCGGGCCGTTTAGGAAGTAACATGACGGGCTACCTGTCTTGATCATCAACGAATTCCAACAAACGCCCTACCTACTAACCCCCCAATCTCATTCCCCAAGCCCAAAGTCCAATCTTTCACCCAGGTCACCCCCATGTCATTGCCTCGTCAGCTATCTTCCTCCTATTCTCTCCTCCAAGCTCAAGCCATGCCCTACTCAGATACCCACCCCAAAACACCAAGTCCAAGCAACGGCAATCGCGTAAGTGATGACAGCGACCAAACAATCACCGTAAAAGGCTTCGAAGAAGAGACTGTTATAACCCTCCCACGAACCGCAAAACCACAGCGAGGAAGAACGTCTCTATTCAACATCTCTTGCATAGCGCTGATTCCCCATATCCTTCTCCTGGCCGCGTATTCCGGCGTGATACTTACATGGCAGAGTTTCAAGCCCCATCTACGCGGTTTGTCTTCTCCCTCTTACCTTTTACCGCGTCAGGATAGATTCTGACTTGTTGACGTCGAAAGATAGCAATCATGCCCCGCTCGCAGAGAAAGTCGTGGAGCACTGGGAAGCCAGATTCCTGGGCACATTCTCGGAAATCGGGGATTATTTCAATGTCTCTGCTACTTCCGAGCCGTCGCCGGGCGCTGAAGCTGCGTGGAAACAGGTACAAGAACGTACGTCCTCCGGCAACTTTATATGCCTCGTTCATTTCTAACGAGAAAAAAATGAATAGTGCGGATCACGCCTGTAGAGAGACAGGCGGCGAACTACATCCGGATCAATCGAGCGCATATAGAAAGTCCCCATGCCGGCGATGCGCAAGCATTAACGCATATCCATAGACTGCATTGCTTGGTGAGTGAAAATCACTGGCCCGCCGGCATCTACGGCTTCGCTGATGTGCTTAGCATGTCCTCTGGAGGCGATGGCACGGTTTAATCTCAGATGAAGAGACTGCTGCTGGTATCGCTCTTCCCGTACATGACGGTATGAATCGAATGACTCCCCCTCCCCTTTCTTCCTCCTTTGCCATTCCCCTTCAGAACCGGATGACCTAATAAAAACTGAGCAGATCACTGCTTCAAGATAATTCGCTACGCATTGATGTGCGAAGGAGACCTCGTCATCAAGCAAGTCGGCTGGACAGGAAATGAGGATATTCGAGAGGGATGGATTGAGGTGAATGGGTTTTGCGAAGATCCTGAGGTTTCGGAAGGTGTTGAGGCTGGGAGAATGAAGGTGGATACAGCAGCGAAAGCTTCATAGGATAGGATAGGAGAGGATAGGGATTGACGCGAAGCTGGAGAGAGTGATTTTACCCCGTCGTGAAGGCGTACCTTGGGTATCATCTTATTCTGAGTCTTTGGCCTATGCGCTGGTATAGTTCGTGTTGAACTCATCTCAGTCCATTGAGGTGAGGGTTCTGTTCAATTGTGACCTGAGACAAGTTGTAGGAAAAGTAAGAGGTTCCGATGACTTCGAAGATGTTGATTGAGCGCGAAGGCGTTTACCTATGAAACCAAGCTCCAAATATGCTCTAATCAAATATAATGGCTTAGCTGCAATGCAAAGTATCTAGGTATATCCATTTAAGCGGGCTGTATATGCATAGGTACCTGGTACAAACATGCATCCCGTCCCAATCTTGAATAACCGGGTAAGTACATATATTCGGAAACACACTGACGAGCATCGAGATGCCCGCGTATTCCGAGTTGGATCCAGCACGTTTCAATCAACTCGAGTGTTCTCACCAACAAAGAGTCCGGTCTGGACTGGTTGTCATCGTACCATTGAAAAAACCACATATACCCGTCGCATACACTCTTTTTTTTTGAAAGGAAGGCTTAAATCCCCGCTTTCCATTAATTATTCCAGGAGATCAGAGCTATTTCCCTCACTGAAGCCGATTTTCGATCACCACGAAAGTCAATCAATAATTAGAACCTATTACCTACCAAGACATCCATCACTCACTCCAACCTCTATCTAGGATCTCAATCCTAAAAGGAAAGCGAATGAGTTCAGTGCCCCAATCGGAATTGGCCTTCCCAGGATCTCCGCGCCAGTCAGAAGCTGATCAGCATAGCATAGCCTATGCACGAGAGACGAACATGGATCGACGCAAGACTCTCACTCCAAGTCATCATTCTTCAAGAAAATAATAAATAAACAAACAAACATGTGAAAGGTCAAAATTAAAAAAACTTAAAAAAAAAGCCAACATCTAAACTAAAGTAATCCGTAAAACAAACCTAATCAGATAGATCATCTCGAACGAAGATTGTTCGAGCAAGTGTTTTGCTACGAAGCCCTCTCCTCGTCTCCTCCCCTTCGCCCTTCAATAACTGAGCCCAGACAGACAACAGGAATGTCGTCGTCGTCGAAAATGACTATCTCGAGCCTCCGCGGCTCCTACTGTACTCCATCAACCATCCTGACCGCCGTATTCAGCACCATCCTCATAGTCCTCCTCCTCCAAATCTCGTTGAAACTAACCTCTTCTACACCGTTGATTCCCTATCATATATGTCGCGTAGACGAGCATCCCACTTCCAACCATCCTGCGCATACCACCACCCCATCATCACCACCGGAAATCTCCCATACCCCATCACCGTCACCAAACAACGCCGCAACACCAACACCAACAACCCACCTAACCACCCCCTTCCTCTTCAAACAAAACCGTGTCCTCCTCAACCTCTCCCACTCCATCGACTCCGAAGTCCACGCCCGTCTCCTCCCGCCCCGAACCGGCGTCTTCTGGACAAGACACAACGAGACCTTGAATCTCGCCATGGGGATCAGCATGTTCCATGCGAATCACTGCTTGCTCTTCCTGCGGAGTACGCTGCAGGATCACATTGAGGGCCGAAGATCGAGCGTCGTGCATGCGACGGGGAAGAATGAGTACGGATACGGACCTCATGATGAAGGGGATGAAAAGACGCATTTACAAACCCATGTGGCGCATTGTTTTTCTTATATTGCTCAGGTTAGTCCTCTCTCTCTCTCTCCCTAAGAGCCTTTCTTCCCAAAAAAAAAAAAAAGTTTTCATTTTCCTCAAAATTTCCTTTAAACCCGTAGGGAAGGGAAGGGAAGGGAAGGGAAGGGAGATTAGATACAGCGGTTAACGCTATACCACAATTCGTTTTTGTTTTTTTTTAATTCGTGTTTTTTTTTTAGCAAATAATGTGTCTAGGCGACAGCACCATCGAGCCGCCATGGATCGACGCCGACGCCGCGGGAAACATCCAGGCCTTCGGAATCGATGGCCACGGCGTACATCACCAGTGCAAGGACATGACGCGCATGGTCGCGATGGCCAGACGTGGGCAGACGGAGACGTTCGAGGACTGGGGCTGGAAGGATGGGGATACCGTGGAGAGCGTCTTCGGCCCTTAGATAGGCCTGCCTGCCTAGCTAGGTAGGTATCTAGCTTAGGGCAACTGATGATGGTTTTGCGCAAGTCATTAATGGCAATCAGATGAAGTGTGCTTGGGGCGTGAGAAGCGAGTGTCATGCCTGAACGCCGGCGCAGCTTGCGTGCGTACTGGGAGGCATGGCATGAAATACACCGACTCATAAGTTCATCGGATGAAATTTATATTAGACAGCTAAAGCCTAGATATCGAGTCGCTATGTGTCCCGTCACCCCACTGCAATTAACCAACACAATTCAGAAATCCCATGTGAATCCATATGAGTCGTCAGGAGACTCCGTCACGCTTTCCGGGAGCGAGATATCCAATGAGCCCCGGGTCTCGTAGGTCCCCAGTCCCACGACATCTTCGCTATCCCCCACAGAAGGGCTCAAGCGCGGAACCGAACCGCCTGCATCCCCGGAAAGGGCATCTACTCGGCTCGTCGCATGAACGTTAGCACCGGCCTCTTGGACATGACTGCCCGGTTCGGCGTACGTTAAGCGAATCATGGCTTTCAGCGCCTGTACCTCCAGATTCGCCGTCTCCCACACTCCTCCCAATTGCTTGAGCACCCCGAGTACAAGACGCAGGCTTTCCTCGGCGCCAGGGTCGGACCCAGCGTATAGAGTAGCACAGACATTAGACATCGCAATTCCCGACAAGGAGGCAATGTTCAGGGGGCTCATCTGGAGTAGACCCGGATGTAGGGTCAGGAGGCTCACTGCGGCCTCGGCAGCCTCATGTTTCCGGCGGCGGTGTAGCAATTCGTGGTTGCCACCCATCTTACTCGCCAGCGAGGTGTGGACATATATCTGTAGACTGTACCGGTTCAATCAGTTTCATGCTACTCTGAATTGGTGGGAGTTGGGACTAGTACTTGTAAAACAGAACATGAGATTGGAACATGACCTCGTCAATCTCACCATTTACGGTGAAAACCTGCTGTTTATCCGACGGGAGGTGAAGTTTCCAATTCATGAGCAGGGCATCGGCCCGGACTAGAGCCCGATCGAGGTGATCTTTTGACTGGTCGCATATCCGCTTTATAGAGCGACCCGTCCTCACTAAAGCTATGAAGTAGGTGAGTGACGAGAAGACGTAGGAGTCGTCTTCAAAGTCCGCCGTGTAGAAATGTGAGAGCGTCATCAACGGCGAGGCATCTATCTCACATGGCAGGGGAAATGTCGACCCGGGCTCGAACCTGTGCTCATATTTAGCAGATCCCTCAAAAATGAGGCTCAATCTTACCGTAAATCACCATCGTCTCCTGTCAAAGCCGACTCCATGATGTACAGGTACCAACATATCCGCTTCCACGATTCTGCTAGCTCCTTGTCTTCACATAAGTTGACCTCGTCCACGCGGTTCATCCCGATATCAACCGACAATGATATCGCCATCTCTAAGAGATCTCTCGATCTTTCTAGCTCCGCTTGCCCATGGGTAACAATAGAAAGTAAGAGCAACGTAGCGACCCGATACATTTCACTCGTGTTTACAACTCCAGATAGGTTGGGGACTTGATGAGAGTGCGCTTTTTGTAGAGCCAACTGCTCCAGGTCTTTCCTCCGCCCGCACTTTCTATAGATGGAACCTACATAGCACATCGCAACAAATAGCGACTGAATGGTCACGTCGCCGGAATCCACTTGGGACCATACATAAGCTTTTGTAGGCGCGAATGGATGGGCCTTGTGGAAGAAGCTGTAGTTTGGAAATCATGTTATGATCATCTCTTTGACAAAGTATTGCCTTATCGAGGATGACTTACTGGTAATACGAACCGATTAAATCGTGAGCATCAGGATCCTGGATCAATTGCTCAACGGCGTCAAATGAGACAGTACGAATGACCGGCGTGCTCGCCACCAGCGGCCCTATCATTTCGATGGAAATCGGAACTGCTTCACAGGGTTTAACTGCAACTGGTTGTATAGCATAAGGTGCCTCACATAGCAGCACGTCTTGGGCCCCCAACATATCAGATGAAGGGGACGGCGAGGGGTACGCCAGCGAACGCCTCCTCCGAGACCTTGGGTATTGACAAGCTCTTCGCTCCTCTTTACATCGGTTACAGGAAGGGATTTTTCCATCGCAACGCGCGTGGAGAGAGCGACACTGTAAGTTTATCAATGGAAGTTCTCACATTTCATATTCCGTAATGGGGTCATGGGTTGAAACTAACAGAAAGGCAAGCCAACGCGGCGCGAAGTCTAGTGTTCATCCTTCCACTATCGTCGGCTCGTATCATCAACCTGGTATTATCAGAGATTCTGAAGCTGATGGCATTCTCGGATTAATTACTAGGTGATGGGCATAAATACCACCATTAAGCAGAGCCTCATGGCCCAGGAACACCATGAGCTCGCTTTAGGTCAATATATACTTTACCTGGCCGCATTCTTGGCGTCCAGTATGAGGCAGCCATGTTTCTGTCAAGCCTTATAATTTGCCAACATTGTTAATAGTTTAAATGTTCTCCGAACAGGAAACCATGGGAAGGCCTGCTGCAATGGCTTTTCACATGCAGTCGACCGAACCAGAGGGCTACAAGGTCCTTGCGTATACGCTTCCATGACTCGAAGGGCAGCGAATAGAAAAGACACTTTATCGGGCTGGCGGCTACATGTCCGCATGGTCGGGCGGTGGGGTGACCGGTATGAAAAGGATAAGTAGCGCTATTGGAAGACGACAACCAATCTGGGATCCAGAAATAAGTTTAAAGTTGGAACATGGTATTATGTGAACGCCAGATCGGGAAGCTTTCCGATGATGCGCTGGTTCTGGCTGCTTGCCGCCAGAGCTGAACAGTACTCCGCTCGATGCAGACCGTAGTCAATACTACGTAGTCGGCGCCAATGGGGGTGAGCTTTCACGGCCGTGAGGGGGACTCTGGTCGCAGTACTTGGCAACTAATGCAACTTGATGTGCTGACATGGTAAGCAATAGTTTCTTTTTGGGAAATCCAGAATCTTTAGCAGAACCTAGACCGTTGCAGCGTTGCAATGATCGTCACGTCAAAGTTGTGCGGGATGTGTTTTCTTTTCCTCTGACGTAAGTACAGTCATGCGTGGCATCGACACGAATGTTGCTCCGAGTTCCAAGGTTTTTCATACTGCCAGCAGCGTCATGTTAGCCAGTTCATATTAGAGCCCTTCGACCTTTCTTAAATTCAATAACCACCATTGCATCATTCGGCTTGAGGATCTTGACTTCAAAGCCATGGGAAATTCCAAATACGAACGTCTGTCTTTAGAGGGCACAACAAGCAGCGATCTGCCTCTGCTGGCTCCGGACTCCATGGCTTCAGAGGACCCTATCCCCATCAAACGTAGGTCGACATGGCATAATGCATCGTCTACTACTTTACTTCTGGGCTATTGTGCGCTATCAACCACTCTCGTTGTCGTCCTACTAGGCATCACACTCGGCCAATTGCAGACCAATGTCTCGCACAGGGAGGATTATCGAGGCGGCCACTCGTTTCATGCCGTATTCAGCGGTGACCTTTCTTATATGTCTGTAGACCACAAGTACGATCACTTGTGGGAGGACCTTGGGGCCAAGGGCTTGATCGTGAAACTCCCAGATGAGAACTATGACGGGAAGTTAAGGCCAGGGTCCATCTCCATGTAAGAGTTCTTCGAGAAAGACATATTGTGGTTCCTTTGGGAACTGATGAGCACAGGTTTCACCAACTTCACTGCCTGTCTTCCCTCCGTCACGCGATTCAGCAGGCCCGTGAGGGCACGGACCCGGGACTCGACTGGCAGGACAATGACCATTGGCCTCATTGTATGGATTACCTGAGAAAGGTTAGTAAAACATCACAACGTTTTGCCCGATGCACCGGTGTCCATCTTGTTATAACGTTGCCCTGACTTGGCAGTAGACTTTGCTCTGCTGGGCTGATGATCTCATTGAACGCCCTTTCGTGTTTCCGAATGGGACTGTCTCGTCTTTCATCGACGGCGCGCAGGATGTAAGAAAATGTGGTGATAGCCGGAGGCTAATTCAACTCATGCGCGACAATGGGAAAGACGTATACACTCAACCCTTTCCGTAGTTGAGGCACGCGTATGTGATGAGTACGAAATCCAGATTCAATCGCGAGGGAGGATGCGTGTTTCGAACCCTATATCATCAATAAGATGACATAATTTCTATACCAGGCGAAGCGCTCACGTTTAGTCGTCAAACTGAGGGCATTCCATAGCAAATTCAAGTTTGTCCTCCTAGACAACTGTGAGCAATACTGATGCAGTCCAGATTGCAACGGTCGCTTTGAAAAGTGATGTTTGCAAGATGAATGCAACGTCGATCAAGAAGTCAGGGGAGACTGGTGGGGCCCAGCAGAAATAGAAATGCACACAACTTGTCATCATGTCATGCTATGTCATCCACTTTTTTTTTTCTTTTTCCCCCATGCGCACGCATGCTTTTACTCCACGGGGACAATTGTTCAGATACACAGGGCAGTCCGGGAAACGAGTGATCTTCAAGATGGCCCCGCCGAAGGTTTTGTTTTCGGTTCAGAGGGATCTCGACCTAGCATGTAACCACCTCGTCGTCACAAGCGGCTTGCGTAGGCTGAGGAGATAGGAATTCTCGGTGGTCGTCCGGGAATTCCCAAGCCATGTAGCCGGAAATATAAGGGTTCATTATATCCTGCCGGGACTGAATTTCTTCCTGGAGTGATCGAAGCGAAGTCTATTACTGAAAAGATTCCAAAGGTAGGTCTGCAGGTCGCTTCACCTCTGCGCGCGTGCCTGAATGCCTGAATGCCTGAATGCCGGAAGATGAAAAGTTTTGTGATTGGCTTCGCACGCCTACAAACACGGGACTATCAGTCAATGGAACCTTGAGCGCTTGAGGTAGAATGAGAAAAAGTTCTCATCCAAGCTTGAGTGCTCGAGCAACGAGTGTGAGTAGGTGCGGGAAGAGATGCTTCGCGCCTGCCGCGAGTCACCACGTTTCACTCCAACCAGACTGCTCGGCCATGCGTTCCCCTGAATCCAGCCAAACTTCAATTGGGTGGCCAAGAATCCTATAGGCCGGTTAGTTATCACTTATCAGTGAAATCATCGCCCCACCATAAACAGATAAGCACTTAGCACCCGTTCTAGCCCCACTCTATCCGTTGTCGACAAGGGAGTGAAGGATTTCCCCGTTCAACCTGTCCAAAGAACTGTTACCAGACAACACTAACCCAACTGCCCACCCCCATCTCAACAGCCCAAATTCCGTTACATTTTACCCGGAATCCCATCGGTCAGGGCCGCTCCCTCCGAAAGTCAGGCAGCTCATACCTTACCTTCCTACCATGGAGGCGGAGCAACGTCTCCAGGAAGCCATCCAGTATGTCCAGGACCATCCGGAAGACAGTGTGCACTCGATTGCGCGGCGGTTCGACGTGAAGCGCACGACGCTGCGAGGGCGCGTCAAGGGGGCTCGGCCGCGCAAAGGGCGCCCGGGGCCCAACAAGCTCTTCTCCGAGACCGAGGAGAAGGCTATCTGTAACTACATTGACCGCTACACGCCCGACCGCAGCAACCCCACCGTGCGCCCCGAGTTCGTCACCGATATCGCCAACGTCATCCTCGCTGCCCGCCATAGCCCGAGTAACCCCGATCCGCCTACGACCGTTGGCACGAATTGGACGTCGCGCTTCCTTAAGCGCCACGGCTACGCCGCACGGACGCAGAAGCAAGGCCGTCCCGAGAACCAGGCTGCTGGGTCTACCGATCCTACCGCTGCAGGGGATGATGACGAGGGCGAGGGAGAGGGCGAGGGAGAGGGGGAGGGAGAGTCTGATTCCCCATCTCCCTCAACACCATCATCACCCCCTTCACCGACGACAAACGATGCATCGTTGGCAGCTACGACAGAGGGACGCATCCCTATAACCCTTCCACAACTAAACGAGATCGCCGGCCGAATTGAAGAGACGTTAAACGAACCCGAGATAGGCTTCACGCCCGAGCTCTCGCACCGCCTGACCCGCCTCGTGAAGAGCGCCCTGCTCAACACGAGCGACCTGCTGCAGGTGAAGCCGAGCCCGAGCCACGCGAAGCACGCGGAGCTGCTGCAGAAGCAGAGGCAGCGACAATTCCGTCGGGATAAAGAGGAGGCGCGGGAGGTACGTAAGGCGCAGAAGATCTTGGATGCCCACGTTCAACGCGTGCGCAAGGCCGCTAGGCGGGTCTTCGCAGAGGCGGCGAAGGAGTCGCGCAGACGGCGGATCGTGGGTCAGCTGGAGCCTGCTGAGGTGGTGGACTCGCGGTCCGGGCCTAAGTGGCTGCGACGGTGCTAAGAGATATTAGTAGATAGGTAGGGTTCTTCTTTGTTATGCCCGTGCTAATATACCTAATAATGCTCTCAGGTGGTTTGGATGTACAGTGGATGGGACGTGGAGGTCGGATGTAATTCGCGTGTATTGCTGCCGGTCACATAGGCTTGAAGCCTTTACATACCCCCTTGTTCAGGAACCGGAATAGAGATAACGGCGCCGAGCAACTCACCGACAACCGATTACCACGAGCGAACGGAACATATTCAACAATCAAAAAGGAAGCCCGATAACTCAAAGTAATCCGCATCCAAGAAATACGTACCGAATACTCCCAAAGATACCCGCATGCCTTGGTACCTCGAGATAAACCCAACAAAAGTTCAATGATTTCATCAAGTCGTCAGTCATAAAAACCCGTCCCAGCTTTGGCTCGCTTCGCTGTCTAGATACATACACAATATGGTATCTCCTTCGTTTGCTGCCTCGCGTGCTTGAAAACGCGGACGACAATTACACTTGTTATCTCCAATCCCGAGACCAGTTAAAAACCCCACGCCAACAGAAATGAGATTGGATAGAGAAGAAGAGGGGGGAAGGGTGGGAGATGTTTCCGAGAACAGCACTGGTTTCAACCTTGCCAGCCATGGAAAAGATGGCGTGTAACGGACTACTAACGGTAATAACGAGGCGCCGAGTCATAGGCGAAGTCACGCTCCACAAAAAGTTCTTCGTCGAAGTTCTCTCGTCTGTGCGAGCGATGATGTCGTCGGTCGTACGCGTACTCGTCCGCCTCACGGGCCCGACGTCTCCGGGTCCGACGGATGTCATCGGAAAGGTCGACGAGCTCAAGAACGTCCTCCTATAGCTAACGTCAGCCATTTCCTGTCATTCGTTTTTTTTTTAAGAAAAAAAAGAAAAATGAAGATGAAGAGAGGAAGAGGGGAAGACTCACGTATTGGAGATAATGCATGATGTAGAAGAAATACTCCGTCTCCTCGTAGTCGTACCCGATTCGCTCGATGGCCTCGCGCGTCACGAGGTCCCGGGTGATCTCAGTCCACATGCCCTCCCGTTTCTTCGCCCGCCGATCCTCGCGGACCGTCACGCGGCGGTCTCGGACATCTTCTACCTCTATCACCTCGCGTTCACGATCGCGGTGTTTCGAGTCCATTATCTGCACGCTCAACCGCTCACGAGAAGAGTCGGGCGCTGGGTCGGTGAGAACCGTGCCAGCTGGGGAATCCTCCCGCTCAGGAATGAACTTGGAGCGGCGGACGCCGTTATAACGCTGCCAGGTCGTCTCGGTGCTAGCACCGCCTATACCGTCCATCCTTATGCGTTCCGTTCCGGGCGGGACATCGACGATAGTCCAGCCCCTGGTAGCACCGTTCTTCGCTTCGCCCATCTGGCCTCTAGCATCGACTTTGTTCGTGATATACTCTGCCTCTTCGGTCCAGTCTCCCCGCGGTGCTGCGGAGTGAGCACGACGTCTCTGTTTGTCGATAACGCTGAGGGTACTTTCACGGTTCTTCACGAGCAAAATATCGTCGTCGTCATACGAAGGTCGGCCAAGCGGACGGGGCCGCTCGCGAGGACGAGAACGAGAGCGGGAGCGCTGGCGAATGTCGATTTCCGCTCCGTTGTGCCCAATGTCAATATCGATGTCGGTCTCGCGCTCTCGTCTACGAGACACCCCACGGCGTGGGGCGGGGACTGGAGCTGGGGCGGGAGGCGGGGTTGGCGGCTTGGCCCGCACAACGCCTACGTCGGGCATCAGCAAATACCACTTGATAACGCATCTAGGAGGGGCCCGGGTAGATTTACCATGGTCGATGTCCCGATAATGGGTTATGACTTCCCGTTCGATGACCGGTCCACGGATCACCTGGGGTTGCTGCTGTTGCATCTGAGGCGGCGGCGTCGACGGGCTTGGGGATGGCGTGCGCTCTTTCCGCTCACGCTCGATACGGAGACGGATGAGATCCCGTTCTAGCTCCGGCGTTGGCGATCTGTCACGTTGTTGTTGCCGGCGTTCCAATCGCTCTCGGTCCACGACCTGGACACGAGGCATTTGCATAGGCATAGGCGGCGCAGGAGGAGGGGAGGGCGAGCGGTCAACAAATCTAGGCCGGCGATATTGGACACTGGCGGGGACACTGGGACTGCGGGCTCGCCGTCTGTCGACGGTCTCGACTTCACGAGACCGGAGCACGACAGGGCCCGCTTCCACTCGTCGCATGTCATCACGGAGGAAAGCGGGGGTCCTGTCTACCCGGTCACGATCTCGGACACTGACGTCGATGCTCAGGTCGTCGTCAAAATCGCGGACGGCTCCTCTGCGATAGGTGTAATCCCGGTCTCCGGTCTCACTGCGGGTACTACTCCTGTATGCCATCACGACAAAGATGAATCCAGGACCCAAAGTAAAATATATATGTCTTCTCTCTTTTCTTCGCTGGGCGAAAGTCCTATATAGTAAGGAATCAAACACAAATATATATGATTCAGAGTGGTAGGCAAGAGGGGAGGAGAGAGGAGAGAAGAAGCCCGTGTGAAGATTAAAATACTGTTTTTTTTTTTTTAAAAAAAAAAAAAAGAAACAGAGAGAATGGGAAACACAAAGCTGTAGGTCTCGCCAATGCCCCGATGCACGATGAGTTGGTGGTTTCGGTAGCGGCGGGGTTGGTAGGGAAAAAAAAAGGTACAGGAATACCTAGGAGCAAGTGGATGAAGAGCGAAGCTGAGAAAGTCTGCCTACAGACTCACAAGCGCTTATTGCAAGCGCTTATAGCTTATAGCTTTTTGTACTCGGCCAGGAGCGCACTGGGTCCCGGGGTGAGCGAAGAACCAAGGAAGTGAGTCGTAAGTCGGGGGAGAGCCTGGGAGGGAAAATGCGGTCATATGGTTTGGATATGGTCCAGGTTATGAGGAAAATTGACAAGAGTCAAGAAGGACGTGTGACGTTTAAGAGGAATGGAATGAGGACGAAGGTGAGGGAGGAGGACGGAGGAAGGAGGAGGGTTTACATCATCGGTATAGGTGGTATAGGTACCCAACTACTAAAAATATAAGTCGGTGGCATTATGGCTGGCCTAGTCTACCTATCCACCATCCTACATACAGACTACCTACCTGACTACCCTACCTACATACATTAACAGGACCTGTACGTACGAGACTTGCACTCGCTGCACGGAATAGGTATGTGATCCATTATCCCACTTATTATTATTATCATGCTTCCATCCAGGCAATGGAAACTTGTCGGTGTGAGAATGTACGAGTCGACAATAACTAACGAGACTTGTAATGTGCATTTGCGTTAAAATCGAGGCCAGTCCGAGCATTAGTGTAGAAGCACTCGGGGAGTCGAGAGAGGGGGGGGCTCTGTTGTTTAGTTACCAACCGGTAGGTATACATACGCCATCACATCACATCACATCACGAGCAGCGGAGCGCAGCGCAGCGAAGCTTTGTCACGACTCATAGCAACTAAAACACGTTGGAGAGGAAATTTTTTTTTTTTTTTGTTTTCTTCTTTTTTTGTTTTTTGTTTTCTGGCTCCAGCGGACTTTAACCCCGTGGCCCACTCACTCACTAAGCTTGCCCCCATGTCAGCAGCAGCGCATCAGCAGAGCCGCCAAAGCCGGGGGGGAGGCGTCACATGTCCCCCTGGAGTTTAGGTGATGGTATTTTTTTATTTTTATTTTTTTTAAAAAAAAAGAGAAAATCCCCATTTCTTTCCCATGTTTTTTTTTTTTTCATTCGCTCTCTCTGATTACTTTTTCTTTTAAAATCTAACGCTACGCTAGGTACTTTATCTCCATACGTAGTTGGACAGGTCAAGTGTTTTCTTTAGTTTTTCGTAGTTGCAAACTGGCGGTTATGCCGCTAACCTAGGGAATTACACTACATGATGCCTGTTGTTGGGTTGAAAGTCGGGCTGGGCTTCCATGGGTTGGGTTGGGTTGGGTTTGGGGGCGGGGCGGCGAGAGGATGCCGGAAGGGCGAGAGAACAGAGAGAGAAATGATAGGTACAGTAGGTAGACAGGTATCCATCAGTGCGGTGTCTCCAGACAGAAGCAAAAAATAAAGATAAAAAATAAAAAATAAAAAAAATATTGAAAAACATATTGAAAAAAATAAAGAAATAAAGAAATAAAACGACCTACCTACGTAGCAAAAGCGTTGTCTCTCCTGAATCATCATGGACAGAAATGAAATGGACAAAGGACATCGGAAGAGATGCACTTCAAGTTGACTATTGTGAGACAAATACTACTTCACATCCCACCTCCTCCAATGCGTGGCACTAGATTGGAAGATAGTCCCGAGGGTCCTCATTCGGCACAGCATCACGGGTTGGCTGTCTGGGCTGCTGAATGCTGACGCAATCGTGCATTGACCGAGAACACAGCCCCTGAGGACCAATAAGCTGGGAGCAGGAGGGATGCCGACGATGGGAGCTGTCACTGCAAGTAGGTATCTCAAGGTCTGAGAATAGGTCGGTAGGTAGGTAGGTAGGTACCTGAGGTAAGCAGCGTCATGGGCAGAGCAGCGAACGCGACTGCGATACCGTTATATTTTCATAATGCTTAGGTAGGAGCTAGGCATCGAAGAAAATGACGTGTTTGCACTCAAAGCTCTCAAACTCACCGATAGCACATCATCGTGCTCAGAAGGAGAAACATCTGCTGCCTAATCTAGTGCCGTCGGATCAAATCATTTGACTTTTCATGATCGTCGGAACATGGGACCCCTTAGCCTCTTTCAAAGAGCCCATCAAGCAACGCCGTTGCTGTAACCCCGTCTCGTTACATCCCAACGCCAACCAATGCAAATAGCCACCGTTTGCCACGACTCCTTGATCCGAATTCCATTTTTTGGGGTACCGTAAAGTCATTCATACGTTTCGATGCACCCGTGCATCCCATAGTCCCTAGTGGCATGGACTGCAACAGAGAAAAACAGTAGAGAACGGCGCTCCGATTACGCCTCGCCACTTTGTTTCTTCTTGGCCTCTTCGAATTCTCGTTGCTGGAGCTGAAACAGCTCGTCCATGGTCATTCCACTATCCTCAAACTTGTTTCCTCTCTTCTCACGCACCTGCTGGCGATGTTAACAACCTCTGCAGTGACACGGGTGGGCAACATTGTACATACTCGCTGCGTCTCTTTATGCTGTGCGGCAGCCGCCATGACAGCGGAAACGTACTCGCCGAATCCGAGAGTGTTAAGAGCCTTGGCAATGTGATCGCAGGCGATGGTTTTCTTGGCCTCTTTCTCCGAAATCTCGTTTGCCTCGGAGGAAACCAGGGTGATGAATTCAACGCAGCATTCAATCAACAGGTCGCGGGCTTCCTTCGAGAACGAAAGTCCAGTGGCGGGAGGCAGAATCTCGCTCACAATCTTCTGCACGGTTGCTGGATAAGATATGTCAGCCGAGTCTGGTGATGGGGGATTTCGAGAGAGCCTCTAGGCATCTGAAACAGTCCAAGTTTATGACACATACCCTTTGGCAGAGACAGTTCGTCGTTGCCTATGTAAAATGACAGTCAGCGGATGGATCAAGATGGTAATAGATACGACTGAGTAATGAAGGGAAATGATGACGGAGTGAAAGGAGCTAGGCTATCAAAGGATGCCTAAAACCACGTGCTATGTAATATCGCCATAGCGAAAATATAAGGACGAGTCGAATGAGATCCATTGGAGCAAGTTTCAACGAAGCGACTGGTGCGAAGATGGAGGGGTGAAAGAAGCGAAGGAATTAATGCAACTGTGATGCCGGGATAGTGAACGATGATGGAGCTGGAGGCTCAGTTGGCTTCGAGGCCAGTGAATCATGGAGCGTATGCAACCATGAGATGAAGCGTCGCCTGAGCCATGAGAAGACTGAAGGTCACATGAAGGCGGCCAGACGATGATATCAACGATGCGCCCACTTCCGCGCGCGGACAGGAAAAGAAGCCTTTCGATGAACCGATATAGAGCGACGTTTCTCACGGTCAAAATCAAGCCGTGCGCCCGACGGTCCAAATGGGGTTGATGCAAGTAACAGGCTTCGTTGTGTCTGTGATGCCACGATCCACGCGGGTTTCTGATTGAAGAAAAACTAGAGAGGCATGCGCCGGGAACTCGTTACTTACCACCATGTTCGTGGTCCGACATTGCGAACTCGTGTTTGGCGGTTTGCGAACCAGCGCCTTGAACTTTTGATGGAGTCGAGATAGGTAACTCGACTCTTAAAATTGGGCGGACTCGGGTCAACCGACAAAGGACGACCAGATCCGGGCTCGATCAAATAATGGTGTTGCGCAATACTCGAGGGAGATTGGACCCGATCGCAAGAAAGGAATCGGTAAATCAAGATTTCCGAAAGAGAAGAGTCCTTTTGCAAGGACAAGGGATGGATGGTTGCGTTGAGTCGCAAAAAGACCGGCCGGGTAGGATGTTGAGGCTACCTAAACGGTCTTTTAAGTATGTAGGGGGGGTAGTAGGTAGCGTACTGGTTCCTCAGGTAGGTATTGGCGCCCCTAGCAGTGCAGATTTGTAGGCGACAGTTTAGCGGCTAGTAGGCACCTTTTTAGGCGGTAGGTACCTATGTCCAGCCACCAGCAGTACAAAACGCTAGGTGGTAGGTAGTTCGGTACTTGCGGTAACCTGTGAGTTACGGTAATGGAGCATCTCCAAGTACGAATGCAATGGGAGTTATTTCCTTCATACCTGCACAATATGAGCACGGATATGTGCTCTTCTTGTTATACACTGCTTCTCGAATGCAAAAATGCATTTCTCTAACACATGGACATTTAACGCGGGCGACTACTGCTCGTGTCGACCAGTTCACTTTCATGTGTTTTCCATTGATACGGATTGTACCTACGCTAAAGATAGTCCATGTGGCTGACACCTAGATAACGCCTCACCTCGTGCCCCCCACCCCCCCCCCCCACCTTGTGGCGCAGTAACTAGAGCGAATTTTAGTTCTTTAAAACGAAAAACGCGCTCCCGAATCCCCAAATTTTCTTCCTCGGAAAACGTTTTTCCCACAAAGTCAACCAAGCTTCCTTCGAGACATTGCCAACGCGTCGTTGCGCCTCAAGGGAATTAATCTTCCTTTCCTTCCTCCTATACTATGCAGCAATGCGCATAGTTAGTAATGTCGTACTGCGAATGACTGCCTGATTGCGCAACTGCCGCTGGTTGGAAGCATGCCGTTGGTCTCGCGCAAGCTGGTGAACAGCTCCCATATGAACATGTGCTGATGACACCTAACCCGTGCGCACACCCATATGGTATGTCTCCCTCTCTACCTGTTACCCCCTCCTTCTATGATGAGTATATTGTCGCCCCAGTCTTAATTGAGCCAATTGGCCCATATGGTGATCGACACGTCAGCCAAACAGACATAACTGATGGAAGTCTGAATGCGATTCGTTTGTGGAAAGTATTATCTTGTCCTATGCTAACTTGCGCAAAAGGTTCTAGGCTCTGGCTCTGCGTATCCACGTATGTTTACCCCGAAACCTGAGCAGTGAGCCCAATTTCTTCGAGTACATGATGCATAATATCCAAAGCGTACTATCAAATACCGAATTTGCATGACGGACTATACCTTTCCTGATTCTCGCTCAGGCGCCAACCATAGACACCATGTTAGGGCAGTTTCAGAGACTAATACATAGGGATGGGTAATAGGCACGGATCACCAGGGTGCGTCTTGTAATTGTGCGTTCGCGGCGAGTTGGAAATTGCAAGGTAAGGAATACATGTTCTCCCTTCGCACCACTTGCTCCTGATGATCAAAATGCTATGTCCGAATTCTCTCTTATGTAGAAATCTTTAACGTCTTTTCATCTTTCGACTGAAGCGCCAGCCACTCCACCATACTTGCTTAATTGCACTGAGGGACAACGGCTAATATTTCCAGTCTACGTATACCCATCCACTGCTTCGCCTTATTTGTATGTCGCCCTCGATTAGGGCTGGAAGCCAGCTAGTTCAGCTGCGTTCCATCTGTGTGATAGTCAGTCTGAGGTCCTCGTCGTGAATTAAGCTCTTTGTCGCACCTGTAGTGTTTGCCGCTCAAAGAGCTCGGGGCTTGCATTGCCAGTTTGGCTATGACAGTACCGGGCTGATTGGGATTAAGTAGAAGGCCTTGCTCGTGCTCATCTACAAAGCTGGCGTGTACCTGCGGCAGCATGGCAGCTTTGCCCTCTTCCCTGATTTGCTTTTGCATATCCGTGTCAACTTTGCCAGGAGATATGGCAACCGTGGTAATAGTGGGCTCTTCCACAGCCAAGTGAGCGCAGATGTGGTTTATCGCCGCCTTGGATGTTCCGTAGGCTGCCCAGCTTACGAGAGCGCTGACAGACGCTCCTGTCGAGACGAAGACGACTCGACCCTGCGTCTTCCGTAGCTCCGGGATGGACTCTTTCGCCTATATTACCGGGTCAATATAAGGAGATGTTTGAGAATTCTCGTGGGTTATTTACCAATGCTACTGCGCTGAAGACATTAATGTCATACGCTCGTCTCCATTCCTCGGCGTCGGCGTCGCAGATCTTCGAGATTGGGGACAAAACGCCGTGGTTGACGACGAGGCCGTCGATCCTGCCAAAGGCCTTCACGGCCGACGCAATGACTTTTGGCGCCACCTACGTTGTCTTGTAAGTTTTGCTGTAAAGATCGTCCCGTTCAAGGGGAAGGGGGTGATGACGGGTTTCATGTTTCACTTTTCATCTCCCCACAGGGTGGTGACCCTTACTTTCAAATCCGCCAGGTCGGCGGCCATGTAGTCGACCGAATCCCCATTCTCGGCCTTGAGCTTGCGCAGCTCGTCTTCGGACCGCGCGACGAGGAATACCTTGCGGCCTTCTTTCAGCAGGGCTTGCGTGATGGCGTAGCCCAGACCGCGGCTGGCGCCAGTGACAATGAAGGCTTTAGGTAAGTTGTTCATCTTTTTTTTTTTTTTTTTTTTTTTTTTTTTCCTTTGTTCTTCCTTCTTTATGACCTGGTTGCCGATTGGAACCGAACTTGCTTTTGGTCGAGATGGTACTGGAGTTGATGAAAGATTTGGTATTTGCCGCAATTTGCTGACGCTACGCAAGCTAGATCACAACTGCCTATCCGCTCGACGGAGTTTTTCCATGGACCGTGGCTGGTTCCGGTCCGGCTCGGCAATCCACGGCGCATTAGTCAGCCCCGGTTGAAGTTGTCATCCATCAAAGTCCTACTCGTGCCATGGCTGCCAGACTTCAGTCCGGAACTCCGACACGACTAATACGATGTTGATTACTTTTTCCATTGAACTAATAAAAATTTTCCTTCAAACCTTTTTCTATTTGCAATCATCCAGATTATATATATGAATCATATTCCCCAGAAACTGAAGGAGGAAAGTATTCATGCGAACTGTCAAAAGACTCGTCGAGGAGTCGAATCGCGTCTCTCCCTGACTAAACAGGTACCTGTGTACCTGTGTACCTGTTAAGTGGAAGCCATTGAGACCATTGAGACCTGTGAGCTGTTAAGCTGTCAGGCAGAGTTTTGCTTGCCGCCAGTAACGTACGAGCGGTAGGTCTAGCTGCCAGACTGCCAGATGCTGACGGGCCCTGTAGACTAACAGCAGCGGTAGCTGCGAAATGAAAGGACCGACGCACGACATCATTGAACATTCTCGGCCCTGCTCGCGCGAATTTATTAGCCGTTGAGAAAATACGTATTACGTACTTGACATACAGTCCTATCTATCTACTTACACAATCACAAGACTCAGAATAACATCATTTGGGATGTCCTTGATAACGTTTGAAACACTTTCGATGTGTCAGCCGGGAGACATAGGTAGACACAGGACCACAAACAAGGCTGATTCCCTTTCCCTTAGAAGGGAAGAAGAAGAAGGAATAAAAAAAAAGGGATAATTTAACTTTCCTCGATCGTTTCAGCCTTTCCATTCGATCCTACGTAGGGCCAAGTTCGGGCTGAGGCTTACCCATAGTCTACGGGCTACGGCTTAATCTACGGCACTGCTTTAAAAAAAGAGGTCTACCCATCTAGTCTAAGACTCTAAGGGGATTGTTGAACGGGAGTCGGGAGTCGGCCGGGAGTCAGATGGAGAGGGACGGGGATTTGGGTCCTGGCTTTCGGGGGGAGGAGGGGATGAGGATCTTTTTCTTGAAGGCACGGTACTTGCTGGAACAGCTTACCGTAACCAGTTGGCTGGTAAATGCTCCCCTAGACAGATGACACCTGTCAGCTCTCTCCCCTTTTAAACCGAACTAGTTATTACCATCGGCGATGTTGGGCCAGAAATCTCAACGAATATGTCTTTGTCTTGTTTGTTCGTCGACTCAAGAGTTACCGAATGATCAACACGCCATTTTACGAAAAGGGTATACCACTAACAACAGGCGGGCGAGCGAGCGAGCGAGCAAAGCAGAGCATGAGGAATCATTCAGGTCCATACATACATACATGCCTCCCCATAGCCTATAGGTAGCGCAAGGGAGAACGAACGGGGGGGGGAAACAAAAAAGACGCTAGACACTCAGGCCGGGTGAACTCTATCGTATCCCTTCCCTTCCCTTCCCTCTCCACTCACACTGATTGGGTACTGTAAAAAAGAGTCATATACCGTATTACCTACAAGTTTGTAATGTAGGTAAAGAACAATCCGCACAAGACAAGGAGAGAGAGAGAGGGGAGAGATCTACGTCAGTTCAACCCGGACACACCCCCTCTTCTCTCTCTCTCTCTCTCTCTCTCTCTCTCTCTCCCTGCTATACTTGACTGTACCTGCCTACTTTAGGTACCTTAGTGAAAAGAGTCATAATACATACAGTAACATCGATTCACATTGCCAAGCTTTCTTTCTTTTTTTTCCTTTTTTCCCTACCGTACAATCCATAGACTGTTACATACAACAGGTGGTGAAAAGACGCTGAGCCTCTTGAGGGGGTTTACATAGACTGCCAGCTTCGCGGGGTAAGGCTAGGTATCTAAGATGAATATTCAGCTCGGCGAGGGGGGGGGGGGGCCCGGTGTTCTAGATAGATGTATTGTTTATCTAACTGACCTATCTATCTAACCTAGATAGATAGCTAGCTAGCTAGCTACCTTGTTTTCTCTTTTGACTCCTTTCCACGGTATCATTCATTCCCTTTCCCCGCCGGCGGATATTTTGGCCGACGGTGTATCCCGCACCCGGGTTGATAGGTGGGCTAGATACTATTAGCCGATGCGAGAGAGAGGGAGAAAGAGAGAAAGAGTATAATCACGTAGATACTTGCTTTACTGTAGGTTAAGTTAGGTTGGATTAGGTTGGATTACAAACAACTGCCTATCTATCTAGGTCAAAAGTTTATCTAGGTAAGGTTAGGTATATACTTGTGAATATTTCTTTTCTTCTTTTCATGCTTTCATGCTTCATGCTTCATGCTTCCCGTCCTGCAAGGCGGAGAATCCCGATATTTATTGAAAATTACCCTATCTATCTAGTAAAGCTTTTGTCATCCTTTTTTTCTTTCTTTCTTTCTTGCTTTCTTGCTTTTGCCTGCCTGCCTGCCTGCCCGCCTGCTATTCTCTCTCTCTCTCTCTCTCTTTTGCTCTTGAATGAGAATAGAATGAATGAAGGAATGAATGAATGGAAGATAAAATACCAAAAAAATATTAAAAATTTAAAAAAAAAGAAAGCGACGGGTTGGGAAAAAATCGACGGATTGGGGGGGGGGAGTTGGTTTAAGCGGACGCTCCTTGAAGTTCATGACTCGGTGGGAGGGGGAGAGGTGAAAAGGGACCTTTGATTTATCTCTTGGTATTTCTTGACGGGTTGAAGATGAGGGGAGGGGGGGAGAGGGGGCGAGGGGGTTTGTTCCCCGATCTGGTTCGATGAAGAGATTATCATGGTGGAATGAGAGAAGGAGGAGGGAGAATGTATTCAAAAAAGACAGAAGGTTAACCATACTTGCGTAGGTAGGAAGGATTGTTGTTAAAAGAGGATTTAGACAGATGCTTGAAGTATGTACTGAAGGTATATTAACCAAAAGTGCGGCGCTCTAGATGGATACCTAGATAGATAGATAGATAGATAGATACAAACGCTGCATCGACTTCGAGACTCAAGTCCCTCTTTCTCATCTCTTTCTTCTCGTCTTATATGCCCCCGTATCTACATAGTCTGCCTAGCTTGGGGGTTTAACAGCTCTTCCCCCTCAGCTCTTCATCTCGATCAATCTACCCTACTTACTTACCTACATAGGTAATCTTGTCAGATATACGTCACGCGAAAGAAAGTCCCGGAGTTAAGAAGAATAGGAAGAAAGAAAAGAAAAAGAAAAAAAAAAAACCTAGCAAATCCTCACGTAGTTAAAAAAAAAAGATAAAAAGTTTTCAATGTAGATAGATGGAAATAAAATCCGTTGTAAAAAGATTAAATATTTCCCTCCCCAAAAAAGGAATATATATAAATATATATATATAAATAAATCAATAAAAAATAGGTATCATCAAAAACGCCTGTGTTGTTGCTGTTGTTGCTGTTTGTTTTTTGCGCCCTTGGATTCCAATTCCGATTCCGATTCCTAGATTTCCACGAACCATGCTCATTGTTCCCCCTCCATATATCCCCGTGTCCGAAATACCCAATTCGTTTCCATTTAACTCCAGTTTCCCCTTTCCCCCTTCCCCATATGCTACAATATTCTTTTTCATGCCCTCCCTGCCCCCTTTCCCATCTTGCGCCTGATGTTAATGGTATATGTCAAATGGTATTGTTGTACAGTTGGTAGTAGAGTTACAAGAATATAAAAGTGGAAATAGGATGGATGTGTTCTGTTCGATCCGGGGATTATGATGATCTCCCCGGGCTTCGTTCGATGTGTGTGTGTGTGTGTATGTGTATGGTGGTTGTGGGTGTGTCTTGTTCGATCTCCCTTCTTTTTTTTTTTTTTTTTCTTTTTTGGGAGAAGGAACTTATGCTTTGTTATGTACAGATGCAAAGGAAACCCGAAAAAGAAAAAAAAAAAGTTGTTTGTTGGGTTGCGCCAAGAATGTGGTTGTCGCTATGATATGGTATGTTTGGAACAGGCTGATGGTGAAAATGACACAAGGAAAAAAAGATATTATGATATGTGTGTGTTGTGTGTCGTGTGTTGTTGTTGTCGTCGTCGTTGTTATGTGTATGCGTCGGAGTCGATGAATGTATGTCGCGAAGCTCCCCGGAATAAGTCATTCAGTGGAGAAAAGATTATGGAATGAAGTGTGATTTCGAAGTAAGAAGTCGTGATGAGAGAAAGAGATATATAAGTGTTTTTTTTCTTTCTCTCTCTCTCTCTCGTTTTTTTTTTTTTTTTTGGTTTTTTGGGGGTTTTTTTTTACTCAGAAAGCGGCAGTTCGAAATGCTGCTCTTGAAAGTCCTCGTCCGTCTCGCGGAGCCCAAAGACTATGCCCTGACGCTTCCACGCGCCGCGCTTTATGAAGACGTCCCGGTCGTCCATCCAATCGGCATTCCGACGTGTCGGGGGCACCGGCTGTCGAGGCGACGTCGAAGCCGACGATGGCGCCGAGCTGGGCGGGGATATGTCCGCCGAGATACCCTGCCAGTTCTTCAAGGGCCATTCCGAGTCCCGCTCGTGCAGGTACGGCCTCGTCCGCGCGCCGTCGAAATAGCAATTCTCGCCCTTGACGGGAGAGTACTCGGCCAGGTTCTGGATGTGGTCGTGGGCGTAGTGGGTCTGGTGGAAGAAGCGGGCCTCGCGCTCCTCGTCGGCCTGGTAGCGCTCCATGTCGTATTCATAGATCGGCAGGATGTGCGGCGAGGCGTTGAGCGTCAGGGGCGGGTGGAGGGACAGAGGGTTGAAGCGGTCGGTCTTGTGGCGGTGCGGGGCGTCGGTTGAGCCGACGGACAAGGTGCTCGACGATGAGCTCCATTTACGGCTGTGCTTTTGGTCTTCCGAGTCGCTGTTGGACTTGAGCGAGGCTTTGGACTTTTTGTGAAAGAGTGACGATTTGGTGATGGATGCCATTTTGGTCATGGGAAACCTTTCGAGGGGTTTCCTTTTTTTTATTATTTCGAATTGAAGAAGAAAGAAAAATGAGTGTCGGGAGGATGAATGAATGGATAGATAGATGTGTGTATATATCTATCCTTTCTTTGTTGATGGTAAGAAGATGTTGTGAGTAGTGGTATTGGTATTGGTATTGGTATGGCTTGGCTTGGCTTGGCTACGAAGCTTTAACTAGACCAGAGGCCAAAAGTCAATCGAGGATGAGGTGCTCGAGAGAACTGGAGGCCTTGTAAACGCTCGGGCTCTAGAGAGGTCAGCGTGAAGGAAGGGATGATTGGGAGTAGGGATGACTTATACCTTTATATCAAAAAGATCCGGCAGTAGCAAGTAAGTATGTAGTTATTGAATAGTATAGCGGGGGACGGGATGGTAAGCAAGAGGTGTGTGAAAGGTGTATGAAAGGTGTATGAAAGGTGTGTGAAAGGTGTGTGAAGGGTACGTGAAAGGTACGTGAAAGGTGTATGAAGGGTGTGAAAGGGTGGTGTGAAGCTGTGCCTGACCGAACCGCTTCTGGACTCGTGCTATCTAGATGATCCTGCTAGTCAGTGACAGAGGGAGGAGAGACACCAAACCTCGAAAGGCGACCGACCTATCTACGCTAGAGGCTGAGATAATAATAAGGTTTCCCGGATCATAAGCTGGGAGTGACCAGTGCGATTCGTCTAAATGCGGACATCCCTCGATCCCCGTTGCCCACGGCCCATTACCCAATGCCCATGCCCATGCCCATGCCCATGCCAATGCCAACCCCGGTTGAGCGACGACTCCGACGGGGAACCAAATGCGTCATCGTCGGTATTTAGTGTATAAGTGCCAATTATGGGCAGACATGGGGGCTTGCTCTGCTACCTACTACCTGCTCTGCCTACCTGTGTATGTACATCTATCTATCTGTACAGATACAGACGGTATGCCCCTTGTCAATCAATCAATCAATCAATCAATCAATCAATCCATTGCGGCTGGACAAAACAACAGTAGGGGAGAGTATCTAGTGTAGGTCCAGTGGTCCAGTCAGTCACTGTAAGTGAACTCTAAATTTTACCTGGGCCTTTGGCTTGTTTGTCTTGTCTCAGTTCAGAGTTGCTGTGTTCGCCCACTGCGCAGAAAGAAGACTCCAAGTCTGGTTCATCCTTTCCGACGGGTCTCGTTGGATGTATGTATCTAATACCACACACAAACCAACAATACAATAATACTTACAACAATACGACAATACAATCTAGGGTAAGTAAATCAGCGAGATTACTCAGAGATATTGAGCACTATAGACGCTTCAGCGAAATGAGCTGCCCCATGTTTTTTTTCTTTGTACCTAGTTCGTAAGTAAGTAAGTAAGTTCCCTACATATTACCGTCCCGTACTGTAGTCTAGATAGGTGGCATGACCAATCTTGTGGTGTGGATTGTAAATGTAAAAAGTTCATTGAGCGGGCCGAACATTACCGGCGATAGACCAGGTCTTCGTGCAAAGTCCGTCGTCTTTCGGACACCTTTACAAAGTTCCGAAAAGGAAAAAAAAAAAAATTTAATCCTTTTCATCATGATCAACCAGTGAGTGAGAATATAGTCCGTATAGACTGTGCACTACAACACGATGGTGTAAGTAAGTAGGCATTAAGTAGTGTAAGGTAGGTTCCTTCGTGGATACCGTAAAAGTAGGTAAGTAGGCATGATTTACTATGTAGGAACGTCAAGTTCAAACTTGCGTCCTTGGCATTTCCCTCGGCCACTAATGAGGATGATGGTGACGATGATGATGATGATGATGCACTTTTGAGTCTTGGGGTTTTCCTTGTCCCTGGCCATTGGGAACCACATGACCTCCCCCTCCCCTCACCCTCCCCAGGTCTACCCAGGTCTGCCCAGGCACCCCAGCCTATACCACATCCATCATATTTTACCCTCCCGTCAAATTGGTTAGGGCGATCCTGCAGATCCCTGTTTGAGCGACGGAGGTCTTGGCGTTAGGCAAAAGGCGAAAAGGTGGGGAAGAGAGAGAGAGAGAGAGACAGACAGAGCGAGATGAGGAGATGAGGAGATGATGAGAGAGGAGAGTTTGGGTTGAAAAGAACCCCAAGATTTCCCCCACCTTTCCCTCCCCCCCCGGGAACCACTCTTATCGTTTACCATGAAACTTTCCAAACCGCGCCTCGGCCTCCCAAATTTGCCTGCCTGGTTCTTTCGCAGCGCACGGCACTTGCCGTTGGGGCTTTTTTTTTTTTATTAGGTTACATACTTTTACAGGCTGCAGTCTGTACATAACTAAGGTAACCGTAGTAAGTATCTACTATGGTTTAGTTTAGTTCGTTGTCGTCGGCGATCACACTCGGGCCTCAATTGCAAAGAGCAAAGAAAGAAACCAAAATAAAATAAAAAATTCAAATAAAATCTGCGTCAAACTTTTCCACGCGATGATGACTGCTCTCTTTAGACAACGGTGATCGTGACGACAACTGGCTATGTCAACGATAGCGAATTGGAACTAGGTATGGATGGATGGATAGATGGATTATAGAGTACTTACTTAGGTAGCATAGAGTTTTTCGTGCATCATGTACGTCAAAATGCAGGTTATCCGCAAATGACTTTTTCTCGCAGGAAAACTGTAAAAAAAAAAAAAAAGACCATCCATGGAATACATACAACTTGCGTATTACTCGCGTATCTTGGATGGCGACCTATGCGATGAATTGCTACCTTACCTACTATGTGCGCATGTAACCCCGCGCGCATGTAATTCAGTTGCCGAAATAAAATAAAATAAATACCCTGGTAGACATATACTATCCAGAAGAATGCACAGCCAGTATGAAAAAGGTCCTTGTCGGAAAGACAGACACACGAGGTCACTTGAGCTGATGTCAGACGGTTGTCATGTGAACAAGCGAAAAAAAAAAAAAAAAAACAGGCATTGAATTCGGAAAGATTCCTATCTAGGATGTTGGTACAGATACTTGTAAGTAAAGTAAATCGTGTACGCTATCTAGATAGATAGATGGATACGGCATCCTCGGGCTTCTCTCATTCCATTCTTCTGTAGAAGGAGGACGAGAAAAAAAAAAAAAAAACAACCAAGAATAAAAAAGTGAGACAAAATGTACTTTTAGAATCCCGAGATCGTGGTTTCCTCCAACCTACCCTATCCATGCTAGACAACCTTCAGCATCGAAGCCGTCCATTCTCGCACGGCAGGCCTGGTGTGCATGTCTCTCTTCTCTCTCTCTCTCCATCTCTCCACTTCCACCTCCACCTCCACGCCTCTCTCATCAGCTTAAAAAGGAAGCAATCGCGTTTCGCCAAGCCTTCGTAGCGGGGACGAGCTGAAAGCGAACCTTTGGTCAGTTGTCATGTCACATTTTGTGCCTTGCTTATTTTTAGGCGACTAGACTACCTAGACTGTTACCTATCTATCTAGGTACGGACGTATCTTGTTAGTTATTAGACAATGAGCTCATCTGAATTATTAACTTTTTTTTTTTTAAAAAAAAAAAAAAAAAAAAAAAAAAGGGCGATTGTTTAAAAAAACGAAAAAAAAAACACGATCTCTACTTAAGTAGATACCTATTTTCGGCGAGCTTACGCTGGTTCTACTTATGTACTCACAAACGGATTACATATAGTGTATCTAGTGTAGTATAAGTAGGCGGAATTACGGGCTACGGATTCACACTATGGGACTTTTACTGACACTACTTAAGTAGAC
The DNA here is from genome assembly GCA_028637585.1 of Xylariaceae sp. X187. Classification (NCBI taxonomy): domain Eukaryota; kingdom Fungi; phylum Ascomycota; class Sordariomycetes; order Xylariales; family Xylariaceae; species Xylariaceae sp. X187. Next base: position 2,781,936 of record JAJIZN010000005.1, read on the forward strand.
TACCTATCTAGGTTAGTGTAGACTGTCTACTTAAATACTTAAGTAAGTAATAGTGTACTTAGTGTCTTGAATTTCTAAAGGATTTCGCGCCCGCTGAACAAAAAATATATAGAAAGATAACGACGGCAGGGCTGAGTGACAGCAAGGATGAAGATGATGGTCTTAATTAGTTAGTCTGTATCTAGGTAGGTAGGTAGTGGTTGGTAAGTAGGTAGGTAGGTAGTTCCGTTTGTCCGATCATCAGGCACCCGATTCGAGATGGGCTAGACAAGTAGTTACGATCTATAAGTAAGTATGTGTAGGTAATTAGATAGGTAGGTATGCTATAGTTAACTTAGATGATAGGTCGTGATAGGTAGGGAGGTAGGGAGGTATCTCATCGTCTCATCGGCCCCTTGCGCCGTGTCTGTTATCCTGACATATGAAAATCTAGACACGACTCCCTCCCTAGATAGCGAACTTGATTTGTAAATCATGATCGCTAATCGTTAACGACTGTTCCAACAAGAGTAGGTATCTAGTATTCAAGAAACGTCAGATTGACGTAAATCCTTTTTATATAGTACGGGGTAATTCTGAATGCTACCTGGCTATTTGCACCATGTAACCTATTCTCCTGCTCTGGACCGTATTGAAACAGCCATGCTGAATGGCTATCAACACTCGAACCTATGCGATGAACACGTGAAGTATTCTCAGTCCCAAAAAGATATTAACGCGTAAGTTCGTTTGACAGCCAGCGATACCTAGATCGCGCGCCGCCGTTTCACGCCTTACCATTCCCGCGACTCGTAAGTAGGCCGGTTTAGATAGCGCCAGGAGTAATTGAGCACTTGAGCACTTGAGCACTTGAGCATCCGCCCGTACATTTCTTCGTAATCCCGCGAAACACACCTCATGACCATTGTCGTCACTCACTCTTACTCAACCAAAATCCCTTTTTGGGGGGAGGTCCACGTGTGAAGGGATTGGGCATGTTGATGACGATCAGAACCATGAAACGCAAAAACCAGACCGGTCTCCTGGTGTTAATCCCAAAGAATGGATCATGGAGGGATGGATGCCCGATAGGTGCACACTGCGGCGTTCGAATGTCTGAGATTCACGCCGCGCTAATGTAAAAAGAGCGCTGAACCCCCAGGAAGCACGCGGTATTTGCCGTGGAAGAATATCGAATTGGAACCTGGCAAGAATCCTCTGTGTACCGGTATACTTTGGTGGCGCAGACTTGTTCGGAAGATTGCCGCTTGTTTTGTTTTCAATATGTCCCAATATGATCTTTTGACAGCGCCTCCCAACGGTGACCGAAATAAGCAGCGAATGGAGCCCGGTCTGTCGGTAGTGTGTGAGGGTACGCGACGGCTGGATCCGTTCAAGGGCTTCGGAATAAGGCTGTTGCCAACAGGGTGGAAGCCAACTCTTCCGAACAAAATTATCCCTCTTTCCAGCTACCGGCCTGCCGCGAGCAAAAAAGAGCACGGAAACCAATAGACTAATCCACAGCAAAACTCCGATAAATGATGCGGCAAATGACTTGGGTGAAGCCAACTCTTCCGAACCAAGTCATCCCTCTTCCAGGCAATCGGTCTGGCGCGAACAAAAGGGACAGCACAGAAACTTATAGAGACTGATCCGCAGCAAACCCCGACAAATGATAAGGCGACCGGCCTCTCGGCTATAATGCTAGTATGAGGCACTTGTCGATACTCTATAGTATGCCGTCGGTCTCTCCCGGAAGTCGTTTCACGCGCTTCTGCTCCCAGTCATCTATATCCTTTGCAGCCAATCTCTATAAAAATGACAAATCATATTAGCCCTGCACGATTCCGGGGGAAAAAAACAATCCGGGTGTGTGACCGCGGAAAGGGAAACTCACGTAGTATTCATCTTTCATATTAACTTTTCTACCGCCCTTGTTGATACCCAGTTCCTCGTCCCGCGTCATCTGCCTTACTTTCCGGTCGTGGCGCTCGTATCGAATGGCTGTCGCGGGCGTGAGCGCAAAGGAGCCGGCGACGATGACGGTCATGAAGGGCAGGCCGAAGAGAAGGAATGGGCGTTTGGCCATCAGCGCACGGTATTTGGCTGCGAAGGTGTTGGCTTCGGCGGAGCCTCGGAACTTTTTCGACGGGAAGACAGCCATGGTTGAGCGATTGATGTAAACGTTGTTGTTGTTGTTGTTGTTGTTGTTGTTGTTGTTGTTTGCTCACACGTAGTAACAAGATTCGCAGCTGCGTTTCGGTAATTAGTCAGACTTGGTGATGATTTCATAACAAGCAGCCTGTACGGACGTATCTACGGACGTAATACCTACCTATCTATCTATCTACCTCTTATCATGGCGGGGACCTTGCTGACACTATCCATACAGTGCGCAAATATATTCGGAAACAGTCCTAAGTTACTTCCTCTGTGATATCATCGTAGGAAATACTTCCGGTCTTTGCGGATACTGTGTCTCGCATACGGTGCCTATTTCCACCTGGCTGCGGCCGCCAGAATCCTCCAAACTTCCAGTTAACTCTCTAAACCTCTCACGTGGTTCCGTGACAATTTACTCGCGTTCAAACGCGTCCCATCATCTCCATCCAGATTCCCCACCTTGCTATAATAAACACCCGCTTAAACACCCGGCTTGCCTTTTTATTCGTCGGGTCGTCGCGAATCTCAACTTCCGTATCTTTCGCTGTTGGGACGACGCGCAATGCCATAAACATGGCGGCTACCTCTCATGGCAGAAACATGGTCAGCAATGGCCGTGAATCGTTTGCCAATGGCGCCATGGATACCGACGCCCCGCCTCCTTCCACGTTGGCGGCACAGCTAGTAGAGAACATCTCGACTTCAGCTAGATCCTCTCGCGCGGATGAGACCGCCGAGCTGCAAAGGTTGTTCGCTGCAATCGAAAAGGTCAAGAACAATCCCAGTCTTCTCAACTCATACCAGGACAGGATCGAGCACAACCATATGCTCATCTATGTTTACGCTCGCGTTGTGCTCGAGGGCCTGAAGTGGGATGAGCCCTTTGCAAACAAATTGCAGTTACGTGCCGATGCTGTGAGGGCGATCAACTTTTTAAAGCTCACTGTCAATGAGACTCCTGAAGTTCTACTTGCCACCGCTAATCATGGTGCATATGTCTTCCGAGGCGCGGAGCCGCTCTGGATATGGGTCTTCCCCAAGATTCTAAGGATGCTTGGGAACGACTATTGTGTTGGGTTGGAAGCCTCAATTGAGGGATTCTTTGGCGAACTGTGCCGGGCAGTAGCTCGATCGAGTAGTCTATGGCCGCATATCCCGCAGTTTCTCAGTTACCTTCGCACCAACTTCGACGGTTTGTCATCTGCCTATCCAATGCTATGTTCTTAGTCGGCTAACGGCCCTGCAAGTTATTCAGAGTCATCTGGCAGGATTGGCGTCTGCTACTAGCCGGGACTCTTCCCTTCAGCTAAGACTTCCACAAGATAGTCTGCTCGAGTCATTCCGTTGCGGCCTGTCTTCAACGCTTTATGACCAGTGCACTTACACCATAAATCTCGTATCACATGCTATACAGCATGCTTCATGCCTCTTATCTCTTCTATTCGTTCCTCTAGTCAATCCCCAGTTAAGCTCTAGTATTACGCCATCATTTCAAGAGTCAATACCATGGCTAATAGATGCTGCTATACGTATGAAGCTCACACAAGATCGATGGCGACATTTACCTCATCTCCAGACGCCCCAGGTCTTACGGAACGCTCTCAAGATTCTCGATACGATGAAGCTCATGGTGAATACTGATCCTCTGGTCCTAGAGAAAACCTACGTATTACTGATCCACCACTGTGTGGACGCACTCAGTCAACGGCTTACGACCTCCATGGTTGAGAATCACACTGAAGTGGATGACCAATTACTGAGTATAAGCATTGTGAAGATATCCGAAGCGTGTCTGTCGTTTTCGACGGTGTCGCGCCTGGCGACAGCGCAGATTATCCCGATTCTAGAAAAGGTAATAAATGGTGATAAGATCGCATCTGACGGAAGTGATTTGCTGGTAAGTCGAAATAAAATCCGAGATAAACCACCAATTGCTAAACCAGCCTAGAGGAGTTTGGAACTGCTACGTCGGATGACCCAAGATTCTTCTTCGTTGCCATTAGATCCCATCGTCCAGTCGGACCAGTTTCTAGACCCTGAGATTCGGCGTTGCATAAAAGGCATAGCCGCATATTCGCAGGAAAATATAGACTCGACGCCTCAATCGAAGCGTAGGAAGACAGGTCCCTCACATCTGCTCCCGAAAGTGATTAGCCTCCTATGGAAGCTTGTCGGAACGGAGCCGCGAGAGACTTTAGCGGACTACTCAAAGGCCCTTCAGTACGTCTTTTGCCCGAACGCATTGTGAAGCCCTACTTGCTCATAAGCTCTATAGGTCTGTTTACTCCATTCTGTCCGATTCGGATAAGATCCGTGTTATTCACCTGATTTCCCACACATGTTGTGCGGCCGATGAAACTCTTATAATGACCACCCGCGATAATGACGAGTTCCCTCAATTCAATTGTCCCGGATGCCGTTCTTCGCGGGAGCATCTCGATGGATCGACGTGCATCGACGTGACAGCGAAAAAGGCCGCTATTGATGCCTTCGTCTGCTTGTTGCAAGTCCCTGCTTTTTCCGAATCTCGAAAACCGCGGGTGGCTGCAATGGTATCGTTGAGGCGGATAGCCAGTCATTGTAATTCCTTAGAATTCCTCGACATGGAGAGCTCATTCGCCGCTCAGTGGTGTTTGAAATCACTTCATAGCTCGCAGAGAGAGCTTCGCATTGCCGCTGGGTAAGATCTACCGTTGGGAGGCAAGACCATCGGCTAACCCTTCTCAGACGAACACTTACTATCTTTCTTTCTCACACTGGCCGCGGTGGCACGAAATCTACCGTGGTCAAGCAGAATAGGGGGATGGCGCTCGGTATCCTACGGACGCTCTCTGACCAGAACCAAGCCCAATTTACAGAGTCGTGCATCCTAGCATGGTCTCATGTAGCATTGTAAGTAAACTGTTTACGAGTGAGAGAACCTTTGCTTACACGTGGCAGAGTTCTACCTGACGATGAATTGATACTGGTTCTCGTCAAGCTTGTAGAATACTTGGGCCACCAAAGCGAGGTGGCATCTGCGGCTGCATTCACAGAGGTAAGGTAACATATGTTGACAATCCCACCTCGCTCGTTGCTAATATCGTACTCAGATTCTACAACTTGCGCGGCACCGTTCGATGACCCCTAAACAGCTGTTCGAACTGTATTGGAATTCTTTAGCATACTTGGCCATTAAGGACATCAACGACCAGCCAAAGCTCACCCGGCTGCTAGCAGAGATGCAGGAAATGACTTTTCCTCAGTTCCTGCTTCATATCCAAGTACATGCGCTGCCGTACCTTGTTCTGAACAAGAAAAAAGATGTGATTGAAAGAATCGCAGAAGTTCGCAATGAGACGGAACCGTGGCAGCCATGCCTCGACAACGCCAATCTTGGCCGCATCCTGGCTCTTTTGCTAACCCAAGAAACGGCAGATATGGAACAATATACAATGTCCTTATTGAGGCACATTTCTCCCCATTTCGAACAATTCAGTCTTGTTGACTTGCTCCAGATTGAGCCCTTGTCAACTACGCTCAATATTTTAAAAGCTGCGGCCGATGCGGATGAAACCCGCAAGCCATATGTAAGGTCTAACACAATGTGTCATTTGGTTCAGCTTTATGGTCGTAACTAAGGCTTTCACAGATTCGGAATGCGTTGAACAAGATGGCTAGCATGATACTCGTTGCTAGTGGAGAGACAAAGAAGAAAAGCTCGACAGGGCGTTTCTTGCATCATCACGCTCTCGGCTTGATGGCTCAATTGACGGATATTATAAACGACTCATCAGTTATCCGGGCCCCTTTCCATGAACGGATGCGATGCATAAAAGCAATGGAAGAAATGATTCTGGTCGGAAAAAATGACGTGCGCATCGCCCGTCCGCAGGTGAGTGATTGTACCTTTGCGGACTTCAACAGCTACTTACGAATATATGAAAAAGATCTCTGCGTGTATACTTGCAGCAATGTCGCATGACGAACTTCGCGAGGTGGCATTCTCGTGTTGGACTTCTATGCTGTTCTCCTTTGAAGAGTCGGAAGTGGATATCTTAATTGAAACGACCTTTTATCTCATTAATCAATACTGGACCTCCTTCGGGGACGCATCGCAGCAGCTGTCGAAGACCTTGATCACCTTTCTCCTGGAGAAGCAACAGCGCACAATCGAGAAGTATATCGGCAAGCTACCATCCTTCAGCCACATTAATGAGCTCTCCGATATTGAGTCTCAACTCAGCAAACTCCGATCCCCAGTGGACAACCGCACGGCATTCTCTCTCTTGGCAGAACGTCTGGCCCATGAAACCTCCGGCGTTGTTCTACATGCCCTGAGAGAGCTTGCTGAATACTTGCAAAGACACCAAGGCTATCTGCAAGCGTCTGCTATCAGTGAGCAGCCTGACTCTATTGTCTCTAGCCTGGCCAGAGCACTCCTGAATTGCGTCTCAAGATACAACGGTTTTCACAGTGAGATCAGTGACCTATGTACGCAGTGTATCGGCTTGATTGGGTGTCTCGATCCCAACCGCATCGAAACAGTTCGAGAAGAGAGCCAGATTATCGTCACAAGCAACTTCGAAGATTCACGTCAAGTGACCGAGTTTGTCTTCTTTCTGCTGGAGAAAGTGTTGGTGCAATCTTTCGTTTCGGCTACCGACACCAAGTTGCAGGGGTTTCTATCGTACGCGATCCAGGAACTCCTCGACAGAGGTAACATTGCGGAGGCGGTGAAGATGGAAGGACTCTCGGAAGGCGAGGCTGTATACAGGAGATGGTGCTCGCTTTCACAAAGCGCCCAAGAGATCCTGACGCCTTTCATAACCTCGAGATACAGACTGACGCCTATGTCCTACCAGCATATCGAGTATCCGATATTTCGCCCAGGGAAGTCGTATGGCAATTGGATGAGGAATCTTACGCTTGATTGCCTTCGGAAACCCCAAACACCCTTTGCCATGCTTATATTCGAGCCATTGTGCCGATTGATTCGGGTCAAGGATTTGTCCATTGCCGAGTTTCTTTTCCCCTATCTTATTGTTCATATGATACTCGGCGAGGAAATTTCTGAACAGGAGCGCACGTCTGTACTTCGAGAGTTGCTCAACGTTTTGCAATATGAGCTTCCTGCCGATGCATCTTATGCCGAAAGAGAAGACAGGAAGCTTTATTGCGAGGTCAGTAGCAGTAGTGAACCCTTGACTATGAGAGGATCGCATAATTGACATGTTACAGGTCATCTTCCGCTTCCTTGATTATGCTATGCGATGGGTTCATCTGAAACGATTGGCTCATAACCCGTCTAGTAGAGACGCCGCCAATACGGAGAAAGTGGCTATTTTCTTATCTTCTTTCCCGGCCGAGTTGATATCCCAACGAGCTATGGACTGTTCGGCCTATTCTCGCGCCTTGTTTCATTTAGAACAACATATCCGTCAAGTAGACGAGGCTAAGAGCACCGCGCATGACAGGAATCGGTTGATTCAGAGAGTACAGGATATCTACACACAGATCGACGAGCCGGATGGACTTGAAGGCATTTCGGCGCACCTACAGGTTCTGGATATCGAGCAACAAGTTCTGAGCCATCGAAAGGCAGGGCGATGGACTGCCGCTCAGACTTGGTACGAAATTAAACTCGCCGAGGAACCGGATAACGTTGATGTGCAGCTAGATCTGCTTACCTGCCTTAGGGAATCTGGACAGCATGGTATGTCTGAATCTGAGCTCTTGATTTGCTTCGTACTGACTACGCACTAGATGTACTACTGAACTACGTTGAAGGCATCGAAAAGCACACTGCCAACGCTACTATCAACCGTATAGTGCCATATGCTGTCGAGGCCGCTTGGTCTACTGGCAGATGGCAAACGCTCCAAAAGTTCTTCAACAGGTATCAAGGCGATCCCTCGGAAGATTTCAACGTGTCGATAGCCCAAGCACTCCTTTGTCTCAAGCGAGGCTGGACGAAAGAATTCTTCCAAGCCATGAGGACCATGAGAGACAGAGTTGGCTCTTCTATGACTTCTTCAGCGACTGCGTCTCTGCAAGCCTGTCATGAACCCATACTCAGGGCTCATGTTTTGACCGACCTCGAGCTCATCTCTGGCATAAATAGCGATGGAGACCAGCACCCCCAGGATATTCAGAAATTACTGGGAAGAAGGCTTGAGGTCCTCGGCTCTTACGTGAATGATAAGCAATATGTATTGGGCATCCGTCGAGCAGCTATGGACCTATTGCGGTAAGCCCCTTACGAGGTCTCATTTAATTTGCATGTCGCTGACTTTTAGTAGACCGCGTTTTAGTGATACGGACATATCGACCCTCTGGTTATCGAGTGCCCGCCTCGCCAGAAAGGCCAATACCATGCACCAATCCTTCAACGCGGTGCTCCGCGCCTCACAGCTGGGTGACGAATCGGCAACAATAGAGAATGCGCGCCTTCTGTGGAAGGAGGGTCATAATCGGAAAGCTATTCAGACGCTTCAAGGTGCCATCGATAGCAGGGTGTTCTCTCGACACAGTTTCAGCGAGCACGATGCTTCCGACAGAAATATCGGTACACAGCAGAATATACTGACAGCCCGTGCTAAGTTACTCCTGGCGAAGTGGCTGGACAACGCAGGCCAGACTAGTGCGTCGGCGTTGCGGGAACAGTATCGAGCAATCCCTCTGATTTTCGGTCATTGGGAAAAGGGCCACTACTATGTCGGTCGACATTACAAGAAGGTCCTGGAGTCTGAGAGGGTTCTGAAACCGGATGACCAGAGCGATGAGTATCTCACAGGAGAGGTCGCGAAGCTCGTGATTGAGAACTATCTGAGATCTCTCAGTTACGGGACGAAATACCTGTATCAAACGCTACCGAGAATCATGACTTTGTGGCTCGAGCTTGGAGCTCAAGTTGATAAAGCACCAGAGGGGAAGATATCTCTTTCACGGGAGCTTCATCAACGCCGCAAGATGCAGCTTGATGCGCTGCACGAGATTCTACGCAAGCATCTTGCACGCTTGCCTGCTTATGTCTTTTACACCGTTCTACCTCAGCTCGTCGCACGGATAGCCCATCCCAACGTGGATGTCTTCCGAGTACTACAAGGAATTATTCTGAAAGTCGTCGAGGCTTATCCGAGACAGGCCCTATGGAGTCTCTTCGCCATCATGACCACTAAACAGACGTCCTCGGAGCGCAGGAGTCGCGGTCTCCAGATCTTAGTTCATGTCAAAGAGCGCAACACCAAAGTGGAAAACGGGGGTTACAGCCTTCCTGCGCTACTACGGAAAGGCGAGAGGCTGGCGGACCAGCTCCTCCAGGCTTGCAATAACGGCGATTTCCAGAGTAATCGAACTACGACGGCTAGTATTGCGCGGGACTTGCAGTTCAACCATAAATGCACGCCTTGTCCCTTGGTGGTCCCTATTGAAGCATGTCTCACTGCGACGCTTCCTACGTTGACTGATAATTTAAAGCGCCATAAGGCATTCTCTGGCGATGTGATTACGATTTCGTCGTTCCTGGATGAAGTATTGGTGTTGGGCTCGCTTGCCAAGCCCCGGAGACTTACTGCGCGTGGCTCGAATGGGGTTAATTATGGACTGCTGATCAAACCCAAGGATGACCTCCGGACGGATCAGCGGCTTATGGAATTCAATAGCATGATCAATCGGTCACTGAAACGGGATGCAGAGTCGAGTAGGCGGCAGCTCTATATTCGGACGTATGCGGTCACGCCGCTCAATGAGGAATGTGGTATTATTGAATGGGTTGAGGGTCTCAAAACACTTCGTGACATCCTGCTGAATATTTACCGGTCGCGGGGAATCGTTCTCAACTATCAGCAATTGCAACAGATGCTGAAAGACGCCGCAGCAGGGGACAACAACACGAAGATATTCACGCAGGACATCTTGGGCATGCTCCCACCCGTACTCCCCAACTGGTTCATATCACAGTTCCCCAACCCGTCGATATGGTTTACAGCCAGACTTCGCTATACCCGGTCGTGCGCTGTCATGTCCATGGTAGGCACCATACTGGGACTGGGCGACCGTCACGGCGAGAACGTGCTGCTGGAGGAAGGCAACGGTGGAGTCTTCCACGTGGACTTCAACTGTCTATTCGACAAAGGCCTCACATTCGCCCAACCGGAACGCGTCCCGTTCCGACTGACGCACAACATGGTGGCGGCCATGGGCATCTATGGATACGAGGGGCCCTTTCGAAAGTGCTCGGAGCTGACGCTGAGCATCCTGCGCCAGCAAGAAGAGACGCTGATGACGATTCTGGAGGCGTTTATCTACGATCCTACGCTGGACCTGCAGAAAGATAAACGGCGGAAACAGCATGAGGCGGTGAGGTTGAATCCGCCGAGCGTGGTGCAGAGTATTAAGAGGAAAGTGCAGGGTTTGCTCCCGAATGAGAGTATCCCGTTGAGTGTGGAGGGGCAGGTGGATGAGCTTATCAAGCAGGCCGTTGACCCGAAGAACTTGTCGGCTATGTATATTGGGTGGTGTCCTTTCTTGTGAGGAGGGACGTACGGAGGGGCACTATCTATGTAGCTTAGATGTTTGATGCGTTCTGGCGTGTATTGCATGTAGTGTATTCTGCTTTGATGATGAGTATTGGGATGAGCATGGTGTGTACTTGAAACGACGTCATGATCCGATGCTTGGCTTGGGCTTCGTGTGTGTAGTGGCGGCGTATTGGTAGACGAAGTTGAGAAATGCGGAATACAGAGAATTATGTGTCTATGATTTCGCGATTAACTGACCTGCTATCTAACTGAGTTTTTTTTTTTTTTTTTTTTTTTTGGTTTTTTGGTTTTTGTTTATTTATTTTGAAGAGATAGATTAGACTTCTCCTATCTATCTAAAGACAGTGATATTTGATACGCTTACTGCGTATGCCCAGGACGGTAGGGAAATAAGGGACGGTACGGAGCGCAACCTTATATGTGTCGTCGGATATGTTGATCGAGGGTTACAGTTACATTTTTTACAGGTAATATTTACCTAAGGTGAAGTACATAACTTGACGCGTACGGTATCTACCTATCTATCTATCTATCTAGTGGTGGCGCGAATTATGGTGGCCTGCCAAGGAGGACCACAAAGTCTGGAAGGGAAAAAGTAGCTTACTCGAGACCTGATTGACAAGGAGATGGAGATGGAGAGAATCCTTTTTTTTCCTTGCTCTTGCTCTTGGGTTGAATGTATGTAGTTATTTTTTTTTATTTGCTTGTTGTTACTTAGTTAGTCTGTACGTACGTGTATTGGAAAATCGGCACTAAGTAGATAAATCCGTAGGATAACTAACGCGGTGATAATACGAGACGACGCGATCTTAGAGCAGATACGTCCATACAGTCTGTAATTATTAGATGATAGAATTCTATACTTGGGAAACTTACTAACTAATTATTAGTTATGACGCAACGCGTAAAAAAACTTGGTAAGTATTGTGTGAGTAGTCGCAAATGGAAATCATTGTTTAACTTTTGTTTCAATGTTTATATACAACCAACCATTGCATGGAGGGTATTGCTGATTACCTAGAATCAATGTTTTCCTGTTCTATTGTCCCGTAGTGTAGCTCATTAGGTAGGTATTCATTTAGGTATTCATTGTGATAGATTGTACCCGTTGTAATCTGTAGGTAGGGAGGTACCTTAGGTAGATAGATAGCGTATTAGATACCTAAGTTGGTGGTTGCCGTATTAACAAGCCCAGCCAGTTTTAGTGTACCTCAGGTCACCACTGAATGGACGGTAACCCACTGTACCGCGCCAGATCAACCACCTAAAGCTACCTATAACTTAGGTACTTACGGGGCAGCTTAGAACCGCGTCTGGACTACTTGACGGGACTTTGGCTCTGCTCCTCCAATCCGTCCCATCCATTCCCTCCGTCCATCCCTCTCTCACATTCTACCTAGTCTACCAAACACAACACAACCAACCACCTTACCCTTCTTACCCTTCCTACCTTCTTACCCTTCCTACCTTCTTACCCTCCCCCCCAATCTCTTTTCTCCCTTCTGGCATCCAAGACGCCATATGCACGTTCCCAACAAAGCCACACACACACTCTCACACACACACAACTTATCTCTTCCACCATTCCATTTTTCTCACTACATCTCTAACCTCTTCGTTGTGTTGTTCCTCCGTCCATTCCTGACCGAGTTCAACGCAACTCTTCCGGCAATCTTACTCTAATCCTCCTCTTTTCTCCCGAAATCATTCCTCCTCCGTTTCACTCTACCTGCCTCTTTATTTGCAAAGCTTTTGCGCCCCCTTTTTTAATCTTTCGGCAACGAAACACGCAACACAACTCTCTCTATCTCTCTCTCTCTCTCTGCGATTTATCGCAGTTTGACCGCGCCTTTTGTACCTGATAAATCACCAACCTGTTGTTGACAATCAAGTTCAATTCCCGGCGCCTTTACTACTTGTCGCCTAACAACACGACACGCACATCCTCTATTTGAATCTCGCTGCCCTGACCTACTCGGGCTCGCGACGATGTCTTACCGTATTGGTATGTTCTTTGATTTTATTTACCTACTCCTACTCAATTCTTTGCCGCATTGTTTTTCTTTTTTTTGTCCGCCGAACTACACGGCGGCGCTTTCGCCACGCAAATGTCCTTCTTTCACCCTCAATTGAAGACGTGACATATCGCGGATCGTCAACCCACCTAACCCGTCACCGCGCCTTCAACGCGTGGAAGGAAGAAAAGAAAAGAAAAAATTTAAATGCAGACCTGTCAAAACTAACTCGTTGTCTCAGAAATCTCGCCCAACAACCGGGCCGGCTGCCAGGACAAGATATGCAAGGACACAGGCAACAAGATCACCAAGGGCGATATTCGCTTCGGTGCTTGGGTCAACTTGCCTGGCGGTGAACACGGAGCTTGGAGATGGCGTCACTGGTATGGCTCCTACTTCTTTCTTCTTTTTTTTTTTTTTTTTTTTATTTCAGTTTCTTGTTTTTTTCCACCTCAACAAATATTCCCAATCTTCCCGCGCCATCTATCGCTCGATGCTGACCTTGACCTCGCAGGGGTTGCGTCTCTGGAAAGACGATCGAAAACGTTCAGACTTATCTCAAGGAGGGAGGTGACGATTATGACTGGGATAAACTCGACGGCTTTGATGAGATTACGTATGTTTGCTCAAAACCCTTCCCTGGCTCCTGTGTGTGTCCGAGTGTTGAGCGTCCTTGCTAATTAGAGTATAGCGATGAGGATGTTAAGGAGAAGATCCAGCGTGTCGTTAAGCAGGGTCATATTGATCCTGAGGATTTCAATGGCGTAAGTTGTCTCTCTACCTGTGCATGAAGATCGTGTGGGGGGAGCGAGGACACTCGTATCCCCCAGCACCATCCTGAGTGCTGCATCATTGGCGTCTTACGTTTCTCTAACCGTCGGACTAGGATCCCGAGTTCAACCAGCCTGGCAAGACTTCAATTCGTCCCCGTGCCAAGAAAACCAAGGCCGATCCCGACGCTGATGATGACGATGAGGTGAGACTTCATCTGTCTTTAGGTCGCTTGCTGTACATATTGCTAACACTCCTAGGCCGATGGTGATGTCCCTGCCAAGAAAAATGCCGGCACCAAGCGTGGCCGCAAAAAGGCGGATAATGACGACGAGGATGAAGAGTCGGCTCCTGTAAAGAAAAAGGCCAAGGGCGGCCGCAAGGCTAAGCAAGCTGAGGACGACGAGGAGGAAGAAGGCGACGAGAAGCCCAAGCCCGCTCCCAAGAAGGCTAGAGGTCGCAAGCCTGCTGTCAAGAAAGCCGACACTGACGAAGAGGGAGAGGAGAAAGCCGATCCCGAACCGGTTCAGAAGAAGCCTCGTGGTCGTAAACCCGCCGTTAAGAAAGCTGTTGATGACGATGAGGCTGAAGAGAAGCCCGAACCTGCTCAGAAAAAGCCCAGAGGTCGTAAGCCCAAGAAGGCTGATGATGACGAGGAGATGAACGAGGACGAGAAGCCTGATCCCGAACCTGTCCAGAAGAAGGCTAGAGGTCGCAAGCCTGCCGTCAAGAAGGCCGAGGATGATGACGAGGAGGAAGAGAAACCTGAAGTCGTCAAGAAGCCCGCGGCCGGCCGTAAGAACAAGAAGGCCGAGAAGGACGATGAAGGTGATGAGAAGATCGAACCTCCTCCGAAAAAGGCCAAAACGGGCCGCCAGGCTAAGAAAGCTGGCGATGACAGTGTTATGAAGGGAGAGGAGGATGCTGAACCCGCTCAGAAGCCCAAGACTGGTCGTAAGAATAAGAAGGCCGCTGACGAGGACGAGGGAGAAGAGAATCCTGAACCTGCGCAGAAAAAGGCCCGCGTCAACCGTAAGGTCAAGAAGGCTGAAAGCGACGACGAGCAGGAAGAAAAGCCTGAACCCGCTCCTAAGAAAGCTCGAGCTGGCCGTAAGCCTAAGGCTGAGATTGACGACAAAGAACAAGTCAAGGCTGAACCTGCCCCAAAGAAGGCTAGAGCTGGTCGCAAGGCCAAAGTCGAGGAAGTCAATGACAAAGAAGAGCCGGTAAAGGTGGAGGCCAAGGCTAAAAATGAGGCCACCACGAAGGTTGAAGGTGGCGCCAGAGAGGAGGCCGTTAAGCCTGAACCTATCAAGGCTGAGGCTAAATCCGATAATCAGGCTATGAAAGCTGAGAATAATGGCGACCAAAAAGCTGAGAAGCACGTACCTGTCAAGCCGGAGACCTCTGATGCCAAGGTCATGAAGGGCGAGGTTGGCAAGAAGGAGCCAACTGAGACTTCCGGCACAACTAAGCCTGAGACCAACTCTGACGACAAGGCGGTGAAAGGCGAGGATGGCGACAAAGGTCAGGCCGCAAAGTCCGAATCAGTCAACCCTGAAGCCAACGCTGAGGGCGCGGGCATGAAAGCTGAGAATGGCGACAAGGACCAAAAGGAGCCAGTCAAATCAGAGGCCAAATCCGACGACAAGGCCACGAAGGCCGAAAACAACGAGGAGGCCAAAGAGGAGAAGCCTGAACCAGCGAAGAAGAAGATTGCCGCTGGTCGCAAAGCCGCGGTTGCGAAGGCTGAGAATGACGAACACGAACACGAACAGGGAGAGGGAGAGGGTCAACCGGCCAAGCAAAAGGGCAGACCTGGACGTAAACCCAAGAAGGAGGAGAACCTTGAGAACGATGATGGTGAAGAGGCCAAACCAGCTGCTAAGGGTGGCAAAGCCGGCCGTAAAGTTGCGGCTAAGAGCGAAAACAACGGCAATGAGAAACAGGCTCTGCCCGTTGGACGGCCTAAGGGTAGTCGCAAGTCCAAACAGGCTGCTGATGAGTCCGTGGTCGAGAACGAAGACGAGGCCGAGGAGTCCACCATGTCTGCGACTAAGGGTCGACGCGGACAGGCGGCGAAGAAGGTTGATGTCCCGGCTGCTCAGGATGAGGAAGATAGTGAGCCTGTCGTCCGTGCCCCCGCTAAGGGCAGGGCTGGTCGCAAATCGAGGGCTTCCATCGTCTCTTCTACCTAAGATGATAAACAACGCGAGTTATAACGGGTGAGTTTTGACGACTCGGGAGATTTGTTTATGTTGTAATAATTACTGACTCTCGTCGCATAGTTTAACCCTCAAGGGTACTTAACGAGTAATTCACCATGTCCGCCACATCGCTCCCTGTGTCTATTCCACCAAGCTGTATCGCCGGCTTCCCAATCCTCCTAATCGCTTAATTCCACCGCCAAAATACCCCGGACGTGCAGACGTTTCTTCCGTTCCCGTTATTTACCGCTCACGCCAGTAGTTTTCATGGATCAATAGGGATTTGTCCCGAAATTTTGATGTGTCTGAGGAAACTATTCAAAAAGGACAGATGTGGGAATGATGATTTCATCAAGATGGACGGTGTCTTGTGTATACTATTAAACTGCTACTGCTGCTGCTGCCATTTCCTCGCTGTACTTTAGGTAATTGGCTAGTATAGTCAGTCTTGCTGTGAGAGTTTCTGGTCCTGAAAAAAAAAGTTCATGTTTGTTTCAATCGCTCTTGTGAGGAGTGCGTATGTGACGACGAGATTGCTGTGACTGTTTTGCGCGAACTTGGAACTTGAAAGGTTGCTTGAGTGATGCCTCAAAAAATGACTGAAATTTGAATGATGATACGTACTAAGGTTTCCAAGAGTAGATCCCCTAGTAAATGCCAATAAAGATCGTGATATCTGGGTATGCTCCTATCTAGAGTCTGGTGAGGGAGGATTGTTCCGTCGTAGAAATCCTCGTCGAGTTGTACTAGACTAAGGGATGAGTGACGGATGACTGGCAGCCGGTGACAGCTGTGAGGAGTGTCCAGGCAGAAGTGGGTCCGGTAAGAAACTACACACGCTCATCCACGCAACGCAACAAGAGATATATCGGCAGTGGAAGAAACCAACCCAGCGCCCTGCCCCATTGCAAAGAGAACCCATAAAGCACATTACAGGAATCACGCGCGTTCATTCTACCTATTGACACATATTTGCTGTCAATCCAGGCATTTTCAAGAGAATTAGTAAGCATATCTAGTTGAAATACCACTCCGCGATATTGGGGGACTGGCAGAGTGTGTGGTTTCTTGCCGGACCCACTTCTGTCCAGGTAGCATTACGTAATCGTCCTGAGCTATGTACGGAATGGTCTCCACCAAATGCACAAGCAGCACACCAACAAGCTACACATCTACAAAGCCATGATGCACCACTTTATGTGAACGTCATCAATAAAGTCCCAGGTGCCACTTGATGCCACCGCCAATGTCCAGGTGTCTTGTATGGGTAGCTTCTTTTCCAGACAACGCATTTAATCCATACGTTTATAAACTGAACGGCGCCTTGCCCATGAGGTAACCTCCGGATCAAACAATGATGTTATTATCGCTTCAGGCGCTCTCGTTGTCTGTCCTCTTGGCCCTGCCAGCCGCCGTTCGCGCCGTTTTCCACGACGAAGTCGGCCATATCGACTACCATTACGAGCTCCTCGGCGTTCCCCAACGCGAAACCACATTCTTCCACCGACCGCGCACGGAAGAGAAGGCGAGCCTTCTATATACACTCAGCGACCTTGGCGTCCTCGGCGCCGTCAATCCGAGCAATGGCGCCATTGTCTGGCGACAGCTGCTAGCTGGAAATGTCACGGATGGCGGCGGGTTCCTGCGCGCGGCGGAGGATCAGGCCTGGTTGACGGGCGCATACGGGAGCTCGGTGAGCTCGTGGGATGCCCTGACGGGCCGCAATATCTGGTCTTTAGACCTTGATGGCGTCATCAAGGACCTGGAGGTCATGGAGTTGACCGAACGAGGCGGGAAGGACGTCTTGACTCTTTACGAGGAGAACGGCGCGGTGGTCACGAGGAGAATACACGGAACGGAGGGACGCGTTGTCTGGGAGCATAGAGAGATCATTAAGGACATTCCTCTGCAGGTTAGCACGAACCTGGAGAAGGTGTTTGTCGTTACGTTACATGGATCGGCGGTTCCGTATACGTTGAAGGTCACGGTGCTGGACACTTTGACTGGCAAGAAACTGGATGAGATCCCGCTTGGTACGAAAGGCGAGGTTCAGAAACCTGAGGACGTCATGTTTGTGGGCGCCAATTCGGCTGCTCCCATCATTGCTTGGACGGGCAATGATATGGCTAAGTTGAACGTCAATGTCCTTGGGCTTAAGAGCAAGCAGGAGATCGACTTGCCGGAAGACACGATTGACGTGCAGATCCATGCACCCCACGCTATTCAGTCGTCGCCTCATTTCCTGGTACACAGCCGAACGAAGTCTGCTAACAAAGCCGAAATCTTCCACATCGACCTCAAGAGCAGTGTCATTACGAAGGCCTACGAACTGCCCTCTCTTGGTGGTGCGGGTGCCTTCTCGACAAGCTCGTCCGGCTCCAACGTTTATTTTACCAGAGTCACAGAGGATGAGATCATTCTGACATCATCTACTTCGCATGGCATCCTGGGCCGATGGCCTTTGAAATCAGGGGCCGAGAAACCTGGCGCTTTACATGGTGTTTCCGAGGTTGTCAAGAAGTCTGACGATAGCTATGCCGTGAGAGCCGTTGTCGTCAACGACCGGGATGACTGGATGCAAATTGTCAATGGTGAATTCGCCTGGGAACGGCCCGAGGGTCTGAGCGGTGCTGTGGCTGCTACCTGGGCCGAAATCCCGGAATCTGAAGACTTGGCGAGGACGCTGGAGGCGGAAGCGCACAGCAACCCGTTGTCGGCATACACGCATCGCGTAAAACGTCACATCCATGACCTCCAGTACCTCCCTGCTTATCTGCAATCCGTACCCAAGCGTCTTCTGGGCAGCATTCTTGGCTCAGAGGATGCTGAGACTACAACTGGACTCGTACGGGACAACTTCGGGCTTAATAAACTGGTGGTTTTGGCTACCAGGCGTGGAAAGCTCTATGGCCTTGATACCAGCAAGCACGGAAAGATCATCTGGCGCTTTAACGCTAATGAAGCACCATCGGGGAAGTTCGGGGACGTGAAAGGTATGTACGTCGACAATGCCAGAGGGTTGGTCACCGTTCGCGATTCCAAAGGTCGATCCATCCTCGTGCAATCTCATACTGGTAAAATCATTGAGGACAAAATTTCCGGTAAATCCCGCTCCATTGAGGGCGCTGTCGTTGTTGACAGTGATGCCGGCCCATGGCTTCTACCTATCGAAAATGGCGGCAAGCCTACCGAGGTTAGGAGTGCGTGGGCTCCGAAGCAAACTGTGGTTACTCGTACGGGTGAGAATGAGATCAAGGGCTTTGATTTCGTGACGAAGAATGGAATGGCCCCTGCGGTTCCCGTGTGGAGCTTCTCGCCTCCGAGCGGAGAGCAGATTGTTGATATCGCTACTCGCCCACAACATGATCCCATTGCTTCTATTGGTCGCGTCCTCGGTGACCGGACTGTCAAATACAAGTATTTGAACCCTAACACAATAGTTATTGCTGCTATTGATGGCAAGGCCTCCAAGCTGTCTATCTATCTCCTGGATACCGTGTCCGGACAAGTTTTAACGTCATCCACCTATGAGGGTGTTGATCCCGAGAAGGGCGTCAGCTGTACTATCTCTGAGAACTGGTACCTGTGCACGTATTATGGGCAATACCAACTACGCGACGCGCAAGCACAGAACCTCAAGGGCTATCAAGTTGTCGTATCCGACCTCTATGAATCCGAAGTCTCCAATGACCGCGGCCCGCTTGGCGACGCGGCGAATTTCTCGTCCCTCGGCCCTGTAGACTTCCCTACAAGCCCTGCTCTACCATCCGTTGTCTCCAAGACGTTTATCCTCTCCGGTCCCATCACTTCTCTAGCAGTTACGCAGACACGACAGGGTATCACGATCAGACAACTCCTAGCATACATGCCGGAAGCACACTCTATCATCGCCATCCCACGCATGCTCCTCGAACCCCGCCGCCCAGCAGGCCGAGACCCGACACCGGCGGAAATAGAGGAAGGGCTAAGTAAATACTCCCCGGCCATTGAACTTGATCCACGCATGACGATTACGCATACACGGGATGTGGTGGGTGTTAAGGAGATTATCGTCGCCCCTGCGATTCTGGAGAGCACGTGTCTGGTTTTCGCGTATGGAGTCGATGTCTTTGGGACGAGAGTCACGCCCTCGCAGGCTTTTGATCTATTAGGGAAAGGGTTTAATAAAGTTGCGCTTTTGGGCACGGTTGCTGCGCTTTTTGCGGGAGTGCTTGCTTTGGGTCCTATGGTGAGTTTTGCCCTCCTTTTTTCCTTCCGTCTCTTCCGTTTTCTCACCTTTGGGCGAGTGGTTTTTTTTGGTTATGAGATGCTAATAATAATATTGTCAAAACAGGTCAGGAAAAAGGTAATTAATATGCGATGGCAAGCCCCGATGTAAATGGAAGGGGAGAGGGGAAATGGAAAAGAGGAAAACTTTTTTTTTTTTTTTTTTGGGAGGGAGGAATGAATGAGAATGGGGATAACGAAAAACAAAAACAAAACAATAACAAAACAAGAAAAGTATGAAAAAGAAACGTGAAAAGAAGTCTGTGTTTATAATTGTAATAATAGCTAGGTTAGCTGGGATGATGTATGCGTATGCGTGTGCGTGTGCGTGTGCATACGGTATGAGTGTGGGGAGGGAAAGGGGAAGGGGAAGGGGAAGGGGCTTCTGAGATGAATACAAAAAAAGGATTAAAAGATAAAAAAAAGAGAATTTTCGAAAGATGCTTTGAAAAGAAAGATTTATGATTATTTGGTTTTGCCTGCTTTTGAAACTTGAATCTTGGAAGTGGAAGTTGGAGTTGGAGTTGGGGTTGGCGATTTTTCAATGGATGGCTTTTCGTGAATGGCTGGCTGTCTTTGATATCTCCCCCCGCCCCCCTCTCTCCCTCGCCGGGGGCGGCCTCCTTATCTGGCCTTCCTAGTATTGATCGATTGTTCATTCAGTCAGTCATTCCATTCAGTCAATTAATGAAGGAAATCGCTCGTTCTTTTCTTTTTTTTTTTTTTCTTTTTTTTTCCTTTAATTCTTTTTTTACCTTGGCTTTTTCTTTGGTATGTTTGTGGCAATCGTAAATAAAAACACCATCCTAAATAGGCAGACTAGGTAGGTAGGTCGTCAGCTAGCCAGTCGGGTCATGGATAGATAGATCGATAGTGAAGGGGGAGGGGGGGAAAGACGTCGATGGAGAAACTCTTTTTTTTTTTTTGATCTGGATTACACCTATTCCTTATTCCCATCACTTTCCGTCGTCGAGTTCAGTTACGGGTTTTAATCACGGATTATAGAGGGTTTAAAGTCGATTCATTACGTAGGTAGTTTGTGGTATGTAGAAGTGAAAAAGCCGCCTTGGGGGGAAAAGGATCGGAAGAGCTGGTTGGTCGTCTTGAGGATGTTGCTGTGGTTTCTGGGAGTAAGTATTATAGGGATTTCTGGGGAGTATAGGGGGGCGGGGGGTTTCAAAAGAGTGAAGGGCACATTTTTTGATGATTCCGGTGAAAGGAAAGGATAAATTTTGCTTGTCTTTCGTACCTAACCCCATTAGCAAAGTCCCGGTTCTCGGTCCCGATTACTTTGGTCACGCCCGAATGGGCTTTTTGGAAGGGATTGCGGCGGTTTTGATTTCATAGTATCATAGGGGTACGTTAAAAAGAAAGAAGGGGGAGGGGATAGGTTAACTTCGCCCGTCCATGGTCATCCATTTGTGCTGTGCATTTCTACATATGCTGTGCTAATGTATAGGTAGTATACCGAGAGGTAAGGTAGGGTAGTGATCATCGTCAGGACTTCTTCGATCAGGGGTTTGTTGAGCCAACGGACTTGTCGGAGACGAAAAATGAAAAAAAAAGCCCGAATCGAACCGAACCCAACCGAACCGGAACCGAAACCTTTTGTCTTCGTGTCTGAAAGACAGGTTTCGTAGGCGAGAACCATTTGTTGGCTTTTGTTGTGTGTGATTATGTTTGGCTCTTGTCCGGGTATCGATGGAAGATGTGATGCGTCTCTCGTGAATGTCGTGCGGAAGGAATTCGTAGGAGCCAGGTAGCGTGATCGTAAAGCTTAGCGGCGGGCTTTTTCCTCCTGACATCGATCGTACAGTCGGTGAATAACTTGGAGATGTTCCGTACAACACGTATTGGTAACTCGGTTCCCTGAAAGTCTCGATGCCAAATCACAAACACCAAGAGAGGTGGAAAAAAAGGTGGACAAAGAGACCAACAATCATCAGCACTTCCAGAAATAAATTCCCTCTTTCCTAACACTCCAACCCCGACCCCGACCCCGACCCGACCCCGACCCAGCCCCCAATCCCCCGACCCGCGTGACGCCCCCAACGGTCTAATCCAACGGTGGATAGACGCTGTTGGGATTGTCGTACGGGTTGAATTCCGGGACCGGATCCTGTTCATCGGAATGAACAGGAGGTGTCTGGAATTCCTCCAGCATCTGGTTCCACCGCTCTATGGTCTGGCGGTAACCATCCGGCACGGGCGCCTCGATTGCCAATCGGGGTGCGGCGGCCGGCGGCTCCACCAGCCCATAGGCGAGCTGGGAAGGGGGAGTCACAGGGGGCTGGGCTACCCAGGCAGGTTCCTCCAGAACCTGGGGAACTTCTGGGACCTCCGGGGTCGGGTCCACGGTCCCAGCTGCTGCGGCCTGCTCGGCCTGCTCTGCCTCCTTGGCAGCACGCCGCGCGGCGACCGCTGCGGCCGACCGGCTCGGTCTCGGCTTTTTGGGGGCCTTTTCGGCCTCCGACTTCCGAGGTCGGCCGCGCTTGCGCTTTGCGGGTGCTGCCGGCTCGGCAGCGCCGTCCCCGCCATTGGCAGCAGCTGGGACATCCCCGTCATCGTCACCGTCGTCCCGCTCCGCCGCTGCCATCTCGTCGACGATGGCCTGGGCTATTTGCATAACCCCCAGCCCGCTGCCGCCCCTGGCTGGGTAAATTGGCAGCGCAGGGGCAAGGCCGCCTGCGGGCTGGCGGGGGCCGGTGGTTAGGGGCATATCATTGCCATATCTGTTATCGTGAGTTAGATTATTTCATGCAACAGGGACAGAAATGCCGGTCTTGGGGGGGGGGGGGGGTGGTCATACCGGGGCGGGACGACGGGCATGGTGGAATGATATGACTGGGAACTAAAAGAACGTCAGATCAGGAGAAATGGAGGAGAGGTAGGTATCATCAATTGAGTTTAAGAATCATGATAGGGGAGAAAGATAGAATCAATGAATTCGCAGACTCTGGGTGAAGGCGCATGCAGTGCTTACTTTCTCGTATTCTTGTTACCAGGGAGATCAAGGCGGCGTTCCGAAGTAAGGAAGACCAGGAATAGACAATGATCCGACTAGATGGGTAGAATCAAGCCAGTTGATGCTCAATGGCGTCGCTGAGTAACGACGGGAGAGATAGATATAGCCGACGACGTATAATGTCGAAGGGCAGTAGTGAAGGCGATGTTTGGAGAGACTTCGCAGACGTACGGACAAAGTCGGCAAGCAGCGTCGGAATACGATGAAGAAGTTGGCGAATGATTGTTGATTTGTCACAAGGTGAAGTTCAAAAGAAGTGTGCGTGGGCAAGTGTGTAAGTGCGTGCGTGTGTGTGTGTGGAAAGGAAGAACCTAAGAGGAAGAGGAGGAGAGGTAAAGTACTCTGGGGTGTAGGGCAGCTAGTAGGCGTGCGAATTTCTTATTCATACGCCCTATGGCTCTCAATGTACCTTTTTCCCTCCCGTCGCTGTCCCTCATAGCCGTCTAGCGCCAGCCTACGCGCCAGCACTGTTTATACTCTACCTATCTTCTTACTCGTTGTTGGCATGTACCTGCTTTCACCTGGAAGGAACGCGTATCGTTCCCCGGTACATGACGGTACGCGGATCCCAGGCATCCTGCTCTTTGTTGTGACTTGTATCTATCTTCAATGTTGCTGGCGTCGTCGTCTTGATGGAAGTCACGTGCCGTGGTTGACGTGGTTGGTGAGATGCCCCTATTGCGCACTATGTACCGGCTTGTAACTCGAGCACGCAAACGTGGTATAAAAGTACATGTCAACTCTTGCCGGTTACGCCTCAGGCAGCCGAGGGAAATATACTGTGCTGACCTCCATGGATATAGGGGCTCCTATTGGATGACTGAAGCCAGACAGGAAAGGAAGTCGCGGGAGTTGTGGTTGCCATCGTGAGGCCCTTTGCCGGGCAAGTACCGGTAGTTCCCGCACGGTGGACAGAAGTAGTTTCCCGTAGACGATAGCACCTGTCCTGAAATTGCACCTGCCAGTTCTGCAGAGACAGGACGGAAGGTGTGAAGGTGGAAAACTCAAGCTCAGTCTCGAGTCTGCTTCCCACTCCTTTATGCCGTTTCTTCCCTCTCTCGAGTCCTCCGTCTACTCTCGCCCTGAATCCATCTTGAAGTAGACTACAACATCGCCAATCCTTCACGAAGGGATCCATTTCGCTCGCTTTCTATCACTTCCCCTACTCTCCGACTATCGTCCCTCGTTCTAGTTCCCTCCCCCTTTTTCTTTTTTGGATCGTCAAAACATTGAATTCAATTTCCCTTCGGGGTTGATTTCTTGGTGACTATCCTTAAAACGCACCGACTTAGTCTGAATTCCTAAAAGAAACTCCTGCAGATTCACCTGTTTGGAATACGAAGACGAAAGCAAAAAAAAAACACAAATTCTCCTACGATTTAAACGACCTGACTTCCTGCACCGACAAGAACGTCGCCGCACAACAACAAAACAAAAGCACCACGTCCTACTGTTGTTTTGATCTGACGAAATGAGACACCTCGGCTTCATCTTTTCCCTCCTCTTCGTCCTGCACACTGCCTTCGCCCAGGCGTTGCAGCTGGACGTTGGGACCGATCCTGAACTGCCAAGTATGATGACTTGCACAGTAATTCTCATTGTTCTTTTACCTTGCTAACATGCGTATCATACAGGTTGCGGTTCCCACTGCATGGTCGATAGCATGTTTATCACACAATGCTTGGACATGAATTGCCTTTGTCATCAAGAAGAGTATCAAAAGGTATGCCTCAGCCATGATGCCGGAACTGCTCGGACCCCCATATAATAGATTCGAGATTATGCTAACAAAATCAAACCAGTCGCTGTTCCAGTGCCTCTACTCGCAATGCGACTCCAATGACTACGGCCGGGCACTCAGCCGCACTATCTCGACCTGCATGGAGGTCGGTGCGGATATTTACATGGTGGCCCCTGGATTTGTGAACGACGAGCTACTCCGTGCCAGAGAAGAAGACTACCTTGCTGGCCGCCAGCTTCCTGAGGTACCCGGTCTTCAACTGCGCCAGGAGAGCGTCCCCGTGGCCACCGTCACCACCACCCTCACTGATCATCTAACCTTCACTATTACTCTGTCGCCAACTCCCACGCCTTTCTTGACCGACAGCCCCCAGGAGACACCTTTCCTAACTAATGGTAGCCCTACGCCCTTCTTGACCGACAGCAGCCCTGAGTCTTCCAGCATCAATCGGCCATGGGTCATCACTCAGTCTGAGTCCTCTCGCTTCCAGGCATCCTTTTTCGGACTTGTCTTGTGGATGGCCGTGTTCTTAGTGCAGGATTACTG
Source organism: Xylariaceae sp. X187 (assembly GCA_028637585.1). Classification (NCBI taxonomy): domain Eukaryota; kingdom Fungi; phylum Ascomycota; class Sordariomycetes; order Xylariales; family Xylariaceae; species Xylariaceae sp. X187. The sequence continues at coordinate 2,807,171 of JAJIZN010000005.1, forward strand.
GATTCATGGCTACTAGTAACCGAAGCACAATCAGCATGGGAATACTTTATTTTCCGGGGCAGGCCTTGCTTCACATATACTAACTACTACTATGAAGGAGGAGTACAACAAAGGGAAATAAATACCGGGCTGATCGAAGGGAACAAGGGTTCGAACATAAATTTGTAATGTGTTATGGCGTCCTTTTAGTTTCTATACGACTGTTCTGAATGAAAATGCGAACCGTTTCTAACGCCGACCGAGTTGTCCTGTTCTGGGTATCATGCGCAATTGTGAAGAGACCGCGTGTCAAGGGTAGCATGGAAGCATGGAAGCATGGAAGCATGTGGGTAGAGTTAAGCTCTCCTCTTAGTAGAACAAAAGTTGGAGAGGTCGCTCAGAATCCGCGTATCTCTCCTTGAACTCTGCCCTGGACAACCAACGTGCCAGGGGAATCATTGTCTCCTTCATGTCCATGATACCCCTTTTCTTCTGGTCGATGTGTGAAGCATCGACTACAAGTCGTTCTAACTTGTCCAACTTTAATGATCCTGAAGTTCATGTTAGCTATGGCTTCCGGTAGGTCGGACTACAAAAAGGCATACCACACTCTACCAGATCAGATAATCTCACCGGCGTCCCCACCGCGACACCGGTTCGGTGACTCGCGAGGAATTTCTTGGCGTCCTCGATTTTGATGTGTTTTGCGAACTTGCCACGTGTTAGTCGAGCTGCCGTGAATGTAACAGATATGTGATATATGGATGAGTGTAGATGACGTACTAGCTTGCCTACTGTGATGTTTCCAGATTGGAATTTTCGGACGGCTCTGTGAAGGGGGATTGTTAGTACTCTGAGAAAGATGGGTGTGGGAAGAATAGATGGGGAAAAAGAACTGGACTTGTATCATACCTGACCAAATCGGCGGCTCTCAATCCGGCGCCGGCGACGATGATCGTATGCGGCGAGCCATGGTCCTTGGGCGCGTCGCTCAATGCCTTGGGGGTTTTGGCGTGCGCTTCTAGGAAGGCGGGGAGATTCTGTAGATTCCGGGGTCCAGGGAAGGAACTGGAATCTGTGATGGCGCTTGCTATGAGGGGGGGAAGTTTTCTTTTGGTTAATTTGGGGGGGTTTTTATTCCAAGTTTTTTTTTTTTTTTTTGAGAGAGAGAGAGAGATTTGAGGTTTTGAGGTTTATCACTGCTGGTTAAAATACTAATGGGAATGAATTACAGGGAAAGAAAAAAAAAAAGGTTGAGATTGGGAATGGTGTATCATGAAAATACCGAAGATGAGAACGAAGATGAATGAAAGATTCAAAAGCCCAAAAAGAAAAAAAGAAAAAAGAAAAGAAAAGAACAGAAAGAGACTCACGTGAGATATCCAAAGCGGATAATTCCGTCGGTTTCAAATCCGTTCCGAAGCGTCTCGTCTTTTGCGCCAAGTGGTCGGCTAGGAGCATGCCGTCGAGCAGGGCGATTTTCGTGTTGAGACCGGCCTCGAGGTCGAGGTCTAGATCTTCTTGGTCGAAGGCGGAGGAGGAGGAGGGCTTTCGCCGTTTTGATGAGCTCGCGCCCTCGCCTTTGCCTGAGGTGTTGTTGTCGTTGTCGTTATCGTTGTTGTCCCGGGCGCGTTTCTTGGGTTTGGGCTTGGGGACTTGGCTTTGTACTGCTGCTGCAGCTGCTGCCGCCGACTTTGCGGGTTTGGTTTGTTTGGTGGGTTTCTCTTGAGCCATTTTGATTATCAGAGCCGAGCCGGGGCTATTTTGTTTATTTTATTCCTTCCTTTTTTTGTAAGTTGTCTTTTCAGTTGCGATTGACGAACTTGGAAGTCTTTTTATGATCGCGAAAGAATCTTGAAATTTAACCTTTGACCGAGCTATTGGAGCTCGTTTAAACACATATTCCAGGCAAATATCTTCAATGAGCGATAAATTGCAATTATACAAATATATGTACCTATCGGGCTTGGAAGCTACCCCACCATGCATGTCGATCAAAATACTTGACTGCCCCGCGATGATGCTCGCCCATGAGAGTCATTCTGTACTCATGACTCCCCCGCGACCAGATTACAATCTGTTCAAATAAAGCTCGGGCTGCATATCCAGACTCAGTGGTTCCCTTCTTCCTAATACACAGGGGAAATCTCAATTATCCCGTTTTCCATTCGACATCACGCACAATGTCTGAAGCACCTGCTCAGGAACCTGTTCAGGACCCGGCTGCTGCCCCCCAGCCCGCCGGTGCCGAAGGAGAGGCGCCCCAGTCCAAGAAGGGAGCCAAGAAAGCCGAGGCCAAGGCCAAAAAAGAAGCTGAAAAGGCACGAAAGGCCGCTGAGCGAGAGGCTGCTGCCGCCGCTGCCAAGAAAGCCGACGACGTGGACTTGGCGAAGGAGAACTACGGCGACATTGCGCCTAGCACTAAAGTCGAGGCCGAGCGCGTGAGTCTGAAGAACTTGGGCGAGGAACACCTGGGCAAGACGATCAAGCTCCGCGCATGGATCCAGAACTCGCGCATGCAGGGCGCCAAGATGGCGTTTATCGAGCTGAGGGAGGAGCGCTCTTGGTCGATTCAGGGCGTCATTGCCGCTAGCGCCGAGGGTAAGCCCGTGTCGAAGCAGATGGCGAAATGGGTTGGAGGACTACACCTCGAGGGTTTCGTACTGGTTGAGGCTAAGGTCCAGAAGCCTTTGGAGCCTGTCAAGAGCTGCCGTGTCAGCGATTACGAGCTTCATATCACCAAGTGCTATTTGGTGGCACCTGGTCCTGAGGTCCTGGGTTTGAGTCTTAACGCCGCGAACCGTGCTGTTGGATCTTTTGACGATGAGGAACCTGCTGCGGCTGCGGTGACGGAGGGTGTTGAGAATCTGTCTCTGACGGAAGGCGCCCCGACAGCGAGCTTGTTGACTCACCTTAACAACATCGTCATGCACAAGAGAGCCCCTATCCAACAGGCCATTGCCGATGTGCGAGTGGCGGTACGAAAATTATTCATCGAGTTCCTCGAAAAGCACGACTTCGTCTCATTTGAGCCCCCATCTCTCATCGGTGCGGCTTCCGAGGGTGGCGCAAACGTGTTTGCCATGAACTACTTTGACAAGAAGGCCTACTTGGCTCAATCGCCTCAGTTCTACAAGCAGTACGAAATCGCCGCGGGCAGAAAGAGGGTTTACTGCATCGGCCCTGTCTTCCGAGCCGAGAACTCCAACACGCCCAGACACATGACGGAATTCCAGGGTCTCGATCTCGAGATGGAAATTGAAGACTCCTACCACGAGGTCCGAGACATGATAGAGGCTACACTGATGCACATCTTCCGCGGCCTACAAGAAAAATGTAAACACGAGATTGAATTCATTCGCACGATATACCCATCCGAAGACTTCCTCCTCCCGGAACCGGGCAAAGAGGTTCGACTTACGTTTGCCGAGGGTCAGAAATTGTTGCGCGAGGAAGGGCCCGAGGAGTTCCGAAATGTCACCGATGACGAGGATATGAGCACGCCGCAGGAAAAGGCCCTCGGTGCGCTTATTCGGAAGAAATTCAATACTGATTTCTATGTGCTTGATAAGTTCCCTGAGGGCGCTCGGCCGTTTTACACGATTGAGGACCCGGAGAACTCGAAAGTTTGCAATGCTTATGATTTCTTCAGTGAGTATTATCGTGTCAGGAGACGTGTAAAGGGGAAAAAAATGAATGCTAATTCTGGGTGTAGTGCGTGGTCAGGAAATTCTATCTGGCGGTTAGTTCGAGATCAATCCCTCTGGTTGTGTTTTGCTTAGGGTTCGCAATGGTTGAATTTCTGACACCACGATACAGGCCAGCGTATACACCTCCCCGGTCTTCTCGAGGCCCGCCTTCGCCGGAAAGGCATTGACCCCACGAGCCCCGGTATCAAGGAATACGTCGACGTTTTCAGAAGCGCTGGAGGTAAGATATTCTTATCCGCGACTTTTGCCCTTTCCACAATACGCTTCTTGAAACGTTGAAAACTAGAATGGATGGATGGATGAAGCTGACATGTGATTTTCCAGTTCCTCCCCACGGTGGTGGTGGCATAGGTCTGGACCGAGTTGTTGCTTGGTACCTGAATCTACCTTCGGTTCACTTGGCGGCATACTACCCCAGAACACCAAAGAGACTGTTCCCTTAAGTTGGGAGGTTTCCGGACCCGATACCTGATCTCTCTGCCCGCCTTTATATACAGCAGATATCTATAGATTTGAAAAAAAAAAAAAAAAAATCAAGTCAAGTCCAGTCAAAAGAAAAGCACATGATGCTTCCATTCGCTTTATTCATTCACTTTTCCAGATGTTCCATATGTTCTCCATATCACATCGTTGATGTCGTCTTAATGGAATCTAAACCGCAACATCCATTACCTATCTAACCTAGGTAGTCTGCCTACCTACCTATCATTACCGGGTAGATAAGTATCTATCTATCTAGAGGTTTTGCAACTAGGTAATTAACTAGTAGTCTTAGACACCTAGGTAGCTTTAAGCGTTGAATACCTACCGGTACATAAACTTTAGATCACGCGGCCGGCGGTCTTGGTCTAGGCCTCACAGCTCCAAAAAAAAAGAAAGAGAAATGGTGAGGTTTCTATCTATCTACCTAGGTAACTTAGGTAGGTAGTTATCTAAGTAAGTAGGTACAGTAAGTACATAACTACGTAACTACGTAGGTTACCTTCCTTACTTAGGCAGACCTAGGTCAGGTTCACGCCATGCAACTAAAACGGGGACCCCACCGGGTCGCATAATCTGCCGCCTGCGTCTGCTGCCGCCGGTGGTATTTATAGGTGGTATTTATAGGTCGTATCTAATACCTACCGTACCTACTTAGATCAAAGCTACGGTAGGTATCTAGGTACTTAGGTACTGAACTCCTCCCCCCACCCCACTAAAAATTTCAAGAACGAGACCGGGGGGGAGGGGCGACTTTATAGTTTCTTTCTCTTTCTTGCTTTACCGCCTTTGGTTGTCCTGGTGAAATTCTTCGACTGAAGGAAGGGGGGAAAAAAACAAAAAAAATCACACACGGACAGAAAAAAAAGACGACCAAAACGTTACTTGGTGAATTGATTTATCTACCAACCTGGACCAAAAAAAAAAAAAAAAAAAACCAGGAATCCTTTTCACGTCGATTAAGACTTTTTTTTTTTTTCCATTTCCTTGCCATTGTGGTTTTTTTTCCGAAAAAAAAAGAAAAGAAAAAGAAAAGGAACAGGAGTGAACATCTTCACAATGTCCTCTTCCAGAAAGCGCAAGTCCCTCGCCGAAGAGGATGACGGCGCCATCGAGACCACTACTACCACAATGCCGACGATGACGACGAGCGATAAGAAGCGCAGACGCACAGCAGCAGAGTCAGATGCCGATGGTCATCAGAAGAAGTCGAAGAAATCGAAGAAGTCGCACAAGGATGCGAAGAAAGAAGGTCCATCATCATCCCTAGACGTCGATACGGAGGCCATCGCAGACGCGGAAGAAACCGCCGCCGCCGCGAATCCCGACCCTTCATCTACGAAACTTAAAAAGAAAAAGTCGAAGAAGACTGCTGAACCCACCACCATCGCCACCGCAAACCCAGAAGACGCTGAAGAGCCCGACCCCGACGCATACCAAGAAGACAATGCCGACGCCGACGCCGACGCCGAAGCCGATGCCAAAAAGCGCTTCATAGTCTTCGTAGGCAACCTCCCCTACAGCGCCACCAAGGAAGACATCACCGCGCACTTCGCCACCGTCCACCCGACCTCCGTGCGCCTCCTCCACCATAAACACGACCCGTCCAGATCCCGCGGTATCGCCTTCGTCGAATTCGCGCGCTACGACCACATGAAGACGGCGCTGAAGCTGTTTCATCACAGTGTCTTCAAAACCTCTTCTACCCCTACCTCCGGTCCCAATTCTGGAAGAGGAGGAGGAGGAGGACGAGGCGGGGGACGAGGAGGAGGAGGAGGAGGAGGTAGACAAAAGCCAGAAGAAGACCGCAAGATCAACGTCGAACTCACCGTCGGCGGCGGCGGCAACACCGAGTTCCGAAAGGAGCGCATCCGCACTAAGAATGAGAAGTTGAACGAAGAGCGCGCGAGACGGGCGCAAGAGGAGGCGCGTGTGAAGGACAAGAAGGATAGGGATAGGAAGAAAGGCGATGGGAATGGCAAGTCTAATGGCGACGGCGGAGGCGGCGGAGAAGGAGAAGGAGAAGGAGAAGGATGGGATGACGGGGATGGACATGGACATGGACGAAATGGGAAGAGAGCCAGGCGGAATGATGGTGGTGTGCATCCGAGTCGACGGAGACATGTTCGTGGCTCATGGAATTAATGAGATAGTTCACTTTTTTTCACTTTTTTTTTTAGCCTCTCCCCCTTAGGTACGAAATAATATGAAAGCATGGACATCTTACCTAGGGCATCACGAAAAAGGCAAATAACACATAACGGGCACGACACAAGGCATAAAGCGTGTAATTTTTGAACTATCGTATCAGGGCAGAACTCCATTTCCATTGCGATCTGTGATATGTACAGAACCGACGACGGTGTAGTGGCATCCTCTATGCTCTCTATAGAGCTCAGCACTTTCTAAGAGAAACTCATGAAGGAAACAGGCAAAGGGGTCCGAAGCTCGATTTTCTCAATCTTCTTTAAACTTGGATAGAACCAAGATTAGGGAGAAGAAGAACAGAAAGACCGAGTATCAAACTTCCTGAATTAACAAGAGTACTTTCAAAAAAACCTGTGCTTCTCAAGAACCATCACCACAACGTGCAACCAAGCGCCCGTCTTTCCTCCGAGCCAAATCCATCGTAGACTTCGTGGTCTCTAAAAGAGATTGGACCAAATGATCGGGTATGAGCTTGTGCAAAGGAAAGAATGTGAGAACCGACGTAGATAAAAGGGCATAAGGTAGCCTCAGCATGCCAACTCCACAGTGAAAGTGTCTTTCCTATATGACCCCCAAACGCCGGCATTTCTCGCCAATATCTCTTTGCTCACAAGGCAAATTTATCAGGTCGTAGAGGAAGGGGTATCTAGAGGATTGCGCACTTGGCTCCCTTCTTTCCCTTGGTGGGAGCAGGGCGCGGGTTCAAGACAGCACTAACGACTAGTTTAGCAGGCTTCTCTTTTTCAACTTGGGACCTAAGAATTTCCATACCGAATGGCTTCATCGAAAACACTCTTGAGGTTGCGCTGGGTCAGAGCAGAGCACTCGAGATACTTGTGGGCACGGATCTCTTTAGCGCACACCAGGGCCTGATCATAAGAGACAGGCTCCATTCTCTTGGAGCGGAGGCTCTCTAGAGTGTCTGGATCCTCACGAAGATCAAGCTTCGTACCAACCAAGATGATGGGGATATTCGGTGCATGGTGATCGATCTCGGGATACCACTGGAGGAGAGTTAGTGCATTGGGGACAAATAGTACGCAAATGAGAGTTCTTGGGTTCTTACTTTAGCCTTGACGTTGTCAAAAGACGGGGGGCTGACGATGCTGAAGCAAATGAGGAAGACGTCAGTCTGGGGATAGGAAAGGGGACGTAAGCGGTCGTAATCTTCCTGGCCAGCAGTGTCCCAAAGTCCAAGACTAATCGGTTTGCCATCAACCATAACACTAGCGGAATAGTTGTCGAATCTAAAGTGTCATTATTAGGACATGTGCATCTTAGAAGGATAAGTGTGGACACTAACACGGTGGGAATATATTCCCCAGGGAAGGCGTTGGTGGTGTAAGAAATCAAGAGGCAGGTCTAGAAAATAGCAATGTTAGTATGATGAGTATTGACTAAAATGTTGACTTAGGTAGGAGCTTACCTTGCCAACAGCACCATCTCCGGTTACGACGCACTATAGGAGAACGGTATTAGTTATTGTCCGAAGCAAAGAGATCGTCACGACCATTTTTTGAATCGATAAGGCATCAATGGCATACCTTGAGCGACTGAACACCGGGTGCAGCCATGGCTCGTAGAATTGGAAAGTAGAATTATAGGTCGTGGTAGAGCGAATAGGCGCAGATTGAACTATCGGAGTCGATAGTAGGTTACCGACGTAGGCCAGCAAAGATCAAGTGAAGGTCGGTAGCGTTCGAGTGAAATCGGCGACGCGGTTGACTCAAGACCGACCTAGACGGGTATTATGGGCTGCAACAAGAGTCAGAGATGTCTCGGAATAAGTGAAACGTGCACCAAGTTGTGCTGCAGCTAGCATAAGTCAAGAACAGGAGGGACGGTACAAGGACAACGAGGGCAGGTATTGGGCGGCGCGTATTGAGTGGTGGGGGAGGATTGGAGGAAACGCGATGGGCTTCGTACGTCTCAGAAGAAGAGGCGGGTTTTGTGGATGGATCGGAAAGGGAGATGCAATGTGAGGTAGCGAGGTAGCGAGGTAGCGGGATAGCGGTGCGAAAGCGGCGCGGAGGAAACTTGGGAAGATGGGTAGGTAGGTAGATGGATACGCGTGGTTCTCCTTACCCTGTGGGATGAATATAAGTCGGCTGCAGGGCTGCGGAGGACAAAGGGAAGAGCGCAGGAAACAACAGTAACAGAGAGTTGGCTGGGAGCTGTCGAGGCGGTAAGGTGCGAATGGCTTTGTGGGGAGAGCGGCTGTGATCATGTAACGTAGGAAAAAAAGAGACCCGAGGCCGAGGGGAGAATCATGAGACGAGGTATAAAAGAGAAGGCGACTTACAGAACAGTTGGATCCAGGTTCCGACCGTACAGCGAAAGTGTTGATGCCAGACGAAGTCAATGGGCAGATGGAGACGCAGCGCTCCGAGGTGCAGGAGGGCAGGCGAAAGTACCTTGGATGGTAACAAGGCGAGGAAGACGGGGGGAGGACAGAAGACGGAAGACGGAAGACGGAAGACGAAAATGAAGTAAAGGTGGAAAGTAGAGAGTAGAAGGAAACTTGAGGTGACAAGCGACTCAAAGGGAAAAGAGGAAGAGACGCAGGTAACAGACGCAACTCTGCCAAACCCGAAGCAGAGCAGGATGAGGTGAAGTTGCAAGGTCAGCCTGTATGTACGCAGGTAGGGTAGGGATGTGTGTGGTATGTGGAGGGCGATGTATGGGTAAGCGGGTTGGTGACGACGGGGTGGATGAGCGGATAAAGTAGAGGTTAGACCGGAGACTCTGGCCAGGGGGTTTAGAGGGCGAGTCTTAGAGAGCCGCACCGAAGAAGTTAGGGGATTTTGTACGTGTAGGAATTCGAGCTGCGAAGATGGCGGTACGTACTGGCAAAGAAAGGCGGTCGGTTGTGCGCTCTATCTAGTAGGTACAGTAGGTACAGTAGGTACCGAAAGTCCTCTGTGCCGGTTACTTCAGTGGAGGTATTTCACTACGATGGGCGCCCGGTGCGCTTTGTAGCGGTACTTGAATAGGGATGCGCTGCATTACCTAAAGCTGCCTAAAATCCTGCCTAGAGCGTGGTGAATGCGTGGGGCGTAAGGTACAGCTGGGCTATCCGAGGTACCGAATCCCTAATCCGGTACAATACTGCCATGTACCGTCTGTTCAGGTACCTGCTGAAACCTTGCCTACATACAACACACAAGGCAAGAACGAGATGCTTCGTGCAGTACGGTGTGCACACAGCATAACTGCACATACATATCCATACAACTGGCCCGTGCGCCTGCCTGCGTCTTACTTCTGACATAAGGTGGAATGATTTTGGCGCCGAATCTACTTCACGGACACACGATTCAACAGGTAATGCGAGCTGTGAAATCGCGTAGTTCGACGGTATTACGGACCAGAAATACCGCCATTGTTCTGCGCCGGGACTTCTCCAATTCTACCTAGAACTTAATTATTCTAGAACTTACATAGTATACCTATCGTCGGAATCGCCTACGAACAATTCCGTGTCCAAAGAAGAAACCTGGCGCCCGAATGATTACATTTGCGGGTTTTGACATTTAGATACCTACCTAAGTAAGTGATACCCCCTGGAACTCAGGGGGTGTGTCCCAGCAACGAGTTCACTCTGATTCGTCGAGAATTAACCATCTACAAGCATGCGACAAATCAGAGCCCTGGCTGGTGTGCTTGGATGGGTTCAACCAGCCAGTAGGATAAACCCCTATACTCCAAACAGAGTTGTGAAATGACCAATCACAGCTTGAGAGGCCACTTCAAACAAGAAGAGGGCGGGATGAAGATGCCTAGATACATGAAGCATTAATGCGCCAGAGAGGAAGTGTAGGTACGTCCGTAGCGAATTCCATAGTACCAAGATGCTGGCCTCTTATGTCTAACGGGTCAAGCCACCACATGCATGTGATAACCCCGCCGGGTTAGCCTGATCGGAGCCCACTATGTAAACTCCGGTACCTTTGATAGAAACACCACTCAATTTCTTGGTTTGTCGACCAGCAGAGTGTGTAAAATTGACGTGAAATACGGATAGGGAAGTGCTCACGTGCTGGATACCGTGATCCTTCCTAAAACATTGTGTTGGAACAGACAATGGAAGGTGTTCAATGACCTGGCAGGTACGACCTTTAAATACGACACGGCCATCGGCCATTACGTAAATCGGTACCGAAAACCGGTAACTGCCAGCTCTAGCTCACTTGGTACCGGTACGTGATCAGGTAGGTGCTTCGGTGTGAATAAGATAGGCCACGGCGCTTAGCTTAGTACCGGTACCTGCAGCGTATCGGTTAAGTTATACGGCAGCAACGTCACGTTCTGGCCAAACCAACGCGTGCATTCACCTGAACTACGCGCCCCTGCTGTTCAGCTCAATGCCTACGCGCTTCGTCCTCACGTCATACCTAGGCGCCATTTACAACTGGAACCAACGACAGCGCTAAACGTTATCGTCGACACCCACAAGCGAGAATGAATGACTAACCTTTATCCAATTCTCATATTCATATCGCTACGAACGTCTGCGCGTCCGCCGATTTCTGCGCCCACTTCGTCGGGTTTCGACACGTAATTGTTGATATCGCACAATGGCGAACGCTAACCCTGGGCCCACGGGCGGTCGCCTCGCAGCTTTGAGCACGCCTCGAACAATAGCAACGCCCAATCGACGTGGCGTTGCTGGTGATATAGCCGCCTCAGGTCGACGAAACAAGGCTACAACACCCCATGCTCGCGCTGCCATCCGCGCATTGGACCAGCGGCGCGCCGCCTTGTTCACACCGGGGAGGGCCCGTCGGCAGAGTTTGCGCGAACAACGTGAAACCCCTCGCGACCTTCTTCGAAACCTCAGCCGAGTCTTGGCTCCGATTTCCCAAGCAGTACAGGCATCATCGTCCCCCGAGTCCGCCGCTGCTGATGGCGATTCGACTTTGCCCCCGGTCGCTGAAGGTGATGCGGACGACTTAGACGACGATGATTTCCCCATAGAACGCCCTCGCTTCTCTCTTCCCCTCGGACCCGAAGAGGATGACGATGATATTGACCTGAAACCTCCTCGTCTTAGTGGTCTTGAGGAAGAGAATTACACAATGCAATCCATCGAGCTTCCACGTCGCGTCGCAACCGACCACACACTGAGGAGCAGTCTGGGCAGTATACGGTTTAGCGACTACATGGGACCAGACATACAGAGCGACGACGCTGGCATTGATTCGGGCTTTTTTCCGCCCCCAGCCCTAGATGATAGCGGAGAAGTAGTCATGGACGAGCCCGAGGTGATTGAACGGTAAGTACATATCTAAACTACATTTGGGATCCAGAGCCTCGTGGCGCTGACATTTGTAGTCTGGATGCCGACGAAGCTAGGCGACAAACCTTCGGGGCCGATAGCATATTCGGGGCCATAGACATCCCCGATGTTGGAAATGAAACTACCTTTGTCATGGCTCCTGTGGAGTCGCCCGTACGAGATCCAACAATGGCAGAGCCTATGCAACCTCTGGATGAAGATAATGATCTGCCGCTGCTCGATATGGACGATGACGATGACGACCATGTGAACGAACCGATGGGCCTGCCCGACTCTGATAGTGATGGAGCCGATGATACCATCGCGGGCAACAATGCGAGTACGATGGATGAGACTACACTGTCGCGCCTAGCTAGCCTGGCACCGAATAAAATCACAAAGAGAAAAGCTGGAAAGAAGATATCGAGACACGGCATAGAATATCCTTCCCTACCGCCAAGTGTAGTTAAGAGGCTGGCCACAACCTGCGCAAAGTCTGCGGGAGTGGGCAAAGGCAAGATTAGCCCAGATACATTGGGAGCTATAATGCAGGCTACGGATTGGTTTTTTGAGCAGCTTGGCGACGATCTTGCTGCCTATGCCGGTCATGCAGGTCGTAAGACTATAGATGAGAGTGACATGATTACTCTCATGCGACGGTATGTCAACTACGTGTTTTACAGTCCTTTCCTGTCTACCTTTCTGCATGCGGCACATGCTAACAACGTTATAGACAGCGACAAACAAGCGCGTCGACTACACCATTTGCGTTGGCTCAGCGCCATCTACCCAGGGAACTTTTGCAAGCATTACGCATGCCCGTACCTGTCCTGAGTAAAGCGTCGCGTAAGAAGAAAAGGCATACAAACGCTGAGAGGGAAGAGGAAGAAATCACATGAGGCCAATCTGAATCTGTGGTTTCATTGAATAGAAGAACTGGAAAACATCTATGACCAGTCCCTGTTCATCCTTATGCGTCGGGACATATCGGTTGGAGGCTTCTTTACTACCATGTAGAACATTATGGATGTGGCTATTGCCAGTCCGTACCTGAGAGAGTTTTAGCACCGTCAACGTAGGAGAGGTCTGGTGGGGAGGAGTACCAGGTGAAAATGTACTGAGCATGGTTGTTGCGCAGATTGACCTCGGCTGGTCTCCCGAGCGGGATACCTTTAGATGCCATCTCAAGTGTCTGCATCAGATCCGGCTCTGCGGCGAAGCAAGACATGTCAGCAGGTCAACCCCACAAATGCTAGAATCAATAAAATCAAACGCCGAGACGACCCGTCTCTAATGCGACAGTGACTTGCACACGTACCCATAGTCTGCTCCACCCAAACCGCTTGACTCCCCGATAACTCAGCCATCTGCTTCACGTCAGGGAAGTAAAACTCGCCCTTGTCCGGCCTGTTCTCAGGCGTGAACATGTTTTTCTTCCAGGGCTCTCTCAACAGGCCCTCGACCATCACCTCGCCCATCGGCAGGCCTTCCAGCCGGTCCTGCTGCCGTTTCAGCTTGCGCGAGATCCACCCACGGTTCACCAGCACTGTCGTGATCCCCTTCCCATCAGAGCCGCCTGGGTCACGTTCGAGCGGCGTGATCACCATGAACCCGTCCTCGCCGTCGCGGATGCGCGGGCCGACGAGCATCTCGCGGTCATGGCGGTACCGACCGCGCACGACGACGCGACGGTAGTCGAAGTCATGGATAGCGTCTGGGTCGACGCGCGGTGGTAAGGGAAGGGGAGGCTGTACTAGTCTGTCCTCGAAGCGCGCTATCAGGTCTGTCTTCCAGCCTAGACGCTGGACTTGCCAGGAGCCGAGGATGAAGGCTGTGACGGGGATTAGGGCTAGGATTATCAGGCCTGGTCCGTGTTTCTTGCCGACGCGGACTAGCTCGGGTGGATTGTCGAGGATGGAAGTGAAGGTTGGGTCGTCGGCTGGTTGTTGCTGGGTTGGACGGCGCGGGGTCCTTGTGAAGGTCCTTTTCGGGGTGCGGGTTTGGAGGCGAGGGCGGAAGGGGGATGATGGTGTTAATGTTGAGGTTTGGAATTGTCTTTGTATTGTGCGTTCTATTTGTCGCGCGAATGCCCTTGGCGGTAGGGCTGCGCCTAGAGACTTCATGACTGGAATAGTTGAGAGCGATGTCTATCTACGCGTTGGCGTCGCTAACGTCATGATGGTGTTGTCGACTTCCCGTCGTCTTGACGGGAGCTTCCAGCATTGATGTCCACTGACGTTAATTATCTTGCTATTGCATAAATGAGCTATAATGGATCTGATAAGTGCATGCGTTGCGGGATTCGGTCGGATAACGTCATAGACAACCGGACCCACTTCCGTAGGTATAGGTACTCCTTATAAAGCATCCCGACGCCCTTTGCCTCACCGCGTTTCTTGAAGGTCTTTTCCGTCGGGTTTTGCCCGAACAACCTTCAGCAGAACACTCGCTTCATTGCGATGCCCGAATAACCGAACAACCCTTCAACCCTTCAAGAACGGGCAAAGGGCAAAAAGAAGACTACATGGAATCCCCCGCGCCAGCACCGGGGACATCTCCGACTCCGATTGAAGGCTCGTATTTGCCATCTCAGATACCAGACCACACCGCCGCAGTATGGCAAGACCGCAAAGCCATTGCCTGTGCCTTCAGGACCCAAGTCGATTTTCTGTTATCGCACCACATGTTATTGAGGTCGAGCTACCGACTTCCAATTGAGCTAGCCGACTGCTTTTGTCTAGATGTACCCCACCAAAGCCCGCAACAGCGTGGCCCAGCACCCAAAGCACTAGTCATTCTAATGCGGCAAGGAAAGGCGAATCAAGATGGGCGGATGGAGTATGGCGCTGCCCTCCGACACCGTGACCCCATGGCATGTCTAGTTTCAGCTCTCGCGTTCTGGTTCTTTTGGCGCTGGCAGGTTGAGGATGAGGGCTTCCCGTCCTTTCTTCGGAGCTGTTTTTGGTACGATATTAAGCTGTTGCGACAAGCGAAAGATAGCCTAACACAGCAGTTATCACCGCAGACTGCTAACTCCTGGATGCGGAGGTTGTTTGAGAAGTGTGGAATTAAGGCGCCAAAGGCACCGCATACTCCTTCTATTGCATTGAGATCCAGAAACGCTGATCCATCAGCGGTCGTTGAGGCGAGTATTCGACGGCCTGGTACCTGGGATAACGGCGACGAAATCACCGACCGTTATCTCGGCTCGCTGCCGCGGGAAGCTATGAGAGAAACTGCGGATTTTGATTTTGATTCAGCAGGGTCTTATTATATTCCCCGATCTACAGTTGACCCGCCAGCAGCACTTCTCTCCCGTGTATGGCCAAACCTGGATCAGTGGAAGATGCTGCATGACTTAGGTGACATCGAACCAACCAAGGCCGTAGGCGCATTTATAGAATTGCTATTATGGCTGCGTGTCGTGCTGCTTCAAGATGCCCCCTTTCTAATGGCGCAGTATCCAAGCCACCCCCTTTTCGCAGACGGCGTTTTTCACTCGCCCGAATTCTTAGATTTCGCCGCGCAGGTCAAAGACGCTTGTCGCCGTGAGAAGGACGATTCTCATGTCGTGGATATTGGGAATGCCATCCCGTCTGTGGCGGAGCAGCTTCGTATACTGAGCGAACAACGCGTCATGTCGGATCGGAAGATGATGAGGGGCTTTGAGACGATAAGTTATAGTTTAGAGGCTATTAATCAGAAACTTGATCATGTTGCGCGGCAGATACAGTCGTTGCAGCATTTACGCGTCAGTTTTGACATCGCTCCTGATGGACAGCAACCTCCTCGCCTTACTGTGCCGCCCACTCCTCACGGGCCCACTCCTCACGGGCCCAGCTATGAGACCACAACGTCTGGCAGCAATGGACAGAATATGACGGGGATGCTGGCAGCGCCGTTACAACCCGTGGCAACAACGCCACAACCGCTACGAGCCAATAGTCGGCCCCTACATGTTAATAACCAGTCCTTACGGGCTAATGATCAACCCTTACAAGCCAATAATCAATCCTTGCGGGCCATTGACGGCCCTTTGCATCCCAACGAACAGCCCCCACAATATAGATTACCACGCGATACCGAGTCCATCGTGGAACTACTAGAGCTCTGGCGCCAAGGTGGCGTTCTAATGCCGTCTATCGACGCGCTGGAACAGCGCTGGGGCACGCGATGGCGCCCGGCGTCGGAGAAATCATTCTACTCGACGCGCAAGACTATTATCGACGAAATAGTCCGCAGGGCCGTAACAACGGGACAGACCGAGCGCAGCGTGGCGAGGCAGATGGACAGGGAACGAGGCTCGGCTTCTCTGGATAAGGTTATGAAGAATATCAGGTCTCAGCGAAGACAGCATCAGGCCAGTCACTCGTTGGTGGTGTCGCCGTTAGGGGGTTCCCCGGCGGACTCGGGATAAGAGTGGTCTTGCTGTTACTCGAGGGTAGTCGTTCATCTGGTTTCATATTCAGGGGTTTCAGGGGTGTCTGGAGATGGAATTGGTGTTCAGGGGGGTAGCATCAAGCAGGCTGTATAGAGATTCAATAGGGTCAACCCGTGTAATCCATAATATCTAATTGAATACAATGAAGCTCGAGTTGAGCGATCAGCCCTCTTCATTGCCACTATCTTGCCTTGATCCGTTGTGAAGTTGTGTTAGAGCTTACTGTCGTCAAGTCAGAGTTTCTACACGATGATGTTGAAGGTATTCCGACAACCTCATGCACGGAATCCCCTTCTACTCTCAACTCTAGATACATCTGCACTCCGCAAATCATACCTAATACCCTTTGCTTTATCTATAACCGGCCAAATTATTACAGAGAGTCTTGCACAGTTTTTAAAGTCGGCCCAACGAGATAGCTCTGGCTTCCAGTGAAGGATTGGAGGTTAACAATTAACACCGGATAGATGCATATTTGAGTACACGGTACATTATGTAAGCTCAACTTTAATTGATGATGCGTGCCCATCGTTAAGGTACGAACTTACTCTGTACTGTATCTAATATTATCTATCTGACCTACGCCTAACCACCAATCTCATCCATTCCGTGGCTTCTTCCCATCCAAACCCATCCATGAAACATTTCGGGCAGACAATTACCTGCCCACATCGCATTTTAATTAGGTATGAGACACAGTTTCTCTACCCCGAGGTCTTTACTATAATAATGAGAAACCAGCGTTATTAACTGATTCAGCTCTCCACAGATGTACCGATTCGGCGAACCTCACTTACGGCGGACTAGAGGGGCGACTGTTTCGAAATGCGATTTTTTAGTAGGTGCACGCCACTAGGGTAGCGACCAGTTTTAAATGCAATTAACCGGTTATTGCCGCCTCTTACCTACCTACCTACCTTACCGCTTTCTGATTACTGCCGCCTGCCACTGGCTTCCATTTAGTTATGGCCGACTAATTATCTATGTAAATCAGCAACTGCAAAGTGGCAGCTATGTAGAGGGTACTTAATTCAAACTATAAATCAGGTGCGACAGGTGGTACCTAGTACTATTACGAAGCATGCTGTTGCCGATTGTGTGAATAAGAAAAAGCGCTTACAAGGAAGGAGCGGAAAACAAGGTTGGATTTTTTCTGGTCAATTGACTTATAACCTCGTCTCCCTGTGATGACCGTCACCACCTTCAACCCTAACCCTCGTTGCCGACCCCGGCGCCGTAAGGCACGTTCTTCCTTTTTCTTCCTCAAATTTATTTTTTCCATAGTTACGATATAATGTCCCTACGTTTTTTCCATCTGCCTGTAACATATGGGATCGATGCAACATGCATCGCCGGCTGTAGCAGAAGCCATATCGGTGACGAGGGTTAGGGTTAACGTGGTGGCAGCTATTACAATACTGAATATATTAACTAATTCGTACATCCTAATATTATTACATACATATTTAATACTAGGTAAATATGTCGATTCCCTACAACCTGTTAACCCTTATCAGCCACTTGTGGCTAGTGTGGCTGTGCGCGTGGCCACGCACAGAATTGTATTTTAGTGGAACTACTGTCATACGTACAGTATATATATACATATAACACTGTAATATACACTGTGCTTTTCCAATACACCCAGCCATACGGACACACTGACACATTGACACACAATAATGTACCTTTGTACCCAGTTTACATGATGTCACACACTGTACTACACACTGTGCATCACTCATACAGATGTGCACAGCTAGAAATGCATGCAGGATTCATACAAGTCTCGGCAAAGTTATGTAGGTAGACTGTTATTGAGGCCGGGTCAATTGGGCACCTACCTCCAGATACAGACTGCAGGTTCTGCCTAGGTAGGTACTGATTGATTGATTGACGCATTTACGTCTGGGAGCCTAGGTAGGTAGGTAGGGCCGCCCGTGTGATGGCATATGCCGGTTACTTGCATCATGCCTTGTAAGGATGCATAAATCTGCGAATCAGATCTATTCATCTAAAAAGTGTGGTTCGCGCTACATTGGCGTGGACCTAACAACCGAATTTGCATTTCGAAACAGTCACCCCTCTAGTCCGCCGTACTCACTATTAGGTTAGGTTGCTTCCCGACCTTGGAATCAGTGGATTGTTCCAGACTGGACTATTACGGACTATTACGGACTATTATACACTGCGACAACGCATCATGTTTTTCGAGGGTGGCTTGCAGGACGGCCTGTCGACTGCTCGTCAACAGGCAAAGCAGATTGTCTGCTTCGTTACTGGTAAGAATTTGTTCTATTCGATGCGCGCCCGTTGAGAACAAGCATTTCATTCTCATGGTCAAGGGCGCAAGCAACCCTGATTCTTTAAAAATGCTCGCAACATGCTAAGCTTCACACGCACAGATGATGGCGACGAGAGTCAACAGTGGGAGAAGGAGTTTCTAACGGATGATATGGTATGATGACTTAATATAACGTGATCTCTTGGTGAGCGCTCTAGTTGACTGTATCAGATCCGACCCGGACTCGAAAGCCAGTCTGTTATCCTCAGACTAGTCGCTGGCTCAGCAGAAGCCGGCTATCTCGAGGCACTTTTCCCGATTCCTAAGAAGCCAACTGTTGTAGTCATTCAGTATGCACATTCCTATTCACACTGATGTCTCGATTCTGGCGTCGAATTAGGGGACTCTTACTTACAAATTACAGAAATGGACAGCTGAAGGAGTATATCGCGGCGGGAACAAGCAAAGAGGAGTTCATTACAAGACTGGGTAAAGCTACTGAGATAAGTGCAGCACCACAAGTTCAGCCTGCGCCATCATCTTCTTCATCCGTTCCTGCGACGACCGCGGCAGGTATCCCGGAAAGTGAACATGATGCGCCTCAGCCTTCGAGCAGCAATGACGACTTCTTATATGATGATGAAAATGATAACGATATCCAGCCTACCTCTGCCCCTTCTGCACCCGCTAGTTCTTCAACACCCGCTCAAGCAGTACTGCCACCACCAGCGCCAGTAGAAGAAGAAAAACAAGCATCAGATCCCCAAAAGGGAAAAGCAAAAGCAGAACCCGACGAAGCTTTGCGTGTTAAACCCGATGAAAAACGCACTTCCACAGAACAAGCCCACGCAAATGAAGTCAAACTCCGGCGCCACCAGGAACACGAGGAGAGAAAGCGGATACTGAAACGTATCGAAGACGACAAGCTGGCGCGGAAAGAGCGTGAAGCGATGCAGCGTCGCGCGCGACAATCGCTCAGCGCGAACCTCGGCAACAATAACACGGAGGATTCCGAAACTCCTATCCCGCTTTCTCAACGGGTATCGAGGCCCGGTCAGGGTGATTATTGCAATCTGCAAGTCCGTCTACTGGACGGCTCGAGCATTCGCACTCGTTTCGAGAGCGACAAGACGATCGGCCAGGACGTACGCAACTGGATCGACGAAACTCGCACGGATGGCGATGCACCGTATTCCTTCCGAGTCGTCTTGACGCCGCTTTCTAATAGAGTCATCAAACCTAGAGAGGAGTCTGAATCTCTTTTATCGCTTGGCTTGGCACCGTCTGCTACGCTCGTCCTTATTCCAACCAGGTATAGCTCAGCGTACGGTGGCGGCGGTATTCTGTCTCCTGTCATTGGGGGTTTCAATTACATTTACGGTGCTATCTTTGGACTTCTGGAGGGTATTTTCTCGATGATTTTCGGCGGCGGCGGCAGAGGAGGAGGAGGAGGAGGAATCCATCCTGGACCTCGCGGTCATGAAAATGTCCCTATGGAAAACTTACGCGCTCGACGGGATGCTCAGCTTTATAACGGGAACTCGGTACGTTTTTTTTTTTTTGTTTCCGCTATCCCCCCCTTTTTGACCTAAAATATGAAAAAAAACTAACCCCTCTCTAGCTCAATTTCGAGCCGCGTAATGAGGATATTGACGAAGATGATGAAAGATAATTAATGGCGTCAGTCCATTTTGAGTATTTTTTTTCGATGAAAAAAAAACAACAAAAAACCATGTTTTACCATCGATGGTGACCTGGTTAATCCATCCACCTATATCTCTACCTACCTTAATGATGCATCACCTTCTTCCTCTTGCCTGCTTTTTTTTTTTTTGCACAGGCTGTGTGTAGTTATATATAAGCAGTTTCCGTGGACCTACCTACTTATGGTTCAAGCACCATCATAGGCCTTCTATACGACGAATATCGGGGGGTAGAAATGTTGCTGAGAGACTTCTTTAACTTTGCCGATAGTTAGGGGCACGTTGCTAATAATTAAAGAAAAAACCTACATACGATGAAGGATTGTATACTACAGTCGCGTATGAGAGTTCGTGTAAAAGTCAATTTTTCAGTGCCTTTCTCGAATATCAAATTCCTTTCATAGCAGCGTCATACGCGATCCTAGCAAAAGCACCAGTCTACAGTAAGAGAGAGAGAGAGTTAATCGAAAGCGAGAGAACGGTCTAATAAAAACAAGCCGATGGCAGCAAACGACCGCCCTATTATATGTTATGCTATGTTATCTTATGTTATGTTTTGTTTTGTTTCGTCGGGAATTGAAAGACCCCGACCCCTGAGAAGGGATGCATACAATGTACTTGATGGCTTTTCCCTGATTCGCCTCCTCGTCGCCGCCGTCTATGTTCGAAGGTGTTAGGAAAGGAAAGGAAAAGAAAAGAAAAGGAAAGGAGAGCCGTATCACACAAGCCATATTCCACAGTTTATGTTTCGTCTTCCCCATCTCTACATTTCAAACCCGGGGTTTAATAAGACAGATTCGGTAAAGGAGAAGGAAAAGAAAGGAAAAGACATCTCTCTCTGCATCGAATACCGGATAAAAACGATTGTTTCAATCGTTCCTATCTTTCATGGCACATTGCTCTTCTCCTTTGCCCATTCGGTACTTCCTCTCTCTCGGATCAAAGTGTTCTCAAGAAATATTCTTTCGTATCAACAATAATTTACGACTTGACAGCAGCGACGGGCTTGTCATCCTTCTCTTCGGCAGCGGGCAGCTGCTTCTGCGAGGCGTTGTGCATGGCGATACGGGTGAGCTGAGCCAGGCCGACACATGCGAGGAAGAAGTTGACGGCGGCGAGGAGGTAGTTCTTGGGGGTGATGACGAAGCACCAGCGCGTCCAGATGATGCCGGTCGCGGTCAGGGCGCCGTTCTGCACGGCGGAGAGGTTCTCGGCTGGGCGCGTGAAGTCACCGATTCCGGCGATGACGAGGGCCCATTTCATTACGGGAGCCCTGTTTGGCACGGACAGGTGTTCGTGGTTAGCTTTCTTCATTCCCTTGTTTCTCTTGATTGCCATGCGTTTCTATATGTGTGTGTGTGTGTGTGTGTGTGTGGGTAGGTATGTGATCGATGTGCTGAGTGTCCGAGACTGAGAGGGTATCACGAGTGTACGTTGTTTGGCTGACATGGCACATGTGTGTAGGGTGAAGAAGGATGACAACAGCTGATCTGAGCCCGACTACTCACCAGAAATGCACCGTCTTGAAACCGACGGGGGAATCCCACATGCGCTTGAACCAGTTCTGTTGCTGCTGTGATGAGGCACCGTCGCCGGCGGCTGAGCTCTGGAAGCGGCGTCCGGATGTGTTGGCGAACTGGCTGCGGAAGGTCCCGCGGGACCACTGTTTGAAGACGGGCCTGGTTGCCCGGAACATGGTGGTGGTGGGAGGCATGATAGACTGTATGTCCTCGCGACTAAAGATATGCTATGCGGTCAATGGTATTTCGTGGGCAGAAGAGACGAGGGAGATGTTGGGCGGGCGATGTATGTGTGTATGGAGTGGGATGAGACAGCAAGAAGTGTGAGTGACGAGGATAAGATAAACTGGGGATTGAGTTGTTGGTTTCGCTGCGGAATCCGGACACCGGGTCGGAGATCATCGGAGCACCCCTGCATGGCCAACTCCGTAATTAATTGTATAAATGAATAGTCCGTAGAATGTGGTAATATGTGTATATGCGGGTATAGTCTTGCTATCTATGCATATAAAGGAGGGGTGTAATTAATGCAGACGGTCAGTATCAATTGAGCGATTCCTATTGGCCGGAATTAGACCAGCGAAGTGGAGATAGTTCCACTGGTTCCGACTTGGGGTACGACTGCGGCTACCTATCATCGAAGCTCGAGCTGCTGCCGGCAACCTAATTCCATCGACATCTTTGATCAACCGCCGAACTCCCAAATAATTCCCCTCGGCAGGACGGCCAAGATGTCGAGCAAATACGCCTTCGCCAAGACCCTGAAGGAGGTCCGCTTCTTGTTCTGCCAGAGCGAAACCGGCGCTGCGACAAGGTACGGTCTATTTCTATTTGCCGACCGATTGATCCGCCGTATACCGAACCTATTCTCCCCCATCGTCGCCATTGGGCAACAATAACGAAATCTGGACAATCGCCCGGTACTAACAATGGCCTCACCACAGGACATTCCTCACGCGCGCGTACCCGACAATGAAGAAGAACAACCCACACATTCCCATCCTCATGCGCGAGGCTGCCGGCACCATCCCTAGAGTCTACGCGCGATACGGTTCGTTCAGCTCTTAAATATCCCCGTGCGCATGCTACAGAATGCCCCTGAGAAGCAACACGGGAGACAGAGGCGGGGAGCACAGAGTATATGAGAAGTCTGAACGAGAAGGCTAATTCCCTTGGACACAGAATTCGGTGCAGAGAAGAGCCAATCCTTAGCAGGTGTGTGATGACGACCTATCAATGCTAACCAACCCTTCACTATTGCGTTTCCTTCCCTTCCCTTCGACTCTTCGACCTTTCGACCCTTCCCTTCAACAAGAAGACTGCGAGGGCCAAATCCATTGACAATTAACTAGGACTATCCGACAAGGAGATCGAGGCAACAGTGACGTCGCTGGTGATGGCCAATGCTGCGTAATGTGTACATATACCATACAATACCCATACAATAGATGGTGAACAGGAACCAACACTGCGGCCCTTTGCAACCAACAAAAACGGGAAACATAAACCTACCGAACACCAGCATTCTCCCTCTTCCCCCGGTTGTAGTCGACAGTATTGACATCACTAACATACACTTGATTCATCGACTACTGATCTTTAGGTGCCACAACACATGAACCCCCGAAGCGATCAGCAAACTCATGAAGACGTAAGGAGAATGGAGCTGAAGCTGTGTTGAGCGGTAGAGGAAGGAAATGATATCCTTTTACCCCTGACAACACCACAACGAGGCTGAGGATCTATGCTGGCTTTTATACTCACGTTCGCAAGGATGAAAATCAAGGAGCTATCAACAACACCGAAGGCAATCAAGAGAGTAAATAAACGCTCTAAACTCCCTGTCCTCGCCACTGGCAAGATTGACAACATAAAAATCACGATTCACGAAAGGACGGCAAGGTAAAAAGAATACTATCAACTTGATTATCATTATCAGGTCTCCGAGTGTGTAGTGCGAACTGGATTAAACTACAAGAGCAAACGAAACGAAATACCACTCAGGTCCGGACGAGAAAGCAAATTTCAGAAGCAAGCCATAACCATCGACCAACTCAACCACCCTGTTGAATCTCGAAGACCCAACCCAAGGTCACTCGAAATCAAATCAAAGAAAAAAAAAGAGAAAAAAAACAAACTACGCTCAGCTATATCAAGCGAGCTGGAACTCTTAGAACGGAGCGAGTCAATCATCCACCCTTCCGCCCGCAACTGGGAGGTTGCCTAAGGTTTGAACTCTTTGCTTGGGCAACCGTCGCCCTTGTGTCCTGGCGGGCTAGTCGGTGCAGACAAAACCTTTCTACCTGGGACTTTTGTCTGCTTTGGAGGGGGCGCAAAACGATGAGGCCGGTTCGCAGGCGTTGCCGGAAGGATGCTCGTGGGTATGATTGGAAATTTTGGTAGCACAGCTAAACCATCCGCCTTCTGCGAAGCAGAATCTGCTGCTTGAGCCTTTGCTGCGTCAGGTCGGGCCTGCTTTTGTCGCGCAGGCCGATACCCCTTCTTCTTCCCCGAGCGGGAGCCAGAGGAGGCGTTCGAGGACGACGATCCCGAAGATGTTAAATCCGTTCTCGATTTTGGTCGGTCCATCTTGCTCTTGACGTCCGTTGCGGCGGACGACTCCTTTGGCTGGACAGGCGTACTTGACTTGCTCTTAGCGGTCGTCGTTTTCATGGCTGTCGAAGCCTTCTTTGTCTTGTCGACATTCACGGGTGAAGTCTCGATACCTTTAGCCGGGACTTTCGCCACATTCGTGGTTCTAGTCGTATCTTCAGTAACTAGTGAAGGAGTTTTCTTCTCACTAGGCGGGGCAATCATATTTTGCTTATCTTCCTTGGTAACCTTGGGGGTATCATGTTTAGAAGATGAAGACGTGCTCGACTTGTCTTTAGCTGCCGGTGGCAAGTTATCACGTTGCTCGGGCTTAAATAGGGTATCGGACGTCTGGGCAGTCGACGTTTCGGGGGCGGTGCTCGTCTGCGCCTGTTTGTCCTGTTTTCCCTGTTTTCCTTGTTTCCCGCCTCTCCTCTTTTTCTTTTCTTTAGTGCTAGTCGGCTTGATTGTATCTGTAGCGCCAGTATCTTCTGTATGGCTAGCCTTCAACGGTGAGCCTTGCCTGGTCTTAGCTTGAGTAGCATTCTTATCCGTGCTCTTGCTCTCGCTAGGAGGCTTTTCACTAATTCGCGGGCTCGGCGCACCCACTGGGTTTGCCCGTGTGGGCGTTCGATCGTCCTCCTCTTTCGGGCCTGGAACCTCAGGGACCTTACGGCCGAAAGTAGCGGTGGAAGTGCTGCTCGAGACAGACGCAATGCTTCCCAAACCCTTGTTATGACCTATCCGACGGGCCGGGGTTTGAACTGGTTGGCGACCAGACATGAGATCGCGATATTCTGGAAAGGGTTCCGACCAGCCCAACATGGACGGGTGTCTATGTCCTCCCGAACTGATTCGCCGTGTATACATTGGAGCGTGAACAGCGCTAGCTGGCAGACGGAGTGTCACGTTTTGACCTGCAATATTTGGTGCCTTTCTCTCTGGAGACCTTGGGAGTGGCGGTACTTCCACGGGCGTGGTTGAAGCAACATCTTCCAATTGGCGAGAAACTGGTCCAATCGGATGCTTGTTGTCCATTGGCGATCTGTCCTGGCCAGCTTCATGATGCGTGTTGGCATAGACCATTTTCGACTTGCCTTTTACGTCTGATACCTGACCAGCCGATTTTTCATAACCCTGGGACTCGTCCGTATCGAGGACAGGAGGTTTCGAGGCTGCCTGTCGCCATTCTTCCGGGATAGCACCGCGTACAGGCTTCTTGCCTTTTCGTAAGACTGCCGTGTCGAAATTATCATGTCCGTCTAAAGTGCTCGAGACTCGATCTTCGGACACCTCGGCTGAACTAGGTCGTGGATCGTTTGAAGATGTAGTTGCAACTGGTCCAGCTTCTGTGGGTGTACTTGAATCCCGGGGAGCGGCCTTGGCCACGGTATCTTGATCCGTAGTACGAGGTATGGCCTGGCTGCTACTACTGGGCATTGAGCTGTATTGTTGCCGTGGTCCCTGTACCTGGGAGCTCGGCGAGCCATTCACCGGACTCGGCCTGCCAGCCGGTCTAGTTGGTGGATACATCATCTTCTTGGGATGTGGGGGCAGAGTTCCTGCCAGACCTGTGACTCCAAGCGGTGTACTCGATCTTCCAACTGAGGAACTGTGTCCGGAGAGGAAACTGCCTGGAGCTGGCTGTGACGGTCCCGCTCCTTGTGATTGGCCCTGGAGCTGCGGTGCAGTGTATGTGGATTGGATATAGGGGTTACTACCAGTCACACCGGAATTGGGCTGATAAAATTGTGAACCGCAAGCGAAGTTCACAATGAGAGGCCTGTGGTTGAGTTCCTCAATCACCAACACTTGACCCAGATTTGCCTTAACAGCCGCTATGGCTGCTTCTTTCTCGAAGTACCTATACAGGCGGAAGAAAACGAAAAACCGGCATTAGTCATGAATGAAATGATAAAAACAAACAACGAAAACATGGGTTGGGGAACACATAGAAAAAGAGAAATGGATAGACTTACCGGATGTAGACATGAGATTTTACTGGGTGGACATTGTCGATCAAGCCGTATTGAACGAAGTACTCGGTCAGACGATCCGTGACGAAATCTTGGTCTAGAAGATCGCTTCTAAAGCCGCCAATATAGATTGTTCGGTCCCTGGTGTGACATTTGAAGCAACGGCAGGGATCGAATTTCGTGGCCGGGGTCGGCGCCTTAGTTATGTTGACACAGGGGAAGCCTTTGATCGGTAGGGTCGATGGGTCATGCCCAAGGGGTCGAGGATATCCTGATGCGGGGTACCGGAGACCAGGAGGAGGGCGGTTGAAGCTGGCATTAGCGAATGGCTGGTGATTGGCATTCACGCCAGGAACTGCGGCTGACACGCGCCGGTTGGGATCATTGGCATGTTCGAATTGCTGAGCTGGCCTCTGGTTTGCAACGTTACGGCTTGGGTCGGTATCCTTGCGGAAAATCACCCGCGGGCCGTGGAGATCGTTGGCGCCTGCGCGAAGCCATCTTCCTGAACCGTTGCTGCCTGGACCAGCGTTTCTTCGGTGTTGCATAGGGTTGCGTGAGCTATCCGGTACTGGCTGTGCCATGCTGCTCGGCGGCCGCATAGTCTGCTGAGGCACGTTTGGATGGTGTATTTGCTGCTGAGGCACGTTTGGATGGTGCGTTTGCTGCTGAGGCACATTCTGCTGTGGGCCCTGCTGCACGCCCTGCTGAGGGATAGTGTGTACATACACATTTTGGTGATGTACCGGCATCTGACCCGGAGCACCGGTAACGGTATTAGTGATGTACGTGATACTGACGCTTTGAGCATTGATGTAAATCGGCTGCTGTCCTGGCAGCACTATGGGAGGTTGCGAAGTGTAGCGAATCTGCGGCGGACGGCTGACATTGACCGGGAGTTGCTGGTTAAAGGAGATGCCTCTATACCGACCACGGGTGTCTGGTATATTTCCAGAGGGAGGGCCCGTGGCCATGGGTGGCAAAGGGGCAGGTTCATGTGGGTTAAACAAGACGCCCGCGGCGGGACGGGGTGCCATAGTCACTTGGCCGGGATATCCGAATGACGACGAGCGAGCATTATTCTGCAAGCTGTAGATGCGAGTAGGGCGTACTGGAATAGGCGCAAAAATTGGGTTGGTAGCTGACGACGATACGATTGCCGGCATGGGATCCTCCGAAGAAGAAGCAGTTGCAGCTTGAGCTGTGCCATGAATGGCGGTATCAGTGACAATCGGCTCAGGTGTCGATATAGCAATCTCCGAAGAAGAAACTGCTGCAGCTTGAGTATCCTCCATGCTTTCCTGTGAGGTACCACTGGGGCCGTCCAAACCTTTCTTAAGGCATCCGTAGAGTACCTTATGTACTTCGTGTGACTGGCCAGAATATATTCGCGGTTCTCTTCTAGTAGATGCATCGACAAGACCAGGATCACCACCTCTCATAGGAGCACTCAACCCTCTTGGGCGTGTGCGCAGGGTACTATTAGGTCTACTAACAACCGCAGACCGTCCGCGAATAGTTTCATCTTCACCAGACATTTCAGGAGTTCGGGTTTCTACTAAATATTAGTTATTTGAGCTTCAGGATTAAGAAATAGAACACTTTAGGGATTCATACCTTGGACTTTGGGGCTCTTCTTAGTAGAACCGATAGCGGCCGTTTGTTGAGCTCGAATGGCGGCAGTTTTCGATGTGCCATCTACGATAACTATGCCATTGACAACCGTGTCGGTAATAGGCGGAACACTGGCATTATCAATGGTACGGGTAGTCGGATGGGCAGTAGCCGTAGCCGTAGTCGTAGCCGTAGCCGTAGTCGTAGCCGTAGCCGTAGTCGTAGCAATAGCATCGTCGACCGGGGTAGTCAGAATAAATCTTTTCATAAACTCATCAAGGCTGGTTTTGCCCTTGTTCTCGCGTTGGTAGGCCTCTGGAATAGTAGATTAGCCATAAAAGCATCAGAATCCGTGGTAGACGAGGACTTACGAGTGTCGGCAAGGATTTTCGCCCTCCAATCTGACGTCGAACGGTGAAAGCTTGCCGCACTGAGATCGAGCGGCTGGCCACGCTTGAGGGTGTCGTAGTGCCGTTCCAAAATACCGCATACTATATTCGCGTTATACGGAGAATAGAACTCGAAACCGCTAAACCCTTTGAACTCTTCATGACTGAAGATTTTGGAGATGTTGGGCTGTTCATCCTTTTTCCAGGCCAAGAGCCGCTTCTGCATAAGGGGGTCATAAAGCAGTTCCGCAGCTTTTGCCTCGAACATGGCCCGTTCGCCATGCTCCACATCTATAGACCACTGAACAAAGGTGTTTTCGTAAACGAGCGTATTGACCACTCTCGTTAAGTTCGTGACGCCTAGTTTGTAGATATCATAGGCATCGAAATACCTATATAGATCGTAGACATGATGTACCGTTGCAACGTTCCTGCATGCCTCTGGCATGTTGCGACGATACTCGTCGCAGACACGCTGAATATCAGCAGCCCACCAGTTTCTGATCTGACGATCGGGCGTCCAATTTTCAATCCCGCGGAATTGCCTTGTGCCGCCTGCCGTGGACAGGACGGCAGCACTGTTCGGGGGCGGGTAAAGAAAGAACCAAAGACCAGGTTCGCATACATCGTATGGGTTAGTACCTGGTGGTGGTCCGTTTCCAGCGAATACCTGCTCGATGCTAAAGCCCGCGAATTGTTCGTAATTTGGTGGCATTGTAGCGATGCTTCAGTCAAACTGTATAGACGAAGAGTAATCGGTGCAGAGCGAGGGATAGGAGATGATGAAGTGAGAGTGAAATTTTCGACGACAAGATATTCAACGTATCAACGTGTGCTCGACGAAGGACAGGTTGGCTTTAACGTTTGCAGCAGAAGCGCGGTACGTCAGAATATCGTGGTATCGAAAAGAGATGGGGAAGATCGAAAGATCAAGAAGCTAGGTTACTTTCGAAGCAAGTTCTGCGACGTATCAAAGTGCTCGAGACCTAGCTACGAATAGGTTGGTCGGAAGTAGTCGTGTGGACGTCGGAATATCGTGAGGTCGAAAGTCGAGTAGAAGGTCGAGAGACGAAGAGGTGTGGAAGAAGAGTGGAAGCAGAGTAGTGGGAGACTGAGAAGGTGGGTAGATGATGGATGTAGGGACTGGATTTAATCTCGTGGCCTGGGGATAAAGCAGTCAGGCGTCCCCTCAGGACGGCGATGCTCATCGAGATAATGGGAGAAAGTTACCTTAGGGATGTCGGCGATCAAGTGAGCCTGACACCGAATGATTCGGGGAGGAGGTCGCGCATAAATTCATCGTCGATCTAAATAAGAATGCGTAATGACAGTCACTTATGCGTGTGTAGCTGAACGACGGCTAGGCTATGGTCGTAGTGCAAGGAGATATCTTCTTGCCTTGCTGCCGGGAGTGGTGACATTGCGGCTAAATACCAAAGCAGCAGAGTAATGTGTTTGTATGGCTAGATAGTAAGTATGGTACAGACCAAAGGGACGCCGTGGAGGGCATCCACATTGATGGCTCATTGAGAGCATTAATGGGGGTGAACTGGTGCTTCGAGTATCGAGAGCCTCATGACTGAGGTCAAGAACTGTCAGCCCCAATCTATTATGGCATACATAATTATATACCCCGTGCGGATTGAAACCTGAGGAACGCTTAGCGAAGACTTTGATCAAGTCAGGGGAAACGTGTGGATGACTTACTACTAGCAACGTCGACATCGGAGGGAGAGCGCCTATTTTCCATTCAACTGTTCCACCATCTTTAATATCTCCGACTCCTTCTCCGTTGCAATGGCTCTGCCGTTATTCCAGTCCACAACCTATGAACATGTTAGCGGGGGGTCAGGAAAGGACGACGCGAGCGAAGCCAATAACACGGGGACATGTGAACGAACCACAGGGTACTTGAAGTTGTCTCTACTCTCTGCGAACTTCTTGATGGCCTCATTTTCGGTTGCTGCGCCTTTAACTACAGAGCTGATGTTATCCTGGCCGACATATTGGAGAATGGTCTTGAGCTGATCAGCTGTCGGGGGCTCCTCAGTGATGTTCAGCTCGAAAGTCTGGCGATGAGGCTGGTCATTGCTAGCAGCTTCTGCAGCACTCGCAGAGGCCTGCTTCAAGACATTAACAGCTCTTAACGAGGCAGGCGAACTGGCCTTGTGAAAGAGCGTAACAATGTCGAGGGTTTTGGGCTATCATCAACCGTCAGTCATGCTTTCATGCTTTCGTTTGTCCATTTTCGACAGGCACGTGTGCTGATTCTGATACTGCGCTTGTACTTACAAATCGAAACATGATGTCGGTGCGATATCAAATACCGTGCAATAATAGCCTGGCGACTGCTACTACTTGACGGGTTGTGAAGTTGTAAGATGACCGAGGAGGATTGAAGGGGCCAGGCCGGTGAATTCCGAGAAAGCAGGTTGTCGGTCGTTGAATTAGGTTGTTACGTCAGGTTCCGGCACGACATTGATCAGGGTGGTCAAAGCTCCAACCTCATTACCTAAGGGTGGGTCTAGTTAGTTAGCGCTCAGGCAGAGGCCGTAGAGCAGTGACTCGTGCTACTTGCGCAACGCGGTCGGTACATGTAAATTGGTGGTGCTGCAGCTCCTCTACAGGGCTGCCTTGCCGAGGTACTGCCAGATACCCCAGTAACGCAGCTAGTCTGAGGTATCTGCAAGTACTGTAAGTGGCGCTAAAGTGAGCTTGAGGTACATCTTCTAGCTGCAAGGTACCTGCCTTACCTCGGCCACTAAGATAGGTACGTACCTACCCTGAATCTTTGGTACCTTAGGTAAGCCCGGTAGGTAGTACCAACTTTCCATGCATAAATCATGTCTATGCACATAGTGCAGACTAATGCAAATAGGTAGGTACCTACCTATGGCCGCTCCAGACTGCCTAAGCCATAACGAAAATAGTGCATAACACGGGGTGTCGCAGCCACATGGATGTCTCTGGCAGTTGCCAATCAAGACACAAGCTGGGTCAAACGCCATCTTTTTTTTCCCCGTGCTTCTATCTAATACATAGTCGCCAACTCTTACACGATTTCCTACCCATTCGTTCTATTCTGGACAGTAGGGCTCCGATCCTGACATTGTCCTCACTCTTCCCCATCCAATCGCGCCAATCTGTACGCCGCGCCTGATTCGACACGGACGACCCCGTGTCTCCAACGCCAAGACCCTGATTTCTCCAAGCAACCGTCGTCTTCCACTTCCACTTCCGCTTCCGCGAACACGTAAGACATAAACATGCCGCCCTTGATCTTACACAACGTTCCGGATGAGGAGCTCTACACAGGCGACGACGGTATTCAGCGCCCTTACGCTATGATTTGGCCCGAGTAAGCTAGTCCAACTCTTTCATCCCGTCCCATCCCGTCCCGTCCATTTGTTTGGCCTAATCATTTTGTATTTCTGTCTGCGCCGACTTACTTACAATGGCGTCCGATAGCAATGATCGCCAGCGCCCTGCGCCTCGCACGCGCTCCCGCGAAATCAACGAGTCGGGCTCCTTCGGAAAATCGACGAGACGGTCACGATCGAGGATAGGCAGCGCGCCGCCCAAACGCGAAGATGCCACCATGCAAAGCGCCGACAAAGTCTTCTCCAGCTACCTAGCCAAGCAACAGGTCGAGAATGCCACCGATCCGGCCCAGCGGAAGCTAAGACAAGATGAATCCAAATCTGGGAACCCGACCTCAGCTTCGCATAAGGAGCCGGTTGAAATCATCCTTCGAGGCTATGCATCACCGTCTCAGCAGTATGCTGCTATAAACCACTACGAGCAGCTTGCCGGTAGAATATGCGAAGATTATTCTAGAGAGCCGCCCATTGAGGCGCGACGATACAAATCAGATTTACGCGACCCTGCATTGACACGGAGACAACCCTTGACAAGAGCCGAGAGAGAAAAGGTCAACAGGATCGCCAGTGGACAACACTGGATCAAGGTCACATTCGAGTCGCAAGAGGCTGCCAGCGCGGCCCTATTCGCCTCGCCTCAGAAAATCCTGGGTCATCTCGTTTACGCCGAGCAGTACCGGAGCATGCCTCCTATGGAGAACGCAGCCATCGTTGACGTGCGCGATACCATCGTGTTTGATGACGACCATCAATCGAACTCGTCTCCAGACCTACCCAAACCGCCATCACGGCATCGAAACGGTGCGACCCATGCCCCATCTGGTCCCTTCCGCCTTCGCATGGGCCGTGGATCACCGCCCGAATCACAGGCATCGACGCAGACTTTAGACACGGCAACCGTATCGGTGTCATC
Source organism: Xylariaceae sp. X187 (assembly GCA_028637585.1). Classification (NCBI taxonomy): domain Eukaryota; kingdom Fungi; phylum Ascomycota; class Sordariomycetes; order Xylariales; family Xylariaceae; species Xylariaceae sp. X187. The sequence continues at coordinate 2,839,638 of JAJIZN010000005.1, forward strand.
ATCCACAACTATGTCGACAGCGACAGTAACAGGAGTAGAGGTCAAGTCCAACGAAAACAAGCCTGAGCCCGAGCTGAACACAGCGCCCGTGACCGAACGCGTCGGCGGGCGCAGACGCATCCACACAGCCAAAAAGGCAGTACTCCTACCCGCCGACGCGGCCCTGAAGAAGGGTCCCACATTGACGGAAAGCCTTCTGGCGTTTATACCGTTGTTAGGTTGGTTCAGCGGCGCGATGATTGGAAATGAGGTTCCTCGTAACGAGGTGGGCGAATTTGACATGAACAGGGCTAGTCTGTACTGGAAAATCATGTACTGGCTCGACTACTGGTTCCGGCTCTTCGGCCACGAACTCGTTAGTGGTGACAAGGAAGACTAAAGAGGCTGGATTTTTATCATTAGAAGTAGCCGGCACGGTGGAGGAATACCGCTGAAAGGAAGGGTGCTATAATACCACGGAAGACGGTAAAAGGGAGAGGCGGCTGGGTGAAGGGATAGATAGATCATGGTTCGGAAACCTTCAAGGCATACCCGCACACACACACACACATACACACGCATATACACGCCTTGATAGGTTTTACCAACACACAACCCAGCACCCAACACGGATCAGATACCCCCATTATAACATATTAAGGGCTTGAATCCTTTTCATTTTATTCTTTTTGAACATCATCATCATCGGGGGCCCTTCTCTCTATCTCTATTTTTAGGTTTTTTTTTTCGTGCGCTAAAAAGGAGTATTACGGCAATCTTTCTGTACAAGCGTATTCGCATCATCGACATAACATCGAAAAGGAACGGGACAACATTGGGATGGCGGGCGGGCAGGCAGGTGGGCGGGACGGGTGGATCGGCGTCTGTGGATTGGATTGGTGAGGGTTGAGGGGGGGGGGCAGGGGACCTAGGGGAGAGAGTTGAGGATGCTGCGAAGGGGAGAGGAAACTGTGTTTGTTTAGTTAACTTTGTAGTGTATAAGAGTAGAAGGAAAGGGAAAGAAAGAAAAAAAAAAAAAAAAAAAAAAAAACCGAAGAAGAAAAGAAGAAGAAAAGAAGATTATTATTATTTATAACTATGTGCAACTTTTTTTTTATTTTCTCTCTTTGTGAGGTGAGGAAAGAAAGAAAGAGAGAGAGAGAGAGAGAGAGAAAGGGAGTAGGTAATCTGAATATCTATCTACACATACATCTACTCTCGTTCTGAATGACGTAAATACGTCAGAATAGAGAAGTGATTTTGGAGTTTTTCTTTTTCTTTTCTTTTCGTCCCTGTATCATCGGGATTTCTTGTTCATGGTGTGGTTTCCTCGTGGTGTAGGTAGGTAGGTATACGTGGTGATTTGGCTCTGTCCGCTTCGTATGTAATATGTATTTCATCCTTTTCGAACTTCATGGATGCTTTTCTTTCTTCGAGCTGTGCGATTCTTACTTACCTTCTTGCTCTGATAGGTAACTAGTTACCCGCACGATATACCATAGGGTTGCAAGTTTCGCAAAGTAGGTAGGTTGGTAGGTACAGACTATTCTCGAACAGAATAGCAGCTAATATTAACCTACCAACCTACCTTTTTCATACAAGTGGGAACGGACAGATAGGTGGGTAAGCAGTTCCGTCTCCTACTTATGCTTACTTTCGAGTGGAAATACTACAAGGTATCATCCCCGAGATCCCCCCAAAAAGCTAGAATAGAAAGTCATGTTTGGAACTGGGGGTCAGGTCAGCGAAGCAAAAATGGGTATACATAGCACAATGTTGATTTTCTTTCCTACCGAGGGTTACGATAGCTATAAGCTACCCTGGCCCATTTTGTACATATATAGCATCAAGCAAAGCAAAAGCTAGGGAGGTAGGTATCAATCAACTAAACTACCAACCCGACTTCTTTTTGACTTCGAAGTTTAAGTATCTCGTGCTATCATGTCATTCCATCCATCATTTCGTACAGAAGAATAGCAAGGCAAGTCAAACCAATCAAATTGAAGCCAAGCCAAGCAAAGACGATAAGGCAAGGTAGGTAAGGTAGGTAGAAGGTAAAAGATGCATTTGAATAAGAGCATAACTGATGATGGAACTTCCTACAGCCAGCAAACCAAACAAAACAAAACAAAATCAAATCAACAAAAAGTTTCCGCAGCCTCAGCCTCAGCCTCCTCCCCAGGACCTCAACGCCGTGCGTAATTCATACCAGGGATGAAATCAAGAACTTCTACTCTTGTCCCTCTCACATCCCTACTTCTCAACTATCACTGTCTCTCCCCCGGGCTGCCTAGTAGCCAAACCACCCGCCATGAAAGCTCACATCTATGCGTCTTCCATGAACGTGGCGCTTGGCATGATTAGCACTCCCTCATCTTTCCAGGGCGAATCGACATTGTTTTGTTGTTGTTCTTCACTCTCTTCTCCGTTGGACACTCCGTTAACCGAGGACGCCTGGTCAGTTTGGTTTTTGTCCTCGCTTTCGCCTAGCTCTTGTGCTATAATGGATTTCCGTGGCGAGGTCGTGGGTTTGATAGTACCGTTCCTCTCATTACCGAATTCATCATATTCATCATCGTGCTCATCATCATCATGGCCGTTATCGTGGCCATTATGGTTCGTTTCGGCTTTTTCGCCATTAGGCATCGGAATTCTCTCGCCATTTTCCCGTGTCATCTCCGTGTTAATCTCCTCTGTCTCATCAAGACGTGCATCTCGGTCGCGGAATTCTTCATCGCCGTGTAGCAGGGATTCTGGGTCCATAATCACGTCCGTGGCCAATCTGCGTATAGGCTGCGGGCTGAACGGCCGCATGGCCCGAGTCTGATTGAAATCAGAGAAAATACTATCCACGTCCCCCTGGCTCGTAAATGCCCCCGACAAACTCTGGTATCGGTCCGACTCGGAGAGAAAACTGTCGGAGCGTGGGTGTCCCTGTCCGGGCTGCGGGCTTTTGGTTCCACTGTCCAGTGCCGTGTCTGCCAGGATGCTTTTGGGTGGTAGTATACTAAACAGCTTCGTACCGTCATTCGTAGCACCTCCCGCTGCCGAGCCAGAGCCCCCTGTCCCAGTAACGGCGTCCTCGTCAGCTGCGAAGAGATCCCGACCTCTCTCGAGTAACTCGTCGAGCCCGCCGCCACTCCACCCTTTTCGCGCCAAGCCTTCAAAAATGTCGACTTCGGCACGCACGAGCGAGCAGCTGGCTTCGAGAATCTTTGCGCTTGCCTCTTGGCTTTCGCGAAGCAAGCTCTGGGAATGGTCGCCGTGTAAAGCAGAGAGCCCGTCCAGCTTGCCTGTCAGATTTACTAGGTGCTCGCGGAACTTGCCGAGGTCGCGCCGCCGCTGTCTATGCAGTTTGAGCCCCTCGATCTCAAGTCGGCGGATTTCTCGGCTGCGCACGGCTACCTCGTTCTGATAGGCCTCCTCTGCATCCTCGATGTCCCGGCGCCATTTGTCGAGGTCGTCGAGCAGGGGTACTTCGAAGGATCGGTAGACGGTCTCGCTTAGGATTTGCTGGTGGTTCGCAATGAGGTAGTGGACGCCACTGGTGCTCATTAGGTGGTCGGCTGTGCAGGATGTTACCTTCATGGAGTAACTGTTGGAGAGTGTTTGGTTATTCGAGATGCCATCAGGGGTGTGTAGGAGCGAATCGGCCCGGGATTCCTTGAGACGTGCGCATGCTTCGAGGGCACTGCCGAAAGAGGAGGCAGCGGTAGATAGCGAGGCGAGGGCTAGACGGTAGGACTTGGCTGTTGCGAGGAGATCTGAGTAGGCTAGATGTGATTGTTCCAAGTCGGCCTTGGTCAACACGGTATGTGCAGGTCTTGGTGGGGGTGGCAAGGGCAGATTGAAGGTGGAGGGTGGGTTCGCCGTCGAGACGCAAGAATATGTGGGAGACTCGGGCAGTGGTAATCGAGAAGGCGAGGGCGTGCGTGCCCTTCCGGCGACCCTTGTAGCCATGATTGTGTGATGGTTCGTGGCGAATGTTAAACCTTCTTGCCGAAGTGGTAATACGGGATCGGGATGATGATACCTGTCGCCGCCAAATCCCGTTTGTTTACTTGCCGACAAGGTGCAATGCTACGCCGTTACGTTATGTAGCAACCGAGTGCCAAGATGACGAACCAGCTGGCAATTTTGGTAGGTGTTCTCGCAATAAGGTTGGATAAAAGACTATTCAGAACATCATAACCGCCAACGGAGAAGGAGGCGAGGCGAGGCGAGGCGAGGTGAGGTGAGGTAAAGAGGAAAAAGACATGCCACAATGGAGAGTTATTTGGCGAGCAGCTATAATTAAAGAAAATGGAAGGGGATGCGTCGGCTGTTGAAGGTACAGTCGTACATCCTCATACCGTAGGTATCGTGGCAGAGGGGAGCCAGAGGAGCCAGAGGAGCCAGAGGGGAATCGGGGGATCCACGAAGCTGCCCCTCCGTGTACTGTGCAGTCTATGCTGAAGCCTGAGGGGGTCAGTGGTCACCGGTTATCTAGGTACCTAGAATCCTAGATAGTTACTGGCCACTGGTCACCGTGGTCAGTCCCTCCCAGGTCCGCCAAGTCCAGGCCGGGTCCACTTTTCCATCACCACCCAAAGCAGACGCCCAAGCAGACGCCCAAGCAGACGCCAAAGCAGGTTCCATCAAATCGACAACACAAAGATAAGACAAGACATGCATTCCTCGAACCCCAATTGACCCCTTCTCAGCCATTATCTGTGTTAACTATCATCTGCAATGTGTCATCTGTTCCATACGGCTACGAAGCCGAAGCCGTGGTCCGAGTCGTTCGAACAGATCGACCTGGTTCACTCTAGCCACATAAATACATTGCATGGACGGCGCGTATATTCTACGAAACCCGGCAAGCCAGATGGAGACCTCCCAATACGTGTCACCAACCACGTCGTTGATACAAAGCTGCAAAGCAGCAAAGCAGACAAGGAGTTGCTGTCTGTCTGTCCGTCTGTTGTGTGTATTGATGCCTGATAGTCGCCCTGATAGATGACCCTCCACACTTGGGTGTTCTTCGGTACCTAGCATGGAATCAATATTCGTCATCGAAGCTCAGGAAAAAAGAGTGGAAAAAGATAGCGACTTTGGAAGCGACCGCCGGTCCGCCAGATGACGTAGCGGACCGCATCTGACCGAAAGGTGCCGACCAATAGCGCTATTACACTAGACTACAGTGGACTTTTACAGTCTGTACGGACTGCAGCCGTCTCCACAGATACCGAGGACCGCGTTCTCGCCATCATCGCCATCATCGCGGCGAATGAGGCCCTTCAGACCCAGCTGTTCAGACCACCGTACACATTTCGTACAAACTTTACACTACGTTCATAACCGGACCCGGACCGGAGTTCACCTTTCAAATGCGGTGTGGTCCTGCGAGTCGAATTAGCATGAATGCTAGGCCTTTATGCCTAGAAATAAAGTTGGCGAAGTGACACGGTCGTGATGGAAAAGCTGCCATCTTTCCTGATGATGAAAGTACAGGACAGACCTCTGCTGGAGACGCGGGCCGCGACTTGCTGGCACTCATGATGGTGTCAAAGGAAATTGGGTGAAAAATTCGATCAGGTTACAGCGCCGTATCGGCTCTTTGCCTAGATGGCTCATGTCACCGTGTTAACGGACGGGCTCATATGCTCGGACCAACTCATGACATTTTTGTGGCTATCCTTGAGTGAAACTCAGCTGTTCCCCTGCCATCCTTTGCATATCGGCATTTTGACTTTACAACCGCTTCATGGTTAGAAATAGGATTCTTGTCAACCAGGCTACCGAAGAAAGTGCAAACTTTGCGCACGTGTGTAGGAGCGATACGTGTCATCCGGATGTGAGCAAGCTCAATGCCAGAAACGCTTGTATTTATGCCACTATGCCAAGGTGAAGCATCGCCGAGCCTTAAACTTGATATTTTCATGCAAAGTTCCCAGCTAATAAGTCTCGGTAGACAAAAAGCATGAAAGGCAGACGCGTAGACCCCTTTGAACTTAATCTCGCCGCGATGCCCCCCCGGAGCCTCAGAAGCTATGACGCGGCTCTACAGGATTGCTCACAAGATTGAGATAAATATAAAAGACGGGGGAGGACTATGGCCACCAAGGTTTCTGGTGTTCTGTTTTCTCTTCACCCTCACTACCTTTTAATACACAGAGCTCAGCCCCTCCAACTGCGAGAGATCGAAAAGCTTAGAAACGCCCACTCAGCCCAAAGATTACTCGCTTCCATTCAATAACGATTCCATTATGACGGACAACCGGGAGAGTCGAAACCGGGATGAATCAGAAAGCTTGTTTAGCTGGCTTGCTGACGAAGCCGTCAACGTTTCCCATGTGTTCCCCCTTTCCGGAACACGACTATGCCACTACATTTTGCAAGTCAAGTTCAATCCAAACAGTCTGCTTACTTACGTCGAGTTCGTAGACGAGATCCTGACTGCAGGCGAAAGTATATATTGGAACGTTCGCAAGGGGGATGGCAACGATGACGATCTTACCACGGCGACAAGCGGTCCTGGAAGACAAAGGTTACCCGCTTGTCCTATCTATTTCGTATGGGACTACCTGCTTCAAGAACGCCTCAGGAGCCTTGGCTACACCATGACCGGATGTAAAACAAGAGACTCGCTTGCCCGTGACCGGGAGGACTTCTGCGAATTCTGTCAACACGCCAATGCCGAGACAATCCCAGGAATCGTCGTTGCAATGGGACTTGTGCCGGGCCATGTGGCGGAGACTAATATGTTCAGTGAACTTAAGTCGCGTCGACTAGCAGACCTGGACTCAAATACGGCGCCAGAGACATCGTCGGACGAAAAAACGAGCAACGGATCAATGACATTCACAACCTTCCAACGGTCACCGCTTCCGATGCAGACAGGCCGAACGACTAGTTTGCCACCAAGGGGGACAGTTGGGACTAACGACGATCCACTAGGTATATGCTTAGACGAAGATGATATGGTCGTTGCCAATCTACCTGGCGGATCGACAACACCTGCACAACAATCTCCGCTTCCTGGGCAAGCAGGCCAAACAACTAGTTTGCAGAGGGAGGCTATCGAAACTGACAGCGGGCTACTTGCTACGTTTTCGGATGAAGAGGGTGGACCCATCGTCTGTTTGGCCGGCGGATCGGCCACACCTACACCTACACAACAATCTCCGCCTTCCGAGCAAGCGGGCCAAACGACCAGCTTCATGTCGCGAAGGAATACTTTCGAGATACAACGGCGGGGGGCATGTACTCCGGACAGCACGATCCAATCAGGGCTACGCGTGCCACAGCGGTTGCGTACTGCCGAAACTATGGCAAGTAAGGCCAGAGAAAACCCAGCCAGAGAAAACGTGCTCAGAGTAAATGACATAAATGTTAGTTACAATGGCGGGGGCTTCTGGATTCGCATGGCGAGGCGCTATATGAACAACCCGGGCGAACTCAGTAATCTGATCATTTGTCTGTGTTTTGGCTGCATTATGCTGAATGCGATGATGATGGTTCTTAGATACTTCTCTGAGATGCTCGGCACGTTCATGTAGTTTTTAGAGTGCAAAAAATAAAGTATCATTATGAGTATAAAGACCATGGAAAGATGATGTCCATCCAACTCTTCTCGTATAACTGATGTGATGGGTATACTACATAGGCAACTCTCGCCAATCCACCTAGAGTGAGATAGAAACACCAAATATACAGAGGTCTATCATCACGAGCCTCCCTCTCGCTATTATCATTGAACTCTTCGTAGATTCCTAATCGCCATCGTAATCGCCACCGTAATCGCCAGCGGAATACGGACTAGTCCCCAACGACCTCATAGACAGGCAATACCTTCCCAAAGCAACGCCGTCATCGCCGTCGCCTTGATCATCATAATAATATCATGTCATACAATCTCCCGCCCTGACAAACTCATCGCCGTCCTCATAGCTCCTGCTTGCGTGGCCATTGTGAAAATCACATACCTCCTTCCTCTTTGCCTGTTCGTGAAACCCCACGCACAGTATCGGGTTTTCTTGTGAAACTCTGGAAGAAGAGAAAGCGGAGAATGGCAATCAGATAGGAAAGAGGGAGTCACGATTCGACTCAGTACTTACACACACACACACGCGCACACACACAAAGGAGAACGTTCAATGGGACAAAAGAGTTTTAAGACCCGCGGAGCTAGCTGATTGCTTCCCAGGTTCCTACCAACTCTAACTGGATCTCCCCGCCCAAGCTTCCTCTTCCTTTTCTTTTTCTTCTTCTCCCTCTTCCTCTTCTTTTGTCACCGAGAGTAAAAGGTTACCTCACCTTAGCACCCTCCATTGGTCCTACGCTATATATACCGCGACATCTCCTCTTCTCCTCATCTTTTCATCTTTTCATCTTCTCTTCTTCTCTTCTTCTCTTCTCTTGTCCCCTATCTTCTGTTCATCACATCGACACCGAAACAGGTAAAAGCTCGCCGTGTGAACGTCAAGAATACGGACACTTGACACCACATCTTCGTCGTCACCCTCTTGGCTGTCTTGTCCATTTTATTCTTTTTCTCTTCATCCCGTCGGTTCCTTCGCCTACTCCATCGAAAGCGGCTTAGATCCTATACTGCTTGCGTACTTTACTGTCTACTTTCCCAACGTGCAAGTATCGCGAGCTAGCATACCTCGCCAGGAGGCAGTAACGTTAGTCGGGAGTACTACTATCAACCTTTCCACTCGGGATCACTATGCCTCTGGTGGCTTCGCGGCGTGGTGGACGCCAAGAGCGCCTGGCGCTGGCTGGGTAGTTCGGGCAGTAGTCAGTATGACGGCGTTCTCAACGAGCCCTAGAGCAGGACCTATATCTTGCTGTAAGGGCATACGAGACCTAGATGGCACCGCGAGGCGAATCACAAGAGTTAAATTCGACGGATTTCGGACAATCCGCAAAACGATAATTCGAACATAAAACCAAGCACCCGCCTGATATAACGGTACATCGCGCAGTATCGACACGGCAATGGACAGGTAGGCCGTCCACGTGCGCCGGTACCTAGATAATTTGATCCCTTCCCGGTATGTTGCTTTAGTAGTCCTTTGAGAGAGTCTTGAGTTTCGTGTACGATGAAAGATAACTAATATCATCGTTTCGCAGTTAATACCCATACGCCTGGTTACGCGACACTTATTGCGACCCGGCTCTCGTTACTTAGCTATGGAGCTTGACGAAAACACAGTCCAACAGATCATCCCTCATCACCGTTTCTCCTTCCGTTTGAATATCACCTTTATCTACCACGTCAGAATGGGGTAAGGAACAAAGTCGGTGCAGGTACCAACAGCACCATGCCTGTCCAGTCCGGGTATGACTACCAGGACCGGCGTTTCGCGTTTCTCTCTCACTACGACTCAACACGACCAGATGGGACCATCGTTGATATGTACTTGATCCTCAGTCATATTGCAACAATTACCAACGAGCAGAAACTTGAAGCTGTGGAGACGATTCCATCCTGGACTGCGACACAATTCAGCAACGTCAGCCGTGCGTTTGAGAGCCCATTTGAAAGTCGAACGCCACGTTCTATCAAGAGTGATCGTCTAGCATCTTCATGATTTGATATCGAGAAGTAGCTATCGCCTTCATCGCCACTCTTCAATCTGATCTATTCTACCTTCGGCCCCTTATCACCACCCTACCCATCCCCCACCCCCTCGCTATGCCCTCGACAAGACAAGATGAGACCTTCCTATTGTCACAAGCACCAAAGTAAGCGACGCCTTCACCAACACTTTTACTTACGAATCCCGTCTCTTCTACCTCGTTCCCCCTTTATCACTACCCCCTCGCTATGCCCTCTACAAGACAAGATGAGACCATCGTTGATATATACTAACTTAATTCTCAGTCACATTATTCAAAAAATGGCCAACGACGAGCAGTCAACAGCCAAGGGCACATCCGAATCTTGGATTGCCTATCAATCCGACGACATCGGCCGAGCGGTCGACGCCGGCACTGGAGGTGCGAATGGCACCATGCCCGTCGTCACGCCCCGGTATGACCCCCCAAGACCGGCATTTCTGTCCCTGTTGCATGAAATAATCTAACCCACGATAACAGATATGGCAATGACATGCCACTAACCACCGGCCCCCGCCAGCCCGCAGGCGGCCTTGCCCCTGCGCTGCCCATTTACCCAGCCAGGGGCGGCAGCGGGCTGGGGGTTATGCAAATAGCCCAGGCCATCGTCGACGAGATGGCAGCGGCGGAGCGGGACGACGGCGACGATGACGGGGATGTCCCAGCTGCTGCCAATGGCGGGGACGACACTGCCGAGCCGGCAGCACCCGCAAAGCGCAAGCGCGGCCGACCTCGGAAGCCGGAGGCCGAAAAGGCCCCCAAGAAGCCGAGACCGAGCCGGTCGGCCGCAGCGGTCGCCGCGCGGCGTGCTGCCAAGGAGGCAGAGCAGGCCGCGGCAGATGAGGTCATGGAGCCAATACCAGAGATCGGCAGAAACGGCTACGACATGCCACTAACCATCGGCCCCGCCAGCCCGCAGGCGGCCTTGCCCCTGCGCTGCCCATCTACCCAGCCAGGGGCGGCAGCGGGCTGGGGGTTATGCAAATAGCCTAGGCCATCGTTGATGAGATGGCAGCGGCGGAGCGGGACGACGGCGATGGGGATGTCCCAGCTGCTGCCAATGGCGGGGACGGCACTGCCGAGCCGGCAGCACCCGCAAAGCGTAAGCGCGGCCGACCTCGGAAGTCGGAGGCCGAAAAGGCCCCCAAGAAGCCGAGACCGAGCCGGTCGACCGCAGCAGCTGGGGCCGTGGACCCGACCCCAGAGGTCCCAGAGGTTCCGGAGGTTCTGGAGGAACCTGCCTGGGTAGCCCAGCCCTCCGTGACTCCCCCTTCCAAGCTCGTCTATGGGCTGGTGAAGCCGACGGCTGGTTTCCACCAGACCATGGAGTTGTGGAATGAGATGCTGGAGGAATTACAGCGACCGACCTTTGTCACGGGGTAAAAGGCTAACCGTAGTACCTCAGATAGTACTACGTTATATAAGCCTCAGCAATAGTCTAGATCACGACAACTGTTCATCACGATGAACATGATCAGGTCTTGGAATTCAACCCGCATGACGATCTTAAACAGCGTCTATCTACCTTTGATTAGACCGTTGGGGTCGTCATGTCGGTGGGTAGAGAGTGGGTTGGGGGTTATTCTGGAGTGTGGGTACATTGTGTATCTTTTCTTCTTTCTATATTTTTCAATTGGGATCGGAGTTAAGTTACAATCTATGTAAAAAGGATGCGCCCAAAGCACACTGACATCCTCAGGGAGTCAGGGAGTCGGTGGGGTACATGCATAAGGCGCTCGTGGACACAGTAACTATAGCTATAGCTTCTACAACTTCAATCAACAATAATATAACTCCAATCATCACGGATAGAGTCCACTCTCTTCTGCATACTAAGAGATACTGCGATATATGTGATTGCCCGGACTGCCTGGGTCAGTATACAGCATATTCATCATTAGACGACGAGAGACACTATACACAGAGGATAGACGCGAGTCTATGGCGTCAGTAGAGATAGTCGACACAGAGACTGCAGAAGCCGTAGCCCAGGCGTCGATCAGCGCGCCACATGAAGCATTGAACTACATACAAGACCTTCCCCAACCTGGTATGCGAGCACCAGAGAAGAAAACGCCAAACGACAGCGGACGAGAATGTGGTGTGGACAACATGGAGGGGCTCTGCAGGGACAAGGGGATTCATGATCTACACTTTTACACCCATGAACCAATGCCAGAACGGCGTGCCGGAGAGGGTCATCGGATTCCTGCAAAGAGGAGGTTGGAGTAGTCTGTCTCCCTGCAAACGAGACTACCGACAGGCTTCCGGTACGACCGGATTGGAGACATGCGCCTGTCGAGGAGTATCTTGACTACCACCTATCATCCACATGGCTATGGAAAAAGCAACTGATAGGCTGCTTTGGAGCGCTCGACCGCAGACAAAGAGTCATAGCGAGAATCACTGGCAAGCGGGAGGGAATTGGGTGCCTACGGGTCGATCGAGTGAGTAAGGGGTGGCTCATGGCTCATGGCTCATGGCTCAACAGGCGGGAGTAAATCCGCATCTCATGCTTAATTACGCCGCGGATGGTTCTGGGTATATATCATGGGATCCGGCTGGCTATCTGGACGAATTCTGGGTCGGTGGTGGTGTTTAGGTTGGTATCTAGCAGTTCTGCAGCAGTACTCTATTACGCTTTCTTTATATCCACCGGATTCCATCTAGGACGGACCTCTACGATTTATCTATAGCTCAACCAACCCCCAAGGCGGCCCCCCCACCCCCACAAAAATAAAAGTGTAATATTAATCAGCATCACAATTCCGTCTTTCCATCCTCTGCTAGATTCTTGCAGAGGAAGGACTCGATGTCGTCTAGTTCTTCCTGGCAGGCTGAGTGGGGCATGTTGCTTTACACATGGTATATTATTAGAATGATATACAGAGGATGATCTTTTTTTTGTGTGTTGGGGTAGGAGTCGGGGAGAGATAAGAAGTATGTAGGGGTTAGAGAGAGAGAGAGAGAGAGAGAGAGAGAGAGAGAGAGAGAGATCACTTACGGATAGATCTTCATAGTCACGTCGAAATCTAAGCTCTTCAACAAATCACGGGAGGTCTGACCACGCTGTAAAGGGATAATGGCATCGTCGTCACCGTGAGCCATGAGGACGGGGGTCTTGCGGTTCAAGTTGTTTTCCTGGAGGAGAGCGGGGAACCTGGTGTTATCGAGGGGAAGCCAGCAGGAAAGCGCGAGGATGCCGCCGAGCTTGTATTTGGCGGTTAGGCCGGAGAAGAGGGCCATGGCGCCGCCCTGGGAGAAGCCGCCGAGGACGATGCGGTTTGAGGGGATACCGGCGTCGATCTCTTCTTGGATTAAGGTGTGGATGTAGTCTCTAGTTCTGAGCATTCCTGGTTCGTCCTGGTTTGCGCGGAGGACTTCGGTGGGACCAGTTAGGGTGATCTAGGGGAGTCGTTAGATGATGGATGATGAAGGAGCGCGACAAAGTGTGGCTCGTTCATCGCGATGCGCTGTAATGCGCTGCCATGGGAAGTGAAAGCAGGGCCTCACACTCAACTTACAATATTAAACCAGGCAGGCATGGACATTCCTTCAGCCTGTTTTACTCGGTCAGCCCATGAACACATAAAACCGGTTCATACGAAGGGGGGATGGGATCTCATTCAAGACAAATCACAACGGAGAAACTTACAGCGGTGATGGGCATACGCGGTGCGTGGGGCAGCACCCACTTGACCTGGTCAAGCTTGCCGCGGCCGATCCAGCCCTCGACGGCAGAGGCCCAGCCAAAGCCGGTATCGCCGAGTCCGTGCAGGAAGATGACGGTCGCGGTATGTTTCGCGGAGGCCGCGAAGAGGAGGGGCTTGGCTCTTGAGATGGTGGAGGCCATCTTTTCAATGGATGGCGGGGTAATTGGGGCTGTTACACTTTGCGATTGTGATTGATGAAGTAGATGAAGTGGATGAAGAAGTAGGGATTTGAAGATTATTAGGCTTATGAGGGCGGTGATGAGGAGGAGGATGGGAGTGTATGATCGGAGAGTGGTTGATGAGAGTGTTGAGGGTCGGTTCATAGTGAGGAAGGTGGAATAGCAGAGAGAGAGAGAGAGAGAAAGTGGGTAATACCGTACAGGTTTGGGGGTCTGGTCTTACAGCTGGCAAAGTCATTTGTAAACGGCGTTGCGGGACATTATTAAGCTTTGTCGGCTGCTGGCAGATGCCATGTACCTTGTAATACTCCCCGAATTTTGAGTTTGGAATTTTGCCGACTGGCACGCTTGATTTATTATTAATGGATTAAGTTAGAAGGTTGTTTGAGCGTTACCGCCGACCGCAATTCTGATCTTAAGGATTCGATACTTGTGAGAAGTCCATGCGGGGAATGGATCCTGGGTACAGAAGGGTAACCTCGCTGGTTGCCAGGTTGGTTATCACGAAATGTGGAAGACGGAGTTCAAAATGGTGTAAATAAATGTCTTGCGCCGCGTTAGTGGCATTGCGGTGGATTCTAGCGGCCCCTGGTACGCAATATATTTGAAATCCGAATTTGGAGCGGGATATATGTCATGTCTGGTCTGGATTCCGAACACCGTGTTTACACCTGAAAGTACGTACCCAAATCCGAGGCGCGCTCACTCATTCTTCGTTCGTCGTTCGTCGTTCTCGTTGACATGACCTAGAGTCTTCATTGAGGGTATGCATTCATTAAGTGCGCTCAACGAAGTCAGGGTCGAATGAAGATGTTTGCCATGCATGAATTCAATGGGCGAAAACAAACTTCTCATGAATATCTTAATCATTAGGGAATTCTTTCGTGCTGCTATTTATAGCACATTCGATATGGCCCTCACAACCAAAGCCCTCTATGTCACCTACCCTCGAAGCAAATCCAAGATCGCCAACCCCCTACACGCCCGCTCAGACGACATCCACGTCTCAGACACACGTATTCAAGGAATCGTGCGTCAGGGCATCCTCCGCATGTCCTCGGCCTTAAACTGCCAATCCGACCCGCGCCGTGATCTTGCTAAGGGAAGAACATAAGTAAGAAACTCTGGAATACCTATGGGAGGCGGCCTTTTGGGACACCAGTCTCTCCTAACAGGACACCACCCTAAACCGCATATGGTAATGGCCCCAACTAAATTACGCCGCCTTTATGCCGCCGCGATACTAGCACTTAGTTCATTAGGCTAGCCCGGATCGAGGTAGGATTGATTATATCAGCGGACGTACCGCATAACTACCTACCGCCTAGATAATGGCAATGATCAATTCGGAAGCCTCGAGGGGTTGCGCATTCGAGTGATAACGTTAGGTAGGTAGCGATTGCAGACAATAAAGCAGTAGTGGTCAAGTGTAGCGTCACAAGACAGGAACAAGTCTGGGCTGCTAAGGAGTTTGATAACTACATATGAACTGTAGGCAGGTAAACAAAAGCAACTATAAGGGAAAATAACAGGTCACTCAATTATATAAAGTCGCGTAGTTATATAATACCTACATTGGCAGTCGGGTCTTTGGTTATACCGGTAATTCTGGCCTACGACGAAATCGATGACACTGTAACGGTCATTAACTACTAGTACGCAGGCACCTTAGATCAATGACAGTGTCGACGACACGTCCTCGCTGAAGCTGACAAGATTGAATGAACAACCCTAACTCTAACCCTAACCCTAGAACGCTCCCTATCTATCTCAGGCATAGATGCCTCCCTATAGATCGGTTGTGCGGTACATTCGTACGTCCGCTGATATAATCAATCCTACCTCGATCCGGGCTGGTATGATGAACCAAATGCTAGTATTGCGACAGCGTAGAGGCGGCGTGATTTATTTGGGGCCATTACCATATGCGGTTTAGGGTGGTGTCCCGTTAGGAGAGACTGGTGTCCCAAAAGGCCGCCTCTACCTATGGCGTGTACGATACACTAAGTAGTTAAATAGATCCGTTACATAACTAGATCTCATTTTAGAGCTGACTTTCACATCCATAAAGATTAGTGTATGCTTCATTGCCTAAACCTCGTTAAGCTGCAGTCCACATCAGGGGGTTCGTTCGTTTGGTTTTCTAGGGACCTCTATGCGATTCGGCCGAGAATGAATTTGAAAGTCCGAGGGGTATAATCTGTAATTACGTCTGTCTCTGTACTTGGCTTTGAGATGAAGTAGGTATTCACATCTTGTTGAACGACTCGTGCTCACCTCTTCATCCTAGATACTGATCGGCCCACCCTATTGCTCGGCCGGCCCAACTAGCTCAGCTCCAGCACGTCAACAAAAGGGAATTTAGGTATCTGGATAGACGGCGGCACCCCAGAGTGGCCGAGCAGTCTGCTGAGCTAACCAAAGCTTGTCAGGGGTAAACGCGTTACCTATTGGTAATGCTTAAATCAGCGGAAACTCAGCACGCCTCTGCTATGAATCGGTGAAAAGTATCACTAATCTCATACCGACTACAGTAAGTAGATAGATGGTGTCGAAATTCACAGGTCGGGCGAAGCGAAAGTCGCGCCCGGAATTGCTTCATCAAACCTTTCTCTACATTCGACACACCCGTATATAGAGCTCTATGAGCAAGACCAAATTCCTTTTGATTGAAATAAAATGAAAGGATGAAAATATAGGGCGGCAGTAATATGGTGCGTCGGTTCTATTATACAACAGGCTTCTTCGTACTATTTATTTCCCTCATCGGCGCAATCGTGGCTTATCTCCTCTCATCGAGTCGGGTTTATCTCCGGTCGTCGGCTTTTACAACTGGCGCTTCTTTACGACAATTCAACACTTCCTTCACGACAATGGCGCCGAGGACCCCGGTTTACTTTATGAGCCATGGTGGTGTAAGTCCATGATCTCACTCGATTCCCACTTCGAATGCAGCTGTGTTTTTTTTTATTTTTTATAACATTCTACAAGTGTTGGAGATGAACGGGCCATGGGCTAACATGATACCCAGCCCACCACCATGTTCGAAACCGAACATCCCGTGTACCCAGTCCTACAGAAGATCGGGCAGGAGATCACACAGAAAGTCAAGCCCAAGGCCATCGTGGTCTTCTCGGCACACTGGGAGGCTGGCGCACGCTATATAGAGGTTAACAAGGCCGTCACGAACGATTTGATATATGAGTTCGTATTTTTATTTTTTTATTTTTTTTTATTTTTTTTCACACACCTCATCTCCAATCCTTCATCAAACTGCGGTTGGGTGAGTGGGTGACTGACTGTCTGACTGACTGAGTCGTATCAGTTATTATGGTTTCCCGCCAGAGTTTTACAAAGTCCAGTACCCCAACAAGGGCAGTCCGGAGATAGCATCCAGGGTCATTGATCTATTACAGAAGGCAGGTATCCGCGCTGAGGGCGTCGATAGAGGTCTTGATCATGGTGTTTATGTTGGATTTTCCGTTGGTGAGGCTCCGTCGTCTTCTCCCTCCCAACCCCTACGATCCCATTCGACACGTCCAAACAAACTATATATATATATATATAGATACTAACAACAACTACCAGCATTCAACCCCGACAAGAACCCCCTAGGCATCCCCATAGTGCAAGTAAGCCAGTACAACAGCCAGGACGTAAACCTGCACTACCGCCTCGGCCAAGCCGTCGAGGCCCTGCGCGACGAGAACATCGTCATCATCGGCGCCGGCATGTCCGTGCATAATCTCCATGATCTGCGCTTCTCCTTTGGAAGTTCGGGACCCCAGCCGTACACGGTGTCGTTTGACGAGGCGTTGAAGCCGGCGATGGAGGCGCCGCCTGCGGAGAGACAGGCTTTACTTGCCGAGGTTGCGAAGAGGCCTGATGCGAGACAGGCTCATCCGGTGAGTTTGCCTCTCGTATTTCGTACCGTTCGTTGATCTTTGCGGTTTAGGGACCGTTTACTGATTCGACATAGCGATTCGACCATCTGATGCCGGCGTATATCACCGCTGGCGCAGCAGGTGAGGACCGGGGCAAACAGCTCTGGACGTATCATGATGGGAGCCTGGGATGGGCCATGTACAGATTCGGCGATGTCCCTGAATGATTGTGTGGTAGTGTAGGGGCAAGGAAGTCCGGTCTTGTAGCGTATTTGCGGAAATAGAGAAGCGATCCGACATCAACGCGGTCTATCGTTGTCTATATCTAAGATGTCTATTGAATCTTCTCTTGACGATCAATAAATAACCCGTCAACACTGAAATGCCAACCGCGAGTCTCAGATGGTTAACCATGACCCTCCCGTCTGCCTTCTCTCTATGACAAGACCTCATCTATCATGTAATCCCTCTAAACCCATGCCAATGTCTATTCTAACCTCACAACCCAATCTATCCCCATCCACCCCAATCCCCCAAATGCTAACCCAACAACATCCCCCTGACCCTCTCAACCTCATCCATACACCCAAATATCAACCCCCCCTTCTCCCCTAAATCCCCCAACCCCCTCTCTAAAACTCTCTCCCCACTCACCGGGTCAATAGCCGCACCGCCCGCACACTCAACCACCAGCGCAATAGGCAAAAGCTCATACGCCCGCCGAAGCTTCGCTTTCGACGTGTCCGTGACGGGGGAGACATATATCCCATGACCCTTGACCAGCGCATGCACAACATCAGGCACCAGACCCCCCGAATAGCGCAGCGTGTACCGCTCGTTGATGAAATACGTGATGAGAGACCTGTACTTCTCATTTTCGGACGCGGCTCTCAGATTCGCGGGGGCGAAGTATTTCGTCGTCGTCGTCGTCGTCGTCTTCTTCGTCTCGGAAGCAGGGCCGTCGGAGGAAAGGATTAGGTCAGAGCGTTGGAGGTGGAATGTGTTGTCTTCCGCGCTGATGGATACTTCTGCGCACACGGCATCCCCCTCTCGCCCGGGCGTGCGGATGGCGATTATGGCTGTTGTGCGTGGCCCGTAGACGCCGAGTATCGCGGCGATTTGGGAGGTGAGGGGAGATTGGTTGAGGATTGTTGTGGTGTTGGCCCATATGCCGATTATACTCCCTACGCTCCAGTTGGGTGCTATGATGGAGCTGCCATCTAGGGGGTCAAAGGCTAGGGAGTAGACTTCTTTTTCGTCTTCTTCTTCCTCTTCTTCTTCTCCGTCCTGCTTCACACCGTTCATACCCTCTTTTTCATCATTGGAGGTGGAGGCGGAAGTAGAGATGGAAGTAGACGACCGCTCGACTGGATCCTCCTCACTGCTAGCCGTGACGATAGCCGGACAAGCGGCGATCTCCTCGCGGAAGATGTTTTCGGCGAGCACGTCGACGTTGAGCTGGGCGTCGCCGAAGACGTTGTCCGACCCGGCTTGCGTCACGGCATGGCTAGAGCGCAAAGCGGTCGCTGTGCGGGCGATACTGCGGAGGAGAGACGGCAGGACGGAGGTGAGGAGGGTCTGGTGCGAATCGCCGGTGGCTTTGCGAAGGTGGTCTGTTAGGTGGGGATCCATGTTTTTTCTTTTATTTTTATTTTTTTTTTGGGTTTGCCCCTCTCCTGGCTTTTTAAGGGATACCTTGGTTGGATTGTTTACAGTGTTATATCTTGGACTTGTTTTTCTCTCTCCTGGCTTATTACGTTGGAGTGAGTTGAGTAGGTTGAGTGAGTTGTGAAATGAAGATGACAAAGATGACAAAGATGAGCATGACATGCGCAGTGAGGGAGTTTTTGGTTTTCCTAGGTGGGTCTCTTAGTATTAGTCTGTAATAATAAGCAAAGAGAAATCGAGGATGCCCGTTTCCAATATTGTTACGATGACTATCGCCATTGATTGGAATTCCTTTTCAATAGTCTACGGCTTTTAGATTCTATCTGTCGTGTCAAAATCACCGGCATTCCAAAGTCTACAGACGGTTCGACGGGATCGATTTTAGAACGGCATGACTAACCTATAGTGTACACTACGTCGCGCATCGCCACCCCGTCTGAACACGCCTGGGAGAATATACGGAAATATGAGATAGGTATCTATGTCAATCTGATATTTTCGAGAGAAATTCTGCAAATCTAACTCGTTGGATATAAAGTATGAAAAAGACACGGACAAGAAAAGATTAGCCAGCAAGATGCACGCCCACAGCTAACTACATAACTACTTCAACATTTTACGCACTGATCTGCTTCAATATACCCTCGAGGTTGATACTCTTCGGACGCTCAATGGGCAGGTTAAGGGCACGATCCCAGATCAACTGGGCAAGGGGGCCCAGCCCTCGACTAACACCAAAGGTGGCCGTGTAGTATAGAGTCTCGTGGAAGCCGTAGTGGTGGAACAAGACACCACTGCTCGAGTCAACGTTGGGGTAGGGGTTCTTTGTCTTTCCGCGCTTCGTCAAGACCGCCGGGGCTACTCTGCTGTTGAGTTTGACGAGCTTGAAAATGGGATCGTTGGCGATCTCAGGACGGGCAGCGGCATATTCCATCAGGGCCTCGAAACGAGGGTCGGGCTTGCGGAGGACAGCATGTCCGTATCCAGGTACGACCCTTCCATTCTTGAGGGTAGTCCACAGGTACTCCTCGACATCTTTCTCTGTGTACTTTTCAGGAATCTTTTCCTTCATCTGGAGAATCCAGCGCAAGACTTCCTGGGCAGCCAGTCTAGGTACGTAAATGATTAGCAAGACTCACCAATGTGACAACCAGGGCCAAGGAGGTACATACCCGTGTAAAGGACCAGCCAAGCCTTGGAGACCAGCACTGTAGCTCAGGAAAGGGTCGCTGAGAGCGCTACCAACTAAGTGAGTAGCGTGGGCCGAGACGTTACCGCCTTCATGATCACCATGAAGAGCGAGGTACAATCTCAATAAGTCCTGGAAGTCCTCGTTCTCCTTGCCACCCTTTCCAAGCATAGCAGCGAAGTTGTAAGACCAATCCTGCTCGATGTCGACGTCGGCGGGCAAGGCACCACCGCCACGGTAGGAATTCTGGTAGATCTTGGCAGCGATAGTGGGCAGCTTGGCCAACAAGCTTATACAATCATCAAAGGTAGGTTCCCAGTAGTTAGTCTTGCTCAAGCCATTCTCGTAGGACTTTGCGAACTTGGAGGTGTAGTTGAGGGCGCTGACGGCAATGGCAAACTGCGTCATGGGATGTAGGTCCGTAGGGAAAGCATCGAGCATCTTGTTGACAAAGTCTGGGAGTTGGGCCTGCTCGGCCAGCTCGCGGGAGAACTGACGGACTTGGCTGACCGAGGGGACTTGGCCGGTCAAGAGCAACCAGAACATGGCTTCGGGTAGCATCTCTGTCCCGGTCTTTCCCTTGGGAAGTTGCCTCTGGCAGTCTTTAATGGTCCGGCCATGAAAGCGAATGCCCTCGTGTGCATCCAAGACACTCCCTTCCCAAATCATAGCCTTGAGTCCTCTGTGAGCTAAAGTCAGTGTCCGTAGTATTGTGGTTGTTTGAACCGTTTGAGCCGTTTGAGGTGGCTGCTGTTCTCGAGTCATACCTCATGCCACCAAGGGCGTTCTCAACCTTGACCTCGCCGAGGACAGCGGACCCATTGGCCTTGACCTTCTTGAACAGTTCTCTCTTGGCGGGGATGACCTGCTTCAGGGTCTCCTTGAGGTCGAGTTCCTTGACGTCGGGCTCCGGAGGCTCCGAGGACTCAGAGTAGCATCTTCGAGTAATGGCAATAGGAACCGCACGTGATTGCTAATTCAGAGCAACGTCATTAACTGTGAATGTCTCAAACTAACTGAAACAGCATCATCTGACTTACTCTCAGTGCACTCAAGGCCCTGGCCGGGGCCCTCATGCTCACCGCCATGATTTCTAAGTGAGAGAGAACAGGAGTGTAGGCAGGTAGAAGAATGCTGAGAGTAACACGCACAATTGGGGAACAGGAAGACCTGAGAAGCCCCAAGCAAAAACAAATAAAATCAATGGACAGGAGAGAGACTGCTGTGTGAGGAACTGCGTGAGGAAAGCAGTGACAGGTGGTTTTAAAGGACCGTGTAAGGTTACATTGGTTGAGCTTTGCCGAAGTGCCCACGCATGAGGTCACTCAGCCTATAAACCCAACGGGAACCGGGGGGGCTGGAGCTGGACTGTCACTCTGCAGTCATTTGTCTATGTCGGAATACTTGCCAGTTATCTTAGATAGAGCACCCCGCATGAGCCGAGGGAACCCGTCGAGAACCACCCCACTTCGTGGCTGGCTCCCCGGCAAATAACCGCTTGCCGTCGGTCCGTACGGGCCAATGGCGAATCGTTGCTCTCCAATTTATATGGAGCCTGGTTCTGAGCTTTTTAGTGACCAGTGCTTCACTGACAGCGGTGCTCCGAAACCACTGTCGGAGACGACATCGTCATTTGTCACAATAAAAGTCTACTCTCCATCAGTAGTCGTTCGACTACCTACACTAAATTGCTTCGTCGCAAAGCCCTGATAAGTTCTGGTGGTTGTTTAATGGGTTTGTAGTCTCCGTTATCAATTTATCCCATTTATCGAGCTGTTCGTCCGTCCCAACGACGAACTATCCACTATGTTTCGCCGAGCCATTGTTCGAGCCCCAAGACGGCTTGTCACGGCCAGTCATCGAACATCTCCCTGTGTAGTCTCGACTCGATATATATCTTCTACCATTACGAGAATGTCACTACCACCCGTGCAGCCACCTGTATCGACGGCCTTGGCCTCAGACTCATTCCAACTACTACCCGAGGCACAGAAAACCGGAGTCGCGGAAGATGCGCTTTACGAAAGCCAGATCCGAGACGTTGAAGCTTGGTGGGCTACGCCCAGATTCGCTGGTATCAAGCGACCTTATACTGCCGCCGACGTCGTGTCAAAGCGTGGTTCTCAGCTCCAGAATTACCCCAGTTCCGTCATGGCACGGAAACTCTTCAATCTGGTCAAAGAGAGATTGGCAGTGGGGGAACCCATACATACTCGTATGTCACAGACATAAAAACCAACCTTCGCGGTTACATTCAGGGGCGGTTAGCTAACCCATCGGATTTTTGACAGTGGGAGCTATCGATCCCGTTCAAATGACACAGCAGGCGCCGCACCAAGAAGTTCTTTACCTTTCTGGCTGGGCCTGCTCTAGTCTACTCACGACTACCAATGAGGTCTCCCCCGACTTTGGCGACTACCCTTATAACACGGTCCCCAACCAGGTACAGCGCATGGCCAAGGCGCAATCTATGCATGACCGCAAACAATGGGATTTACGCCGGAAAATGACGCCCGAGGAGCGCGCAAAGACTCCTTATGTCGATTACCTGCGACCCATCGTGGCCGACGGTGATACTGGCCATGGCGGTCTTAGCGCCGTGTTGAAGCTTGCGAAACTGTTCGCGGAAAATGGTGCGGCAGCCGTGCATTTCGAGGATCAGTTACATGGTGGCAAGAAATGCGGTCATCTCGCGGGCAAAGTCCTCGTGCCCATAGGCGAACATATCAATCGTCTCGTCGCGGCTCGATTCCAGTGGGATGTAATGGGTACGGAGAACCTGGTACTTGCACGGACGGACTCGGAGAGCGGCAAGCTTATCTCGAGTACCATTGATGCCCGCGACCATGAGTTTATTCTTGGTATCGCGCAGGAAGGAGTTGCGCCTCTTGCTGAGACACTGCAGCAAATGGAAGCGAAGGGGGCCTCGGGTCCTGAGATTGATGCTTTTGAAGCTAATTGGGTGAAATCGCACAAGCTCGTCACGTTCGACGAAGCGGCTGTTGAACAGATGCGTGCGCAAGGCGTTTCGAAGGACAAGATTGATGGCTATCTCGAAGCTGTCGCGGCGGATAGTAGCATGGGCATTGCTCGGCGCCGCGGACTTGCTAACGCGCTGGCTCAGAAACCTATCTACTGGGATTGGGACTCCCCCCGTACGCGCGAGGGCTTCTACCATTACCGCGCCGGCATGCCAGCAGCGACTAAGCGCGCCCTCGCCTTCGCGCCCTTCGCAGACCTCCTATGGGTCGAAACAGGTGACCCAAACATCGAAGTAGCCAAGAAGCTAGGCCGAGCTGTACGCTCCACATACCCAGGAAAGGGCCTCGTATACAACCTATCCCCATCATTCAACTGGATGGCCCACGGCTTCACAGACGAAACCCTCAAATCCTTCATCTGGGACATCGCGCGCGAGGGATTCGTGTTGCAACTCGTGTCTCTGGCGGGATTACATAGTAACGCTACTATTACCACGGAGTTGGCGCGGGAGTATAAAAAGGACGGCATGCTGGCGTATGTGAATCTGGTACAGAGACGGGAGAAGGAATTGGGATGTGATGTGCTTACGCATCAGAAGTGGAGTGGTGCGAGTTATATTGATGGCATATTGGGTGCTATTCAGAGTGGGAGTAGTAGTAGTAAGAGTATGGGAGAGGGGAATACCGAGGGGCAGTTTGATTGATGGATTGATATCCTTTCAATTGATCTTTTGTAGCATAGGGAAGTTGGATGGTAGCTTCTGGGATGCATTGTATTGCATTGCATTGCATTGTTTGCGAGGAGTTATTGGCGTTTTGTTTCGAGGGCATCTCATGGAGAAAATGTATATAGGTAGAAACATGTAGATAGAACGATGCATCATGAGGAATTGGAAGTTTTTATGGTATTGTTTTGTTTATGTTACTTTTTGGACTCTAGATAACTCTAGTCTAGCCCAGCTTGCCCTGAAGTCAGCCGGCTAGCCACGTGGAATCAGGGGCGTCGTCGTATAAATTCGGTAATCGGTATGCAGTGTTCAGCTTGCCCTGAACCTTATTACTTCTTCACCAAGGTTTTTGTACCCGGCAGCAAGCTACGACCCCCTCAATTACCCCCTCAACGACTACAGGATCGATGATATGACAATGCTATGGATGCTTTTTGATGCCGACAATCAAAGCTCAGTCTTCAAAGCATTGTTTACAGGAGCAGGTAGAGGGGCGCCCTCGGGGGTAACATAAGCCTTGGTCATGCCGCCGTCGACAACCATGTCGTGACCGTTGACGAAACCGGCTTCATCACTGGCTAGGAACAGGACGGCCCGCGCCTGCTCGATAGCCTCGCCGAAACGACCAGCTGGGAAATGGACCTCGCGGCGCATGCGCTTGGGGACGTCATCGCCGAGCCAGTCCTGAAGAAGAGGAGTGTTCAAGGGCGCAGGGCAGAGACTGTTGAAGCGGTATCCCTCGCGGGCGTGAACGATAGCCAGCTCACGCGTCATAGCGAGCACGGCGCCCTTGGAGGCAGTATAGGCTAGCTGAGGCGTCGCGGAGCCGACGAGAGCGACGACAGAAGCGGTGTTGATGATGCTACCCTTTGTCTTCTTGTTACGGCGCAGCGAGAGCACGGCGTGCTTGCAGCCATACCAGACGCCCTTGACGTTGATGGACATGGTGAGGTCCCAGATGTCGTCGGGGGTGCCGACGGCGTCGTCGTCGCGCGCGTGCATTATGCCTGCGTTGTTGAAGATAATGTCCAGACCACCCCAGGAATCTAGGGATTCAACCATGGACTTTACTTGGTCTTCTTTTGAGACATCGCAGATCTGGAGAGGGGGAAGCCGAAATCAGCACGGGGAAACATTCCACGAGCAGGGGATCTGTTAATGGTTATGAGGCGGGGGGATGCAATACAATGGTCTCTACCCGGGAGACGTTGGGTACTAATTGGAGCAGCTTGGCCTTTGCCTTTTCGAGAGCAGGAGCAGAGATGTCGGCCATCAATACGCTGGCACCTTCTTGTGCGAAGAGGATAGATGTCTCGAGACCGATGCCACTGTCCGACCGGAATTAGTGGTGCACACATCACACATGTGAGAGGGATAGCCGTGATAAAGAGCTTGTCCTGTGCCTGGACGAACAAACTCAGGTTACAAGTCATGTCAAGGGAGATCTAACTTACCCGGCAGCACCTGTGACAATGGCATTCTTGCCGGCAAGACGACCCTTGGATTCGGCCATTGTCTCAGCTCTAGTCGGTCAAGTTAAGGTGGACGTGACGGGCACACGATATGTTTCGGGTAGATGATAGCACAAGTTCCCGGTCAGAAGTAACCAGGAAGAGGAAGCAAACGACTGTATTTTGAGGAAGTGGTCACGAATAGGTAGGTACTCGATCGCTTCAAGCAAGATGGTCAACCTTGGTGACCAGCAGAAAGGAATAAGGATATGGATGGGGGGTTCAATGACAAGAACTCCATACGTTACCTTATTCATGGCAGATGATAGGAGAGATAAGGATTCCATGATAAGGATTCCATGAGCTGGACGACATGAGGGGCATGAGTTGTTGGCCGACAACGGCCCGACGTGGGGCTGGCCGCGGCCTATCTAGTGAAGATAGGTATCTAGATAGGTTAGCACAGAAGTAGCAGTCTTAATCGCGTATCTAGCGGTTGTACCCGATCGTGTTAGTGTCGCGATGGTGGCTTGGATCGCCCAGTGACAGCTTCGAACAGGTATTACAAAGCTATCTAGATAGGTATCCGATTCCGGTAGGCAGGCTTGGCTTGGCTTGATCGGATGCGACCTGTTTCTTCTACGTTGATATAGGTAGATAGATTGACAGCCAATCCGACGGGAGCAAGAAACGGTCATGCTCCAACTCCAATTACCAAGTACACCTAAACCTACCTGGTAGATTTGCGAGGGAAATGTGTCTTTCCGTAACATCCACGATCTTCCACTTCAAAGGATGACAAATGGAAAGCACAAAACAAGAAGAGGACGGTCGGGATTGGATGGAGCCATGGAACCTATGAATTCTTCTTTGCTAGATAACTATCCATATAAGCGTTTCGCATTTAACGCAGAAGCGGGGTGTTTTTGTGACTATTATGCGATTGAGCCAGGTTATGTTCCTATGCGATGCAGTTGCCTGGGGCCGGGGCTCCAGCTTACATAGGTGTTCTCCTCTCACGTCTCTGACGCTCAAAGTAACCTTTCGTCTTACCTTTCCATGTCTGTTAGGTATATGTGCGGTGGTCCTAGATGACATGCTGACTTCCCCAGCCGATCGCCTGTGCTATACCAGTTCACCATGAAACCGGAATCTTCGGTGCGTTGTCTTCCTATCGCCGTGTGTTTCCCATCGTTATGTGTTCCCGTCCATTCGTTTTGTGTGTTCGCATCGCCCATCAACCAGCAGCAAGTCGGATGACTCAAGCCAGCGTGTTGCTCCATAGAACTGATGACCCCTCTTCACTGGCGAATCTCACCGAAGGGGCAGGATTATCCGGTACTGGCCGCAGCCATAACTTATGGTCGGCCCCTCGTGTCGTGTTCCATGAGGTCATCCGCAGGGCGCGGTCGAACGGTTCTGCCTTCGCCGCCTGTGCCCTAACGTTCTCGAGAAGCTGAGGTGACTGTCAACTTGTCGAGGTGTCCACCGTCAGCTCCGAGACGTGTCGAGGCAGAGAGGGGATAGGTCGCCAGGGCAAACCCAAGCCATGGGAATGGCGTCTACCTAGCACATCACCACCAAGTTTGCCCATGTCATTTTCACTATTTTCACTGCCACAAGTCACGATGAGCCACGAATGGATTGCGTCTTGACCGACTCGGGGCGTCACCGCTATGACTGAACGAATGGCGCCTGTCCGGGATCTTACTCAGGCTTGCAGATGCTGCAAAAGGCCAGGAAATCCCACAGGAAATGCACAGGAAATGCACAGGAATCCGCAGGAAATCCACACATGCCTTGCATTTGTCGGGAAGATGTATGCTGTGAATTGTCAATTATCAATCATAGCATCATCGCGCGATGGGCATGTGGGTAGGTGAGTGCTGGTGGCCCTATGAGTTCGCAGAGAAAGGCATTAGGGATTACAGATTGCAGATTGCAGATTACCTTACCTTACCTTCATCCCACTGCCCACTGCCCACTGCCCACTGCCCGTTGCCTGCTGCCCGCTCACGCTTATAATTAGTGTATAGGTGCGCTATGTATAGCATGCTATGCTCATCCTGGCCGTGGCTCCTTGTGGGCCGGCCGTTACGGGTTCGGCCATACCTGACGGTGTAAGTGGCCGGTCACAGCGTGGGGCTGACAAGCTTCCTTGTCTTCCATCCCGCTGCGAAGTCGCTGGCGGCCGGGTTGACCGAAGTTGTCACAGAACAGGCGGTCGGCGTGCACAATATTACTGGTAATACCTACTGCTGGTAATACCTACTACCGGCAATACTCCCGGTAAATACGGACATACTTGACATACTTGACATATTCGACATACTCGGCAGGGGCACGTCTGATGATTATGCAACCGCGGTTCTATCTGCGCCCTTCTGCCTCTCGTCGCTTCGTCATTTCGCCATTTCGCCATTTCGCCATTTCGTCATTTCGTCATTGTGTCTTTTCTTTGACGGTCGCGAACGTGGACTCGAGGTATATCTGGTCGATCCATTCCACCGAACTACCCATCCGATAGCGCACCTCCTTGCTTCATCCCGACTTATCCATTTAAATTTTAGCCCATTCCACGGTCCACCCCACCTCCTCATTAACGACAACAACAACAACAAGCCGAGCAATTAGCATCCCTCAGGTAGACACACAAGGTTGCATCGACCTCATCGAACCTATCAAAGATCACGATCCTGTCGAAGTCTATTCCTTAGTGTAATTTTTAATCCGTCCTTCGTTTCGCGCTACCTGCTGCGAACGATCGAGTTACGAGACGAACCCGTCACCATTTTAATACCGCTTGTATCTGTTTCGGCCCCTCCCTCTCGAAAATGGCCTCAACGTCCGGCCGTATAACGGTGGAAGCACTACCGGAACTCCTCAAAGATGACACAAAGGTCAAGCTGGCCGGTATCGATGTCGATGGCATGCTGCGCGGGAAGGTCGTCTCCAAGAAGAAGTTCTTATCTGTCGCCAAGGACGGCTTTGGCTTCTGCAGCGTTATCTTCGGCTGGGATATGCACGACTTGCTCTACGCGAAAGAGCTGAAGATCAGTAACAAGGAAAACGGGTACCATGACCTCATTGCTGTTCCCGACCTGAACAGCTTCCGTCGCATACCATGGGAGGATGATATCCCGTTTTTCCTCGTCAGCTTCTTCGATCCCGACACTAAGGCGCCTATTTGTGCCGATCCGCGGGGATTGCTCAAGGCTGCCGTCGATAAGCTCCAACAGCAGGGCTATGGCGCCATGGCTGGAAGTATGCCATTCTATACCTAAACTTGGTAAAAATAGGCTTTTTGCTGATTATCGCATTGCGTGCAGTTGAGTTCGAGTTTTTCCAGTTCAAAGCGCCCTCGGAGTCGAATTCCTCCGTCGCTACATACATGCGCAACAACGTCCCGCACGACATCCCTCCCCTGACCGAAGGCATGTTCGGCTACAGCATTACCCGTCCCACCCTCAATAAGGATTACTACTACGACGTGTTCAACACATGTGCAAAATTCAAGTGCGATCTGGAAGGATGGCACACCGAGAGCGGGCCAGGTGTGTACGAGGCCGCTCTGGAGTTCGGGCAGATCTCTGAGATGGCGGACAGAGCTTCTATGTTCAAGTACGTTGTCAAGTCCGTGGCGAGCAAGTACGGAATCACACCTACGTTTATGGCAAAGCCCAAGCATGGACTGCCGGGCTGCAGCGGGCACACGCACGTGTCTGTCGTAGACAAGGCCGGCAAGAACCTTTTCTTCCGCGAGACAAAAGATGAGAACGCAAAGTACCCCGACATCGCCTACCTCAGCGACTTGGGACGTCATTTCCTCGCTGGTCTGCTAGAAGGTCTGCCGGACATCATGCCCATGTTGGCCCCCAACATCAACAGCTACAAGCGCCTCGTTGAGAACTTCTGGGCGCCTGTTACTGTCTCATGGGGTCTCGAACACCGCGCTGCTTCGATCCGCCTGATCACCCCTCCTACGTCCAAGCCTGGTGCGACACGATTTGAAGTCCGTGTACCCGGCGCAGACGTGAACTCACACCTAGTCATGGCCGCCATTCTAGCTCTTGGCTGGCGCGGTGTTGAGAAGAAACTGGAGATTCCTGTCCCGCCGCTGGGTAAGGGTCAGTCAGTAGGCGGGGCCGACGACAAAGGCGCGCGCCTGGCAAAGAGCCTGAAGGAAGCTACGGAGAGATTCATGCGCAAGGATAGTATTGCACGCGAAGTCTTTGGCGATGACTTTGTCGAGCATTATGGTGGCACGAGATACCATGAGATACGGATTTGGGATGAGGCGGTTACGGATTGGGAGTTGAAGCGCTATGTTGAGACTGTTTAGAGAAATCAGAGAAAAAGAACGAAAAAAAAAAAATTAAGGAAAAAAATAGATGAAAAGAAGGATGAAAAAATTGGGAAAAGAAGAAAAGAAGAAGAAAAAAAAGGACAAAAAGAGAGTGAATTGGTTTTTACCTAGGTTAGAATGGGGGGAGTATCATATCGGGTTACAGTTCGCACGTAAAGAGGTGAAAGGGGTGGGGGGGGGGCAGAGTTGGGGGATTAATCGGATCGGATTTGAACTTTTGTATCTGTAGATTGGTCTTTTTTCTCTTCTTCTTCCTTCTTCTTCTTCTTCTTCTTCCTCCTCCCTTTTTTTAAAAAAAAAATCTTTTTTCTTATTCTTTGATTTCATCTTCCTGAGTCTTTTTTTTCTTGTTTTTTTTTTTTCTGGATTTCTTCTTCTTCTTCTTCTTGTTATTATTTATACATTATTACGGGGCTTTGCATCTTTATACACTAGGTATCTAGATACATAGGTAGAATTTTACTCGTGGCAACGCAACGTAACGCATCGCATCGCATGGCAATACAAAAACAACAAAAAAGAAAAAAAAGAACAAGAAAGCCTCTTGGGATGATAAATCCATTGACTACTCCGAAGAAGTCGGGATAATCAATCTCTCCGGAACGGCCCCCCCCACGTTTGGGGATTTGGATCTTAGATAGATAGAGGGAAGTATCGTACGGAGGGCACTGATTAGCTAGCAATACCACTCACTCATCACGTCCATTCATTTGCTTGTGTATTGACTTTCTTTGTGCTTATGTAGGTATCTAGGCAGATAGGTAGATAGGTATTTTTGGTGGTGGTGTTGTCAAATTTTGGCGAGGGACGGACCATGCAATGATATCCGTATACATACCTGCAATATTCTCTACCCCAATCGCTTTGCTTAACCTAATCCAATCCAATATGATTACTACAAAAGTAACGAAGTTATTGCTTTTCAGCCCGTCTTGAACACAAGGATCACATAAACTTTTTGACTAGATGGCAACACTGGAAATAGCAGGTCCCTCCCCCTCATCCTCCCTCTCCCCCTCCCGCTCACATTTATATCTACTACATCTAGATAGGTTAGGTTAGGTTAGGCGAGTGCGAAGTACGAGTGTCAAAGCGAATACCGAAACCCCTTATTCTCCAACTCCGTCTGGTCTCTCATGCCGGCGAAGACGGCCGACTCCTCATCGTTGAAGCCGGCCGCGTCGCGGGCTCTGTTCTCGCGCCACATGTAGATGTACAGGACGATTACGCTGACGAGCTTTACGGTGTAGCCGACTAGCATGGCGATGTAGGCGCTGCGGAAGTGTGCTAAAAAAATTTTTAATTTTTCCTATTAAAAAAAGGGGTTGGGATTGTGGGGGGCGGGGGGGCGGGCAGGAAGATTGTAAAGGGTAGATGGCAGGGGGGAACTCACGGGCTTCGCGCGCGAGGAATGTTTGAGGGCCGATGATGCTGTATATCTGTTAGCATAGCATTCATTCCCTAATATTGGAAGAGGGGGGGGGGGGGCAAGGAATGAGTAATAGGGCAGGGTTTACGTACTTCCCAACACAATATCCGACGAACAGGATAGCGGCCGTCAACTGCTTCTTGGTTGATCCGGCGATGTTAGACGACACCATCGTCAATGACATGCTGAAGCCCAGACCCTGGAAGAAGCAGAGCCACAGTCCGACGAGACGACCCCACTGCGTCATGTCAATCCCAGTTCTCATGAGAATCAGTATAGAGCAAAATCGGAACCCGGGTGTTAAGCGGCGCGCGCGTGTAGAATTGATTACCTTATTATCATCAGGAAGCCTCACAAGCATCGCCGCACCAACGATGCAGATCGTGTTGGCGGTGATCATAGTCGGACAGCGTGAGCCGCGAGGCCATTTCGTGCAGATCCAGCCGCCGATGATGAGGGAGAGGAATTGAACGGCGCCTCCGGGGATTTGCAAATACTGCGTTCCCAATGTATCGAAGCCGAAGCTGCCGATGATGAGACTGGTGAAGCTGGTGATGGCTGAGTTAGGCACTTGTGCGCCTACGGCCATTATGAAGAGGATCCAGGTTTCTGATTGTCGTTAGTTCCTGCCGACATGGCACGGGGGAGGTGCTCATTGCTTCGTCAAATTGAAAAGTGGTTGCGGTTACTGGAGGCATGTCGAGAAAACTTACTCGGATCTTGGAAAGTCTGTATGGCTTGATGTTTCTTGAAGTGATGGTTCTTCACTCCAGCTCGATTTTTAGCCACCTGAACCAAGATATTAGTCGTGGATATGATAGAACAGAAACCGTTGCGTTATGGTATGGAAATGACTTACGCGATCAGTAGCAATCGTCCGTTCTTTAGGTGTCAGAAAGCGTGCCGTGGCGGGAATATCGGGCAAGACGATGAAGCTAGCGACCCCGGAAGCCACGCTCAAGGCGCCAAATATCAAGAACACGTACATCCACCGCGGCAGACCGGTTGTAATGTGACCTACGGCATATCCGATCAAACCTCCAAACATGGTAGCCAGTCCATTAGTTGAATAATAGGCCTCGAGACGAAGGGGCTGTTCATCGGTCGTATACCAGATCGACATGATCAGGACGAATGCAGGATTCACCTGACTGGGTAAGTTTGGTTCTCCTTTTGCTTGGTGCGTCAATATGATGATTTCTTCATACCGTGGCCTCTGTCACGCCCAGGAAGAAACGATTAGTTGCTATACCGGCGAATGATTTACATGCTGGCGTCTAGATTGAACGTCAGTTCCGAATTGTACGAATGACCACTTGTAGATTCAAGTCATTTGGCCAATGGGGGTCGTTGCAAGAGGTCGGAAGCTTGGGTTTAATTAACGAAGGCTCTTCATGAAACTCACGGTCAAAACAATGAGTCCCCAGAGGATAACTGTGACGGAAACGACACGACCAATTGGGAGCCTCTGGATCAAATAACCGGAAGGGAGTTGGCCGGCGAGGTAGCCAAAGTAGAATATCGAGCCTAATCACTGTCAGAGACAGTAATAATTGAAATAGGGAGAGATAACAAAAAAGACTAGCTCCCACCCAGCCATGAAAAGTCCTGCCCATGGAGATGTGTTCCAGCCGAGAGTCCGTAAGCATTGGCGAAGTTAATCGCGTTTTTGTCAAGATATTGTAAGAAATAGATGATGAAGAGTATGGGCACAACGTGGTAGTCGACCTTGCGTATCGTTTTTTTGATTTCGTCACTCGTAGCATCGATTTCTTGGCCGGCCTTATAGAATTCGTTGTTCTCGTCCAGGTCTCGTGAGGAGGCGTCTTCACTCTTGGCCGTTTCGGCTGCATCGACTGAATCCTGTTGCGCCATCTTTCCAGTCGCGCGACGCAAAGTTTACGTGCAGATCGCAACCGGACGAAGAGGACGGGAATACAGTGAGTAGCCCATGAGGGGGAGACAACAACTGTTATATCCAGTTATGCCAGGGTAGCTTCCCGTCGCCACCGTCATTTTTATTACACGCAACATGGCGTGCTCGTCTTCCACAGCCCGAACATCTAGAAGGCCACTCTAAGTAGAAGAGTGAGTTCCCAGCTCACTCTCAGGGTAGGCAACAGCACTGTCGCGCTGGACCGGCACGCAAGAACTCTGACTCGGGCTAGAGTCTTGACCTGCTGTCATATCTAGGTAGTGGTAACCGGATTGGGGCAAGGAGTCATGAGAAACATGAGGAGGTTTCCTCCGAAATGCCTTGGAATTGGGGGGAACAACCAACGAGAATGATCGAATGGCGATGGCATCATCGCGGGCATTGTTGAGGTGATTGGCCCACATGGGACATGGGACCGTCGGTTAAGATGGGTTAGACTCTTTGAAGCTCAACCCTGCGTTGGGGTAAGCGTCCGAAAGTTCGCGGCAATGGAATATATATAGCTACGATTGGTGGCCGTTTAGAATACCCACGTGTATGCAATAGGTCTTGATGGTATCTAGTCTTCTTGAAGGTGAGAGATGAGGACTTGGTTGATTCAATTGGAGTCCAGTCCAGGGGCGCGTTAGGTGGGTATGTAGATTTCGGGGCTTACCCTATAGATGCATATTTGCCCTCGGTACGCAAATCCTGCTCTATATACGCATAGCCCATTACCTTTCGTACTCGGCTCCCGATAAATACATAATTAATATCAGTCTTGCTTCAGCGACAAAGTTGACGCGTTCCGTCTGAAACCGTTTTCTTTCACAATCTGTAGAAGCAACAGACATTCTCGACGGTATCATATGCTCATTCCTAACGATTAAGAGTCATACGAAATCCAACCTACACAAGCGCCAGTAAAGATGAGCGCTTTTAATACATGTAAGCCATAAGGGAACAAGCTCCAGATAAAATATCGCGTTAAGTCATGAATCGAAACCTCGACTAGCTGAACCAGTCGAGCTCTCAGCTATCGATTGGTGATCATGCAAATGGTGAGCATCATTGAGGACTCGATAGCGCCGCGATATATATGCTTGCAGGAGCGAAATGAAGTTCTTGGAGTTTTATAGTCTGACCAACGGCAAAAGGAGACACTCATAGGTTGTGGTTTCTGTGGGCCGATTCCTTACTTACAGCGCGTCAGCTTCAGACTAGGAGCCATACTGATCATTGTGTATCATATACCGTCGCCAAAGTTCCAGCTTCGAACCATTCATATTCCAAAACCCGCGAGCGTGACCCCGATGCCGTGAACTCCAGGCGCCCTGTTGACGATTCTATTATGCCTGAAGCCCGCGCGCTCTATGCGTTGGCTGAAGACGCTGCTTGTACTGGTATACCTCGTCATGGCCGAATTGAGATATCCCTGGCTTAGATTGCGAGTATGCCGAAGGCGAAGAAATGCCCCAACGCTTCCGAAGCTATGATGCCCGCATTTCCAGGAGATAGAAGGAGGCGACGGACTGCGTGGGAATCTTACCACAATTCTAAGGGGCAAATCTCCCAATGAAGATGCCGGTATTCCACATCTATAGCAGAGGCTCCACGCAGTCCGACGTTGACGGGCCAGTATTATATATCAGGCCGTTGATGAGCACTGCGTGGTACTTCTGCCGTGTTCGTCGCCTCGTCAACAGCCCGCCTAGACAACCTAGCAAAGCGTATCTAATCCACTTTTAGGAGCTTAGAAGATATTTTGCTGGTGGCTCAGTTCGCCTCATCAGATCAACGGGTTGACCCGCGAAGAGTGAGGACTGACGGATACATGGAGCCCTGCCTGCAGTGAGCCGCAGAGAGGGTAGGTGTTACATCGCCAAGGAGAGATGGTTTGATTGCGTTGCCCGTGATTGGTTTGAATCAGAAATTTGAAATCAGTATAGAGGCATTGATGTTGGTGATGACTTGCTCACTCACTCTGATCTTACTGCAGTGTCAGACCTTTGAAAAGTGTGGCAAATTGTAAATATAACTAAATGTTTACTTGAATCGTTGGGGAGAGTCCTTCGGAAGGATGATCGGGGAAGTTCAAGATGATGCCGCGAGAGTTGCTAAGACTCGGCACTGCCAAGTCTTCAGATCGGAGGAATGAGGGATAAGATGCCTTGACAAGAGGAACGAAGCAGAAAGCAAAAGAGTATACGACTTGTATGCTCTTATTAATATTACGACATGATAGCTGATGTTTATGTCATGATAGGGCGGAAGGCAGCTCAGCTTCAAGTCCCAAAGACATGGTTAACTAGTGCAGGTAACAATGCCGAAGTCTGAACTCGAGGCGTTGTAACGCCCCAAACCCTACCGGTAGTGTACGGACACCACGCCGGATGCACAGCGTGGTCCATCATCAAGGCGGTTGGGGCTCCCGTTGCTAGAATAGTTACCTCATAGATTCCCGAGGTGTACCACTTACTGTAGTAAAACACAAATGAGTGTCGGCAGGGGGATCATGAGAGCCGAGGGAGGACGAGAGCGTGAAACCACGATTCGATTAGTATCGTGGGTAGGGGAACAATGCGAAAAGCCGTGGATGTAGGTAATAAAGCTGAGGATACATCAAAGCTACGGCGCTGCGGGTCAGATACCGTCACCATCATCAGCACCATCACCGAGACCTGAGAAACAGGGAGATTCATACAGATTACCGATTTCCCCCCCCCCCATCCTACATGTGCCTTGAAGTACGCCCTAACTAAGGCATTTGCTTGAGTCATCTTTACATCTACACTATCATTGCTTACCTGCAGTTTGCAAGATTCGTTCTGTTCGGGACGTTTGTTCGCCGCTCGCTTTTGATGACGAATCTCGCCCAAAATCTCGCTTTCCGAATCGCGACGCGGGTAATCTGAGTCACCCCGAACTTTTGCCTGGCGATACTCTCCTCTGACTACCTACCTAGATAGTGCACTACTGGATTGGATACTTGACTATAAACAGAAGCTCATTGTCCATTCACGCCGATATGCTTTTCGTTTGCCGTGAAAGGCAGTATAAAGCACTGCCTATATATAATGATGTGCAAAGCATACATAGGTACTAATGGATGAAGACGTGTCGGTACGGACGTATCTGCCTAGTCAACGGGCGGTGCAGTGCTTATCTAGGTAGTTTCACCATTATCTAGGCCACTATCTTAAAGTGAACCCCTCGATCTAGGTAATCTGTACTAGACTAGGTTAGTCTAAATATATAGATTAGATATGTAGTCCGGCACACTAATGAAACACTTCGATCTCCTACTATGACGTCCGGCTTATTAATCAGAGCTCAACGGGTTGAAACGTGTGCGGGAGGGGCCTGAGCAGACTGAGGGCTGAGGAAGGTGCGTTGGCCCAATGGGTGACTTCCATTGGTGTGCTTTGGCTTGTTTCCCCGCTCTTCCTTGGAAGGGCCGTGGAAGGAGTAGAACCGTCCCCAATACAACCTAGATACCTTACTTTTCGCCTTCTTCGTCTTTCTCTTATCCTATGTTCTGCTGCTCTCCACGCGGGGCCAGGACTCGACCCCCATTCGACGAGGATTTCCTCGATGCAAAGAACCTGCACAGGTACAGTCTGTAATTAGGTGGTGGGCGTGCGGGTTCCACTCCCCCCAAACCCCAGAAAATCCAAAGCTCCTTGGCGAACAGGCGGCGGTGGATCTCCTGAAGTAAAATATCGAAGCTTCAGTTAAGCTTCGTTTAGCCCGGAGATCTCGGCCGCCAACTCTGGCGAATTCTCGGGAAGTCGGCCGGGTCAGATAAAGCCCACGGAACCGGCATGAATAGGGCAAAGATGACATGCCTTGCATCTCACAGATGGCACAGATGGAGTCGCCGTTCTGGCGGGATCCGCACCGACTATTCGACTAGATTGTATATATTCGTGCAATGATGTGATCGAGTGCTCGAGCCGGTAGAAGCAAGATGGTTGCATGGACGGCTACACGCTAAACTAACGGCCTGCCCATACCATCTACACAGGTACTATCTGTCTACTGCCTCGCT
This sequence comes from Xylariaceae sp. X187, assembly GCA_028637585.1. NCBI lineage: Eukaryota > Fungi > Ascomycota > Sordariomycetes > Xylariales > Xylariaceae > Xylariaceae sp. X187. The sequence goes on from JAJIZN010000005.1 coordinate 2,876,780, forward strand.
ACACTTCACTACCTACCGTATAGGTAGCGACATGCCTACGGAGTGTACGTCAGCATAGCATCTCCGCTCTTATGCCAACTTGCCTTACTTCGCCCTACCTCATCATCATCTACCATCTAGTCGCGGCAGCCGGAGCGAGTTGATATTTCCTATCTTGGAGATTGTTTTCGGCGAGCTAAACCCCATAAACCCCATAAACCCCATAAATCCATAAACCTCACCCCTTCTGGTCAGCCAGAACTGAGTCGTTCAACAGGTACCAACCACGTACCGCCGACCGGTACTTTAGCGCGTTGCCCGCTACGCCCGCTGCGCCCGATCTATCTCCGTCTTCTATCTAGGTCTACAATGTACAAAATCAGCCGCGTCAACCACCAACCACTTACAACCACGATGACCGCAATGACAACTACGGCCCGGCATCAAATTCCCGGGACATCTATGAAAAGCGCCCCTCTTATCTCATCAGCATTCACTGTAGGGGAGAGTTCAGTGGGCATGGTCGAGATGTCTTCAGCTGTCAAATGGCACCTTGATCTGAGATATCATCGGCGTCAGCAACGACGCGTGCGGCCGATCATCGTAGCCGTGCCAATTCCTTCCCGCTTCCTTCTCGGTGCTAGCCCATTCTCTGGGATTCAGAAAAGGTCTAGGATGGAATCTAGAACGATATACTCGTGTACGCTCGTATACATGCGCAAACCCGCAAATCCTCTTCCGCATGCCGAAAGTGTTCCCTATACTATACATATGTGTGTGTGTTCTATGATAAGATGTCTATCGTGAAAGCACATATGCAAATGGGCTCTCGTTCTTTTCCGAATTGCCACCATCTGCGAGACGTAACTACTCGGCACTTCCGCTGCGCTTAGAGATCACGGATTCCTTCTCCGTCCACTCTCGCCCCTCCTTCCATCTCTCATGAGGCGACTATCTCGTCATCCAACTAACACACTTGCAGCTTGCATCGATGCTCCGTTGAGTCTGTGCGCCTTAGAGAGTCAAGGTCAGACTCCTAGCCAATGGCACCACGTCGCCTCTGGTAGTGAAAGCTCTTTCTATATTCTCATACCCGCTAGGAAGATATAAAAGGGGACCACTTCTCTTACGACTAGACGGAACGTGGGAATACCAACGCGATCATCACCAACGATAGACAGCCAGCTACGCCTGAGCACCAGTAACAATAGGCGGACTCTCGAGGTATGAGACATCTAGCTTGTCCCCAGTTCGACGGCACTAATGCTTTCTCAAGATCGGCTTGTCTCACGAGACTCTTGATTGACACCATGGGAACTTGCGTACGTCGTACCATCGCCGGTTCTCACGGCATATCAAGTCGTCCATCATGGGGGCATATAAGATCGGCTACATCCTACGAATATCCGACACTAACATGAATCATCTCCGTATAGCCCAAGCAGATAACCGACTGGCTCAAAAGCCACAAGGTCAGAACTTTATCCGAGCTCTGCCGCATCGAACGACAAATCGCCGATCTGAAGAGCGAGGAAGATCAGCAGTCCGTCATAGGTTTCATGGCAACGGCGTGGAACGAGTACATGGACAGCAACCAGCTGCTTGTGGAATTGAGAGGTCTGACGCGCAACTATCCCGTGTCTACGACCTTGCTGGATGAAGCTCGACGTCGGGTCAACGACGACCCCAACTCGACTCGAAGCTGGAACCTTGTCTGGCTGTGTCTGGTTAAGATCCGTGATGAGTATGTGTAGCTCTACATATTTCTTCTCGCTTTCTTGTCTATTTGTCCTCTGTCAATTATGAGTTACTGACTGAAGATGATCGGACAGGGGTCTCGTCTTGACTTGCGCCCAAGTTGAAGCCCAACAGCCCCATATGTGGGGCGGGCGACAACCGTCTCGCGAAGAAGCCGAGCAGCTCACCCGATGCTTCGTCTACGAATGGGGCCAGGCCATCGTGAATCTGCTCCGACACTGGCGCAAGGACCCCGTGTGGTATTAATGGGCCTTCCCGCTCGTTGTACGGCATCGTTTGCCCGGCCCACCTTGCCACCTTACCACCTCCCATCGATCACCGATTACCGAGATCGTTTCCTTTGTCAAAGAAAGATAAGACTCAGATTGCAAAATAATGTTCCAAAGAGAAGAAAACGCGGCGTTAGAAAGAGAGAGAGAGAGAGAGAGAAGTTTGTTGAGTCAACTTACTACCGGTCGTTTTCGCAAGTAGAGAGAGATGAACATGTTCTAATGTAGTATGGGTGTTGGAAGTCCTCTGGTGGAGAGCTGGGATAAAGGGCAGAAACAAGATATTCGCTTCAAAACGACATATATTTTGGACTCTCATTATATACCCCTTTTCTTTGCTACATCGGCGTCTCACGGCGTGGCGACGTATGGCCCCGTCTGAAACCAGGTTTCCCGTACCTCGCAGACAGGCAGAGCCTTGGTCTCCCGTTCGAGTTGCCAAGGGATGGTTGGCACCTAAGCTGTTGTCATTCCCCCTATTCAAGAATCTTATAGCTAACAACACGACTGGAATGAAGACAACTCCTTCACTTACCTTGCTCTCTGTCTATGTTGTCCAACTCTATTTACTGACATGATATTTATTTACTACCTTTGTTTACTACATATGTCGCCCCAGTACCTCAACATACTTCTCGAATCTGGTCGCCTCCCGACCTCATCGCCGATCTTTTATGTCTTTATTATCTATGGGAGCACTTGCCCTAAAGAAAGGGCAGACCTCATCGGCGACAGATAGGTGAATACAGGTGATAAGACCTCCCACATTTTTCTCCCACGCATTCTCTTCTTCTTCATCCTCTTCATCCTTCCCATCCTTCCACCTTCATACCTTCATCCGCATCGTCATAATCATCATCATCAACAACCTCTTGGCACCTACTACACAATCGGGATCCATCATCCAAGATGGGGTCTACAGTAACCTCGACGACAAGCGTCTACAGTGACGACCCAGATCTCGTCGACCACAATCTGTCGGACACAATGGAGTCAGAGACCATTCTCTCTGACCCATTGGATTCTGACGCTCTTCTCTCTGATACTATCGATTCTGACGCCATCGACTTCGATACCCTTGACTCCGACGTGCAAGATGAGTCAGACGAAGAGACCATCATTGATCTGGATAATCCAGATCTCATCGCGGACTTCCAACCCCCGGCGGGAGGCGACAACATGGACAGAATCACCTGTCGGTTCATAGCGATGCCACAAAACTCCGACATCTATGTTTTCCGTCTTAACCTAAGTCAGTACGGCCGTATCGAATATGAGAGCCAGCAGATTCTGGTTTTGCAGCTGCCGGTACACGATAGTGATTTACTCCCAGACCTCTGTAGAGGTTGGGTATCGAAGTGGTTGACTACTGGCGTTCGCTGCCAGATATCATTCTCCCTTGAGCCTGGTTTGGACATACAGAGCGGACAGTGGTGTATCGAGATCATCATTCGTCAGGAGGGTGTTGCTTGGCCTCTGGCTGAGCCCGAGAATCAATCTCATGATCTTCATGAATATGAGCAACACCATCAGTTATATGATCCTCGGCATCAGGAACACCCCCTGACCCAAGATCTGTTCCACCAGATCTGGTTCCAGTTTCATTGCCCGGAGGAGTATACCACTGATGTCGTTGATCGCTACCCTGGCGATAATGAGGATGATTGGTGGCGTAATCCAGGCAATGATGAGGAGACATGGGACGAAATCGTAGCAAATGTACGAGCCTTCCAGAATTTTGATTATTCCGACGATGCTGCTCGTCGATTTGCGACCGTAAGTGTTTATTTTTTTTCAATTCTCTTTTTGCTTTATTTTCCTATCCTGTTCTGCTCTATCGACGAGTCTTTACATTACTATCTATTACAATATTACACTACCTATCGAGGAGGAGTAAGAACTCGGACCTGAGCGTGGACATATTCCTTGCTCGTTACCCCGCGATGTTTTCTTTTAGCGTTATGAATTTCTTGTTTTTTCTTCTTTTCCTCTTTTTCCCCTTTCGTTTTGGTTTTCCTTTCCGGGTTTTCGCTCCCTTCCTGTGACGGAACAACATAAAACTAACAGTCCTATCCTACCCTTCACAGGCCCGCGTGCGCTCCCTCTCGCTCCCGCCTCCTTTCTCGCGCCCTTCTCGCGAACAGTACAATTTTCACAATCTCCCCTCCGCCACTTCCATCGCGAATCTTCACTAGTTCCGCTGCGGAAGATGGCTTCGTCCTTTCCGACTTGGGAACGTCGACGATCCCCTGGGTTTACGCTCCTTACGGGTGGCTAAATCTCACGGTAGCTCGGATTGCTGCTGAGGGCGGATGGGGACTCGCTGGTGGCTTTTGTCACTTTGTCCTTTTTCTTTTCTTTCTTTTTTTCTTGAAACTTTGCGGTACGCGCGCTTTGTTACGGCAAAGCTTGAAGTAACCTTCGGGACCTTTCTACGGCACGTCTTTCAACGTTAATCAACGCCATGCTATGGTATGCCATGCTACGACTCGGATCATCGGCACTCTCAAGAAAAAGAAGCTTTTTTCCCCAGATGGCAACGGAAACCATCCCCCTCGACAAAAGTCCCTAGACGAGCTCGTCTACCCGGTTTCTACTTATCTCGTCTCATCGTTCCGCGGCCTCGACAGATTCAACGAATCAGTCCCAAAATAAAATAAAATAAAAACACAAAAAAAAGGGCGTAAAAAGAAAAATCCAAAAAAAAGGAGTAAAAAATGACAAAACCCAAAAAAAAAGAAACAAATTCCACTCTTCCTTTATACACGATGACACGATGACGAACGACGCATACGAAACTCGGTATTTCCATCGCCCGTCTTCCACGCGTTGCAATTCGTCGTCATCGTCCTCGTCATCGTCTGCTTCTTTCTCCTTTATTAATACTTCATTCTTCCTCTTCCTCACCCTTCGCGCACCGCGCACCGCGCACCGCACACCGCACACCTCCCAACTCTCCACCCATCCCTTCCGTAATTCCCTCTCTCTCTCTCTCTCTCTCTCTCCCAATCGTCGACCGGCGCTTGCGAAGTTCTTATTTCTTAACCTCCAGCTCCGGATGGAAAAAGAAGGACTCTTTTCCTTTTTCTTTTTTTTTTCTCTTTTCCTCTTTTTTTTTTCCTTTTTCTTCTTTCCTTCGTTTACTGCTACTGCTACTACTGCGTATCAGAAAATGCCGGAATCAGATCCAGATGCTGCTTTTTGCCAGCAAGTTTCTACTACCTGCAGGACCTCAAAAAAAAAGACTTTTTTTTTTTTTAAAAAAAAAAAATCTTTAGGGCATAGAGAATAGGGGAAAATTCATTTCACTTTCTGTAAATTGACCTTTTTGACCTTTTTGACTGTGACTGTGACTGTGATTGGGATTGGGATTGTGACCTTTTGATGAATTCTGCTTGACTAAATTACCTATGAATCGTCAACTCTGAAATAAAATGTTGAGTGTTCACGTGCCGAATGGATGGATGGATAGATGGATAGATGGACAAGGCATCTCATCCGGTGCTATCGAGCACCGAGGGAATTCCGAAACATCCTCAAGGCCATCTCAAAATCGACAGAATTACCGGTATATGTGCTCACAATTGATAATCTTGCAGCAAGTCGGCTAATTAGAACCTATTCTCCAAGGTAATACTAACTCCCAAACCAGCCAGCTATTACTTCGATTGACGGGGCCGAATCACCCAAGAATAAGCCATACACACAAACACACGACAGCCTCCCTACCGTACCCATCCCATGCCTCCAAACCCACGCCACCCTTCCATCTTTCCTAGCTGACAAGATGTATCCCGTACACTACTACTGCACACAAAACCCCAGGCCCTCGTGGCCAATTTCATCTAATAAACCACCTGGGTAAGCCACAGCCCTTGTTCGTTCCTCCCATCTAAACAATCAATAGTTTCCTCTGCCCAAAATCCCCCCCTCCAAAAAACGAGTGATTATGGCTTCGCCTTCTATTTCCAGCTAAAGATTTTCGACAGCGTTGTAGAACGACGCTTCTCTTCAACCTCTGGAGGCGTACTCTTCGGTTGTTGTTCCTTGGCATCAGCATCTTTAGCACAGCTCTGTAGATGACTCGCTAAGTCAGCATTCACCAAATACAATACCTCGTGTGGGTGGGATCACTGACCTTCTTGTCGCAGCAAGGTACTAGAACACTACTCTCGTTCTTTCGCGTGGGCATATCAAGCGCCGGATTGCTCGTGAAGAAATCCGCCGGTCGAATATGGAACGAATGGATTTCCACAGGCCTATCGAGGGGGTTAGTAAGGGGTCAGAATCCTCTCTGACTTTGTCACTCACATAACCGGCCAGTCTTCAATTCTTGGGTTATGGGTGAGTCCGAAAACACTCCAGACAACCGGACTACTCCGTTGCCCCTTTTCACTACTCGCGCTTGGTGAGTCGACGAACCAATCGCCCCTCTCTACCATGTCCTTGACGCCGCCGTCGTCCTTCTTGCTCTGGTTCGTGAATTCACCGGCCGCCCACAGTTCCTCATCGCGGTATCCCGTCACCCAGAGGTGGTGTTTTGCGTACGGGGCTCTGAGCGCTTGCGTGCTGTTCTCATCTGCGAGCATGAGTTGCGTGGCATAAGGAGCAAACTTGTACGCGACATTCTTCCCGCTGATGGGGTTCTTCTTGTTTGCGTTTTCCATCTTCACCACCCGGTTGAGTTTCGGCTCGGCGTCCGTAAACATGGCACGTTCGACGACTTGCCTGCGGATCTCATAGCCGTTACCAAATGGGTTGGTTTCCGGATTCTTCGGGATAGGATGGTTCTCCTCTATTACCACGGACGAGTCGTTGCTGCTGTACGAATCGATGCTGGGGTCAATGCGCACAGCAAAGATGTGTTGGTGGTTCTGTGCCAGGACACCGGGAGATACCACGTTGCCATAGCCGGAGACCTTACCTTCATCTATGGGTACAACGCTGACGATTCCGGTCGCCCTGGTTTCGAGAGTGATACCGCCCGCCGTGTCGAGCTTGTAGGCGAACATGTACTCGTAGTTCGCCAGCGTGACGATGAACTGGATAACGAACTCCCGGAGCCGCGTAACCACGGCACGGTTAGTCCGAAAGTTGGTGTGTTTCCAACCAATACCTGCTTTTGCATTAGCTTTCGTCTTCCTTGAATATTTGGGTGCGTATGTTGCCCGTATCTTACCGTTGTCTTGTTCATGCAAGCACACCACATTTTCGGCCACCCCCGGCTTTCCTTCCGGGTCAGTGACGACGGTACTCAGGTAATGAATGGCACCGAGACAGTCACATCCCAATTTCAGATTGTTAGCAGCTCGTCCCATACCACCATCTCCAAAGTCAAAAGCTTGCTTGCGGTGGAACGGAGGCCGTGGGTCACCATAGGGAACTGTCATCTCCGAGAATGACAGGCGGAACAAAACTGGCCGGTTTTCGTAGCATACATCGTAGAGAACGGCACCCTCGCGTGGCGTGAACCCAATCCGTAATCGCCACTTCTGCCACTCAATCAAGTGGTCGGAATGCACCTTGAAGGAGGCTCCCTCGGGCTGTATTATATTATAAGGCTTCAAGTCGGTACGCACCGGCTGCTCAAGTAGTTCTGGTACGAATTCAGCCGCTTTGTTAATCTCGAATAGCGTCTTGGGTTTGTCCCCCTGTGGCAAAGGGTATAAGCTGTCGCCCTTTCCTCCCGTCGCCAGCCGGTCCACGCGAATCAGCTGTTTTGTAGCCATGTCCATGACCGGGATAATGGGTATAGGGTACGCATAGTGGTTAGCATCCTCGTTTTGGTGAGACGCATTGCGGGCGTACACAAGGCCCTGCATGTACCGGGGCGCATCCTCTTCCGGATCGAGACCACCATACGGCCAAGGGTCTATAGTAATAGTGAAGTTTTGGGGCAGAGTAAACTCCTTCATGGCCGTCTGGAACATCTCCGAGGCCACGCAGGCATCGTGGAACATGGCAAACTCCGCCGCCGTGTAGCTCGTCTGGCTGTAGGCCGGGAAGGTCCTGTTCCGGCGAATCTCACGCGCTTCGACATCCACGACGGACTCAGTAAGCTGGGCCACGCCATCTTTGACGCGGTCGAACAGCACCTTTACTTGTCGCGGGGGCGTAGTCTGCGGTGCTTGTCCGGCATGCTCTGCTTCGAGGTACCGTGCCAGCTCCTCTCTCGTCGGCTCATCTGGGTAGATGGATCGGAAGAAGAAGTAAACTCCATCGCCGCCTGACTTCTCAATAACGACATCCCGAGCGCATGTCAGCTCCTCCGCAGTGAGAGGCCGTAGTGGATGGGCCGGCATCGGGCTTGGAGATGTCTGGTGCTTCTCGGCAGACATCTTGAATGCTTAATGTGTAAGAATGATAATGCGGAATTGTGCAAGCGAATGTATACTCGCACGAAGTAGTAGAGGAAAATGGATGGATGAAGACCAAGCAAACCGCGATTCTTCGGTGGTGATACCTACCACGGATGTTTAAATAGCTAACCTAGGTATCTCGCTACGGCAAGGCGTCCTGTCCCCGGCCGTCTTATCAATGACCTGCAGGACAGAGGAGGGGGTTTGGTAGCCAGGGCAGTGGTGACAGACAGGGTAGTGGTGATAAGAGAAAGCTCTCAGACTCAGATGAGTGAAACAAAACATAAGCCTTGGCAAACCAAAGCAGATCAAGCAGACCAAGCAGACCAAGCAGACCAGGCCGGCAATGTCGCCGCCCCGATAGGGCGCGAACGTCGTCTGACTCTGCTGGGTCGTCTCTTCGCGGGGCGTGTGGGTATTACCGTGTGGGGAGGGCTGCTGTGGACTTGTGGAATGCGAGACCATGGAGCACGTCTTGTCAGACTTGTCTCAATCAGGCAAGTCCTAGCGATGGAGTCTGGCGAGGCCGCGAAGAGGACGGGGTGGCGGACGGCATGACACGTTGATTCCGGGTTTGCGCCTAGCGCCAAGTCCTTGGCAGCGTAATCCCAACACTCCGTTGACCGGATCTCGGACTGTTGGGCAATAGGTAGGTAACCTTAGGTAGGTTGCATGCGCTCACGCTTTTTGATTCGGGATGCCAGTCTGCGAGTCTAGATGCCTTCTTTGCACCGCCGTACCTGATTCAGACGCCGAGAAACTGCGGCTCGTGGCTCGTTGCTCGTGGCTTGTGGTTTGTGGTTCACCGATCTTTGGTAGCGGGCGGGTTGGCAGCTCCTCCCCCAACCCGATTCCCCAGTCGTACTGGTATGTACCTAATGTAGGAACAGAGTTTGACTCCAAATGGTGTGTCTGCGTCTAACTGCGGAGTGCACACCACAACTGCCACCCTAATTAGTAGGGGTAGACCGGTCCTGTCATTGACCTAGATAGTCTCCTAGATAGAGGGGCGCATTTGCTAATTGTTTGTTTTGGTCGCACGCATGCGTGGCATTCGGGGTGTCATGTCATAGAGGCAGGTGTTCTTTGTCAGAGTGATTGATGGAAGATGGAAGATATGTAATACCTGCCTAGGTAGTCAGAAGAAGGAGGAGTGATGCTCCAAGTACAAAGCCGGAACCGTACCGTACCTCTTGCACATTCAGACTGTAGTACACTTATCTATTACGTATCTGATTGCCCTCATTGCGTGTACTGCGCACTACTGTGCACGCTTATTGAGGAGGTTGCTACCGGCGACCCTGCCCATCGACTGCCAGAATTGCCAGAATTGCCAAAAAAGTTACATATTAGTTAGATACCTATATTTTATATATACGGGATAGCACTGAGCAGGCATTCGCAAGACATTGGAAGACATTGGTCGCCCTTACTCCATGCTACTTCATTTGCTAACGTCCCACACATAAAAGCAAAGCCCGGAGAATTGTCATCTGGTCCCTCGCAAACGACTGTAGTCATCCGGTCTCACAACGGAGCGGAAGGGGCCGAGCGAATAGTAGAGTTACGTAAAGACGGAAACACATAAAGACGCAAACTTGTCATACCTGCCTGTTTGTCTTGGTCAACACCCAATAAAGTAACCTAACGCTAGAGCTTTTCTATACCCCATTTTCTGTCTCAACCTTTCCTCGTGGACGTCTCTCGTACCTTCCAATGCTGGTCTAGCCCCATATCACCAAGATGAAACAGATCGAATGAAACAGATCGACAATCTTTTCCCCGGTTACCACATTCACCATGTCGCTGAAACAGGCAAATCCCTCGAGCTCTGACCAACCGAGAATTCATACGCTCCATCAACCACCATAACCCAGTTTTGAGCCGTCACATCCCAGTAGCTTAGATCTCTCCGAGTCAAATCGAATGTCACCGTACGTGTCTCCCCCTTCTCGAGGAGGACCTTCTCAAACCCACGGAGTACTTTGACGGGAAAGTCAACGGTAGATGAGTCGGGATAGCTCAGATAAAGCTGCACGACGACCTGCCCTTGCACGGAGCCAGTGTTGGTGACGTCGGCTGAAACCTTCGCATATGTCTTCCAGAGATCGGGGTTTCCTCCCGCCTCGCCGCCGGCATCGGAGCGAGGTTGCTCAATGTCGTAGCCCTCAGGATAGGGATACGAACCAGACCCCAGGTCATCGACACGGTCGAGATATGGATAGACGTACTTCTCTAGCCGGCGTATGTCCACGGGGAAGAGCGCTTCTTCTGCATTTGGAATAGTCGTGTTATACTCGGGCGGTGAGGCGAAGTTCCCCGGTCGGGGAGCAGGCAGCGCGCGCTTGGGCTCGACTGGCTCAACGACACAGTTGGCGAATTCGAACGTGGTGTAGCTCAAGCCAAATCCGAACTCGAATCGTGGCGCTATATCGTACTTGTCGAAATGCCGATAATCGATGTATAGTCCTTCTTTAAAATCCTGTTGGGGAACAATGGCGTTCGGCGAGTACATGATCTGGGCACCCTCGCCGTAGTCACCTAGCGTTTTGCCGATCGTCCAAGGCAATTTTCCACTAGGGTTGACATCGCCTAATATGACATCGGCTAGGGCGTTACCGCTCTCCTGACCAGGTAAGTTGGCCAGCAGCACTGCTTTCACGCTGGGAAGATCAATCCATCGCTCCATAATAACGGGCCCAACAGTATGAATGACCACGAGGACTTGACCATCACCGCTATGGCAACCTTCGGCAACCTTGGCAATCAAATCATCACCGCCTTTCTGCAGCATTAAATCTGGTCGGTCACCCTTGACTTCGCCCCAAGACAGGTAGCCTTCTCCAGAATCGGCGTTGGCAAACACAATACAGATATCGGCATCACGAAGTATGTCGGGTTGCTGCTCAAATGGAGGGTTGTTCGACAAATATGCCGTCACATTGACTCGTTGGTTGTCCCACGCCTTGCTGAGAGCTTGGTCCGGTGTAATAAGATACGGGAAATCCACGGAGCCGGATCCCCAACCAGAAGCCAGCGTTCCCTGATTGCAGGCACGATCTGTGCAGTAATTTGCTCCTTTACCGGGACCCGCGTCCTCACCAAAGAGGGCGATCCGCAACAAGCTATCTTGCCTTTTAGCCTTGTTGCTAGGTGTACTGCCGTTCGGTGTACTACCATCGCGGGCGATAGGCAGCAATCCCTGGTTTTTCAACAATACAGTTCCCTCTGCAGCAATCCGCCGCGCCAATGAAGAGTGGTTTCCCATCACGTTCACATATTCGTTGACCTTGTACTCTTCCTGCTCTGTCGGGCTGCCAGGTGCGAAAACCCCCTTTTCTGAATGAGTCCAAGATGAAAAGTTTGGTCCTTTACGATCAAACCTGGTCTCGTCGTCTTGACCCATTTGATACCAGGCGGCAACGATGCGAGTAACCATATCATTCAATCTATCAAGCGGCAGAGAGCCGTTGAGGACAGATCTGGTCAACTCTGGACCCCAGAAAGATTTTCCGTCAGCCATAACATATCCATCGCCAGGCATGGTCATCTTCAGATATCAGATGTTAGTAAAGACAGTATCCTTCAAACTATATATGAGGAAACGAACCGCAACAGGGAAGTTGGAAAGTGAAGACGAGATAACTGGGCGTTTCTTATCTGACATACATCCAAACCTGCCAACGCGGAGGAGACTCCGCCTCTCTGTGCGAGCCAATCGCTCATGACGAAGCCCTGGAAGCCCATCTCATCCCTGAGGAGGCCATTCAGCAGCTTTGAGTTGCCACAGGAATAAGAATTGTTGACCATGTTGTAGCTGCACATGACGCTGACAACCCCTGCCTTGACGGCATCGCCAAAGGGCCAAAGATACAATTCGTGCATAGTTCGGTCGTCGATATTCGTAGATAGCGCATCGGCCAAGCCCCATTCGTTGGGCTGTCGGAAATGCTCCTGCTCATTGGCGACCAAGTGCTTGACTGGTATTCAATGTCAGCAGGCGCTCAAACTTACTAGTACAAGGCTTTGGAAGAATGACATACCCGTAGCCATGACGCCCTCATCTTGGATGCCTCTGACGGACTGAGCAGCAGCAATTCCTTGCAGGTATGGATCCGCTCCAAAGCCTTCCCAATTCCTGCCACCAGCGGGCATTCGCCCGAGGGGCCCCATACAGGGGCCCAGGATGGCGTTGACACCTTTCTTCCGAGCCTCGATGGCATGGGCATTGCCCCATTGATACATCAACGCCTTGTTCCATGTGGCACCTACGGTGATTCCGGCAGGGAAGGCTGTCGCATTGTCGGCAAAACGTATGCCGAGAGGGCCATCCTGCAGCGCGAGCGAAGGGAAACCGACATTGACGGCAGGCCCACTGTTGCCAACAGCGGGTCCCATCTGCCATCCAGTACCCGTTGTGATGTTTACCTTTTCGGCCAGAGTCATTCTGGCAACCATCTCGCTGGCCTTGCGGTAACTTTCAGCCCAGTCCTTGGTGGTTCCGCCTTTGGGTGTCGGATACCAAGGCGGCGATAAGCCGTCGGGAGGTGCTTGACTGCATTTCTTCCAGGGAAACAATCCGCGAATGCCGAATGTCAACCACGCGGCTACGAAAACCGCCAAAGAAATGGCTATGTATCGTATCGACCGACTCGTGAGGCACGTTCTCCGAAGGGTGCGGTGGTATGGGCGCTGTTGAAAGGCAGCTTCGGATTTGGAGTCAATGAGGGGAACATTCTGGAGATACTCGGTATCGTCGAAATCGGAACGGAAGTCAGAGTAAGCAGAGTCTTGCGAGTGTCTAAGGTATGCCTTTACGCTCGCCCGGTGCTCCTTTTCAGAAGCCATGGCTCGAGCAATGTTTGGGCAGCGAGACGATGATGGATAAGAGAACGAACGAATAAAGGGGGGGGGGGGCTACTTCAGCCCCCCGGGAAAGAGACAACCATTAAGACTCTCTCCCCAATGATGGGAAACTGATCGCCATGCATCTTGGGGTTGCGTGCAGCTGAGACGAAACCGGAGAGAAAGCTGGAAGGGTAGCAGTGGCAGGACAGAAGCTTCATGGTTGGCTGTTGTTGCGGAATCAGGCCCGTCGATCCCGCTAGTGGATCCACACTCTGTAGGGTATACGGTATACCCCGCGGTCCGCTGCGGTCTGGGGAAGCCTGGCAGTTGACAGTTGACAGCTGACAGTTTCGGAGCTGGGTGGTTGACAGTGCTAACTCTCCAGTACTCAATATACTACACACTGTGCTTACCTTGGTGAAAATCGTGACGTGAACCGATCGGGGCCTCCATTTGTTGATACTAGATATCTATACCACCCACCTTTACGACTGTCGACAACCAGCATCTAAGTTACCCATCCAGCTCGCAATGAAGCTGCAAGGGATCAGTTTTTTATTTTTTATTTTTGTTTTTAAAGAGTTTCGAATCGTATTATAATCGTCAACTTAGATCAAGGTATATAACATGGGCCCAACGCCCCTATCCACGCAAATCCAAAAAAAAAAAAGAAACAAAAAAAAAAATTCCCTAAAAAGCAGATCCGCCATTCTCACGACAACTCCTGTGGCCCGTCCGTCGCAGAAAAGTCCTTCTTCGACTGCGCACCCAAGCTAGACGGGCGTTTCTCGTCAGGGATACTCGTCTCGTCTGACACGGCATCGTGTACAATCATGGTTCGGGGGCGTGATCGACCGGTGAGATCCAGGAATATGGACTTGGCCGTGTGCATGAGGGTATGACGCCCCTCGAAGACGGGGTATATACCCACGGCGCACAGCGAGCCGAAGATCCAGATGATGCCTACCGTCACCCAGCCGGCGAAGAAGGGCTTGGAGAAGATGTATCCTGATCCGTACATGGGGAATGGCCAGAGGATGAGGAAGGCTAACGTCATGGCTAGAGTTGTCCATCGGGAGATCTTGCTTGCGCGGAGGAGTTTCTTTTGCTCTTCTTCTGCCGACGAGGAGGAGGAGGGGGAGGGTGTTGTGGGGACGTGGACGGCGGCTGTTTGTTCGGGGTCGGTGTTTGCGGATTCGGATTCGGATTCGGATTCGGATTCGTGCGAATCTGTTCTGCGGATTTGCAGCATGGATTTCCAGTCGTAATTGTCCTGTGGTGAATCTGGGTCAGTATTACCTTCTCTATCGCGACAGGAATCGACAACGGGATGAAGGAAGGTTTGACGCACCAGGCCGAATATCAAGGTGAAGATGGGTATCAGCACCAAAGGCGACAGTAACGCCGTGACTGTCAAAAGCGTTAGCTCACCGCACCGAAAAAAAAAAGTTCAAACAACAGGGCGGTTAACAGGGGAGGGGGAAAGGGGGAGGCTTTTTTTTACCATTGCCAGCGAGCATGGGATTGTTAGAACCAGTGCATTCAATGTCGAGACTACCGCAGTCCTTGGCGGCCGTGACCAACCAGGCAATCAGGGCAAAGACGAGACCGAGCGGAGGCGACAGCGCGGCCGCCCATTTATTCTGGCCCGACCAGACGAGCGTCAAGGCAGCCGGTATGACGGCCGAGGAAATGATGCAGCCCATCAAGAGGTAGAGATAGCCCATGGAAACACCGGCGAAGTAGAGACCGACGGAGAAGGTCGAGATGAAGAGCGCGTATACGACGACGATGACGTGGGAGATGTAGATGAGGCGCTTGCTGCTTGCGTCGGGCTTGAAGTAGGTTCGGTATAAGTCGTAGGTGAAGATTGAGGAGACTGCGATGAGTTCGGAGGACGTGGCGGATGTCACGGCCAGGAAGATGATTAGCAGAGTGCCTACGGCGCCGCCGCGACCGAGGAGGGCGACGGATGCGTAGGGGAGGACTAAGCCGGCTGATACTTCGTCTTCGGTCATGCGGTTGGGAAACGTCGGGAATGCGGGCGTGTTCTCTAAGGCGAGGGCTGAAAGGCCCATGGTTGTCGCTGTCAGCCAGGGGATGGCGAACCAGCTTATACCGCCGAGGAGATACCCGGGTAGCGCGTGGACTGGGGAGGCGGCGATCGCTTTGTTGTAGTAACCGTTGTCGAGAAAGACGGTTCCGAAGTTTCCTACGATGTTGATGACGAAGAAGATGGCGCCTTGGGTTGAGTCTAGGCGGTGGACGTCAGCGTTGTGTTATGATCACCGACCGCGATCTCGATCTCACATAAACGGCGGCCGAAGAGAACGGTGGAATGAAATTGACTTACGTATAGTCAAATAACTGCCCTCGGCATTTCCACTGACCGGATGAGCCGCCGCCGCCTCGACCAGACGATCGTAAACAGCCGAAGGCGACCCAAGTACACCAGACGAAGCATACGCCGTGAGCGAGAAGATGATGATGAGGACGAGCAACACGAAAGTGTGGATCCAGTCGGTCAAGATGGTAGCCTTCAGTCCGCCGACGACCGTGTAGGCGATAACGCCGAGGGGCAAGAGGTAGATGGCGGCTATGGTATGCATCCCCGTGAGAGCATTTATTGTTGCCGCACCACCTACGATCAACATCAAGCTGACGAGGATGTTCGTTACGAGGCCGAAGACTAGGAAGACCATGTGGCCAATGGTTCCGTATCTCGCTTTGATGCTGTTTTTTTTTTTGGAAGGAGATGTTTTATCAGTCTTCTTCTGTGTTTGTGACTTGGGTGAATGATGGAATAGGAGAGAAATACTCACACTTCGAGAAAGGTATGTGCGTTGGGTGCCCGTCTCTTCAGCTCGATAGCTAACGTCGCAAAGAGGATGATCTGGACAGTAGCTCCCGACGCGTACCAGAGCGGTCCGGAGACACCGTACCGATAGCAGACGCCCGTGCTTTGGAGGAGTGTCGCTGCCCATGTCCAGCTGCTGATGACTGAACTCGCGACGAGGCCGCTCTTGACGGTTCTGCCGGCCGTATTGAACGTCTCTGATGTTTGGCGTTCTGCATTATATCGTTTGAGGATGAAGGTGGTGAGGATCTGCGACTCGTGGTTAGGCAGCCAGATTGATTGCGCGCGGGGCTGAGGAGATTCTTGTTCTTGTCTCTTACCATGCCTAGGGCAAAGAGAATCCCCAGACCGAGGACAATTCCATAACCGACGCCTTGGCCCAAGGGCGGCGGGACCCCGTTTGTCATGCCCATGGTGGGTGCTCTATGATGTGGTAATGTTCTCGGTACCCTCTATTCTCTGAAAGTGTTGGATAGCGTGAGCTATGAGGCGTTGGGATGACTTTTTCTTCCAGGAATCAACACAGGGTCCGAAACTCTGACGTGAAAGATGGCAGTAAAGAAGGATTAAGGGTAAAGTGAGAGAGAGAGAAAGAGAGAGTCTCAGAATTCCAACAGTTTGATGTCTGCCTGTTTCTCTTATCAACGCATGCTGTATTTATGGTTTTTTTTCTTTTTTGTTTTTTTTTTTTGTCTTGAGATAGTGTACTTACGTCGGGGGAGCGGGTGGTTGATATCTACCCGTACCGATATGCCGGTTTCATTCCCTCCCTTTTCCTACCTATCTAATGATTCACTGCTGTCAACCTGACGCAAGACATCGATGTCTACTCTACCTACAGTACACTACTTATACTACACTCTATCTACTATGGACTACATTACCTATCCGGATTGTTTAGCTATCTACCTATCTAACAATTTTTATTTTTATTTTTTTATTATTATTATCTCCAGAGTTCGGTGTCGCTCCCAGGTCCCTTTCCAGTCAGGTATGCATAGTTCCAACTTCCTTGTACTTACATAGTAACCTTAGCAAACTCATTACTCGACAAAAGGGAACGCGCAAGGAGGTTTCGCTGGGTATTCCGGGCTCTGGGATTGGTTCGATAAGAGGTTTCATTTATTTCCGTCTATCTATCTTTCTCTCTAGAACTCTCTCTCTTTTGCTCGCGTGGGGATGGGGAGCATGGGGTATGGTAAGCTTTGAGTCAGGGTCCTTGGAAAGTATAACGTAGATAAGGGTGAGATCATAGGTAGGTAGATAGGTAGATCAGAAGGGATCGAGGAGTGTTGTAAGTATAGGTGGAGGTAGGTATCCAGACTCGAACCCCCGGGTATACGGGTATCTAGATGGGATAATATAATCGTATAATCGATCAATCGATCAATCGATCGATCCTGCTAACCTACTTAGGTCTCTATCTAGATAGGTAGGGTGCTTTTTATCAAGCTTTATCGAGCTCTGCTTATTAAACCTTTAATCTCTAGGCTGGTTATGGTAAGGAATATGTAGGTAGTCCTGTAAGAAGGTAAAGTAGGTAAGTATGGGGGTTTATCTTTGATATGGTGTGGATCTGAGAAGCATGGAAGTTGTCTCCCGGGCTTTGAAGTTTGCATGGCATTTTTTTGGGTGGAGGGTTTTGTTGATTAAAAAGATAAGGAATTTCTTATACTCATTTACCTACACTAAGGACACTACATGTCTTGGAACTTTGGGACGCACTTCTTTCTAGGTAGTCCAGACTCCAGAGAACCCTTCTTCATAGTAGATATCTAAGTAGTGTAAGTACCGTAGCTGTCTGGACCCTGGCGATATCATCGATGACTGACTGCCTCGGGTTGTCAGCTTACTTCATAGTGTAGTAGGTAAGTAGGTAGCGTAGACCACCCGCCATACTTGGATATCTACCTACCTAGCGGGGAATACGGAACGGATTCCGTGGCCTTCGTTGGGGAAATCCTCTGCATGCCTATGGCTTATCGCTAGATAGGTAGTTGTAGATAGTTACTACTTACGTACGTACCTCTGCTATGTACGCTGGGGAGATCCTAAATACATGTTGCATGAAACTTATGGGGGATTAAAGTATCTCCATTAAACCGGTTGATTGGCGTGGTTTTGTTTTGTTGCTTAGTGACCGGCTGCTGTGAAGATACAGAATGGGTATACCTACTATGTAAGTAGTTAGGTGTAGGTATGGTAGTTGAGGGGTGAAACTGAGGATCGTCAATTAGGTACCTTGATATCCGTCAGGTGGAGGATGTGAGTTCCAAGAGTTTGATGAATCAATTACAAATATTTCTATCTGCTAGTATCTCTATCTAGCCGCCGACCGGTACTGTACACTAGATCCCAAGTCCGGCATGCTGCCATACCGTCTAGATAGGTCTAAGTAGATAGGTAAGTAGATGCCTAAGTTAGCGCTTCAAAGAGGTTCCTGAGCTTACTATCTAGTCTATCTAGGCTTACCATCGAGACGAGTCTAGCGTATGAAAGAAAAGGAGCGCCGCCGACATGGAATCCCGGTGATGCATTGACCAATCTTTGAGACAAAGGAAAAAATATATATACATACCTGTTAGAACTCGACGCGACGTAGACAGGTCCAGGCTATCGATAATTGCGAATGAGTGTTGTTCATATTTTGCCGGTTTATTTCGACAGGCTTGGTAATAGAGTACTTAAGAGTCTCTAGATAGACTCTGGAGAACCCTCTGACTCGTCGCCTCTGGGAAATGGTCTGGCTGCGCCATATCATGTCCGCGTGTCGATATCATACGGAATCTTTAAACTGATGAGAGATGGAGAGGGCTCTCGATGACATTATTGCACCAGCAGGGAATGGGTCGCTGATATACGACGGTAAACGACGTATTGAATGGGAATGCCATCAATTGTGCACTCAACCAAACCAGTAATTATTGATTGCTCTTGCTCACCTCTTTGCAAGAATGAATATATGAGACACATTATGAGCGATAAGTATACCAAATCCCAGGATCAGTCGCCGTGTTGTCGATCGTATTTTTTGTAGTGAAGTCGACATCCGGGTGATGGCCAGATCAATTATCCAGCTCATGCAAGGACGTTCCTTGCTCATTCAATCCATCCTTTCATTGGACTCCTATCATTTGAGATCACACCAATCGCAACCTTGGAGAAGGAAATATTCTTCCCTAATTATTCACCAAGCTCCGTGTCCAGGCAATGGGATAATGACCCTTATACGTCTCCGTCGGCGGTCTACCAATCCGACAGTTCAAGCCCATATGGAAGACCAAATGATGAGAGGTAATGAGCTGTAATTCAAAGACCCATCGCATCATATAAAAGTCCGCAGAAACTCGACCAAAGCCATGATGGCCATGGCCTGTCCATACGGCATGCTGGTGATGGGAATATCCAGATAATGCTTCAAATCCTTACCCATGCCGGTTCCGAACGACGTGTTGAGAAGCTCGCCATTCGCGTCAATATTGTCAACAACGCCAGAGATCGCCTTCAGCGCGACCGCCTCGTATTCCCTCCCGATATACCTCTTCCGTTGCGCCTTAAGGATCCCAAAGGCAAAGCCCGCCGTCGCGCTCGCTTCGAAATACGAACCTTCCTCCCACGGGTGGTCGAGGAGCGTGCGCCACAGGCCGAACGACGTCTGTAAATCCTCGAGCGCCTTGCACTGCGCGTTTAACGTATCGATGAGGTGCATCCGGAATGCATCGTTCGTCGGCAAGTCCAACAGCTCTAGAAAATCCGTGATGGCCATCGTCAGCCATGCATTGCCGCGGGCCCATCGAGCCTTCGCGAAGTTATGGCCATTTTCGCAAAACGTCCAGCCATGGAAGAACAGGCCCGTCTTCGTGTCGAAGAGGTACTTGATGTGCACCAGGAACTGCCGCTTGGCTTCTTCGATGTAATGGGGCCGGTTGAGGACCTTGCCTATCTTCGCCAGCGGCATCACCGTCATCATGAGCGTATCGTCCCAAAGCTGCTCGTCATTTTTCTCGAGATACGTGGTGTGCTGCATGCCGCCGTACTTTGTCCGTTCCAGGTCGTGATAGGCCCATTCGGCCCAGCCGTCTAGCCAGGGCAGGTATGTAACATTCCCGGTTTTTTCGTAGACGTGGGCGAGCGTCAGGAAAACGGCCATAGTGTTGACGTTCTTTGTCGTGCCGCCCGCTGCGAAGCGGTTTGCGAACCAGTCCTCGATGATCTTCAGGTACGACTCGTCGCCTGTGAGCGTATAGTAGGCCCAGATTCCGTTGAGTCCAATGCCGTGCGTCCACTCCCAATCGTCCCATCCTTTCGTATCTACCACGCGGCCATCCGCCAGCGTCATAAGAAACTCCCCTGACTTGTCCTGGTTGTTCACCATTCTATGGACCAAGATCTTGATCTTGGCGTGGATCTCGCTCGACTGGAGTTTTGCTTGTGAGGCCATGTCAGGCGAGCAGCTGCTTGAAATTAGGAACGCGAATATGAAGATTGTTGTTGCTGTTGTTGTTGTTGTACTGTGACATAATGCTTGGAACCTCCCGTCGTATATATCACCGTAGTCAAGAGCAATGCAATATTTAAGGGTTAGTTACCCTTATCCTGCCAAAAACCTCGCCTAGTGAGGGGTTCCTATAGCAGGTGAATGAATGCACCGCTAGATCAATGGTAGTATTGAGATGTGGTGGCGGATGGCCGTTGGTGGATAATAAATTGCTACTTAGATTTCGCGAAGCATTATGTTGCACCACGTCTAGACCAGTGGGTGTAGGCACCATGGATCGTGGTGGGGGAGGTGTCAGCAGGGCATTAGACAGAGGATATTCCAGTCTGGAGGATCGCCAGTCGTTCTCTTGTCATCACCAGCGGCTGGATGGGGTAACGGTATCAGCCTTCATCTGAGGAAACCTCGGGTGAGCACCTGCGCGAGTCGGTTCCTCAGACGGGTTTTAAGGAACGATTGCAGCAAGCAGTAGGTCACCCGTCTCATCGCTTCGGTATTTCGGCTTAATATAGACATACGTAACGAAGGTAAGGCATCGGCCTCTCGGTGGACCTTTCCCCAGAATCCATGCGGTTCCCCGCTTACTCCACGATCCCCGGATTCTGGGAGGGTAGGATTAGGATGCCACCGGGACGCGGGACCAGTCGGTACGGTCATAGTCTGTAAAAGTTCGTCCAGAGGGAGGCGGTAATAGTATTTGGTGCCGGGAGTAAATGGAATAGTCGTCTCGTGTCTGAACGAATCATCGCCTACTCTCAAGACCCCTTCCTCACTATTAGGTAAGGGATCTGGGGAGGAGCTCACATAGCGTACGGACTGATCTTGTACCATGTAGAGTAAACGTGCATGATCAATAATATTCAAGGCAAGGATGTGACCGCTTTGGAATCTCCTCGTCTTCTTTCTGGGTTTGTCCTTCTCAATAACTCCACAGCCGACCAAATGTGTGCCTTTTCTCACAGCCCTACTGGTACCACAGTCGATCTGTAACGAGTGACCGGAAATGTCGACACTCGCTGCGCCGGAAAGCGACGAACCAGCCGTCAAGGCTATGATTGAAAGTCAACGGACTCTATCAGATACCGATGCCGAGCTGAAGGGGGACCACGCACGCTTGGACAAAGAGGTTGCCCAATATGCTTCAGACACCCTTGTGGACATAAGCCCGGATGAGAACACGAGGCTCCGAAAGCTGATTGACCGTCGGATCCTGGTCGTCATGATCTTCACTTACTTCCTGCAAACCATCGATAAGGGAACACTCTCGTTCTCCTCGATCATGGGCCTGCCCGAGGACACGGGCTTGACCACGGCTGACGGAGGAGTCAGCCAACTATACAGCTGGTTGACTACCTGCATATATATCGCCATCCTGGTAGTAGAGTATCCTCAGGTGCGTATGGAGTCGGAGTATCGCTGCTTGAAGAGCCTAACAAAGGTGTTGTTAACTGGTCTTGAAACAGAACCACATCATAGCGCGCGTCCCTCTTGGAAAATACTTGGGATTCAGCATTACTGCTTGGGGGGCTGTTCTGGCCAGCCATGCGGCCTGCACTACGTTTGCGGGATTGGTGACAGCTCGTACGCTTCTCGGAATCTTCGAATCAGCATGCCAACCAGCCTTTGTTGTGCTCTCAGCTATGTGGTATCGCCGGGAAGAGCAAGCCGCGCGAGTCACATACTGGTATATGATGAACGGGGCACAGCAGATTGTGGGTGGTTTGTTAGCGTACCTCTTCACTCTGATTACCGCTGGCCCCCTTAAGTCATGGCAGTGGCTGTTCCTTTCCTACGGAATCATCTCCGTCTTTTTCGGCGCTTTCGTTTTCATTTACATGCCGGATTCGCCAATGCGTGCCAAATGCTTCACCGAAGCGGACAAGAGGCTGATGGTTGAACGCGTTCGCGACAACCAGACCGGCCTCCAGAACCGCACGTTCAAGAAAGAGCACGCATACGATGCGCTCACTGACCCCCAGACGTGGTGCTACGCTCTGATTCAGTTCACGACGACGCTGCCTACCAGCGGCCTTGGCTCATTTGCCAACATCATCATTAGTAATAACTTGAAATTCAGCAATCTGCAAACGCAGCTCCTAGCCATTGTTCTAGGCGCGTACATCATCATCGTGCTTCTCGGCTCAGTCTGGCTTGTCGAAAAAACTAGGCAAAACGTGCTGGTTGCATTAGGTTTTGTTATTCCGTGAGTCTGTGAGCATGGTTTTGATTGAGTGTTCGCCATGCTGATCCGGATCCGTTGGAGATCTTTCGTCGGGACGATCCTGCTTTTGACAATCCCTAATGATACGTTCCCGCAGCACGTAGGGCTCCTGGTCGCCTACTATATCACACTGTCCTTCTGGGCAGCACAAACGTTAGGCTTGTCCCTCTTATCTCGAAATGTAGGTGGGCAGACGAAGAAGTCGGTGGTTCTCGCCATCAACTTCGTCTTCTGGTCAGCGGGAAATGCGATTGGTGCGTATGCCCCGTGGTCGTTACCGAAGCCGATATATAGGCCCAAATCGCGCAGCTGACAGTAGATATCGTGCAGGTCCGCAAGTGTTTCTGGCATGGGATGCGCCTAAATATCACGTAAGTTCAAGGTTCCTCCTGATGACGGGCTACTTTTTCCGTATTTATATTGATAGATATATCATAGATTGCCTTCGCAACCCATCTTGGATGTTACGTGGTGCTGGTATTGGTTCTGGTGTTCTTCCGCTGGTATCTTAAGTGGCAGAATGGAAGACGTGATAAGCTGGCGGCTGAAGGCGTTCGAGAGGCCAGGGATACCAGCCTAGCTCACGCATTTGAAGACCTCACGGACCGGGAGAATCCAAACTTTCGTTACGTGTATTAAGGCAAATCGCGAGCACGGCCGTCGCTGGGTAGTGTGGAGCCAAGTGTTCACGGCACGCGTCCGATACGGTGTATGTACCTGGTTACGAAGAGGGCATTCCGCTTGTCATGTCATGGAATTTGTTGAGGGGATCTCGTCTGGTCGTGGGACGGGAAGGGACGGACCTACCTACCTAGGTAGGTATCTAACTGGTTACCACAACATTGTGTGTTCTTGTAGGGATTCTCTTTGTATTGATCTTGTATGTTGTAGAAGTAATGGAAGAGGAGTAATTAGCGTACAGGTGTGACTGTAGGAATACCTACATATAGGTAGGATACTGATTACATAAGGATTAGTTAGTTATCTAACTACAATTGACACTGGTGCAGTTCCTGACATTCCAGCCATGCGGATTCTTATATCGAGGTCAGACAGACGCTATTTCTATAATGTATATATGCACAGTGCTAACCGGCTGTACACCGCACGAGTTATACAGACCACACTGTGTACATCTGCACCTACCATCGCTGCACTATATTTATGCAGCCCACTGGCAGCAAAAAACACCTAACCCAATCAAGCAAAGCCCATTACCTCGACATTTCCAGGAATGCTTCCAGCTCTATTTTGAAAGTTTACCACCATAAACCATCAACCATCAACCATCAACCATCATCACCGTCACGAGCACGAGCACGAGCACGCGAAGTTGGCCTGTCCGTCCTTATTTTGTCGTCAACTTACCCATTGTTACCTCAACTACAGACGTACCTGCTATCATTCTATATCAGAAATTTATCGCGTTCGATCAATTAGGTTGAGAACCCGGTATTGAACAGAACTACAAAGAAAAAAAACGCGAACCTTCATTTGTCGTCGCATCACGAAGAGCAGGGCACAGCGCACAGCGCTCCTCGCCCTTTGCAGCTATCTTTAGCTTGAGTCCGTTCTCTCCTGGAGCCGAATCACCTTCTCCTTACGACATTATAATTCCATCCACCTCCTCAGAATGGCCGATATGGACTACCAGTCGCCTCCTCGTGACGAGCGCAATTCGCGTTCGCCAACGCCGCGGTCGCGATACTCAGCCTCACCCTCCCCTCGCCGCCGTCGCTACTCGTCTGCTTCACCACCCCCTGCCCACGCTGACAATAATAATGGGAGCTATCGGTCAGATAGCCGAAGTCCGAGCCGTGGTCGTAGCGAGAGTCACAGCCCCCTGAGAGGAAGCACTAAGGTACGTAACCGACTGCTCATTCGACTCCATGATGAACCCGAGATGCTAATACGGTACAATTCTTGGATTAGATTGTTGTTGAGAAGTTGTCCAAGACTATCAACGAGGACCACTTGCACGAAATCTTCGGCAGTTTTGGTACCATTCGCGATCTCGATCTACCTATGAGCCGCCAATGTACGTTCTCCTGACTTCCCAAGGTTTACGCTTGCTAACATGACATGTCACAGTTGGCACCAATCGCGGTACCGCTTACATTCTTTACATACATGAAGAAGATGCTTTAGCTGCTATTTCTTCGATGCACGAAGCCAATCTCGACGGCTCTGTCATCAACGTCTCTATCGTCCTGCCACGTCGAAAGTTTGACCCGTCGCCCCCCACCGCTAGTCGCGGTGCGAATATCGATCCTCGAAATCCAGGTCCGGCCTTTCGAGGTGGACCAGGCCGTTCAGGAGGCGGAGGCATGGGCGGTGGAGCAGGGTTTGGTGGAGGAAGAGGTTTCGGTGGTGGTTTTGGAAGCGGCAGAAGTGGTCGCTCACCTCGACACGGGCGCTCAAGCCGTGACAATTTTGACACCTACCGACCCAGATCTTACTCACGGTCAAGATCACCCCCTTCGCGCCGTAACCGTAGCCGGTCAGAATCGTACGCATCCCGCTCCCGGTCGCCCCCCAGACGCCGAGGCGGACGCAGGGAAAGCTACGACGACCATGGTGGCTACGGTGAGCGGCGTCGTAGCCCTAGTTATGACAGCGAGCGCGCACGTAGTCGCTCTCATACTCAGGAGAGAACGTACCGATAGTTGGGGATGGGTTGCATGCAGTGGACGGGAGCTGGGCAGATGATCCCAGAGTGACCAACGGCCACGCATCCGTGATGCTTCGTCCGAAATCCATGGGGAAGCCGATGGCTTACGAGAGCAGTGTTGAAAACGATATGTAATTTGACCGGCATCAAGTTGGACCTTCAAGCTTATTGTACGTTCTCCTAATCACGGCCACCGGATTCATAAACTGCTTGCTTTCAAGATATTTTGTACCAAAAAATAAGAAAATTGACTCAAAATTCCCTAGTCTCACTCGGGTCCAGATCGCCCTGGAAGGAGAGGAGATGAAGAGTGCGTGTACAAAGCCTGCGCATCCTCGTTGACCCTGTACAGCTACGAATGTCAACCGTTATCTGCCCTTGCTTCTCATTTAGCCGTCCAGCTAAATAGGACAAGGCCAAGAAAGGACAGACTTCTCTCTAGGTAAATCTACAAATATTACGGTGGAATATCACGTCTCACAGTCATGTTGCTGCCAGGTCTCATCAATGAGCTCGATACCCGGCATAAGCCTCTTGTCTCGTTACCATGCGATGGCACTATGCCAAAAATGCCACAAAGTATCATCAATTCTATTTCTCGGAGCCCCCAATCTGAGTCCCCGCTGTTGAAGTGGTTTGAACCTGGTCTTTTTTTTCCCCTTTCAATTTATTCTCCATTTAATGTCTAGATACAAGAAAGTCCTTCTCATCACTCGTGAATGGTAAGCCTTTTTCTACCAGTGCTTATGTACCTAGAGGATAGGCCATGGACATACCCAGGGCCTATACATCCTTATGCGAGGTCTTATTTAGAGGTAGTATCTGACACTCCGCCCAACCCCGAATGGGTGAGTGATAGGTAGCATGTTTTCACGACACTCTTCTTGGTAAGGCATAACGTGAGACCTAATTGCACTCTTTCCAGGAACCTCGAACTGCACTGACAAAATGCCTAGTATTGTATTGCAAGAGACTTTGAGCCTGCGGGGTCCCCTTCGACAGGGTCGAAAATTATTTCATCGCGATTGAGAATAGTTGGCACGAGCATCAGTCATACTGGACATGATTTATAGCTTGTTGTGTGATCAACACGTCTCACGCTGAAGTTTGAACACGCCTACGAGCTCAATACGCCCAGTTTGAGCTTGTCAACATATAGACTGCTCAATTACCTAGGTCAGTGGCATGTGACATCGCCATGGCAATCGCCGTCTGATATTAATATCGTCTTCGCCGAGGACTGTCCCGTCTCGGTAGTACGGAGGATTCTGTGTTTTTCTCGATGGAACGTAGCTAACTCGCCTTGCCCCGTCGCGGCTGTTTCGAACTTGCCCGTCCCATGACGCCGTTTCATATGTCTTACACTGCCGTAAGGGGCTTCCTCCCGAACTTCTCACAAGACGGTATGACGGCCAGCCCCCAACGCGCTTAGCGCGGCTGTGAAAGAGCGAGAGAAAGAGAGAGAGAGAGCCTGTGCCATTGGCGGTAATAGCCGAGCTGGTTGATACCAAGAGGTCGTTCTCGTTCTCGTTTGGCGTTTTTCGGGGCTCAATTCCCATACCTCGGTGTAAACGACTCCCGGTGTTGTGTATGCCCGTCTTTCCCCACGGTTCGCCTAGCCCGGTAAACGAAGCACCGGGAAACTGAGTCATCCCACGCCTCAGTTCCCGTGACAGACCCTTCGAACAGAACTGAGAGGCGTGTTCCTTATCCGTCCGGAAGTAACCTTTGTCAGTCGTATCGTCTCTCCTCCACAGCCCTACCATAAACATTCGCTCTACCGTTCGGTTCATCTGGACATTGTTAGGCGTTCTTTCTCAGCTTCAATTAGCCCAAATACCGAAGAATCTAAGCTGACACGAGTTGAGCCCAGAAGCTCCTCTTCCGTCTGTCTCCGTCACCCCGGCGACCTGCAGGACTCTATCTCGCAACTGCCTGACCGCAGCTTTTCTTTTGCGTGACTGGGGCGCAGGGGATCCAGCTATCTCCATACCATGGTGTCTTTGAAGCTTGGTCTGACGATCACTCCTCCAGTATCTAGCAAAATGATGCCGGCAAACATGCCCCTTTTCGTGGGCGGGTGCAAAGTGATGGCACGGGCACGGGAGGATTGGCCCTACGATTACTGTCACTTTGTTTCCCAGGTTGTAAACGAATCCGTCTTGATTCTATTCCGGAAATATCAGAGATATCTCTTGCCATGAGTATTCGTATATAAACCCTCCAGGTATCTGCTCGAGAACTGATCTTGAACCATCATCAAACACGCACACAACCAAGAACACCATCGACATTGATATCCCGCAACTTTAGATTTACTACCGCCATCCCGAAAATCCCAAGTCATCGTTCAAGTCGCTCAGGTTGATACCTATCCCAAAATCATTGAGCCCGCCTATCCTTCAGCAGCACAGAATTCGCCAGCAATAGACTTTTCATACAATGCTTGTTCTCTCCCTCTACAACCACAACCAAACGACGATCCAGCCAGAGACCCTCTCAAAGGCCACCACCAACAAACCAATCTTTAACAACCGCTCCTCACCAATGAATCCATCCGGTTCTCTAAAAAAGAATCCCCCCCGGCCCCCAACACCAGGACCTTTCCGACCACAACCACTCCCTCCCCGACCCTCTGTTCCAACTCCACCTCCCAGTCCTCCCAACTTTGCCAAATTCGACGATCCGGCGGACCCTATTTCATGCCCGTACCCCAACCCACCCCCTAGTCCCGGCCCCCGCCGTCCGGGTCCAGTACGTCCTAGACCGGACGTCCCGACGCCACCTCCAAGTCCTCACCGAGCCATTGGTGCTTGGGATATCTCGCGATTGCTGAGAGACTTTTGACTTTGTGTTTTTCCAGTCCTCTCTCTCTCTCTCTCTACATCTAATCACATCTGTTTTTTTTTTTTCTCTCTCTTGAATATTTTTCGCTAAATAATTCGCAAATCGGGGAATTCAAAAAAAAACGCTTCCATCGTCAATCAGCGCCCGTCTTACCGAGAGAGAAAACAAAAAAGGACCATGCATTTAAATATATACACTTACACACACACACATACATACAAATATACCCGCTGACATCATACTTTACTTTCCCTTTTTTAAAAAAAGAAAAAACAAAAAGGAGTTCAAGGAAGCACCAAACAAACGGAATTTCCATCCCGGACTCCCGATTACAACGCTGGTCCCCGCCTCCTAAGGCAGACTTTCTTTTTCTTTTTTTTTTTTCCTTCTTTTTGGCCTTTTTTTTTCTTCTCTTTTGGAAATGATTATATTATTCCGTCTCATGGGCGGGAATATATAGCCTTTTTTTTCTTTTCAAAAAAAAAAAGAAAAAAAAAAGAAAAATGGGGAACTTTCCACTTGGCCGGGTCCTCCCCCAAATCCCTCAATCCCATTCATCATGATCATTCCCCCCCCCTCTCCCCAATCCCTGTAAGCTCACGGTACTTGCTTCGCTTTTTCCCTTCGCTTTCGCTTTGCTTACGGATTCCGTCCGGGAACCGGGAAAACCAGAAAACCAGAACACCAGGACACCTACGAATGAACGAACGAATGAATGAACGAACGAACGGCGCTTCAAGGCAAAATCCATCTTCCGGATCTATTACCCACCTAATTACTTATTCCCCTGGATCTTTTCTCTTCCAATTCATCATGAGAACACGACTTCCCTTTTTCTCTCTTATCTTTCTCTCTCTTTCCTCTCTCGCACACACACACACACACTTTTCCCATTCCTTGCATTTCCATTCGTTATGAATTTCTTTCCCATTCGTTATAGATCCGGGAAAAGGGTTTAGGTTACGATGATGATGATGATGAAGATGAAGATGAAGCCTATGATGATTTGACACAAACCGACCAAAAAAAAAAAAAAAAAAAAAGCCCAACTCAAAATAGAGACCCGTCTAGCTGCATGGGTTTCCAAGATCTCTCTTTCGGCATCGCACGGTCGCAGGCTTCTTTTCATAGAATTTTGTTTGAGGGGTCGTTCTTTTCCTTTTTTTTCCTTTTTTTTTTCTTTTTCCTTTGTTTTTCTTTTTTTCTCCCTCCCTCTTTTCGGGGGGTTTTTCTTCCATCTTACACTACACATGGACATGGACATAGACATAGACCTATATAGACATAGACGGGATTAGATATAGAGAAAACATAGGTTCGGGGAGGGGTGGGCGCGGTATCTCATACAGGTAGACGAACCCTGCAAAGGGGCCTCATTGTTGTTTTTTCTCTCATGAATACACAATCATTTCTTCCTTTATTCTATTATATTCCTTTTTTTATTTTTTTTAAACCATCTTGTCTCTTTGAGTTATATCGTTGAACTTTTACGACTGTGCTATACCAGCCATCGCATCGTCGCAAATGGGTGAGAATCAGCTAAAGAGTTATAATAGGTGTCCCATCTCTCTCAAAACAGTATCATCTTTCCCTCTTTCCCTCCCGACACAATCATTGAAATCCCGCGGTTTCGGCGACCCGTCAGCAGTGATCAATGACTTCTAGGTCTCTAGGTTAGCGTATTGTCGACGCTCGTGTTCCGTATTCCAGCTTACGGCGCCCGCGCTGTATTACGAAAGCGCAAGTTCAATCCAACGCCCCGGCAGCCCGGCTTAACTTAAGCCAGGGCATCTAGATACGCCAACGAACGATAAAAAAGGGCCATGCCGCAAAGGAAGCGAAGCGGTCCGATCCACAATCATCCCGGCAGTCAGCAAAACCCATCGCCTTGGCCCCGGAATAGCCCAACCTCGATACCTTACTCAGCCGTGGGGGCCGGGCATACATTCTACTTATATCGAGCAACCACGGCCCCCGCGTTATCTGACTCCATGGAGATCTCATTGACGGTATTCACGGTGCCCAGTTCTTAAGGCACTGACTAGTCTGTTCATTTACGCATGAGAAAGTGGAGAGGTTTCTTTGTCTCTTTGGTATATAGAGTCGCTCCGGCCATGGCGACGATGTAATTAGGTGAGTCTGAGCTGCAGGTAACAGACAGCAGGGTCGATATAGAATACTAGAAACCCAAGGAGAGCTTAATTTGGACTTTCTTTTCCTGTCCGCTCCAAAATCGGAAGTGAGTCTCTTGCCCTTTCCTTTCCCAAAATTCTTTAGTAAGGGAGTTCTTATCATGATCTTCTTTTGTTTTGGTTATCTTGGATTTCGTGACACCTCGTTCCGTTGCTTACTTGGGTCCTAGGTCTCAAGTCCTGGAATCGTCTCTCGGAGTAGGAGATTAAATTAAGACGCCTCCCGGTGGGGGTTTGCCTTTCTAGAACTTCGGTCAGGACGATCCAAAATAATAACAACGACTTCGGGGATGGCGAGGGGGCCAGGCTGCCTCGCTACCATCACGCATATTGCTTGATGCGTCGTCAAAGAAAGGATGTCATATTTGACATGTTATAGCTCCCCGGCGGTGTCTTTCATTGGTACCTACGTGACCGTCGCAGGTCTACACTCGAATATTTCGAAACGTTGTTTACTATGTTCGTGCCTGAGTGTTACCTATGTTCCCTGTCGACGGGGACCATCGAACTGCCCTATTATTAGCAGTGAACCGGTGGTATATATATAGGACTGGAGAATTACTTCGAATGTAGATTGAGGCATTGGGTCTCTGATGGCAGCACGGTCAAACTCAGGGTGGAGAGTGCACCGCTTTTGGCTATTTAGAGATCCCAGATACCCGAGTGTCCATGGTACTGCGTAGATCTGTCCATTGATTGCGATTGATTGCTGGCCGTAGAGAAGTACCGGTGATATAAATGGCTATACTCTCCTGACTCTCTTGGAAACTCGGCTATTCTTAGCGATTGTGTCGAGCTCAGGTATAGCCGACTAGCCAAGCAATCACTTCACTGTAAGCTCTGTGATAGACTCCAATGCAGACCGTTTCAATGCTGTCGACATTGCCATCAACACGTCGGTTTCGTCGGTTTCATCGATGTCGTTACTAAGCGTCTTGGGCAATCTCTGGAATTGATCAATGGATCAATCTGATGCCTGAACTGTAAATATCTTGTAAGTTGCCAAGTTTGATCTGGCTGTGCGGCCGTACGAGATCTATATGGGCGCCTACCTTTGCGTCCGGTCGTCCTTTATGCGTGCCCTGTTACCAACAGTCACTGTGCTGATGTTAAAGGGAATGAAAGGAAGGGGCATAATTTCATCCATCTTGACGATGACGTATGAAGTATGAAGTGAGGGAAGAGCCATTGCAAAGATCAATCCAGTCGAGGAATTGAACTATGGGTTAGGGTTAGGGGTGTCTTGGGCTGATAGTACTTGGCGGTCTTATACAATTCATCTTCACGTATCTTCGCAGATAAAGAGAGTTCGGAGTAAGCCTCCATTGACAACCCGCTTCACGTTGGAAAGCGGAAGCTGAGTGGGTGTCTCATACGATCAGACACGAATTCTCATAAATTCAAAAGGCGAAACATGGCGGGAGTGACTAATTGCGAGGCGTTCAAGCCACTTATCACCACGCATATGACTTTTTACCGGATATTCTGCAATTGACTTCACTTTTCTTATGAAGCGATAAAGTTGGAGGTATAGTACTGTATAGGAGGAAGGTTTGGTAATGAGCAGAGATATGAATCACATTAACTAATTACAGATTAGATTCCCTTATCTTATCTACTCATATGGATGTTGTGGGTCTTCATGGGGTTGCTCACGTGATCTGTGATCACGTAATTATGCCGTATTTTCAGGTGTGGGTATTTTCATGGCTTCATAATTCAGAGACACCTTCCTTCATTTCATCAATTCTGCTGAATCCGAAAGTCCTCCAATCTCCTCTTCTGCGAACCATCTTCATCGAAATTCAAAGGTTCCAGCCATCCGTCAAAGGCAGCCTTTATTCCAGGCCAGTCTTTATCGATGATTGCGAACCAAGCAGTATCTCTATTCCGTCCCTTGATTACCATGTGCTGTCGGAATATCCCTTCATATGTAAACCCCAGCCTCAGCGCCGCTCTCCAGCTCCGCTTGTTCAGAGTATTGCATTTCCACTCGTATCTTCGATAACCGAGCTCTTCAATCGCGTACTTAGCCATCAAATACATGGCTTCCGTGGCATGAGGGGTCCGCTGTAGCTTGGGTGAAAACAAAACGTGGCCGACCTCGACGGAACAGTGGCTGGGCTTGATGCTCAAGTAACCTGCATAGCCTATGACGTTGTCGGCGCCGGTCGATGTAGTAGGCTCGTCAACGGGGATGATGGCGTAGAGGACTAACTCGTCCCCATTCATGAGGTATTCAGTGGCAGCGCGGAATTCCGCAAGATTGGCGAATGGCCCCGTCAGCATGTAGTCCCAAAGGTGAGTATTCTCGTCGCCTGATATTTGCGCAAAAAGCGGCTCGATGTGCCCAGCGTTCATCCCGACTACCTTGACCCACCGACCCGATAAAGTTATGTCCGGAGAAGGCGGGAGAGCCGGGGAATGCTTTACAACAGCGCCAAGTCGGTCGGTTTCTGAAGCCATCGTGAGTGTGAATGTGAAATGAAGACGGACTCGAACGTGCTTGAGGGCAGTATCACCCCGCGATTGTGGATTCAGATAAACACCTACCTAACTCATTGAGCACTCATGGGGATGGTTTAGCAAGAATGACAAGCGCCGGTCTCGGACTTTCGCAGATGACTCAATACAGCTTATCTTTGATGGAAACGACCAACGAGGTGTGACCCGGGGATCCATCCACACGACTGAGGCCTATCACGGTAGCATAGCATTCGACGCCGTATCTTTCTTTGGCCTTTGATCGCGCTACCTATATATCACTCAAAACCTCGATGGTAACTTCGCGATGCTCGGCATCATTGAGGTGTTTCGCTTTCTCGGCTGCCCTGGCCTCAGAGTCTTCGTAGCATCTGAGCCATGTGTGTATACAATCTCTTCTTGTACACTTTGCTGATCCGGATCCGCCTATGACCAAGGCCTGCGACTCGTGGAATGTTTTGAAATTCCACAAGTCGTGATCCGCGGTCCGTACATTGGTGGAGAAATACCCAATCAGTCTTGTTGGCGTCTTGGGGTTCAATATGCAATGAACGCCACGCACGGAATTGAAATCTCCAACGGGACCAAGATGCGCTACAATGCCGTCTCTCTGAGGAGAAGTTGGACGGGGTTCCCCTCCTCTATGCATTCTCACGTCACAGGTCGTGGGATAAACCCGGGTAAACGAGGGCGTATGACTGGGCGAGCCGGCGATTCCATACTTTGGGGCCGCTTCATTTCGCAATTGTCTTTGGCTTGGCATCGCCGGAAGATATCTCACATGGTCCCTCCAATACGGAAAATATCTCCGCTGTGTTGTCGAGAGGGAACTCATATCACTGCCTTCCCTTCACACTTTTCAGCTGCGGTCTCCAAGCCCCAAGCTGTCAGTGTTCATCAACCGATGAGTGCTCTTGGCATTGATGAACCAAAATGATCAGCTTTCACTTTCTACGATACCAAAGCTGCACCCGGCTCATCTTGGGCCTAGTACTGCTTGCTATCATTCCGCAATACGTAGCGGCGCGAGCAGTTCAAAAGCCCGACGAACTGAAAGCCACTACCCAGACATCAGCGATGCGAGAGCGCATTGATATTAACAGCGACTGGCGGTTCTTTCGATTCACCACGAACCCGGATTCGCTGTCATACAGCATCCTCAGGGACTGGATACTTCCCTCGGGTAATAGCTTCATTAGCGGAACAAAGCATGAACGTCCAAGCGGGACACCTCCAGGAAATGATGTCCAATACGTGAATTCAGATTTCGACGATAGTGCGTGGGAAGCGGTCAATCTACCTCACGACTGGGCGATCAAAGGGCCGTTCAATTCGCCCGGCGTCAGTAACAGCATGGCGGGGCTGCCTTCGAATGGAGTGGGTTGGTATCGCAAAACCCTGACGTTAGCCGAGGCTGATTTGGAGAAAACGATCTTCCTGGATATCGACGGAGCCATGGCCTACTCCGCAGTTTGGTTGAATGGCAATCTGGTCGGAGGTTGGCCGTACGGATACAATTCTTTTCGTCTCGACCTGACGCCTTACGCAAACGAGGGTGATAACCAACTCGCCATTCGACTTGAAAATGCACTTGATTCATCGCGTTGGTATCCTGGAGCCGGAATCTACCGAAATGTTTGGCTTGTGAAGTTGAGCCCGATACATGTTCGTCAATATGGCACACATATTACCACACCTGAGGTGTCAGCCGAGTCTGCTACCATCAGTCTGGTGGTCCATGTGGAGAATTTGGGAACGA
Source organism: Xylariaceae sp. X187 (assembly GCA_028637585.1). NCBI lineage: Eukaryota > Fungi > Ascomycota > Sordariomycetes > Xylariales > Xylariaceae > Xylariaceae sp. X187. The sequence goes on from JAJIZN010000005.1 coordinate 2,911,522, forward strand.
CATCACAAGAGGTAAACATACGAACCACAGTTCATGCAATCGACTCTGAGACAAGAACTGCCTCAGCAGACGTGGTGGCTCGTTTTCCCTCGAAATCATTATCTATTTCCAATGGCACAACTGCCTCAATCAACGCCTCCGCTACTCTGGACAACCCAAAATTATGGGGGCCACCTCCCACGCAAAAGCCCAACATCTATACCGCTATCACGACCATCAGCGTCGGGAATGTTACGGTGGACTCTTACGAGACCCCTTTTGGCGTTCGATCGGTGGCTTACGACCCAAATGAAGGGCTTCTAGTCAATGGGGAGCACATTCGTGTTCAGGGAACCTGTAACCATCACGACCAAGGCTCGTTAGGCGCAGCATTTAACCTAAGAGCCGTGGAGAGACAACTTGACATTCTTCAAGAGATGGGTACTAATGCTCTTCGGACGTCCCATAATCCTCCGGCTCCCGAGCTACTGGAACTCGCGGACCGCCAAGGCCTGCTAGTCTACGACGAGATTTTCGACTGCTGGGATAGTGGGAAAACCACGAATGACTTTCATCTGATCTTCTCTGACTGGAGCGAGCCCGACCTCCGCTCATTCTTGCAACGGGATCGAAATCATCCCTCGGTGATCGCTTGGGGCATTGGAAACGAAATCCCCGAGCAGAGTAGTGCCACCGGTGGTACGATAGGGCAATCTCTACGAGACATCGTCCGCTCAGAAGATCTTACACGACCAGTCACATCAGCCATGAACACAGCCAGCGCCAGCAGCCCGCTTACAGATGTTCTCGATCTGGAAGGATTAAACTACCAAGGTGAGGGACTCGGAACATCGACAGATTCAACGTTCCCGAGCTTCCACAGCGCACACCCCGACAAGATGATCTGGACCAGCGAATCCTCGTCGGCCGTAAGCACCCGCGGGACTTACATCTTCCCCGTGACGAGCGCTAACAGCGCCATCGCAGGGACCGGGTCAGGTGGGAACGCTTCATCGCTACAGATTTCTGCATACGAACTATACTCGGCGAGCTGGGGTTCGTCCCCGGATAAAGTCTTCGAACAGCAGGACCTACACAACTACGTAGCTGGAGAGTTTGTCTGGACCGGTTTCGATTACCTAGGCGAACCAACGCCCTATGACAGCGCGCGAAGCTCCTACTTCGGCATCGTCGACCTAGCGGGCTTCAAGAAAGATCGTTTCTACCTTTACCAAGCCCGCTGGCGACCGGATTTCCCAATGGCGCATATCTTACCGCATTGGACGTGGCCAGACCGCGTCGGACAGGTCACGCCAGTGCATGTGTTCTCATCCGGGGATGAAGCAGAGTTATTCGTGAACGGGAAGTCTGTCGGCCGGAAATCAAAGGACGAATACACTTATCGTTTCCGCTGGGATGACGTAAAGTATGAAGCAGGCGAGCTCCATGTAGTAACATATAAAATTGGAGAAGAATGGGCTACCGACACGAAAAAGACAGTGGGAACCGCGGCGAAGCTGAACGTATGTAACTCCCATCATTTAGTATTAGCATCGTTGGCATCTATAAACTAACGCACTGAATAAAGATAACGGCCGATCGCACTGAAATCGCCAGTGATGGCTACGACCTCTCCTACCTAACCGTCGCCGTCACGGATAGAAACGGCGACACGGTACCCCAGGCGAGCAACAACATTACCTTCTCCATTTCCGGACCGGGACAGATTGTGTCTACCGATAACGGCAAGCCGGCTGATTTTACAGTGTTCCCTTCTCTGAGCCGCCAGGCATTCAGCGGACTAGCGCTGTCTATCATCCGAGCGGATATCGGGGCTTCGGGAGATATTGTTGTTTCGGCGACGTCGCCCGGACTAGGCCATGCTTCGGTTACTTTGCATGCTAGCTAGACGAAGGTGCTTGTTGTCTTGGAATGTTTGGTATAGTGACCTGAGACGAGGGAGATGGAACTTTGAATATAGTAGCAAGTAGTGAATCTCAATGCAACGACACTGCAAACTATGATCTCAAAATATAATTCGTCAAACGAGTAATTTGTCATCCTTGAAGAATAATAAAAGACTCCGATGATATCTATCGTGATGGAGACGAGTTGTGACAACTACCTACGAGCTGCTTGCCCGTGCGCTCGCCATACCAGTTCATCGGTTATACAGAATGCACCAAGATGCAAGAGACAATCGTATGGTGTCAGGGCACCATTCCATCTCAATATCTTCGTTTAACCATAATTACCAGCAGAACTGCGAAGATACCAAGTACAGACTGATAAGAGTAAGACTACAGAATCCAACCGAGAGAGAATCCATGTCCAATCCTCACAAACTCATACAACCCCATCCGATCCCGAGCACGCACACGTCATAGGTCTGGTTGACACTCTCTCCAGGTACATAAAGCACTAATGGTGTAATGGTAACATCTAAGCTTCCCATGCTTAGGCCCCTGGTTCGATTCCTGGTTAGTGCAACTCCTTACGTTCTCTTTTTTGACTTTTTTTTTGAGGGGTGGTTGGAGTAGGAATCTATTTGCGGAAGTCGCGGGCGTTGTTGGCAGTTGCTTCACGGATGGGGGGAGATGACCCCGCGGATGGAACCCCACCCTCCACCCCCCACACACGCAGCGCGGAGGGAAAGTCTAGGCAAGATGAGGGCGACGATACATCGTATATACACATCATTTTGAAATTCGATTAGAATTATTTATCTAGATTAGAGAGAAATCTCCTTTCACATCGACATGTTTTATTACCTATATTAAACGTAGATTTTGTATTGTAGAAGGAAGTATGAATGGATATCGAGGGGTGGTTATAGACGAGTGGATCCGTAGCACAGATTAACTACGTCATTCTTATCTATATCGTGAATCAAACTGACGTTTGGCAGTTGCTGCCTTACTTATCTAGGTATCTAGTCTATACGGCTCAAAAGTTCCCTCCCCTTTCCGCTGAGGACTCTATTGTGTTCGCCTGTCGATCCATCTCCGCGTCTTTCGCGCTCTCAACCCAGCTATGCCAATCCATGTCTCCTGCTAGTCCGAAATCCGTGTCCATGAGGTTCATGTCGATGGCGCCTCCTGGCGGATTGACATCTGCCCAGAACCAGGCGTCTTGTCCATTATTCCGAGCCTGGCCGTCGAACCAATCTGCCGTATGTTCAGAGACACTGTTACTATTATTCGGTGCCCAACTGCCGAATTGGCCTTGCATCATGGTGTCATGAGTTGTTAAGGGCAAAGAGGATCGCAATGGGAAGTAGCTCTCAGTTGCGGGGTTCTGCACATGGCCAGGGTAACCGGGCTGGGGATATACACTGGTTCTCATTGCAGTATTCATATCAAGATAGGGGGCTCGAGGCATCTGGATCGAACTCAGCGGTTCAGGGACAGACGATGTCGGCATGCCAAGTGGAGCCGACGTACACACGCCGGACAATCCCACAAGCTCGCACCATCTACCCCGGAACACTTCGCCCGTGGAATCGGAAAAGACACCAGCCAGCGTCGGTGGCACTCGGATATTTCTGTCCTCGACTTCCAGGCGTCGAGCGGTGTCCACATCACCGCGCAGTCTTTCCAGCTCAGCCTCACGATGCCTACGGGCTTTCAGCATAAGCTGTCGTACCGGTACCCAGGTTCGCATGTCCTTCAACAGCTTTGACCTCGCCGGGATGAGCCAAGGGCTATGCAATGCGATCCAGGCCCGCTCGACGATGGGCGACCAGGGCCTGCGACATATTTCGAGGAAGAGATAGACTACGGCGTGCCAATGCGTATATGTCTGAAAGATCCAGCGCCACTGCCGGAAGGCCCTTTCTGCGTTCAAAGCATGGTTGGTCTCAGCCACCGCGAGAGCCGCCAAGAGGAGTTCGTTTCTGAGGTCGTCTGAAAACTGATCGCTAGGCGATGAAAAGAGTATGGGCAGATGGGCAAGAAGCGTCAACTTTGCTCCAAGAAGGTGCGTGACAAGGAGTAATACTCGATATATCACGTCCCCTGGCCCTGATGAGAAGCGGTGGTAGCGCTGCTCCAACGAATCGTAGATTTTGTACAGGAGTTCTCGCTGCTCATCGATGCTCACGCCGGGTAACATCATCCGTCTTGTGATATTGCTGGTTTCTACCGTTATTATACCCGTAGTAGAATCAGTGATACCCTCTCTCTCTTTCGGTGCCAACTTGGTGTCAATATCGATGTCTGCATCGTTGATATTCTTTGGTAGTTCCGTGTCGAAACTACCATATTGTATGGTGAATTCTGTTCCCTGGTCCTCCGATGCACGGATATCAAGCGCGCAAATCGCGTACCAGACTCGTCTTCGTGTTTCGACTTCGAAGGGGGTGAGATGTTGGAAATGGGTTCCATCTCGTTGCAGGCCGAGACCTTGAGCCATGCGGATGGCCAAGCCAGTCATCATCCAGACGAACCTCGGGCTATCATGTCGGCGAGCCAGGAACAAAAAGACACAGAGGGCCTGGAGTACTACGATGTCAAGCACATTCATGAAATCTGCCTTGGCCATGGCACGTTCGAACCCAAATCGATATTTCAAAGAGAGATCAGCCTTGGTGGTCCTGAAGTTTCTCATCACCTACATACAATGAAGGTAAGCAACAGTTTAACGATGGGCAGATGGGATCGAGAAGGCTCACGTCGTCTTCTTCCATCGAGACAATTGCAGCATAGTATATGCTGAATAATAAGGCATCGTTCGCATGTGACGGCGAGACACCATCAGCACCCGCAGACCGCGCGATCCTCCGTATTGTCGGCATATGTACAATCGAGATGGCCACATTAATATTGGCAGCGAAAACATCGAGGAGAAATGGCACCTGCGACGGCAGGGGCTGAAACTCGGTAGGGTCAAGCTCAGGTGCGTTAAAGTAATGGCGGAAGAAAAAGCCATTACGTTCTGATGGTGTTCGCTCAAGTTCATTGGTGGCCAGTGGTCCATCCGGCTCTTCGCCATGCTCTTCCGCGAGATCGACGTCCGCTAAGTCTTGAATGTCCTTCTTGATTTCATCAAGCTACTGGCACGGTTAGGCAAAGCGCCAGAAGTGAGAAAGTACCTGTTTTGCCGGCACTTAATGATGCATGCATACCTCGTCATTGACGCGAGACCAGAACCTGCTGCTTACGTAGCGGCTGTTGCTGTCATCGTTGATCACAAGTCTGCCTAAAAGCGATTGAATATTCGCCGGTTCCGGATTGGGGGACTCGGCGCCCTCATGGCGTTGAGTAGAATCTGGAGACGAACCGGCCGCCGCTTGAGCTTGGTCTAACTGAGATCTAAGATCCTTGACTAGATTCTCGAAATTCCGCAATCGCTCCATGAGCTGCGTCGAAGAGGAGTCGACAGCTTGCGCTGATCTTTCCCCGGCTGCGGCATTGTAGTTTTTGACCCATCGCGGGGTGCGATTGGTAGACGGGAGGATACAGGGGATGTTGGCGCGGCGGCAGTTAGAGCAAGGCGACCTCTTGTCGCAGCGGACCTTGCGCGACCGACATACCACGCAACTACGTGGTTTGGTAGCAGGTGTAATAGTGGTCGGACCATTCTCGGCCGGTGGCGGCGGTGGGTTCTCGGCGGCTTCACTAGACATTGAATAACCTACCCGGTGCTTGGTTCGAACGTGATGTCGCCAAGAAATTATCCCGCTGTACAAGTCCGGGATTCAACTCGGGTCATACGTATAACTCAACTGTCACAAGATGAGCTGAATCTGGAGCTGTCAGTCCATTTCTTTTCCAAAATTCGAGAACATGGATGGATTTGATCCTCCGTCGTCGAGGGATGGATAATATGCATGTACGGAATGTATTCACATATAACCTAGGTTAGATAGATATGTGTACCTATTAGTATAGGTATGAGGATACAGACGTATAACTACTTAGAAGGTGGTTATGACATTAGCGGGGCTGGCTGAGTAAGGACCTATCTATCTAGGTAGTCTGGACAGGTATCTAAGTAATCCCTTCCATCAGGAAGACAGAGAAAGAAGCGAAGATCTATCGCAAGTGTTTTATAAAGTAAGATCGGAACATTCTGGCAGTCATTATAATATCTAGGTTAGATAGTTTCAAGCGTAGCGTAGCGAGCGAGCGAGCGAGCGATGATGGGCGGAATATAAATAAATAAAATAAAAAAGTTTGAATAGTGATTTTATTGATGCCCTCTTTTCTGATCGTCGATGAGATGAGCCTTGCTTGTGCCCTTGTTTACGTAGGAAACAAGGGATTATTGGTCGAGAGATTTTGATTGCCTATTCGGGGCTAGCATCATCCGGTGCACTCCCATTGGGCCGATAGATATGGTGTCACCTCTATCTTACGTCTTATCTTTTCGCTATCTTTTCCGCATCTTATTGTTTTATCCGCTTGTATAGGTCCATAATCGCAAAATAGACGACTACCAACCTACCTACACTACACATAACTTTCGTAAACAAGGGCCTCCGCCTCCCCAAGGGGGGGGCCTCGGTTTATAGGTAGGTAGGTATATTGTGTGGTGCACCGGATGGGACTAGGTTAGCTGACCTTACACCTACGTCGTTCGAGATCAATTGTATAGGTAGGTATATACGCCCGTCGACAGGCAAATGGCAATGTAGTCTAGTTAACCTAGGTTAGCCACGTTAAGTAGATAGCTGAAGCAAGTCACGAGTAGGTACTGAGGTAGTGACATCTAGATAGTAAGACTGAGAGTCAGTACCCCCAATCATTCGACGTTCTTCCATCAAAGAAGCCAAAAGAGGAGTCGAAAAAAAAAAAAAAAAGGTTCAGCAAAAGCCCATTATTGTAAGTTATTTTTCTCATTTTTGCAAAGAAAAAAAGTCTTAGCTCTCTGTCTTGTCTAATTATTGCTTCGATGCCCTTTGCATACCCTTCCCCCCCACCCAAGTCTTACATCCCCCTCTTTCCATTTCCGTCTCATTTCGTTGAATTCTTTTGTTCTACCAGAAACTTGTACGCACAAGCATTAGCATCATCATCATCGTCGTCGTCATCATCATCGTCATCCCAAACATCTCTTATCATGAGCTTCATCAACGATAAGGCGGGGGAAGGGGATGAAAGGGAAGTAAGAGTAACATTACCTAATTAGCATAAACCGTATAGCAAGTGCCAGCCATGTATTGTGTGCGATATGTGCGTGCTCGCATCGATGCGTCTTCGTAATTCATGCTGTGTCGGCACGTCTGACATGTCAACACTCCTCTTCGTATAAGGGTTCCTGCTCCTACTTCATCCCGGAGCCAAGCGCGCACCCTGAGCAAAGCACGTTAAATCACTGTCGCGTCGACAGTGGGTTCCAATAAACCATGTATAAGAGCCTCGTGTTGTTACGAAGGAGTATGAGTATAGCTCTCCCCATGCCATGATAAAAAAAAAAAGCTCTACCAATAAAGATGTGATAATGTGATTAAACCGACTCATTATCATCTTCATCACTTCCTTCAAGCCCGTCGTCGGAGCTTTCAAGACTGCGACCATGAACAGCAAAGGTCGAAAACCATCCAAGGAGGGAGATTCCTGCGAATAGTCCCCAGGCGAGGACTTCTCCTTTAGGACGTATGTGGGTAGATGCCGTGAATAGAGATCCCGCGAGAAACGGTCCGATACTACGACCGGCTGCAGATAGTGTTTGTGCAATTCCGTTGAGTCGTCCGAGAGTCGCTTTTGTTCGGGCCGAGTTCGTGATCTGTCGCCATGGAATTAGTTGGGTTATCAAGTCAATGGTTGTTTATATAAATGACTTACCAGTAGCATTATGCTAGACAGGCCACCAACGGTGCAGATACTCTTGACAACCAGGATGATACCAAGCTCGACATAGAGCCAGATCTTGCTGTTGCCAAACCCAAAGGGCGGCTTAGAGTCCACGTATCCAACAAATGGCATCAAAGCCATGGTGACGGCGAACCCGAACAACGCGCCTCGATACGTGCCCACATTGCCCATCCGACTCTTAAGCGACGGGAAGAGGAATATCTGGAATAATATAGTCAGGATGCCGGCGACAGACAGCTCGAGACCAATTACGTCGGCGCCCAGTTTCCGACCAGTCGGCGTATCTCCCGCGGTAAACAAGGGGTATAGACTGTTGAAGGAGCTGTTGGACAGTTGGAATATAAGGCTTGTCGCAAGGAGAACCGTAGTCGTTCGATTGAAGATGTTCCGCCAGCCCTCGACGCTTGATAGCTTGACATCAACGTCATGGTCAGAGTCGTTGGACTGCGGTCGTAGAAGGTCAGTACTCTCAGACGTCTCGGATTGGTAGTCGTCTTCGGAATCGGCGTCAATGGCCCTCCCCTCGCGTCGGGACCAAGAACGCCCAGAATCTTTACGGTTCTGCGAAAAGTAGCGCGAGAAGGGAACCCACTCAGTCCAGTCGGGTTTATTCTTTCGTTCTGCCAAAGTTTCTTCAAACCAAATGGCAAGCACCACGACACTAAGGGCCAAAATGGCCGCCGCGACGATGTTAGGGGCTAGGAAGGGGAACTGAGCACTAGTCACCCTGGCCACCAAAAGACCGCCGAGACTCGGGCCCGTGATACTACCGAGGCTATAAACGAGAGGCAGCCAGGTAAAAGCCTTACTCTGATTACTCTTGTCTGTCAATTCGCCGAGGCAAGAAGGTACGATTGCGGCGTTGCCATTCAGAAGACCCATGGCGACGTGCACGAGGACGATTTGGTAGTAGCGCGTGCAGAAGCCGAAGAGGGAAAAGCAGACACACAAAAGTGAGGTGCCGGCCAACATAGTAGGCTTCCGACCGATCATATCAGACAGATAACCCCAGACCAGGTTCGTAGCCAGCTGGGCGAGAGCGAAGGCGGAAGCTAGAAGACCGACATACAAGCCGACTTGATCGCCAACGCCAGGGAACGACGCGACCATCTCGGGTAGGTAGGGCGATATCGAGTTCAAGGCAGTCTGTTCGGCGAGCGAGAGAAAGGCGAGCAATGCCAGCTGCTTCACGGGCAGCGGCGTAGAGACGGCGCCTGAGCTAGGAGTGGTGTCATTATAGTCGGGATCGTCGGATTCGGAGCTGGGTTGGTGTCCAGCGGATTTCGGAGCAGGCGTCGGAAAGGTCTGGTAGTGATAACTCGAATTCGTAGCGGTGCGACGGGGAGTAGGCAGCCCCAATGGCCTTTGTCTGTTAGACGAGGGCAGCACAGGCAGAGGCGAGCCGGCGCGAAACGAACCAGATCGCGATACGGTTGCCGCGAGATGGGCGACGTGAGGCATGGTGGCGAAATCAAAATGGACGATGACTATGACGATAACTGGTCTCTCCCTTCCTCTACTTGTGCAAGTCGATGTAATGTGAAGTTGACAGGATCGACGCTGCGGAAGGTGGAAGACGGGCGGGCGTGTGAATGCTTTTGTAGAAGTCAACGATGAGCCATAGTGAGTAACATTGGCGGAGGTGGTGTTACTGGAGACAAAAGCCGTGAAATGTCAATTATAAAACGGCAGGGTCCAAATTGAAATAGGCACGAGTGCACAGCCTTACAAGAGACATATGATGTGATACCTGCACCGGCAGAACAATTAGATTTTGTGGTGTAGTGGTGCCGGTAGGCAGTGCACGATGAAGCTTGAAGTTGGTACCTTCAATTGATGTTAGATAACGATTAGATAGTTAGTTAGTTAGTTAGATAGTTAGGGCTTTTCTATGGTATGACGACAGCCCACCAAATGCACACCTGTGGATCGGAGCGTATCATATACAAAGCGATACCCCTGATACAGCGACAGTTCAGTGCTGGAGAGACCTGAAACTGATACAGATAGGCTCAGATAGCGGGGTGCCTATGACGTACCGAGTACTCTACCAACGATGCGACATACACGCGGTATCACACCGATAAGAGGCGATAAGGGGCGGAAGACAAAGGGTTTCTGAAAGGAGTTCCATGAACCGCGGGGGATCGTCCATCCATTATTAACTATCTAACCTAACATCTTGCGTTCTGGAACGCACTAATGACATAGTAACCCTCCCCTCCCTATTACCTTATACATGCTCCGGCGGCACCGACGGCCGATATGTAAGCATGGATCTATCTACGGGACTGACACCTCGCATAAAGAGGTGGTGCAGTCCCGGTTTCTCGGTCGCTGGGACCATCCACTCTGTCATCTCTCTCCCAAATCCCCAATCGATCCAGTCGATTCAACCGATCCAACCGAGCAACGACCAAGACGAGCCCCTCACCCCAACTATCCAATGCCCCGCGACGATTACAAACACCTCCTGCCCCCAAGCTGGAAGAACCAGCTGGCGACCTGGCTCGCCGAAGACACGCCCTCCTTCGACTATGCCGGCTTCGTCGTCGGAGACTACCGCCGAACCGCCACCCTTTGGGCGAAGAGCCCTGGCGTCCTAGCCGGCGTGCCCTTCTTCGAGGAAATCTTCCAGCAATGTGGCTGCACCGTCGCCTGGGATTACCCGGAAGGGTCCCGTCTGCCTATCGCTAATAGCAAGAAGATCAAAGTCGCCACCGTCACCGGACCCGCGCGGGGTCTTCTGCTGGGCGAGCGCGTCGGTCTCAATTTATTGGCTCGATGTTCGGGTATCGCCACCGCGAGCGACAAGATGCTAGTCACGCTGCGCAATGCCGGGTACAATGGTGTCCTGGCCGGCACGCGGAAGACGACGCCGGGCTTCCGTCTCGTTGAGAAATACGGCATGATTGTCGGCGGCGTCGACACGCACCGGATGGATCTAAGCGCCATGATTATGCTGAAGGATAACCACGTGTGGAGCCGCGGGAGTATCACCGAAGCCGTGCGTGCGGCGAAGTCGGTCGCTGGCTTTGCACTTAAGATTGAGGTCGAGGTGCAGAGCGAGGAAGAGGCGGACGAAGCCATCGCTGCTGGTGCCGACGTCGTGATGTTGGATAACTTCACCGGCGATGGTGTCAGGGTCGCCGCCACGAGCTTGCGGGAGAAGTGGAGAGGGAAGCGGGACTTCTTGATCGAGGTGAGCGGTGGCTTACGCCCGGATAACGCTCTTGATTATGCGAAGAATTGTGAGTTCCATCCCCATATCTTTGTTTCCTCCTGGAATGTCTCGAGGGATTCAGGGAGTTGACAGACTTGCCGTAGACATTGATATCATTTCCACAAGCTCCATCCACCAGGGCGTCTCATACGTAGACTTTTCATTGAAGATCGACCCGGGTCAAGCCACGGAATACAACCCGGCATGAAGACACGACACGGGAACATGCATCGTGAGTATAACATGCAGAAACGGGAGACGGGTAATGACAACTGACGCACGTGATGCTATTATTTCGTATGACCTCGGGAGATCTTTTACATTTATTAGACCAAAAGTATCTATCTATCTACCTATCTACCTATCCAGAACAAAGCTCACGACTTACATATTGTGTATAATTATTCTCTCTTCACATCTTGGCTACCAACGGGCAAGACTCATCGATCCGGCGCTTGCTCTTCTTGAAGTTTTGATTAGAAATTTCGTTATTCGGGGCCTGTAATTCATATGCCGCGTAAGTTCTATTATGTCATTTCATTTAGTCCCAAGTCAATCCCGTTTCACCCGATCGATACCGCCAAGAGGAACAGCGCGGCAAGCGAGTGAGTGAGTGAGGGGACCTGCTTCTCGCTTGTGGGTCTCCATCCCAGCATGAATGAGAATTTTAGGGAGGTTGGTAGTTATGCTGCTGCTGCTGCTGGCACTTCCCGACCAGTCATCCATCCGCAAATGGCGAAGGTACCGACCAATTAATGGCCGAGCTGGATAATAACTATGATGGCTACATGTCACATCAACCCGTCCCCGTCCCCGTCTGGTCCTCCCTTCTTTTTTTTCCCCCGCTCGTTCGCGCGTGGGTTTATGTCTCTTGGCTGTGCGGGCTGTACCTGCATCTTTGCGAGGACCGGGTTCGGAGTACGAGCACGAGCATGAAATGAAATGAAATGATACCTAGGTATGGTGTGATGCGGAATCCAGCAGTATCGTGTCGTGTTGTGTCGTGTTGTGATGTTTACATATGTGATCGACGTTAGAGGGCGTTTGCAGTTGAGTTGAGTAGAGTAAGTTACCGAGTTCAAATGATGAGCGACTTTCCTCTTTGTCGGAAGGTTACATTTGTTTCTACCCCTCTCTCTCTCTACCTCTCTCTCTCTTTCTCTCTCTCTCTCGTTCTCTCGTTCTATTCCTGAGCTGGTAGGTGGTGTAAATGAAAGTCGATAACAGGCTATACGTTAGAAGAAATTGAGTACCGTCAGGGCTAGGAGATGAGATGGGATTGGGGTGAGGAAAAACCCCTGTATGGGACGGGCGGACGGATGGATGGACGGATGGACGGATGGGGTAGGTAGGCGGACATAGCTATGTACCTATCCCTATGCCCGACGTGAACACTCCCCCCCCCCCCCCTCTCCCTTTTCGGAACTTTTACCATCCAGTCAGAAGAACAATGTCGCACTTTTTTCATTTTTTTTTTCAATTTTTTGTGTTCTGTGTTCTCACTTTAATATCATTCCATGAGAATAATCGTTGGTGATAAGGTCATTAGGTAGGTAGATAGGTAGGTAGAATCATCTATCAAAACGCCGTTCATGGGTGTAAATCCTAGTGTACATGTAATCATAGGTAGGCAGCGTCCTTCGGCAGTTAGGTAAAACAAGTGGATGTCGACCATAAAAGAAAAAGCACGCTTCGCTTGAAAAAAAAAAAGAAAAAAAAAAAACCAAATGAACAAGGTAATTATGCCCTTTTCCCCGAAAAGGTGGAAAGAGGTGAAATCGTTTCGGTTCCCCGATAATACTGAGATGAGGAAAAGCCCCTCGGTTTTTCCCTGGAGGGAGGATAAGTAAGGGTATCCATAAAGGGGGTCGTCGACGGGTATTATATTATATTGGTACAGTATGGTGCTCGTTAGATACCCCGTCGACGGTTCATTGCTACCGGGGTTTCCGTGCCGTCGTGAAGACACTGACGAGTTTCATAGATGAGTTAGCGGGGACAACAGCGTCGTATTATTGGGAGGCTGGAAACCAGTTCCTTACACCATGCTATAAGGCTTCGCCGATCCGGCGTGAATGTCATTAAGAAACGTAGGCGAGATGGCGTCGAATTGTTCTTTTGTCCATCCGCTTTTCGTAAAGACGAGACCGCAGTGGTTATCTAGCACTGGGTTAGAAGATCCAGGCAGAACAGTAATGACGAAACATCGGCTTGCTGAACCTACCAAAGTAATCGCGAGCGAGTGTATTCATTAAACTCTGTCGCGTGCGTAGTTTTTCGTCCTGAGCCCAGTCTCCCAAAGGTAGTATCTCGTTCCTCTGGGCAATATTCTCAAACCCGGCATCCACGAGCCAGACGGGGCCAGTAGGCGACGGGTTAAAGTCCATATTGTGGCGTTCACCGAGATCACGCCAGACGTCCAGGAACTTGGGACAGATCTCATCGTCCTTGAATTTGCCATTGAAGTCAAATATCTGGATGAGCATCTCTGTCCATTCGAGGAGTCCGCCCGGCTTCAGCTTATCGTACGCCTGCTTGAACAAGCCCGGCCAGTCGGTGACGCCACCGGATAGACCGCGTATGTGGAGGAAGTCTATCGAGGCGTGCGGGACGGGCCATGGATTCTCGACGTTATCGATGACGAACTTGACGTTGGGCGGGACTGCCGTCGTTTTCTGGATGCGGGATATGTCGATGCCGAGGATTTCGGCCTGGGGATAGCGAACCGCCGCGTCAAGGGCCCAGAGACCCGTCCCGGTGCCGAGATCCACTATGCGCTCGACGCCCAAGGGAATGCGCGTCGTGGTGAGACCGCCGTTCAAGCAATGTCTAATCGTGCGATGGAGTATTTCCATGCGCAGCTGCTCGGTCTCGTCGAAGGGCACGAATATCCTTCCCGAATGATGATATTTATGACCGAATGCCTCGATGGAGGGTGGGTCTCCATCTGCCGAACTCATTTTGGCGTTGATATCTCTTCTGTCGCTCGGATTCAAGGGTTTCTGTCACGATAGAAGTTTAGGAAAGGCTGATAATGTTCGTTTAGGCATGGAATGTTCTCGTTCGTTCTTTCTTTCTTTCTTTCTTTCTTTCTTTTCTTTTCTTTTCTTTTCTCTCTTCTTACCTTTTTGCTGTGAGGTCGTCTTTTTTGTTGCCCTCTGGTATGAAGTTGTGTATACGTCGTGTCTATACAGCAAACCCGTTGTTGGCGCGATCCAAGCTATGGTGGAAGGTTAGAGAGGTCAAGTTTTTCTTCCAGACTTTTCTTTTTCCCTCCAAGGTGGCGCTTCGCTTGTTGATGTGCGTCGTGTGTTTTTTTTACACCAAAATAAAAGAATAGAAAAGGACACGGGAACATCGGACAGCTACTCCATCGCCGATGACAGGATGACTCCCTAAAAGCACACTAAGTCGAGTTTATGGAATTCGAGAAAGTCCCCGCCTTAGAGCCGGTTGACATCCGTCTGGACCCGCCGGTTCACGCCGCCTCGGCTATTCCAAGGCGAGCGGGAGAGAAATGGTGAGCAAAAGAAGACAAAGGCGGAGACCGAGGCAGGGGCAGAGGCAGTGCCGTTCAGGATCAAGGATTGATAGCAAGCAATGACGATGAATCGCCGGGATCGAGGCCGAGATGCGCACCTCGACGGCAGGGCCTGCGTCTTACTACTTGCGTGCGTATTTCTGCAAGAGGCATATGCAGAGACGAAATAGAAATACGCGCGCAGTGTCTAGTTAGCGATGCATGCATACGCGGTTTGTTGGATTGCTTGGCTCCGGCAGTTCCTCTGGCGCTGTCCCTCTGGCGCAGTTCCTCTGGCGCTCTGTCGCTCTGTCGCTCTGTCGTTGCTGTCGTTGCTGTCTCTCTTCTAGCACCGCAGGTGGAGATTGCGCTCGACTTGTATCATACAAATTCACTCCATCATGGGAGTTGGTAGCCGATAGACGGCGGTGTATGGCGTGAGCATGAACATTCCTTAGCAGTGCGCTTAGAGGATGGTGGGTACGCGTCACGGCGAGCTTGTGTGTGATAGTGTGGTAAAGTGTGGTAGAGTGTCGTAGTAATTATGCATGATAGCAACCGACGTCAAGAATGCCTAGGTAGAAATTTCATTCCCTCAGGGCCCATCCGTCATCATCTGATAGACTGATCGAATAGGTACCTACCTACGGACTACCTACCTACAAGTTAAACCTCGGGCTTTTCTCCTAGCGTTGGTCGTTAGGCTAGGCGGCCCGCCGACGATGCTTGATGCTTAATGCTTGATGCGCGATGCGAGTGAGCCTTGAGGATCTTAAATAGGAAGTGGCACTTCTGAGGTGCAATGCCGCAGTCGCGCATTCAAGTTCCAACAGGCCTCCGTTAGTCTAGATAACTACTCTTAAGGTTAGGTAGTTTGACCCGATGACGGATACGGATCAAGGGTCGCGCTGTGATTGTGGTTGTGATTGTGATTGGACTCGCGGTGTAGACAACAGAATGACGCATCGCAGGCTTCGACGGCATCAGGTAGCGGTAGTGGTAGTGTTTCTAATGCTGAGGCACTCGGCGTATTACGGTGTTCGGTTGGGAATGGTCCTATCTAGAGGCTAGATAGGTGCTGTGTCTAATGTTGTAGGTAGCCTCTTGTAGGCATGTCTTGGTAGCATTGAGATGGAAGAAGCCGGACGGCCGACCGGAGAGTGGATGATGCACTGGGAAGAAATGCCTGCGACTGAGCGACTGAGCGACTGGGCAACTGGGCAACTGCTGGAGCGATGGATTTTCCCTTTTTCCCTTGATTACAGATTATCTACCTATCTACTTAGGTACATAGTACAGTAGGTTAGGTACCTATTGATCTCCGTCGCGCCTGTTTCAGAGCGAGTTTTAGCTACCGCACTAAGATAGTCCTTATTGAATCATCCGCTAGACTTAGTTGGGTATTGGTTTGGGCTCATTAGTTCGCAAGCTAGAACGCTTTAACCTCCCAACCTAGATAGATAGACAGTCTAACCTCGGCCAATCTCCCGCGCGCGCCTTCGAGAACACCACTTTTGCTACCTATCCGGTCAGAATCCGGTCCTCTTCAATTTCATATCCTTCTCTTCTTGTTCCATTTTGTGTTCCTTGTAACGTCCGTCACAGTCTGTATCATGTTTTGTCGTTGGTCATCGAGGGAAGTCAAGCGCAGTAAGTAGGTAACTTGGTGTGCTTATCCCGCTCTTATTCACTCTACTTATAAAGCACAAGCAATCCTACGCCAATTAATTGGCATGGAAGAAAGGGTCGGGTGTTTTATTTAACTAACCGTGGATGCTACATAAATTGATTGCATGCGGCGTTTTCCATGAGACCGGCACAGTAAATAGCGTGGAGTTAGTACTTTGATATATGGAAGTGTTTCTTCTGCATCGTTGTTGGTTGAGATGATGGAACGGCATTCGGGGTTTGCTTCATGCATCTCGTCGTCTGTCTATGCAATAAGATACAGACATATAGTTACCTTATGGGCATACAATCTGCATTCAGCATCCATTCAACGTATCTAGTCCGGATGATATTAGCTCGTGCAGGAACGAGTTCATAAGGACATAGTATGCGCCTAATCATCCAATCCGTCTCTGTTAATTAGTCCGTGTTTTGAACGTCATATTCCTGCCTAGATAGGTAGTGCCCACGACAAGGGCCTCCTACGACTACGGAAGCCGGACCTCTTTCAAATTTTGCCCCGGTGAGATCCACTGTGATATCAGCATGTATGCGGCGCATAACGAAACATGACCATACCGTCTCAACCATAAGTTTGATAAGTAAACAGTCTCCGAGAGACAAACACCGGGAGAGAGTCAAACGCCGGGAAATGCCTCTCTACCTATCACCACTCTCCACGGTCATTCACACGAGTTCATTTGCCCAACGTATCCGCAAGAGCAGCGGTGAAGACTCTGCCCCCCAGGATCACGAGACGGAACAAGATCGTCATCTCAGGACTCGGAAGAACCCGTCGTCGTTGATCCCCAATAAACTGCACGACATTCATGTGTGCTCTACCGTAGGTATTTACATCCGACAGACACTAAACATGCAAATTAGCATCCAACGTATGTAAGTAGGTAGCTGCATATCAACCCTTCTGGAGCCGATCACCCGTCATGCGACCTGTTATCTCGACCTCCGATGCCAGGGTGTTATGGTATACATATTGGTTTCGGCACTCGACTGTTAGTAAACGGGATATTGTTTATGAAACATTGGTAATTCTGTACTGAGGTCGACATGAGTAGACGCGCAAGATATGCCCAAGAGAGTCGAGGAAATTCGTTGAGCGCGAAACATGCCTCAGCCGCGGACTCATTGTAGAACAGTAACGAGAGCCGACACTCGTTTCGTCCTTTGAAATGATAGGGACTAGATACCTAGCCAGACTGGATGTCACTGATCGAAATTATCCCTCTTTGCGTTATTTGCTGGATCCCCAGTCATTAACTTAGGTAGTGGCCATGGGTGACTGAGCTTGACGCCGCCTGTCTCTGGCCCGGCCCGTCGCTTTCCGGTTTTGTTTCCGCGTTCTAAATTTCGCCAATTCCTTCCTCCCGTTCTGGCAGGGTATGCCTGGATAGGTATTCATCATATGGGGGGATCAATAGATCGCATAACCTATATGATCTGCAGTCACGCTGACGGGAGAAGCGGTCAGAACGTCAGAACATCAGAACATCAGAACATCACCACAACAGTAATCACCGCCGTATTCGAGAAAGTAGTTGTTGGGCTGCGCGGGACCAACGATCTCGATCTCTTACAAGAGATCAGCGGTCTATCAGGAGTCTTTCGGAGAGGATAGATCCCGTGTCCTAGTAAATGCCGTGTCATCATCATCTCAGATCCACATCGTAATGCCACCGGCTCCAAACGGCTCCGGTCAGCCCCAGTCCACCATGACGACTTCTCGAACGCCGGAATATGCAGACCGCACACCCGAGAAGATAGGCGAACAACCTATGTAAATAAGGGACCACGTGCGTCCTGGACACTAAGAGAATCCAATTTCCGTCTCAAGATCGGCTGGTCCCATCAACCGTTGCTAGCACATCGCGCGGCCTGCGTGAGCGGTTCACCAGCACAGATAGATACCCAGCTCTAAGTGACTCCAGATCGGACTGTCGAACTTCCAGAAGAGACTGGGACTCCCGCATGCGCCGCATAAAGAGACGGTAACCACGCAGATAGGCTTTCCAAAAAAAAAAAAAAAAAAAAGGTGAACGTCCCTCCGCTTATGGACCCCTGCTGGCCTGTCTGTAACGTTGCCCGACTCGACCTAAGTCGATTAACTCGACCTAGATTAAGGCTTCGGACGCCCGTGGGGTCCTGGAAATGAGCAATCCGCCCATCAGATTCGCTGCCCCCCATTTCAGTAAATGACCTACCGAATGGGATATAAGCGTGGCTTGTTTCGGGTAGATAAAACCGTAGTGTAGATCGATGAGCATGGGGTTCTACTTAGCAGCAGTTAGACGGTAGGTAGTGCTTTGTAGTTTCTGACTGTGTACTGCAGGTCGTGGAAATGTTGGCGATGGTCATGGAAGATGGAAGATGGAAGTCAGATGTTGGTAAAATGCAGTCGATAAGTGGATGATTTTTTTTTATGACGGCATTGCCAGCCAGCTGCTATGCGGGCCGCTGTGCTGGTACCTACAGACCGCTTCGGGGCGGCAGACGGTTGTCATGCTAGTCACAGGTGGCAGCCTAAAACTGGGAAACTTGTATTACCTAATTCTATTCCAGTTCAGTCCAGAATCCCTCATGATCTTTCCTTATCCAAAAAGACAACTTTATTCAGGGCCCTTTATTTACATTGCCTATACGAGGGGATAGTGTCTGCTACTACACCATGTCGAACGCGAATGTACAAGACTAGGAGTGTATGTTCCTAATCGACTACCTTCATGTACTGGTTGGCCATGTTCAAGGCATGGAACCGATTCACACCATGCTTACCCGTGTTGCGCTGAGTTGGTGGAGCGGGAATCGGCGGTGCTGGGAGTGGGAACCGCGACTTGCCGAACGGAGATGGACGACTGGGGAGCGCCCTGGGCTTGGAGGGGTACTCTGGCGACTCAGGCGCATCGATGCCGCCATACGCGCACTTGCCACCCTTGAAGGCGGCTCTAGCAGCAGCTTCCCAGACCGCCGAGACATCTCTGATCATGGCCTCGGTCCACCACAACCGACAGTCGGAGTACTCGGCCACAAACTGCGCAGGAGTACCATCCTCGAGGTGTGAACGAGGGATTTCATCCTTGACATTCAGACTGGAGACTTGGTTGCGGCTAAACACGTACGTGTCGTAGGCGCTCAGCGTCTTTACGATGGCCGAGTCGTTGGCGAACTTGAGAGCCTCCGCCACGTTCTGATATATGTCTTCGTACCCGTAAGATTGCGAGCCTTTGACGCCGCCCACTCCCTGGATCAGCCCTTCCTTCGACGGCCGACCACCCAGTGCGATCGTCTTGACGCCGGCGTCGTGCACCAGGAACTGCGAGAATAAAGTGCAGGTAGACGCGCAGTAACCGTCCAAGACCAGGACGATATTCTCAGGGCCGGCAAATGGGCGCGTGAAATTGGCACGACTGCGGTACCCCGTGATATCTGTGCCGAAGCCAAAGGTAGCATTGGCGGTGTTCAGTGGATCGTTGAAATCCCATTGCATGACGTTCGTGAAATTGTCGCCGAGGAACTCCTGAGGACCAAACTTATCCGCATACGATTTGAAGTGCTTATTCGACTCGTCAACGTCGAAACGCCAGTTATATACCGACTCGTACTGGCTGATAATGTCATCGGAGGCCGTCTCCGGGTTGAAGCCAGCCGAGTTGGCCGAGTAGACCTCGGAGATAGCCTTGAAACCGGGCCCTGCTCTCCAGCGACCGAGGCCCTCCTGTACGATATCCGGGAAAAGCTGACGGAAGAGGTCGTATCCGGAGAAGATGTAACCGCCGCCGTTGGAAGAGACGTCCACGACCAGATTCTTCTTGCCGGCTTCCTTTGCGTCGGCGAAGAACTGCTGCGCAACCCATTGAAATTCGACTGTGTTGAGGGGCGAGAACGATAGTGCGACGAGCACGGCAGTATCTTCAAGGCCCTCACCACTGAGATAATACCCGGATAGCACACCATCGATGGTCGAGAAGACCGGTGTTGGGTATCCTGGCACAGCGACCCGTGTGGGAGGAGTTGGCGCATGAGATGGCATCGCAGTGATACGGCTGCCGGTGGCACCAGGCGCAAACTGGCGGAAGAAGGTTGGCCCGTCGACAACACCGCTCCAATTACCTACCAGCTGAGCTACGTTTTCTTGCTCCACCGTCGTCCCATTAGCGAACTCCAGAGATGTGGCGTTCCCTGGGTAAACGTATCTATCGCTGTGTCAATCCCGTTCAATCCAGACATTGGCCAAATCCAAGGGGCGTGAAAGAACAAACCTCGTTCGTCCACCATTATGGAAATAGCCCGTCGAGGCAGCTTCAGCCTCATATGCCTTTTCGTAGAAGAGCGAGTTATAGGCAGCATCCAAGTCCTGGTTGGCAGAAACAGCAAAGATCCAGTTCTGGAGGAACGTCTCGGCGTCTTCGCCGTTGATCTTTGTCACCACGGATGCCGTGTCCGCAGACGAGATTACATCGCTATATACCTTGATCTCAGGAGTCGAGCCGTCGGGTGCGTCACTGATAGAGACCAATGCCCACGGACGCGCCCATGAAATGGCGTTCGTCAAGACATCAGGGTAGCTCACAAAGTGTCCATCATGAGCAGGTCCAAAGAGCTTAACATACGTATCCTGCTGCCACGCATACTCGCTGTCATACTTGTCCGCCTGAATATCCGCCTTCAACTCCTCAATGACGCCCCAGATATCATGAGGCGGGTAGAAGTAATCTTCGGGGGGATTTTTCTTGAAGACGACATCGGACTGCCATTGGATATACGGCTCCATCGACTCAAAGTACCGCAATGCCCCCGCCTTGTCGATGGGCACCGAGTTGAGACATTCGTGTGCAATACTCGCTGCGATGGTTGGCGTCGGCGTCGCGGAGATCTGTTTCGCCCAGGCGGAGCTCACGAGCGCGCATGGCTCGGCAGTGGGAGTTTGAGCCCATGCCAGGTTGGAAGTCGCTGCGAGCGCAGCCACGACGGAAAACTTCATGATGAGCGCCACAAGACGAGAAACTAAACGAAGGTGTCTCTATCTCTGTCGAGAAGAACGCGAAGAGGGAGGGGAAAACCATCGTGAGAATGTCTCTCTCCCCTCTCGCCTCTCCCCGCCGATGCATTCTCCTACCCATCTAGATACCTGCCTACCTGCCTATCTACCCACTGCAGTCGCCAAGTCAAATCAGGTAGGTGGCTGGGTTTCTTATCGTATGCAAATGCAAATGCCGGTTGCATCGTGCCATGTATATGGCCTTCTCACAAGCGACCTACCTTGGCCAGCGTTTGTTGTCTATTGGTCCTGCACACTCTACTTCGTATTATTGTTCATGATAATGCAGAGAGTGCATTTCGGGGATAAGGTCTTTTTTTGGAGCGGTTTGCCGTCTTGGCTTCCAACCGGGGGTCATGCTATGCTACGCTGTATATCCTCATTCCTAATGGGTTATGTATAGGAATGCATACAGAGGAGATTCCTATGCTTTTACGTCCTGCCCAAAACGAATCGTCCTGACCCAAAAAATGGAATCATTGATGGGGGTGTTGGCACGAGTACATACGCTATGTATGTACCCTTTGACAGTCGAACGATTTGGATCAGCGAGATGGCCGAAGAATAGGCCATGGCATTGTGAAGCCAGGTTTCTCTTGCCAAGCGCTTGGCTTTCCTAGCCCCCCTTATTTATTGATGCACCGCAGTCAGCAGATTGTCGTATAACTAACCAACTATCTAGGTTAACTATCCCGTAAATAAACACAATTTGGCCAGGGACCCATATTAGGGGCACGCTCGTGCACGATTCGTGTGCGTGCGAGGAATGAAAACGCGACGCGACTTGGATACGCGAAAGAGGAGTTTGGTAATCTGTATAGATACAGTCTCGGTCTGTAAGGAATCTGTACGGACAGAGCGAAAGCTTGGCCAAGCCGGGATCGTCGTTAACTAGTTATTGTATCTACGGATACGGATACTACGGACGTAGATAACTACGTATTTAGATGGTGAAAGTACTGCTTCAGGAACATGACCGGGAGTATCCGTACGGTAACTATCTATCTATCTAACTTATGCTCCAACTTATTGCAGCGACGACGAAAACGCAATTAGTTATTCACGACGTTTTTCAACCATGAGCGCCGTCAAAAAGATGTACGAGGTATACACTGTCTCTCTCTCCCTCTCTCCTCAGCTAAATTAATTTAAATTTACATCCAACAAGCATTTTTCTCACGAATCGATGGAGAAATGACTCTGCATGAGCATTAAAACCCGAGCTTTTTTTTTTTTTTCATCCAAATCAACCCCCCGGCGCTCCTGAATTATGTTGCCATCATACTATCCACCCTCCCTCCCAACATGACGGATAGGATGATACCCCCCTTATTGGCGAGAGCAGAACGCCCTGTTCCCGTCTCGTCGCTGGCAACGACGGCTGTTGCGGTCTGATTTCGGCAGATCGTGGGTTCGTGGTCGTGGTCAGCCTTTCGTGTACAGCGCTTTTTTTTCTTTCACACCTCATTTCATACGTGAAACTCTTTGACAGAAAAAGAAGGGGGGGGGGAAAGAAAAAAAAAACTCACCGTATTCTTCCCGATCGCGACGATTCTGCCCGCAGTAGGCGCGCTCGCCGGAACGGCAGTTTGGACGCGATAGGACTTGATAGCGTCTGCAGCGACGGGCGTTACGGTCGTAGTACTCGTCGCTGCGGCACTGGCGGTTGTTGTTACGGCCGCCGTCGTTGCGTCCACCGTCGTTGCGCCCACCATCATTACGCCCACCGTCGTTGTTGTTATTTTGGCGTGAGGTGAGGTGGGATTCGGCGTTTTGGTCGTCTGGGCGGGTGGGTGATGTTAGCACATTACCTGCCCTTTCTTTTCTGTACCCTTTGAAGGTGAAAGGGGGTTTAAATGGATAGTGAAGGTATAAAGGTAGATACGCCCAAGAGGGGAGAAAAGGGAATGAAAAAGGGAATGAAACGCACCCGTGATCATGGGCATGGTATCACGCGCCGGAAGAGTCGTCTCGCCCTGGGCTCCGAGGGAACTGTCGTCTCGGTTCGTCTCCGGGGTCATCTGGGCCAGGCCGGTGAAGGCTAGCATGGCCGGGACGAGGAACTTTAGGATATACATGGTGTTGGTGGTTGACGGGAACTCGGTAAGTTTGAGGAATAATATAGATTGAGAAGGGGGGATGGGTAGCAGATGCTAGAGACCTTGAGCTTTTTCAACTCGATTCGAAATGAGGAATATCGGCTTCGTTTTATAGACGGTTGACGGGGTATATGTGCCCGTGGTCGAGGGTATGTCATGATGGTCTCTGTCTTCAGGTTCAAACGTCAGCGTGAACGCACGGGGAAATGAGATAAGCTTGTCATCATGATATACAGAGAAATGAAGAAAGAATGAAAAACCGATCAGCGGAGGAGGTTTCTAATCACTTCAGTACAATTCCGTTCGCGCTCAGAGCACATGATCACGCAATCGAACAATCTCTGATGATCGATGGGGTATAACTCTCAAGTTCGCCCTCAGAGACTCAAGCCTTCAGGGGCGATCAGACTCACGACATCGCAGCTGTGGCTAAGTCGTCCCCAGAACGAAAGCAAACCAGAAACACGTCTTCGAAGAGCAGAAGTCTACTTCCCCGTATTGCCCGATTCACCGTCCACGACTGGATGATATATATCATACTCATACCGTACCCGTAATCGTAATCGTTGAAAGAAAAAAACGTCCATCATCATCCATCATCGCCAGCGAATGAAGAAAAAAGAAATAAGATAAAAAAACAGGAAAAGAGAAAACTTAAAAGGGGGAAAAGGATAACATTAAGCTCATCGTGCAGATTTCATGGCATGTATATTTACATTTACATTTACATTTACATTACATACCCGTAATCCCATTTTGCAGGAAAGCAAATCTGCCATCTGTAAAGCAACCTTAAAACTACCTTTTTTTTTTTTTTTTTCTACACTATTATAAAAAAAAAACCTTCCCCGTCACGTCGCCTGATGCCACAGTAAACTAAACATCCATGATCCCCGGATTCCAAAAGATGAAAGTTTTTTTTTTTTTTTTTTCTTTTTTTTTTTTTTTCAAAAAAAAAAAAAAAGAAAAAGGTTTCCAAATTAGTTAACTCCGCGACTCAAAAGTATGCAACTATGTCCGGTGTGAATTTCTTTTTTCTTTTTAGTTTTCTTGTAACCAAAGGTATCTACTCAAAAAACCAAGATCTCACCTAACCCATCCGCACTGAAGCCCGTCAAACCTCAAGCCTCGAAAACTTCAGGTAGTGCCCCCCCTCCCCCTCGGTATAGGCTTTACCCTGTTCCTCGGCGAGCGTAGGCAGACAGGTAGTTAGTTATGCTCCAGAAACCAGCCCCTGAGCATGTTCGTACGGGTAACGCCTTTTCGTTACGGAATCCGTAAGTATGTAACATAAGTTAGGTTAGGTAGGCTCACTGCCCGCTGGTTCGGGCCATCATAAACTCCCGAATGCCAAGACAATTCGACTTCCAACTTATTATGAGAGTATGACGCAGACACACACACACACACATATATATAGTTATATCGAAAGTGACAAAACGTGGAAAGTTTTTCACTCTCTCTCTCTTTTCTCTCTTTTCTCTCTCTCTATTTCTTCATTCAATCTCTATTCTCTATTCTCTATCTATCTCTCCCTCTCTCTCACACACACACGTTCTTTTCTTTCTTTCTTTCTTTCTTTCTTTCCAAATATTCCTCTCAGAACAAAACACGTGCGTAGAATTACAGACCAGCCAACCAACCACCGCTGCTACCACCACCCATTTCTAAACAACGCAATCTCATCCCCATTTCAAACTCTTTCTTTCCATCCCATCTCTCTCTCTCCATCTCTCTCACTCTCTCCATCTCTTAATCTCAATACCCCTCCCACCTCAGACTCTTCCAACATAAAATCCAACAGCAATCCCGTCGCGTCAAGACGAAAAAAACGACATTAAGCATGAACAACTCCAAGTCAAGAAACCCAGCCGGTCCTTGAAAAAAAAAAAAGCTTCTTAGAAAAGAAGGGTATCATGCATTGGATTGGTGTGTGACTGTGCCCGTGTGTGTGTGTGAGTGTGAGTGTGTGAGATTTGGGATAAACAAGCAGCAGTATAGATCTTTCTTGCAGGTCAAGGATAAAGGTCTTTAGGTAAGGGTTTTTTTCTTCTTTTTTTAAAACCAAAAAAAAAGAAAAAGGTACCTAAGCTAAGCTAAGCCCTCCCCCCTTCCTCCCTTCTCTCATCCCCTCCCTCATCGCGAAACCACAAAGCTAGACCAACCCGGACGGGAAAACTACTCAAGAGCGAGAGTGATAGAGAAATCCTATATGCAAGTACAACACACGGTCGAAGGAAAACAGGAGAGAGAGATTGAGTAATTGATTGATTGATTGATTTGATTGAGAGAGAGATATATAGAGAGAGAAAGCGGGAGAAAAATTCGATCGGGGGCTCAAGAGCCAAGCCCAAAATACAGTATAGATCTTTTCCCCCCTCCAAAGTCGGTCGGTAACAAATAAGGAGGGGGAAGGCAAGGACGCGCGTCTGGCACAAACCATAACTCATCAACGCCGCGTGAAAAAAACCGGACAAAGCATTTCGCGATCTCATCAAAACTTTCCGCGGGTGGGGGGCTTGAACACAAGGGCTTTTACGATTCTATGCAACGCTACTAAGGCAGCCGCCACTCTCTTCTTGTACCAAAAAGTCACTCCCATTACCCCCTTTCAGTTCAGAGAACAGAAGTGTTACCTGAAGTTACCGTGGAAGCCATTCTGAGGGCCGGGCGAGCCGGGCCCTTGGTTCATCTGCGCGGGCCCCGGGCTGTTTCTCGACATGCCGTACAAGTCATGCGGCGCGGGCGAACCCGGGCTACGCGCCTGAGGAGATCCCGGGTGGCCGTCCACTGCATCGGTATATGGAGTGTTCTGGACACCTCCCATCGACGACTGAGAGAATCCGCGGTTGGGCGACATGGGCGGCGGGAATGAGGGAGGCACCCCGGAGCTCTGCGTGCGAATGGGGCTGGGGAGCAAAGGAGAGTCGTGCGATCCCATCGGGTCCCAGGTCTTCTCCGCGGGGCCAGCTGAGCTTCCCGGTGGCGAGTCGACCAAGGGCGTGTACGAGCCGCCCTTGCTCAGTTTTCCAGCGGCTCCCAAGTACGCAGTGCCACCAAAGTTGAGGCCGTCGGGGTTGATACCGGACTTTTGGAAACGGTCAAGCTCGACTCGCTCCTCCTCCTGCATCTTGGCAGCCAAAGCCGCTTCCCGCTTGCCGCTTCGGCGCTGCTTGAAGTAGTAAAACGCGAGAGCAAGGAAGCCTACACCGCCGACGATACCGGCAGCCGCATAGACACCGGTTCTGGCACCCTGGGGTAGCGCATTCCATCTATCCGCAAGAGTCATCGGCGGCGGCTTGTTGATCGTTTCGGCAACAGTCGAGTTACCCCTATTGGCCAGTTAGCAGAAAGAAATTGGAGACAGAGAAAGTATGCCCGGGAGGGGGGCATGTTGGACGACTCACGCTATAACATTGATACTCTGCCATGTGCCATTTCTGTTGGTGTACTGGTATTCCTTGCCGGACGAGTAGTCCTCCACACGTGCACTCTCGACGTACATAGTGAAGGGACCCTTGGTGAAGTCGGTCGGACCGCCGGCCCACTCGACAGTTCCAGGAGCCTGGACCGTCGGGTCACCACCAACCCAGCTGCCCATTCGGAGCGTCATGGGGGTTTGCGGGTAGTGAGTGCCGCCATCGTCTGTCTCCGAGGGTATAAGGGTGCGGATCAAGTTTCCGTCCAAGTGCCATTCCAACTTTTCCGCGGTCCATACCGAGGTGTAGTTGTGAAGGTCGTAGATAGTGCCCGATACCTGATGTTGACCTCCAGTGCTGGTATCATTGGTGTCACCCTTACCGAAGTAGTTGGTGAAAACGAAAGTGTCATTGCCACCCTTGAACTCCCAATCGACTTCATCGAGCGTATCCGAACCCCATACGATGGAACTGATGATACCCTGTCCAGGCGCAGCCTTCATGAGGACCTCAGTCCGACCGAAGAAGAAGTAAAAGTCGCTGGCCAGCGTGGGGGCGTTGCCCTTTTCCGAGATGATGAAGGTGGCGCCATTCTTCTCGTCGAACGTGATCGGGTTGGCCTCGGAGGTGAAGAGCCCATCGGCCGGGGTGCTGTTGAAGAAGAAGGTGTGGGCGGTTCCGAGCGCGGGATCGGGCGGGCAGTCCGCGAGCATGGGGTTACACTTTGTGCTCAGTTGACCAGCAGCGGGAGACAAGAGGGCCGCGGTCAGCAGCGCGAACGCCGGGCCGGATCTCGGTTGGGACAGCATGATGGGACCGTGGTCGTGATCGTGGTCGTATTAATGTTGCCTTGAGTAAGGAATATCTTCCGTCGATGGTCGACGGGACCGAGCGTTGATTGTGATACGTATTACCAGTTTACCATAAAAGACGCGGAGCGAGCGTGCGACGGTGATGGTCACGATATGTTTGGGTGTCTCAGGGAATGCGAAAAAAAAAAACACGACGGGGTCGCGTCTATTGGTGAATGAGTGCGCGAGATTGTCGTCTCAATGAGCGTGATGAGCGATGTGTGCAAAGGCAGAGAACACAAGGTCGAAGCCGGAGTCGAAGGAGTGGCAGCTGTCCGATGCAATCGAACAAAGCAGTGATTAATGAGGGATTGGCGATAGCGGTGACGTTGAGAGGGTCACGACTGTTGTGTAAAGGAATGACTTGCTTGGCAAGGACAGCGAAATAAGGAATGGCAGGTGTCTCTCCCTTTCGAAAAGGCGGATAGGGCCCGGCTGACTCAAAACAGGGGAAGCGAGAAGAAAAAGAAGGGATCGGGTGATAACTCTGGAGGTGATAACGGGTCGGAGAAGGAGGATTGATCGTTGCAGTCGCGCTACTGCAGGTACCCCTTAAGCCCCATCGGGACTGGCGCCGGCCCGCTTCCTGTCCGACGCCGCACCTCGGCCACTCGCGCCCAATCAGCGGCCCGCTGGAGTACGTGGCCATGCCCAATGACAATCGATTGTGATTGCCGAGTAACATATCGCCCACTCTGCTCGGCCATCCAGGGGCACCACTGCACCCACTCGCGCTTTCCCGCATGACCGGATGTGTTAGGGCCAGTCGGGTGGCCGAGCAATGCGATGGTCCGAACAGCAGAGTCGATGGAAGAACTTGACGCTTCTAGCCTGTCAGCGCCCCCAGTTACCCCTTAAACATAAAAGGAACAAATACTGCCTCAACCATTCCATACGCCGATAGTTAGTTCCTAGTCCTACGGGAAAAGACTACCTACCTACTACCTAGTACCTACCTGTAACTACCTAGGTAGGCAAAAAAAGAAAGAAAAAAAAAGAGTAAATATAGTTTCACGATGAAGGGCGTCTAGCAACATCTGGCAAAGATATTCGGCCTGCTTAGTCGCCGACGTAGTGTAGGCGCTGTTGGTTCTACCTGTCCAATCACAGCCAATCACAGTTCCATTAATGATTAGTTAGAGGTCAACATCATGGCAAGTACGTTCGGAATGTACAGTCTGTACTACCATGTACGGTACTACCTGCCCCGTGTTCTTCGTATAATTGGATGCATGCCCCTGAATGGTCAAGCAAGGCATAGATACGGTCTGTATGCTATCTTATCTTGTCTTATGTAAGAATTATACAGACTGTACTATTACGGACGTAATCTCGCGTCTAAACATGGAAGCAGAAAATACCTTCCCTTTTCCCCTCTCCTTTTGTCGGCTCCATTTGTCCAACGGTTTCCCTCCCAAGTTCCAAGTTCCAGCCATTTTCACTACCAACACTACTACATAGTACACCACACACCACACACCACTCACCACTCACCACTCAGCGCACTGCCTATAGTAAGTAAGTAATATCACCAGAACCCACAAACTAGGCTCACTACATAGTACGCTATCCAATACGAACTCTGCTGGGAGTTCCTATGCTCTATTGAGATAAGACGAAAAGCAAGTTGAACGCCAATGTGTGAGGTTCTCTCCAATCACCACCAGCATTCCCAGATACTAGGTTATGCCTACGCTGTCTCCGGATTAGCCTGTTACCTAGTTGTTCCGTAGGTACCGCTTCCTTTGTGTGTGTGCATTGTTCGTCGACTTCTCCAGGAAGCCATCGGGCTTTGGTAGGATCACGGTTCTTTCACCCGGTTGATTGACACCAATCACGGCAAACCAAGCCATCCTACGAAGTGTTCAGTGGTTGATCGCTTTGAATGATGAATGAGCCGACACGGAATGTACTCACACCACAGGGGATGCGCAAATTCAAGTCTTGTACGAACTGCCCGGCGCCGCTATGGATCGTGCACTAGGCATGTATAAGTAATACCCGCGATCATGGACTCAGCCACTTGTCCGATAGGTATGAGGTATGTACCGCCGGTCCCTCGCCTAATAGTTAACGGCTTTTACCAGGAGGTGGCGAGTGTTTATCTAGTGTAGCGCAGGGCCTAATGGATTTTGCCGTCGTTGCCGATGCACCGGCTATGAGCTTTGAACCGGTCGGACTGGGTATGTGGCCGAGTAATAATGAAAGCGCAAAGACGTCAACAGGCTTACGAAGCGTGACCAGATCGTTGGCTCCGTCGGGCGAGTAATGAAAGGGATTTCCACTACCAGCACTAGACATGTTAGGGCGATCTAGAAATCTCGCTCTATAATGTACAGACTATCTACCAGTTACCCGTATTCATGGTAAGTTGTGCACTATGCATAAACCAGCATCTTCATTCTCGCCATCTCATTTTGCCATCTCATTTTCTCAGGTACCTATCCACTAGACAACTAACTACCTACCTGACTAAGGGCGATTAGATATATCCAGCACCTACTCGTCGTCACTGCATTGCGTCTCGTCGATGACCGTACCATCACCGAAAGTGCCTCCATGATTACACCATAACACATACACGGCTATGCATCATCTAAGTTAATCGTCAAAGATTTCATTCCGTTATTAACCAATATAAAGTGTCGGGGGGTATATATACTAGGTATCATCATCTAACATAATGCATCCATCCATCTGCTCTCCCACCAATCCCGCTCTGGGTGAACACGAATACCCTGGGTAAATAGCTCCAAGCAATTTCCCCAAACGACAAACAAAACCATGTTTTCGCCGCGATACCGCGATACCGAGATGCTGCGAACCAAAAAGCCCTCTATTCCGGTCTATAAAAAAAACCCTCACGGAATTGTCAACGAAATGAGAGCCCCCGGACCATCAAAATGCCACGAGGAAACAAAAAACTTCCGATTTCCCCATGGTGTCAGTATATATACGTGGCGGTCGGGTGTAGATATGTATGGCGGAGTCACTACTTACACTATACACATGCACACTAAATGCGCATGGTGTAAGTAGATGTGAAAGAAAACAATATGCTCGGAAATTATACGCATCCCTGTACGGAAAGAAAAAAAAAAAAAAAAAATACGGATGCCAATCCTTGCTAGAGACCGGCAAAAGGTATCAGTCGTTTTACCATGAGAAGGTCATGAGAGCCGGGTTCAAGGCGATAGGAAGCAACAGGTGACTCGTCGCCACCGTCGCCATGGGAAGGATGGCCACAAAGTCGGTGATCCGCCAATCTAGAGGCACGAAGGGCGCGACGGCCAGCACCACGATGGCGGCGATGAAAATGATTGAGAAGGCCATCGAGTACTTGAACTGTGAATACTGCGTGAGCATGCATGCAACATGGAGGAAAATGGAGAGGGAACAGGACTCACACTCTTGAGCACCTTGGGAACCTCAATGAAGAAGTTCGAAAACTCTGCCTCCTTCGAGGTGGCGCCCCAGGTCATATTGATCTCAAACATATGAGCAAGAATAGCCTGGCTCACATGCAGGGAGAGACCGCCCAAGAAGATGGCGAGGAGAATGGTCCACTTGAAGTTTTCGTAAATGGAATACAACAGGCCCCTCTCGCCCACACGGTACCGCATGATAGCAAGCGCCACGTTTCCAAGGCCATTGAAGACGATGATGATGGAGAACCAGACTTGCCACGAGTCGACGTAGTATTTGTCCAGATACCCGTTGAACCAGCCCATGAGGAAATAATTGACGGACGTCAGGATCCAGGCGGCACCGATGGCGTAGTAGGTGCCGATGTAAGAGATGACCGTGATCTTGGAGGTGAAGCGGATGTTTGAGAATAAGAAGCGCCGGAATAGAGGCGTGAAGGGGCCCCTCCAGGGCCATGTGCGGATGGGATGGAAGAGCAGCTCGTTGCACCCATACGCGTACTTCTCCCATCGCGCCAATTCATCGTATACCGTCAGCGACACGCCTTCTTTGAAGCCCTCGCCCGCCCAGGCAGCCAGACGAATGATATAGCCATTGCACTGCAGACGCAAGGACATGTCGAAATCCTCGGAGACGTGAGACTCGGACCAGAACTTCTCATACCCGTCCTCGTCCTCGTACGAGACCTGCTGAATGGCACTCCATCGCAGAATCGCGTTGTGCCCGACAAAGGGAGCCACGTCGCCGTTCGAGACGGTGTATCGGATAGCGCTGTAGATGAGATTCGTGAAAAAGGTGATACCGTTTTCGAAGTACGTGTGGACGACTTGCATGACGCCGGACGAGAACTGCATGATGCCCACGTCAGGCGATTGTTCCATCTCCGAGACGGCATCCAGTAAACAGTCGGCAGGCACACGGGTATCCGAATCAACTACAAAAGATTCGATCAGTCTCTATACCGCGCGGCGTAACAAGTTCGTTCCGTCGACACACACTTACTGATGAGAATATAATCACCCACACGAATATTTCCATCCGCCCAAGCCCTCCCGTCCTCCTCGAGTACCTCCTTCAGCGCCTTCTCATACGCCAACGCCTCGTCCGTCTGTGTCCACTCCGGTCCGCGATGATACTGCGCGAGCTTATCCTCGACCTTGCACGAGATCATCAACGCGAAATTCATATTCGACGCCTTCTTGAACTTGCCACGGCGCAAGAATCCATTCTCGCCGTGTTTCGGCCGCGCGACCCAGCCGATAGAATGGTCGGCGTAGAACTCGATCCGCGCGCGTCTGTCTTCCTCGGAGATCAACTGCAGCCCATCGTCGTTGATGAAGACATTCGCCGAACCACCTTGTAGTTCATACGTGCTAATCGCCTGCTTCAGCGATCGAATCGTCGGCACGATGACTGCGCCTAGACCTTCTTTATAAACTGGGCATTGGACCGTGACGTGCGGTAAGGTAGGCGTCTGTAATCTCGGCGGTGGTTTCGCAGAGTAGAATTTCGAGTTCACGGTAAGCTGGCGAATGGGACCGAAGATCTGGGCCAGGCAGCCCACAATCACCTGGGCGAAGAACAGAGTGAAGAAGATCTGGATCGGCGCGAGCGCGATGAGTGCGAGTCGGGTATAGCTCCCGTCGACGGAGACTTCGATGGCGAGCTGGCGCCACGCAGCGCCTAGGGAGACGGTGATGAGGACGAGGACGATGGACACGAGATAGGTGTTCTGCATTTGCACCGGCCGTCGCTCCGGCAGCATCTTGCCGCTTTCCTCGTCGATCTCGACGTCTCCGAACGCGAGGTTCGGCTTCTTCTCGTTCTCGTCTTCGTCGTCCTCGCCTGCCTGCCATACGAGCTCCATGAGCTCCGACTCGATGGCCGTGGCGCGTTCGACGAGGTGCAGGGCGTCGTCGTCCCATACGACGAGGAGGGCCTCGGACGCCACGAAGGCGGCGAACTGGTGTTTCCTGGCCCGAGGTAAGTCGTCGATCGTGGGCAAGATCTGGACGCGCAGGCCGTTCATGAGGGGTACATCTACCGCGTCGGGCGACCAATTCAAGAATGTCTTGATGACTCTCGAATTCACCGTCATGGCGCACTATATAACCCAAAGGTCAGTCAGTCAGTCAGTCAGTCAGTCAGTCAAGTCAGTCGGCGCAACAAAACACAGGCAAACCACCACCAAAAAAAAAGAAAAAAAAAACAATACCTGAACATTGAGCGTAGCGCACGCCATAGCGAAAGCCGAGTGAGCAAGTCGAGGCGGACAGGCCATGTAGCTCCCTCTCGACTTCCGCAGCAGGACGCCCTCGACTTCTCCGGAACCGTCGGCGACCCAGAGGTGGGAGCACTGCTGCTGGTAGAGGTAGTTCACCATGACCTCGTGCTTGATGTCGTCGATGAACATGGAGCTGACGCCGGACTGGGTGGAGCGGTTCGAGAGGGAATTCCGAGAGGAGGTGTAGTGGGGCGTGGGGACCTGGAGTTCGAAGTCGTTTGGGCCGGGACTGGGGAGGGAAGTGGTGGGAGGGCGTTTTTCTGACATTGTCGGCTCGGGTGTGGGCTGGACTCGGATGAGGGGTTTGTTGGTGTTGGTGTTGTTGGGTTTGGGGGTGGGATTGTTTGGTTCGGGCTTTTTGGCCTTGAAATAGCTTGAGAAGCCCATGGTTTACGATAATGATGTCGTCCTTGTTTCCTCTCGTGAGATGAAATAAAAATAAATAAAAATAAATAAAAAGAATCTACGAGTCGGGGGGAAATAAGGAAGAGGCAGGGTCGTCGACCGGTCAACACGGTGGCGGTTCGTGAGGTGTAATCCGCGGGTTTACGTTTTTTTCTTTTTCTTCTTCTTCTTCTTCTTCTTCTTTTTTTCTTTTTAATTGGCAAGTTGAAACAGCTTTATTGACTCGGGGATATGAAAGTGAATGTGAAAGTGAAAGTGAATGTGAAAAGTGAAAGTGAATGTGAATGTGAACGTATGCTGGCAATGTATATAAGTCGAGAAACCCGATTTATCCTTTTTTTTTTTTTTTTTTTTTCCGTGAGAAGGGAATGGAAAGTATAGTACAGGACGGATTTATATAAAAAAAATAATAATAATAAAAGAAAAAAAAAAAAAGAAAAGGCTCTTACGAGAAAAAAAAAAAAAGGGACGGAATAGTGAAGTATGTTAAGGCAATCTGGGCTAACCCGACCTCTCTCTCTTTCTCTCTTTCTCTTTCTCTCTCTCATAAGAAGGGGGGATGGTCGAGAAGGATGAAAGAGAGGGAAAGGGAGTATTGCTAGATAGATAGATAGATAGATAGATAGCTCAGCTCAGCTCAGCTCCAGCTCAAGTCGGGTCGGGTCGGGTTGGGTCAGAAGACATGTGTGTAATACGTTCGGAGGGCTCGTTGGAAATACGTATGGTAGATTCAAAGCCCAAAAAAAAAAGGAAATGATGGCAGACAAAGTCGAGGCTTAGCTGGGGGGGGAATAGGCGCATGTATATCAAAAAGGCTGGAAACCGCTAACCTGGAGGATCTGGGAGAAAGAAGGAAAAAAAAAGAGAAAAAAGATGGGGATGATGGGCGGAAAGAAGACGGTGATGGATGGATAGTGTGTTTTCGAAAGCCGACGGGATGAGAGCGAGAGATGGATCCCGAAAGTAGTTGACAAAGAAGGGTGTAGATGGATACTTAGATAGTCGGGGGATGGAAGTGCGGATTGGTATTCAGGTGAGTGGGAGCGAGCTGGACTACGGTACAGTGAAAGATGGTGGTTTCCGGCGTGTAGATGGGGGATAGTTAACTAACTGGGAAGAGCCTGGCTATGATGATGGGAATGAGAGCCCGGATGGGCACATTTGATACGGTAGCGGTGATTGATGAATAACCCATGTGTTGTTGTTAACAGGCTTTGGCTTGCGAAAAGGTGCCTCGTGCCGGGGCAATGAGGATATGGAGGTAGGTATGGGCCGTGGGTGGCTACGGTACGGTACGGTACGGTACTCTCGCCTTCCGTGACATCGGTAGCATGTACAATACAATACTTGACCTAACAGGCCTCAGAGTGTGTCCCGGAGAGATGGCTGACAGGGGCGAGGAGCAGGGGACAGGGAAGAGGGAAGAGGGAAGAGGGAAGAGGGACGGGTAGGAGTCCGATTCACGACGACAGGCAAAGGTTGGTTCCGATTTTGTTACATCTAACTTGAAAGAGTAGGATAGGATATCTTATCCAGTGATGTAGATATGGACACCTTCAATCTCTTTCACCTAGATACCTAATAACTCATACCTACTAGATATATCACGATGTCAAAATGTTGGTGATTCTTGTCAGTGAGACGGGCTAGCTTTCGGAGCTACTATCTGGATTATAGATAGGATAAATAGATAGGGTAAAAGAAGGGGCTGCGAGAATGCATTGTCAGCAGGCCAGGCAGGTCCATCTATCTATCCATCTATCTATCTGGTATTGTATCCTGTCTGTAGAGACGGTAGTTTATCATTACAGGTAACGTAGCCTATTCAGTCACTTTGGCATTCCAGCTGAACTGTCAGGTTGCAATATTGACGGGGCTGCATGTATGATTGTACATGTCTATACATTATATACATATATATATATATATATATACATACATAGTCAGAGGCATATTGTATGCTTGTCTGTAGCAGTTCCGTAGCAGTTCCGTAGCAGTTCCGTACGTACCCCCCCTACGAAAAGTACACATAAAGTGTCGTCTAAGTACATCTATCTATAGGCTAGGTTAGATAGACACAGACTGTAACGGTCGGCAACAAGCCTTTCCATCGACTCTGTCAGCATGGTAGTTTAACTACTCTCCAGCGTTGGTCTGTAGCAGTATTCCGGATTACTTGTTATTCCGGAAAATATACGATGGCTCGACGTCCTTTGCCGTTCAACTACATAGTTAATATTAATATTAATATATAATAGTTGATGTGCCGCAGTTGATGAAGTGCTTGAACGGCTCAGACATTGTCTCGGTCCGTCTCCATCTTTCCTTTTTGCTCTCTCGTATTTTTGATCCTTTGGCTAGCTAGCTAACCTAGGATGGAGAGGATGGGTAAGATAGATGGATAACTAAACTACTCTGTAGACTAACTATTCTAACCTGGGCCTTCGTTTGACGCAGTTGAGTGAGTGGCGTGCAGTCTGCAGCTTTTATTCTTCTGTAGGTGCCCGAACAACGTTGGACGTGGGGGGGGGGGCAACAAACAGATAGTTTTCCATCTACGTGATAATAATTACCTGGTATAGTGTAGACTGACTGGCTGACTGACTGGCTGACTACCTACAGTATACCACGCGACGGAGTAATCCGTGATCTTACATACCTCTCTACACTGCCCAACCCCTATAACAAGTCAATTATTCCCCCCCATCTCAGCTCATTTTTGGAGTTAGGTCATCCATGTTGGTCTGGTTTTCGTGGTGTGATCTGTACGGTACTTGCAAACTCATGGAATGTCTATCTAATCTATCCAGCCCTCGTGGTAAGCAGTAAAGAGCTGAGACAAGCTGGATAACAGATAGATAAGTTACGCGCGGGGGCCCCGTCGGTACCTGTGATGTCTCGGTACATGGTTCACACGCCCACGAAACTTGTTAATAAACGGTGGATGATCCAGGCGATCGGGCGGAGTTGTAGATTATCGAAACGGTTTAATTGCTCACTTTGACATTTCTGAGTCTGAGTCTGAGTCAATGTTCATGTTCATGTCCATGTCCATGTAATTCCGCATAGGCGGAATGGATCATAGATACAGACTATAGAGAACAGAGAGTAAATACCGCCTTCACGCCCACAATCGGCGAAAAGAGTCCTGCAAATCGGAACAGCATAAATAATTACGGTCTGTTTCGGCCTGTTTCGGCCCGGTGACTTTCCGACGGGCCGGGATTGAAAAAGTACTTCTTTGTTTATAAAAGAAAAAAAGAAAAAAAAGTGAAGACCGCCACTCGATTCCTACTCAGTCAGTCAGTCAGTCAAGTCACTCTGACACCAAACAACCTATCATGCCCCCTCTCGCCGTATAACCCTTCTGAGCCCGAAGTCTACTACTTTATCATACATGTCCTCGTACTGGTACCTTTATTATATTATTCTATTAACAGTAATATGTTACGATGCCAGCGAGCAGCAAGA
The DNA here is from genome assembly GCA_028637585.1 of Xylariaceae sp. X187. NCBI lineage: Eukaryota > Fungi > Ascomycota > Sordariomycetes > Xylariales > Xylariaceae > Xylariaceae sp. X187. The sequence goes on from JAJIZN010000005.1 coordinate 2,948,737, forward strand.
CCGGGATCCGAAAAGAGACAGATCGAGACCCGACGTGCTGTATCGAGACACTGTCATATCATTCGATGCTACGCTAGATAGCCTGCCTATCTATCTATACATTCATCTATCCATCCATCTATCCATTCACTCTTTCTGTTCTTTGGCACCGGAGGGGGTCAGTCATTGGAGCACACGCACACTTCGTATTTACCACCGGCCAGAATCTTACATGTGTGTATTGGAATAAAATAGTTACCCTTCAAGACGGGCTTTTCCTCTTCCCTCTCTCTCTCTCTCTTCGGCTCATGGGACTCGGATGTACCGTCATCATGCCTCATGCTCATGCCTCATGCTCATGCCTCATGTCCCTTCGCCATCACGGCATGATATGTACGGAATACATGACTTACATTGCATTAACGCTTCTTGGCGTTACCGAGTTCGATAGGATAGAAAAGGATAGGATGGATAGGATAGAGTAGATATATATTACCCATCGACACGGCCTCCATCAAATCAAGTACTTGATCAATAAACCAACACATTGGTAGGTAATAACATCTACCTTCTTACCAGCTCCTATCTACTCTTTTCTCTTTTCCCCCCTTCCAGCCTCTCTCTCTCTCTCTCTCTCTCCCACCTCCTTTAGGGAAATACTTGAACAAAATGTAACCTTGCCTGCCAACCCAGAACACGAAGGTCCTGCATCTAGACTAACTATCTGATAACCTTGGATTACAAAAGACCCCCACGGCCAAAAAAAAAAAAAAAAAAAAAAAAGCCCCGCTGTCTAGAGAGATAGCTAGACCTTTGTTGGCTCTCAGCCGCACAGGGCAGGGTTTCATTTTCTATAAGCATCCTAGACGGACAAATGACCGATTTTGAAGGAGGGATAGAATAGATATCGCCGAGGAGGTGATTATTAGCTCATTTGCGAGAATTAAATTTACAGAGCTCAAAGTAATACTTGGAACAAAAAACAACAACAATTAGGTATCCTAGATAGTCAACGGGTGAATCTTATCCTCCCTCCCCCTTCGGCCTCAGATTACATACTTTGTATAATTCCATTATTGAGTTTTGCATTGGGGAGGCCTCTCTTGGGGGGGGAGGGGGGGTTTATTCATTCGCTTTTTGGTTATGATTGTTTATCTATCTGTGAATGAGGGAAAACATCATGAGCCAAGGTCATCGGAAAAGATTGTAGGGATGAAATGGGTGAATTAACATCATGTATTTCCGCCGTCATCAGATAGTCCGAGTCGCGTATTCATGTCCGGAGAGAGAGAGAGAGAAGAGGTATTCATGAATGAAACTCGAATGCAATTCACGGGATCGATAATCCATTCATTACACGCAAACTCAATGTAAAAATCAATACAATTTTCCACACTTTTCCACCATCTAACATATATATTCTAAACTCAACTCCAGTATGTGAAAAAGATAGCCTGCCCCATCACTAAGCAAGCCGGCCGGGGGCACTGCCCTCATAGCTCTTCGTCCCCATCACACTGCTGCCACATGGCCACCTTCTTCACCTCCATGGCCGGACTCGTCCACGTAGGCAGCCAGGTGTCGCGCGCGTTCCAGAAGTCCTTGCGGGCATTCGCGCTGCGGTCGAGCCAGGGCTTGCCGCTCGCGGAGTCGGCGAACCAGCCATTGGTGCCGCCGACGGCGACGTTGAGGATGAGGTAGAAGGGCTGGTCGAAGGGGGTGTTGGGGCGGCCGGTGCGGGACCAAGGGTCGAGGAGGCGGGTGCCGTTGCTGGTGGCCGCGGGGAAGTGGCCGCGCGCCCAGAGGTCGGCGTTGAAGTTCGTGTAGAGGACCTGGAGGAGGCGGGAGTTGACGTAGGTGAAGATGTACTTGGACGACCATTCCAGCCCGAAGGTGTTGAAGGCTGCCGAGTAGGTGGTGTGGAGGGCTTCGCGTTTGACGTTGGTTCGCCACCAGGCGTCCTTTTTGTTTTTTTGTTTATTATTTAATCTTGAGCAACTATGTAATATAGGAATAGATGGAAATCATGAGAAAAGGGAGAGTCGAGGGGAGGGAAAACTTACATTCGGCACATCCGGTCCCCAGTGCAGCGCCGACGAGGCAATGTTATTTCCGCCCTGAGCGTAGGACCGGTTGTTCCCGCGACTCTCGACGATGTCGATCTCGCCGCTCGCCGGCCACGGTCCGTACGTGTCGTCGACCGGCAGCATCCAGATGGCAGGCCAGAGCCAGTCGCCCGTCGGCAGCTTCGCCGTGACCTCGACGCGTCCGTACTTGATGGCCTTGCTCTTCTTCGTGTTGATGCGGCCCGACCGGGTCGGCGGCACGATGGTGGCATTGCCCGCCGTGGTGTTGGTCGCCGCCACGCAGTCCGAGTAGCTGTTCGACGTACAGCTTCCGTCCTTGAGGAGATCCATGAGCGTGTCCTTGGTGATCAACGACGCATCCTGGAGCGTCGGTTTGATGAAGAGACGGCCATTCTCCACGTAGACGTTCTCGTCTGTGTTGGTAGTCTGTTGAAACTCTCCATTCCTAGAGAGAGATCATGTCTTTGTCAGCTTCGATTGTCTCCATGTATGTGTATATCTATATGTCTATATATATATATATATTCCCTTCCCTTCCATATTTCACACATATTATATTCTCTCCCCCCTCCCTCCCAAAACAACAGACTTACCCAAATCCACCAACCTGGACTTCCTTGGTCCAGACATCCTCGTTGAACCTGTCAAAGCTGTCCTCGAGGACCAAGCAGTACTTGTGCTTCACCACGCTCCGGATGCCATCCCAGACGAGGAATCCCGAGATCGCCAGTCCGAGCAGGATCCCCATGATGGGCAGTATCGTCACCCATTTCTCCTTGGGATCGGCCTTGTCGAGCCACGGCTTCTCGACATCCCCTTTCTTCACGCGGCGGGAGTAGAAGTACCGCTGGCCGCGCGGCGGTTGGCCGCCGAGGGCGCTGGAACTGCCGAGGCTCGAGCCGGGACGGGATATCGAGGGGGTGATGAAGGGGTTGGCGCCGTTGCCGTTGCCGTTGCCGGAGAGATGAACACCGCCGACGCCGCCGCCGCCTTGAGACTCGGTGCGTTCGTCTGATGATGATGAAAAGGGGAGTCTGTCTGTGTTTGGAGTGCCGGGACGGAGAGGCGTCAGGTTGGCGGGCGGGCGGGTGCCGCTGGGAAGATCTGGATCCATGGGATCAATATGGGACTTGTCTCTTGGGTGAAGGATGTTGTTCGCTTGGTTTGCAGATTTGCTGATCAAGGGTTTACTCTACTGAAGAGGTCTTAGGGAGAAGTCGGGCAAACCTCCCGTGGAAGTGTCAAAAAAAAAAAAAAAGAAAAAAAAAGATTGAAAACAATTCCATAAAAGGGAAATAGATAGATATTATCAAAAGAGGAGGGGGGTTTTTATTTTTCAAAAGTAAACACGGGCCGATACCTGCTTTGCTTTGCCTGCCTTTTTTTCTCTTCCATGTATACCCGTAGCCTCTAGATAGATAGATAGATAGATAGATAGATAGATAGATGACCTGATCCGACTTCATGATCCCATCAAAGCGCAGTTCCAGCCCAGCTTCCAGCTCTCCCCAGCTCAAAATCTATTCCATGCAGGGATTCTGGGGGAGGGAGAGACAGGTACTGGTGGACATCCGGATATGATGGTGAAGAGGAAGAACCCTGAACGCCTCAATATGCCACGGCAACCTGCCGTCTATCCTAAGCGTGGGTAGTCATCTAGTTGGCCTAAGAAGGGGTAAATCAACGATGATACAGCCGCTTGTTATTTTATCTATTTATTTATCTATTTGTTTATTTGTTTATCTTTTGGGTATATGTATCTCGATGGTAGGTGACATTTCATATTTCATAACGATGATTATCTAGGCTTGGGGGAGAGACATGGGGGGATATGTGTGTGTGTGTGTGTTGAAATATTCTTTTTCTTTCTTTCTCTAGTTAGTTAGATAAGTTTCCCTCCCCCTCCATAACTAACATGATCCAGATCTAACGGTAGATATCCAAGGTTCGATATCTTGATAGGTAAGATCCCCCCCTCCATCCCGCATTGGCGACTTTACATACATTCATTCAGCACGTGTTTGTGCCGCTTTCCGTCGAAGCGCTCGCGAGGTGCCAGCGCATAACGAATGTAATTATTAATATCTATCTATCCATCCATCTATCCGTCCATCCATCCATCCATCCGTCTAGGAATGATGAATCCGTCATCACCGGTTGGTGCCGGATCGGCACACGTACCGGTACCTCGTATCCGGTGTCAGCTACATTCTCACTACATACCTATACTATACATAATTACTACACTATACATACTACACTATACATACTACGGACTATACTATACATACCTACTACATCAGTCTGTCAGACTTGTTCGCCGTTCGAGCTTGGCGATAAAGGCTTGGCGGGATGTGGGGAGCAAACGCGCGGTGGCGGCCGGGGGGCATAGGATACAATACTTGCTGACAACGGTGTCAACTATTCCAGTGTCCAGATAGGTAGTATAGTATGGTATAGTATAGTATAGTATGAACAAGAGAAGAGCGAATAGATCAATTATCCAGGAAGAATAATATCTATTATCTAATATCTAGGTTAGTTAGTTATACGGTTGCCGGTGTATATAGGTCCGTACTGGCCAACAATCCGCCTGAAGGTAGGGATGGAAGGGCGTTATGGGCTGAGACAAAATCAGCTCGGCGTGAACTCCATCCGCGCTTTTTTTTTTTTTTTTTTCAAAATCCCCCAAAGGAAAATAACCATCGACCATCGACCACTCAAGGCCTCCGGGAGGGGAGATCAAAGAGCCATGTAGGTAGTCATTCATCATCATCATCATCATCATCATCGTCATCATCATGCTCATAAAGCTTGTAATACCAGCTTTCATGTGTGGTCCTTATGTAATTATGCTGTGAGTGTCTCATTGTCTTGTCGTTGTCTTGGTTATCGTCGTGCTAGGATAGATACTACTTAACTACTACTTAACTGTCACTTACTACTTGTAGTAGGTAATTAGAAATCATCATGAGCGCCCTTTGGAGTTGGGCATGATATCGAGTAGATGAGTATTTTTCAACAAAGTTTCACCGCGAAAAAAAAAAAGTCAGTGAAAAAACCAATGTTGAGATCTCTTTGCGCTTCCGACTTTGCCTGCCGGCTCATTATATATACACACACACACACACACACATATTGAGATCCTTTCTAGAGAAAATGGAGTGATGTTGAGTTATCCGGCCAATCACCACTAATTCGAATCAAAGCAAGACAGAATTACGAATTACATATATGGTGTATGGTGTATGTAATTAAATCCGTGAGACGTAGGGAGCGGGGGAGTCCGGACTCCTATGGAAGAAGAAGAAGAAGAAGAAGAAGAAGAATAGCGAATCGGGTATTGCCGTGTTCGTGGAGATGGGATATGGACATCTCGAATCGGCCGACAAGATGGACGGATGGATGGATGGATAGATAACGTCAATATCGTGTCCCCGGTTGCTTCAATCATCAACAGGGAACAAATGAACCTCTTGCTCACGCCCCATCTAGAATTATACGATTTCATACTTTTTTTGAGATTGCGCATCGTCTTGTCATGAGAATCCCAATACATGGCTCATTTTATACCCACTATTACTACCTAAGCGATTCTCCCTAAGGGATGCTTCAGGACGAAGCCGACAGATTTACACCCGTCGCGTGGAATAGACATCGGTTAGACTAGGTTAGACTGTTCTAATCGTGGCAGTTTGGTGACTCTTCCGCGGAGGAAGGGGTAGGTAGACTTGGTCGTGGTAGGCAAATCTCGGAAGAGGTCGGTATTATTTGCTCAGTTTCCGGGCATCAGAATAGCGGGACATGCTTGCCTACATCATAATAGCTTAGATGAGGTTCGTCAACATTCTTCCGCTGGTAAGTATTAGTCTAGTCTATCCATCAGCCACTCGAGAGTCGAATGGCGACGACGATGGGGTTGGGGAATTCTGATCATACTAGGTGTCCAACAAGTCCTGGTTCATAATACTAGGTAGATCTTCCATCCGGTGTACTCTGATGAAACCGGATCAGTAATAGATCAGTCTTGCCGCGTATTTGCAGCTCCTTATTCCATGCTGTCGGCGGTACAACCCCCCAACTGTCCGCCATTCTTGACACGGCGTGGTGGGAAGGCTCTCGGATTCCGGCAAAGACACCAGTCGGCGCGCGCCATCTCGTCTATTCGCATCTTCTCGAATCGAATTCTATCTGCGTACGCAAAGATCCGTACGCAAGATCCATTTCTGCCCACCTTTCACCTCTCGTCCTTCATGCTAATCAGAGAAGTGTCAGTCTATCATTTATCTCCATTCACCATCTCAAGCCCCGTTTTCCCAATGATGATCCCAATGATGATCCCAATGATGATGGCCGTCAATAGGATCAGTAATCAAGTCAAGGGCGGTGGCTCCAGACTCACCAGTAAGCAATTTTCCCCGTGCTTATGAAGCAGAAGCATTCCAGTTTCAGGGGCGATGACGAGTTCCTCTTTTGCGGATTTCCGATCATGCGGATAGAATACCGTCTCGCCGCCTATGACGCCGTCTGCTGCTGATGTCAAGTAGAGTAAAGCTGTCCAGGTTGTTTTGGCGTGGATGGTTTCGGTGCCGGAGTCGGAGAGGACATCGACGAGGTTGGAATCATCGTCTATGCTCATGTTAGCCGAGAAATGTGTGATTGGGTTGAATTGACCTGTAAGAGGTTCACATCGCTTCTTTTCTCAATCAAGGCATTGAGGAGAGTGGGAAATAGTATCAACGGTGCAATGAGAGGTCAGATTTCAGTAATGTGAACGAGCATAGACAAACGACGGACGACTTGGGAGTATGCGACGAGTGCCGACGTCTCCGTCTCCAAGCATCGCCCTTTCAAATGATGACCAGCGACGTTACAGCCGACCGATAACCCAACACGATGATGAAAGAGTTGGAAAAGGTTACACGCACAATGGCAGTCAAAGAACTGATTTTTCGAATATCTATACACACGTATGTTGGGATTCAGTCCAATAACCTCGCCGCCCCTACTCGTTCGTTTATATTAGCAAACTCACAGCAAACTCACAGCAAACTCACAGCAAACTCTCAGTCTTGAAAGAAACTACATACCATAAATGCTTAACGGAATCCTCCGATACAACCTCTTTCAATCCCGTCTGAAGCCATAATCTCCGAGCAAAAGCGGCGTCATTGATCTGAAATCTATCGTTCACTCTGGTTGCCTCGCCTCTCTTCGGTCGGCCTGGTGTTGTTGTCAACGGCAGGCTGGATAGGAAGGTCAAGTAATCCCGACAGAGACTCTTGGGCCAGAAGTTGCGGAGAAGGACGATTTGGTCCTCGAGAGAGGGGATTGGAACGTCAAAGATGAGTTGAGTTACTGGGAGTTTTGGTTTGAAGGGCGGCCAGCTTGGCAGGGCTTCCGTGTCTGTTTGACTTGTGGGATTCCGACTATTGTTATCTTTGGCCGGCTTCTTAACGGTAGACTTGTTTTTATTATTATCCTTGGCTATTCGCGTCATCTTGTCGAGCGTGTATCTAAGGTTAGTGAAGTTGGACATGATGGATTGATGGCAGTGCCAAAAGTATGGATGCTGATTGGATGTATCGGCCGGGCATTCATTAGAAAACCCGATTGGCAGGTAACATCGGATATATAAATAATATAAATAGATCTTGAAGACCCCACCCCGTTGATCCATACACCCCTCTAGCTGTTACGTATTATCTACCCCTACGCCCCCTACGAATTTCGATTTTGTTGCTGTTACCCTGAGGGAGCATCGCATTTTATATCCCATCCAACCCATTCGCTTCCGAGACCGTCGCCCTCACTCATAACCTCGCTTCACGCACAAGCAATCTCGAAATACAGGGTATTTGAATTCACGCGCTGAACGTCTATCTCAGCAAGTCCGGTGGGGGGGAAACTTAGCTTCATTTCTGAATCTTCAAGGTGGTGGTTTATCACCACGAACAACAGAAACCTACCCCAAGACAAACTCGTCGATCCCGAGCCCCTCCGCCCCCCCCCTCAATGTCTCAAACAACAACACCGGCAGTCCCTCCCTCCTCGCCCATACCCACGCGAGGAGCCGTGCGACCACCCATTCTCTCCCCGCGCTCTCTGAAACAAATAGGCCTATTCTTCGCCGGCGCCGGCTTCCTCTCCCTCTCGACGTGGATCACCCGCCGCGCCATCAGCCGCAAAGCCCTCGCTATCTTTCCGAAGTTCCATACGCCGAACACCCACCCGATCAACAAGGTCGACGCGCACGCGTCGTCGATTGCGTTCGAGGCGCTGAATCTGGCGACGTTGAACGTCGTGGGCTTCGCGATCATGATGGCCGGGGGCATTTCGTGGGCGTTTGATATTTCGGGGATGGAGGATCTGCGGAGCATGACGAGGAAACATGTTGGGCCGACGGGCATGGGGACGGATGAGGATCTGGAGAAGGAGGTGGAGGAATGGGTTGCTAAGATGCTGTTGAGGAAGACGGAAGGGTTGCAGAAGGAAGAAGAAGCTACTGCTGCTGCTGCTGCTGCTGCTACTGCTAATTCGACGACGACGTCGGAGAGGAGTGAATAATGCCGAAAGAGAAAAGAAAAAAGAAGAAGAAGTGCGATGTGTTCTTTTCTTGGGGGGTTATGTTTTTGGGAGCGCGCAGAGCTGCGCTTGCTGTGCTTTCCCTTGTTCCTTTGATACCACTCCCCACTCACTTCCGTGTGTCTCTGTCGCGTGATCAACGGGGCATACGCCTCCGTCGTCGGAAATTCATGATACCCCCCCTCCTCCAGAATTGGGTGATGTCCGCCCATAGCAAAGGAATTCTTTTGTTGCGCCCCTTTGTATGATTTATGTCACACTCACAAGTTGGGCCGTGTTGCCCCCCTGGTCGAATCTCGAATACCTATATCCCCGGGGACCGATTGAGCGTTGCTCTCTGCCCGGGTTTCGCTGCTGGACAAACTTATCGCAAACTTAAAGTTCCCGGGTACTTAATGAAATGGGGAAATGCGAGTCGCGACTCCTCAGGCGACGACGCACTCAGCGCCATACCCGTCTTCCAATATTGTCTTTTGTCTTTTTTTGTCTTTTTTTTTTTTTTTCTCTCGTGAACGATGCGAATAATTACCCATTTATGACGACTTCCGAGTAACTACTCGACGGCTTTTACCTTTCCCGAAACGGTCCACTCTCTGTGAACGAATCTTTTCGTGTCGGCATACGTTGGCTTTGAAATTCAACATGACGATTTACTTTGATCCTTCAGGGGTTAGGTAGTTATGATGAATGTCTCATGTATACAGTGGGTAAATTACTACAGGAGGCGAAAGAGAGAGCATTCGCCTTGATAACATGCATGTTACTGAGGCCATAATTAGACCATGTGGATGGCTTGAACTTGCAAGCAACTCTATACGAAGAGTGCCTTCGTGAAAGCACTCATCGGTCCGTTATGAATCAAAGACTTTGACTCCTTCAAGAGCGTTATGAACGAGTGTCTTGTTTAGCCTTGACCACAGCTCGTAAGCAGTGGTGTGCAGGAGGTAATCATCGCAAACACCCTGCACAGATATCCTTTTACCCCGAACTAATGTGTGGATATCATTTTCTTTTGAATGTCCAGGATGGACATACGTCTACAACTATCTATGTCTAGCCATGGGTATTGTACTTTTTGAGGGTTTTTTTTTTTCTTCTTTTTTTTTTTCGAATATGAGAGCCAAGGTTGGACGAGCGCCATCACGCACTCTTACCCACTTGGGCTGAGAGATCAAGTGATGGATGTAGTGTAGGTAGTCGTGATGCGCAGATTGGTCTATATCTCGCAGCAAACGCACGCCTGCTATGCCCAAACATACACGTATGCAGCAAATAGTAAATAGTAAATAGCAAATAAAATGCATCTCATCTCATCTCATCTCATGTCAGGCAATGGATTGAAGCGAAGCGCGTAGGAGCGAGGGAGGTATGAGGTAAGAGACAGTTCACAAAAGGACCTCTTGCCCACCGCCACCGCCACCATCCGCATCTGCACTTGCATCCGCATCGCTCCTCTCACGAAGACGATCCTCAAGAGCGGCACCGTCTTCCTCGAAGCTGCCTCTCCGTCCCCAATTTCGGGGCTGGCGCTTGAGGAATGCACCGACGGCGCCGAGGTAACCTTCGTGGCGCAGGAAATAGGCCTGTTTCTGGCCTTTGCTCCAGAAGCGGATGGCGTAGCTGAGCGTGTTCATGGTTTGCGGGTGGCCGCGGATGAAGGAGCCGCCAAAGTAGATGTGTGAGAGGCCGTGGATGTGGGAGTGAAGGTAGGCGATCTGCCCTATGTTGTTGCTGATGGCGTATAAGAGGGAACGCGATATGTCGGATGCTGAGAACCGGGAGAGCGTGTCGGCGCGCGTGGATTTAGAGTGGGAGGGAGATGCGGTGGTTGTGTTGGGGGGTTCTTGTATTGTGCCGTCGTGGTAACGGTCGGTGTGCGCGACGTTTCCATGGTCTTCGGCCTCGTTTTCGGCTTCCCGCTTCATGCGGAAGACCTTGCCGAAAGAGCTCGCAATGGCGGTGCTCTTTAGTCCAATCTTATTGTAGTCGGTGCCATAGATGTCCCCTACTAGCATGTCTACCTTGGCGTTGTCGCCTTGGGCGGCCATGTCGAGCATGTCATCGAAGCTCTCGGCTGGAGTCAGGAGAGACAGGAGGCCCCATAATGTACCTCCGCCTAGAGACGTACCGCCCACACGTTCATACTTTCTCGGCCCGGACACCTTGAGTATGCTAACGCCTGAGCCAATGTTGACGAGCATATAGGGGTAGATTTCAGCTTCGGGCTCTACAAACTGCATGGGTTGGGTTTCGGAATAAGTAAAGACTTCACGGGGTATCTCGGTAATAAAGAAGTCCAAGCCTGCTCGGTTCACACGTGGCCGTTAGCGTTGTCTGCGCCGCCGATTATGTTAAGAAGAAAGAACAAAAGGAGGGGGGGCTTGGCGCTGACCTATTATCAAGCAAGTCATTTCATCTTCGCGCAACACGTCCACACCTAGTGCATCTTTGATCCGGTCATGGTATTTGAAAGCACCGCCTCCGGTGGCCATGATGCACAGATCATTGGGTTTCGAGCCATTGAGAGCCAGCTGCTTATCTCTGAGGTGTCGCATGAACTCGATACAATCGTCGATGCGATCAGTCTCGAAGGAATGGAAGTTGAGTCTACCTCCGGGCTCGGTCGAATGGGCTTCGCGGGAAAAGTAGACGAGCTTGGCTAAAGAACCGCCAATCTGCGAATGTGTGGCAAGCGGAAAGTCAGCGTCGGTTATAATTTCGAGTAGAGAGTGACGGGGAGTGACGGGAGCAAGGCGGCGCGCAAACTTACATCGACAGCTATATGACTGACGACAGCGGTGTGATTCGGCAACCTGATGTCCTTGCCCTCGTGATAGCTACCATTGGTGGCATTGGCATTGGCGTTGGCGTTGGCATGAGCACTGGGGCTGTGGCCATCGGCGGGTGTCGCTGGCTGTTCGGTGCCGTCGACGATGAAGGCGCCCTGGACATTGATGCGCACAGAGCCGGGATGCGATATGGTACTATCTATCTCAGCGACGCTCGTGACGCTGCGCAGGCGGGGGTGGGGTTCGCGGTGTTCGGCATCGCCAGCGATGACCGTGTCGTCGGCGGAGTGGTGCTGAGCATGGGACATGGTACCATTGATGGCAGCCGGGCCACGGTTCGGATGGGAGGGGAGGAGAGGGGGATTTCGTGGTTGAGTTGGATGAATCACAACAAATGCGACATGTTCATTAACATGTTCGCTAATTGTTCGCAAACTGGTTGAGTCAAGATGGGAGGATGCGATAAGCTGACTGGATCAAGGACCGGTGGTGGGGCCCGGGAAGGATTCAAATTGGTAGGTATTCAAGATACGTGCAGGGAGTCGTCGATGAGTCTTGAGTCGGTCGAAGATATGGAAGAGGTACCGGTACCGGTACTTTGATCAGTGAGAGTGTCCTGATTCCTGAAGGGAAAGGACTTGAAACTTCTGACGCCTGAGGCGGGTCTTTGGCTTAGCACGGTCAGAGTGGGTCTCGTCACCGTCACGGTGACTAAGCTGACCTGGATTTCCGCTGAGTCCACCCCTTCCGTCTTCCAGAAACACGCCATACCGGGCCTTCTTTTATTTCCTACCTGCCTTCCTACTTATCATAACCGCCGATACGTTCTTCTCTGCTTCCAAACATATTCAATAGCCGCCAAAAGCGACAATGTGCGACGGCATGATATGGTCTGGTATGGTCTGGTATGACATGGTATGACATGTTGCATTGCCATCAAGACGACGTGTGATCACTTGTGTATGTGGTCGAGTGCATGTGACTGGCCATAATCTTCTAACGTCTTTCTAGATGGAGCTGGGGACAAGCGAGAAATACGACATCTCGGCTGTGACTTGGACCCTGACAAGTCGAAGTTGGTTGTCCGCTTACACAGCTCTTCTCCATCCGCCGCATCGGTGCCCTTCAAATGCAAGCTTCTGCGGCCTCAAGATGATGAAGAAGTCGAGATGCGAGAAGAACTCTAATATATGATCTGGCCAACTGTTTCGTTGTAGAAGAAAGTATCCATGAATCTTTGCTCGTGCATACGATGTCACATGACATTCCAGTCTGGTATGCCCGTCGTAGTGGAAGCGATCCAATCTCGGATGGGGGCAACATGCTTCTCTCGTCTAATTCAGTTCTCATTCAGTTTTCAGGATCCGTCTGGGTTAAGCTTGAAGCCACCAATGTTTGGAATCACTATGATGCACAGACCCGGTCAAGCAACAAACAGACAATCCAATTTTTTACATTATATAATATACCAACAGTAGAGTCGCGGACGTATTTCTGCCTATGAAGAGGCAAAGGAAGGGTCTCAGCCTACCAATGCGCCTCCGAAATATCCACAGAATCAACATCGACACCATCGCGGAACCAGCGGTCCTCGTCCTTGATAGCGACATCGTTTCCACTCATCTGCCTCTTGCGCATGAGGCCCTGGGCATCGAAAGTCCAGTCCTCGAGGCCGTAGGTGCGCCACCACTGCCCGTTCTGATCATGCCACTCGTACCAGAACTGCACGGCGATCTTGTTGTCGGAGAAGGCGAAGAGCTCCTTGCGCAGACGGTAGCCCTGCTCGCGCTCCCATTTCTTGGTCAGGAAGGCTTCGATCTCGTCGCGGCCTTGGAGGAAGGTGTCGCGGTTACGCCAGATGGAGTCTGCCGTGTAGGCCATCTTTATTTTGGATGGGGTTCTGAGGGAGTGGGATAGGTTAGTAGTCGCCGGGATGCTGGCATTGTTTTGTATGTTTTGGTGAAGTGGTGGATGATGATGGAACCCCGCGAGGAGGGGTTGGTAGTGTTATTCCATAGGCGTAGGTATAGCTTACTTGGTGTTCCATGCTGCCTGAGCTGCTTTGACTTTTGTCCTGGCCGTTTCCGCCGTGAAAGGGGGAAAAGGGGGTCTGCTCTCGTCGGCCATTGTTGCGATTTGGGAATATCAAGGCTTGAGTAGCAGTGAGGCTAAATTCACGGCTTATGGAATTGCCAAGACGGACGGAATCCCCGTTTTCAAATACCTGCCTACGTACATAACGTGTCGCCACTAGCAATAGCCGCCACTAATAGTGCGAAGGTGACAAATCCATATAGATAGGTAAGTAGAGAGAAGAAGGATGCCTAAAATCGCCATCGCACGAATCATAGCCATTAATAAGTCGGTACGGATACGGTACCGTACATATAGCACTCTCTAATGCCAGCGCTAGCAGAGACGGCGGTGATGATCCCCTCGTGCCGATTCATGCCGATTTAAGTATCTCCTCTAACAACTTCCTCTTCGCGGAGAACGGCCGGGTATACATTTACCTAACCTGGCGTTTGCTCACTTCACGTCGCCGGCGGTCGCCGGCGCTTATGCTGATCTGGAGATGCCATGGTCACTGTAAAGTTTGGACCCGGCGATGTCGTGTTGTGAAGAAGGGTGACTGACTTTCAGTACTTGCGCTGGGCCGCTCGGGTCCGCCTCCATTCGGCCTGCCGAGGTCGGTATTCGGCAGCCATTGTACCCCGCGGGTTCATAGGTAGGTAGCTAAGCCGATAATACCCTGCAAGCGAGTACCTACCTACCATAGTAAGGACTGCCGTCGTAAGACATCCACATCTCAGCATCAGGACAACTCTTCGGACCGATGATCGATTCACTCGCAGAGAGAGCTGCGCGTTGGTCAATTGATACCATTGGAAAGATCATTGCGGTTGCCCACAAGGGGTCTGTCATTGCTACGGTGGTAGAATCATGACAGATCGAGATCAAACTGGAACATGGGAGTCACTTGTCGTGAACATGGCTTGCGCAACACAGTAAGTAACCATGGTGAAGGAGTAAGAAGGGAAGGATGGAGGGGAAGAGGGGAGGAGGGGAGGAGGGTTAATCTGCAATGCAACTTCTCTAGGTACAACCTGTACCTTATCTGCCAATTAATTACTCGCTTATATGAAACACGCCTATCACACCATTATGTGTGTTCTTGTATTCTCTTTGTATTGATCTTGTATGTTGTAGAAGTAATGGAAGAGGAGTAACTAGCGTACTGTGTACTGTAGGAATACGTATAGGATACTGATTACATAAGGATTGTGTTGCAACGCCTCTCCGAATTGGATGGAGGTGGCACCTACCTAGGTACTCACTATCTACCTACCTACCTTACCTAGATAAACCCGTCAAGAGAATCGGATACCCAATTGTGGGCCACGAGCACACGGGAATCTTGGCAGATCTCGCCGGGCCGGAGCGTTCGACTAAACAGATGAGATCTACTGTATACGGACTACGCAAAGTTGCGAATAAAAATGAACAAGAGACAAGTTTAAACAACGAATAGAAGACTTGATACGTTCCAATTTCAAATACCAAGGTACTCTTGTTGCAGGGCTCTGACAAATACTCGAACCATGATTCACGGGAGGAGGGAACAAGTAGGGCAGAGGCAAGGGAAGGTAATGGTGATGGTGATGGTGATGGTGATGATAGGTTCGGAGTCAATGCGGAAGATGCGAAGGAATCGAGGACCCTTCCGGCGAGGGGCCAGTGTCTGTACCTACCCTACACTCAGGTAAGTTAATGTAGGTAGGGAGGGTAATGGGTTATGGATGGATTGCCAAGGTGGGATTTGTAGGTAGGCGCCTGTCTGTAGTAACGTAACTGGGACCAGTTTGGGCCACCCAGTGGAAGATCTCACTATTTATTACTATCACAAGCACAGACAAAACAGATTGATCAGTTGGGTGACCCAAATCGGTACGTCGCCCAAAATAGTATTGGTGACGTTACCGTATTACTGTGCGATAACTAGCCTACCTATCTACAGATCGTAATCAATCATTTATTATCCATTCACATTGTTACTCCGCCACTCCTCTCTCCCTCTCGGACCACCGGAGTCCCCGCGCGAGACCCCCTGAGGCCATTAACCCCACTATGGCGGGCTCTCTTCTTATCGCCTTTGGAAAACCGGACATAAACAGCACGCTCCCGTCGAGAGCTATTTCTTTCCAACACGATTCCATACTCAATTTCTGTCCAACGCCAACAACCCAATTCACTTGTCTATCAACCTACAGTAAGTCTAGGTACCCAAGTGTGCTTTCTCCTCCAGCAATTCCACAGCTGTTTCGTTCCTTCTTGCATATTCCCTCCCCCGCAAGTACACAACTCTACAACGAATATCTGTACTGACCTTACCCCGTTCATCAAGACTACAAACCTTCACACACACACTACCACACCACCCAAACAACAAACAACAATGTCTGCTCTTAAAGCTGGAGACTCTTTCCCCGAGGGCGTCACGTTCTCCTACGTTAAGCCCTCGCCCGAGACCAGCGACGTCTTGGCCTGCGGTGTCCCTGGCCCTTATGACGCCAGCGCCGGTACGTCTCCCCCCCCTCCCCCACCACCACCCAATTGTGAAATGTATTCGTAGTAAATGCAGCAGAAACATACCTAGCTAACGAAAGTAAAAACTTACAGAATTCAAGAACAAGAAGGTCGTTCTCGTGTCTGTCCCCGGTGCCTTCACCCCTACCTGCCAGGTCACCCACATCACCGGCTACCTCGCCAAGCTCGCCGAGCTCAAGGCCAAGGGCGTTGACCAGGTCATCTGCATTGCCTACAACGATGCCTACGTCATGTCTGCTTGGGCCAAGGCTAACGGTGTCAAAGATGACTCTATTGTAGGCTACTTACTTTTCTTGTCAACCCCTTCTTCCCCTTTCCCTTTTTTCTTGACTTCACCTCCTTCCATTTGCGGCGGGGAGAGGTTATATGTAATTACCCAGAGTTTGAAAAGAATTGAAGGCTAATGATGGGGTTTCAACTATAGCTCTTCATGACCGACAACGAAGCCGGGTTCAGCAAGACCATGGGCTGGACCCTCGGTCCCCGCACTGCGCGTTACGCCCTAATTATCGACCACGGCAAGGTCGTCTACGCTGAGAAGGAGCCTGGTCATGACGTCTCTGTCTCTGGTGTTGATGCCGTCCTTGCTAAGCTGTAGAATGTTTTTTTTTCCTTTTTTTTAAAAAAAAAACTTCTGTTTGCTTTGCGAAAAAAAAGAGAACAAAGACAGGAAATAAGTCCCTAGTTTCGTGGCATGAGCGAGATTTGTGCTATGGGAAAGGATGGTAATGACGTAGAGAGTTAATAGAACACCAAAAAAAAAAGGAAAATTCCCTCAAGATTTTCAAGTTCGTCGTTTTCTCTACCTACCTAATTGGAGATTATGTGATATTGTAGAATTCGGCAAATGGACGAGCATTGGGTGGCCCCGGATCGGGATTCCCTACCCGTATACACACAAGTCTCACTTTCACTCCGAACGAAAGGAAGAGTGAGATCCTGAGATCCAGTCACAAAGACAAAGAGTAATCGCCAAATGCCAGGAACCACACACATTAGTCGGTCCACAGCATTAACCGGTACCTATCTATCCAATATTCACTTCGATCGCGAGTTATGGGCGCATGGGATTCTTGGTATCAATGACTCGCGTAGTTAGTCTCTCGGGCTGGAGATGGGTCACGTCGGGCCTGTGCAATTTCCATATCACACGTCCGGGCTAGCATCAGTCAGATTACCTAGACCATGGAACAAGGCTGTCATTGAATGAGCTACCAGGGGAAAGATTTCTCTCTCTTAGCCGTGTAAGAGATGAATCATGCAAAATATTCCCCCCCTGACCCCATACCGAGAGAGATAGAGATGTGGCTTTTTTAATGTTTTGGTTGATTCGTGTAGTCGAAACTGACAAAGTCGAGGTTTTTAATATCCCACCCTAGACGCCGCAAGACACATTTGTAGAATGTCCATCCCACCCAGCAATGCTGGTCATGCCACTTGATCAATCCACGCACATCTCTCTCTTGTCACTCTCTCTGGCCTTCTCCAGCCATTTCTCATCCGGTCAAGAAGGTAATTCTAACGGAAAAGCATAGCATCACATCCGGTCCCCTTTATCGGGACTTGGCCTGGACCTTCTGCTGAGAGCCCTTGGAGCCCTGCTTGCCGACAATGCGTTGTGTCTGGCCCTTGGCGGCGGTGGCGGCGTTCTTGGCCTTCTCGGAGTTCTTGGCGGCGCGCGACTCGGCCTTCTTCTCCTTGCTTTCCTTGATGGCCTGTAGGCGGGCGGCCGAGCGGACCTCGGGTCTGATGGATCGCTTCTCCTTGATTACGTCGAGGGAGGCACCGACGATGGCACGCTGGGACTTGATGGTACGGCGAGTGCGCTTCTTGGCGGCTTCCTGTGGTGGGTGTTAGTGACATGTTGCGCGCGTAGTTCCGTACACATATTTCTATGCGTTTGTATTGCATGAATGCGCCGTTTCCAATGTGTTTTCGGGGGGGGAATCGAAATTCTCGGCTTCGACGTGAAAGGAGAGGGGCGGATGGATGATACCGTACCTCAGTAATACCCTTGCGGTGCTGGCGACGGAAGAGGACAGTCCATGAGATGCGGCGGGGGTTCTTGCGCTGCAAGAAAAGCGACTCCGACTTGCTATTTTGGAATCGGAAGACCTTGCTGTCGCCTCTGACGTAGATCTTACCCTAGAAGACCGAATACCCATCAGCAATTATTCCAATATATGCAGCAAAAAGATAGCTTAAATCACGAGAACCATGGTGTCATAAATGTCAACACATCGGGCGGGCGTCTGCATCGTCATAGCCGGGTCGTTTGTCTGATCATGCCCATCGCACACCAATTCGATATCGTCAACTCCGTCGCCTGTTCTCTCATTCCAAACTATTCCGGTTCCAGACAGATGCGCCCGATGCGATCGATTATGACGACCGGTAAACGGATTGGCAATGGGATGTGGGATGTGGAAGGTTGGTAGATGGATGGTTATGTACCTTGCCAGGGTAGATTCTCTGGCCAGAGAAACTGTCGTCGTAAGTTCTCATTGTGACGGTTGGTGGTAGCGAGAACTTAAGTCGGCTGTGATGGTTAGTAGGGTCGTGATGTAGGGGATTTGGGGAGGAGGCGGCTCGAAGACCCGGTGTTGGCTGAATTTCGAAAAGTCCAAACGTGCGCGTGCAATTGTGGGTTAGAGTGACTAAGCACGAAAATTGCTGCCCGCCTCAGCCCCGCCTTAGGGTCCGTCATGCTCGCTATTGAGCCTGTGGCTTGCGCCGGAGCTGAAATGTGGCTGTGCGGGCCCACTTCGAGCAACATGCACCGAAAGAGAGATACCCTCAATTGTTACATATTCAAACATGCTCGTGAAATGGCCCGGACCTGAGCTTGGTGTAAGAGACCTACGCAAATGAAGCCCGCTACCTATTGTGTCTCGTCCACGTAGCTCGGGGTGTTTATGAAAAGCGCCATATCACCTTTGCCTTATTCAAATGACATGACCGTCGCCCCAGATCTTATAGCATCCCTGGTGCATCAAGAATTCGACAAGCTACCAGCTAAACGCAAACCCGTCGTTCGCGACAATGGCCTCCATGAATGGGTGCCCCTGAGCGGCATCGTCGCCGAAGGTAGTCATTATTTTCATTCCTGCTTCTTGTCTGTTCCCCTACGCAATCCTAGAATTTCCGGGACGGACAGTTTGTTCATAATGCTTACCTGTCCTTCATAATACTGCTCCTTGACATATCTAACGGAATTGCAGGAAACAACGGTAAACTGACATATCTATCTCTTGCGTATGTCTGTCTATCTGTCTATCCAAGCCATATCTAAAGACCTATGCTCACGATGAGGACACACAGAACAGGCATGAAATGCCTCCCAGCCTCCAAACTGAGTCAAGCTCAAGGCAATGTCCTTCACGACTGGCATGCCGAAACACTCGCGATCCGAGCTTTTAATCGTTTTGTGCTGGATGAATGTCTGGCGCTGGCGAATGGCTCGAAGAGTTCGTCTGAGTTTCTAAGGTGGCGAGATCGTGATGAGATGGGAACAACCACGCCTCCTCATGATGGTGATGGAGCCGATGGCGTCCACTGGCATGGTCAGCCTTTCACTTGGAGAGAGGATGTGTTGTTACATATGTACTGCTCTGAAGCCCCTTGTACGTTCTATCATCCCGTCGTAATATAACAGTTGTTTCTGCAGGTTTCTATTTTCGATTGTTATATGTATACCTCTGTAGCCACATACTCATACGATTACAGGCGGGGATGCAAGTATGGAACTCACGAGTACGTCAACATTATGGAGGGTTTATTCGTCACTCTACTCTCTGAGATTTATACCCCCATAAACAACAATAACACCGAGAAAGAACAAGAAGAATCGACTAACTGAATCATCAGTGGCATCCCAATCCGACGCAACACCCTGGGATCTCCCCATCCCAGAACCCCAAGACACCCCAGCGTCCCCAGCTGCTCCAGAGACCATCCTCCCAGGCCGAGCCTACTTCTCCAAACTAGGCATAATCCGCCGTAAACCCGCACGACCAGATGCGCCCCCCACCTTATCAAAATCCTGCTCAGATAAATTGGCGTTACATCAAGTGAAGTCTTTACTTTTGTCGGTTACTTCACTTCTGGTGAGCCCGGAATACGCATATATTCATACGTTGGTTATTCCGGGGGCGCAGTATAGCGAGGTGGGGTGTAGGCGGGCTTTTTCTGCTGAGTTTGGGGACGAGGGTAAAGAGGGAGAGGGAATGGCAGATGGAAAGGGGGAAGGACGCATGGTAGAGCTGGCAGGGAGGAAGTGGGAGGGTGGATATGGATTTCGACCTTTTGCGGTAAAGACGACGGGGTTGGAGTTTAGGTTTTCGAGACGGAGGACTGCTGAAGCTCCTGTCCAAGACTCTGCATTACCGTCACCATCGTCGTCACCGCCACGCCCAGCCACTACGAAGAAAATCACCCCAAGTCCCATCTCAACAGCGCAAACACCCACTCAAATCGAAACTACGCAGAACGGGATACTAAGGGGTCAGAAGAGTACGGTACCATCTAATCCACGCGGAGCAAGTTTTGCGTCGAGACGGCAGATTTGGATGGCTGCGCTTGGGGTATTAACTTCATTGGATGATGGTAGTGAGGATGACGGGGTAGCGGAGGTAGCGAAGATTAAGAGAGTTCTTGGTAGTTCGACGTATGGGGAGATTAAAGACGCGGAGCTACTGGCGCCGAGAAGGCGTGTGAAAGAAGAGGTGAGAGAGTTGGCGTTGAAGGGATGGGTGAGGAATTTAGGGGACGAGGACTTTAGGCTTGGGAGTTAGGGGAATCTACTGTGAAGGGGGGCTGTATTGTTGGCCTTTTGTATGGTACGGAGCGTGCTGTCCGGTTTGGCTCGACCAACGGGGGGTACCATAGGTATAACGCGGGATAGTTGCTCACAAAAATAGAACGAAAGAGAATAGATCGTAGAGTTAGTAGGGGTGACGACGATATACCTACCCGTCAAACTTCGCTAGCCAGATCACTATGCATTCAAGGCTTCCCGGACCAACGTGGTGGTATCATTGCCAAAGTCAGTAGCGGCACGCTCCGTAACAGATCGAACGAAACAAAACAAGCAGACTGAGAGTTTGATGGACTTTTTTTTTTCATTTTCATTGGACAAGCAGTGGCCCGGACCCCTCATAACCACGGCTGATTAGACCTGGCCAGTAGAGTTGCCGCAGAGGGAAAAGCTACCTACTTGGTGAGAACGGCCAGAAGTCATTTGCAATTCTTTGCTTCTCACGGGTTTCGCTGACAGCACCTACCAACGGCAGGCTTTTTAGGATAGTGACCAGGCCGCCGGAGTCAAGTAACCCGAACCGATAGAGAGACAATCTGACAGCTACAAAGATTGGCGAAATGGAAAAAGTAAAATCCCATGAAGATGGCCGAACAGGCTACCTAGACTCTTCTCTGCACTCTCTTTTCCTTTATCTTTTCCTTGAGCAGAGAGAGGAGAGGAGAGTAGATGAGACGAGATTCCGTGTTCCCTCCTATCGGCTCCCAAACATCAAGACTAAATGAACATTAGGAGGTCTTTTTCGTTGTGTGCCTGCTTTTTTTCCATTCCGAGTAAATCAACGATGCGATGCCGTATTCTCGTAACATCGTTTCTTTGCGGGTAGGTCGTTTCCATGTTGCCGGGGGCGGCTCTGCCATATCGCGGAAAGGGTATCTTATTCAACCTTGCTCTCAAAGTTCTCACCAGCAACGAGGTCGGGGATCTCGTCGTCGTCAGCATCCTTGCTGTCTTTAGTCATGCTTTGGTAGCTTTCAGCGAGCTTGCGGAGGGAGGCCAGGGAATCAGGGCCAAGCTGGTTGAGGATGCCAGGCACGAGCTCAGTCAGCTCCTTGTCTTCGCCAGCACCATAGATGGCGAAGGTGTTTGAGGGAACAGCGGCGTGGACTGCACAACATCATAGATTATTAGCGACGGTAAAGGCAGACATGACCGGATCTCGGACGCGGGGCTCAAGGCTCGGGAGTATAGGCACTCGGGACTCGACTTACCCTTAGGGGCAGAGAAGTGGATGACGTTTCCGTCGCTCTTGAACATGTTGACCTCCTCAATAGCTTGGATGGGCTGGGTGTTCAGCTTCTTGAGGGTGGTTTGAAGCTTCTTGTCATCGTTGGCGCTGCGGGCAACGTTGCGCTTCTGCTTGTGTCTGGGAGTACCCTTTCCGCCTGTAGTGATCCAGCAAAGTGGGAACATATTAGCGATGCAATTCTCGTGCTCCGAGCCTCATCGTACAGCGAACGTAGCGAACATATAGCGAACATACCGGTTCGGGCGGGGGCAGCACCGCCGAACTTCTTCTTAAGAAGCGCTTGAACGTCGGCCATCGTAGCAGACAAAGTTGTAACCGGGGGTCGGTAGGCGGATAGGTAAGCGGATAAGTTTGGGATCGGCGATCGAAGTTCTAATAAATGGGCGGGGAGATCTGGACGTCAGCCAAAAGTTCACAAGTCGAAAGCCGGAACGGAACCTCTTGGGGTCCTTTAGTCTGGTTGCGACACAAAAGAAAGATACAAAACACTGCTAACGTACAGAAAAAGGATAGTCAAGTCATCAAGCAGAAAAAGGGACTGGCGTAAACGGAGAAACCAACGGCTTACCTCGAGTGTCTCGTCTCTTCGTGGTCGTTATCGTCGTCGTCGTCACGCTGCTCCGGGTTGGGGTAGGTCGGCAGAAAATTGGATGTGCGCCGCCAAGACTTTTTGCACAATTCGCTACAGGAGAAACCCTCTTCCGCCCAGTGGGAGCAGAGTCTGGCACGTTACCCCTCCTTGTATTACCTAACTCAAGCTTCCCCGCCTTGGTCATCCGGTAGGTACGTAGTGTGCATAACTAGGTACCGAGTAACCTAAGGTACCCAGCGGCATATCTGGTATGTACATATCTATATAGTCCGTATTATTGTATGCAGATAAGAGACACGCCACGGGTAGACGGGAGTGCCTGGCATTACGTAATAATCCACTTTAGTGGGTTGTGGCGGCCTTCAGGTCTGAGTTCTGAGATAAGTAATTACTAGGGGATCCACCCATGGAAACCCCCCAAGCTGCGCTTGAATTGGGGGGTTTCCATGGGTGGATCCCCTAGATAGTACATACACACATCCACACTTTTCGTACGAGAACACGGTGATTAATGAATTTGCTTCCGATTGTCTGTAGATTTCATATGAAATCTTCAAAGGCAGCTCATCAAATTAAGTGACAAATTGCCACTCAGTCATGTTATGCGCGAGACATCGATGTGACTACATAACCCTCTAACCACCAACTACAACCTATGTTCGCCCATCAACAACACCTCAAAAGTCCGCGAGCAGTTTTGTTAGCATATCCACCGGCTCTACAGGCTCATCTTCCTTTAGCGTAATGACCTCTTCTTGAGGCTGAGGCACACGGCGGCGCGGCAGTTCTACCGCCCGCTCATCCCTCATGCTTTTCTCCTGTGCGTCCACATTCGACTCATCGGCTCCCAGCCAAATGAGGTCCTCTTCAGATTGAGATACATCAGAGCACGGGACTCCTGTAACCGGCTCGTAATTGTCCAACATGATGAGGTCTTCTTCATATGGTTGAGACATATCAGGGGGAGCGGTCGCCTTCACCAGCTCTTTTTCTGGTGCATCCAGCAGACTGATCTCCTGGCGTTGGGGAGTGTCAGGGCGAAGAGCTGCCTTTGCCGATTCATTTGCCGACTCTTCCTCCCGTGCATCTTCCATCTGAATTAAGTCCTCTTCCTGCGATTGTGGCGTAGGAGGGCGAAGGTCAGTTTCTACGTTCGACTCGTCCACCGACTCTTTCTCTATTGCATTCGTCGGTATCTCATCCTCCTCCAGCACAACGTACTCCTTCATGAGATGAGGCCACGTGTTAGTTTGTGTATCACCTCCTACCCTTTCTTCTTGGTCGTCGATATCTACTAGTTTGAACCCTAGCAACTGTTCACTTTCGGTATCCTCGTCCTCCCCGTCAGCGTCCAAAGCGCCTGCCGATATTTCAGGAAGGTCAGCAAGTTCACACTCCTGCGTGAGATTGGCTATGCGACCAAGTTCCTGTTCGAAGATCCACGGGAAACTGATCAGCGGCATCGATTCGTCCAGGGTCGCTCTACTATTAATCCGCCTCCTCTTGCGACTCCTTACATGGACTTCTTCCCACGTGACGCGATAAGCGGCTGCGATAAATCGATACAACGCGTCGGGCTCATGAGAGCCTATCTTTTGGAAACACAGGTTCTTGATTCTTTCACGATGTGTAGCTAAGATATGGCCCATCGTCTCTTGCATCTGATAGTCCGAGCCGACCCGCGGTTTAGTCAGGACAAACGTGCTCCACACTTCGAACTCAGTACCAATCTCTCGCTGGTTCATGATCTGCCTGAGCGCCCTGTCATGCTGTCTCTTGACGATCCTGGCCTTTTTCAGCATTTCATCGGGCAGCGCGAATCGGCGGATAATGCGCTCGTCAAATGTGCCCTTCAAGCTGGGATGAAACTCGACTGTTGTGACCACGTCGTAAAGCTGCCCGAGTATCTTGCGGGAGGTGTAAGATCTTCCCGGTTTCTCCATGAAGTGAGGGTAGCACGACGGCCGCAACGATGGTTTCATATGGGCAGCCTGCCCGGACTTTGGGAAATCTACGGCATTGGAATGCAAGCGAGCCAGTTCCACACACACCGGGCTCTTCGGCCCTCCCTCGGCCAGGTCCGCCTGAGCCAGGTGTGCAAGGGCTATTGTGCTGAGAGAATCATTTTTCATGTACCTGACGAAAAACGCAATCAGGTCGCTAGGCTGTACGTCTCGGTTAAGCTCCACGGGGCGCTCTGGCTCATGTATCATTGGCGGATGGTGTTGCTCGGGCGGGATAAGATTACGATCCCAGATTACGAAGTAGTCGTCACCGTCGAGATCGCCGCCCGAGCACATGGACGGAATATCACGGTCACCTGTTGCTGGAAACACCACGACATCACGCAGGTGGTGAAGTGCTGGCACATCCACAGCCTCCACGACACGGATATCACCCGGATGCAAGGATGGATTTCGTCCTACGACGCAGAGCCCTGTGACCACCTTGTAGCCGTTCGGTTCATCTGGTTGGGAACCTGCCCTCGGCACCTGGATAAATATTTGGGGAAATTCCCCTTTCGAAGGTCCCTCAGGCCCCGGCTCGCGGTAGCCGCGAAGCGTACGGGTCTCGTCCACGCAGCCAAAGACGAAAGCGCCCTCCTCAACCACGATGCGGGCTTTGTCGCGAAGTAGGCGCAATGACCAAGCGCGCCATACCTGAAGGATACACATGAAAAATGGGTCCCCGGTCTTCATGAAGCCGTCTTTGATCATTTGGGCCACCGCCGTCGTGATCCCATTCTGGTCGACAAACCGGCTGAGCAAGCGCATAGCCGTTGCAGGCTCATTCATGGCCGCATTGTAGTCAGCTATTTGTTTCCGCTGCAGTTCCAAGAACACAGCGTCGGGCACACCCAAGGAACTGAGAATCGTAATCGTTTGTCTATTCAACGTAGCTACCGAGTAGCGGGACGGTTTGATTACTTCGAGGTGCGATGATTGGGCGCGGAATTTGTTCTGAGATGGCCGTAGGCTGACTTCGTTGAAGGTCAGGTCGGGCCAGACGACTAGCAAACCCTTACTGCCGCCGAGCCGAAACTGGAACGCAGACGGAACTGCTTTTCTGTTCAATTGCAGAGGCCTGACGACGTATTCGGCGAGCGTGGGCGAGATCTTCCCGACGCCATCGGTGAAGCACCAACCGTTTCTAAATATATCGTCAACTTCTTTGACGTGCTTGCTGATTGGACTATCCGTGAGCGCCCGGGTCGTGGAAAAGCATTGACCCAACCTAGCTGCGTACTTGGCCACAACCTTGATGTGGGCAACATCGCCCATCCACTCGCGGATGTGATCACACGTGAGATATTCAGTTGGCGAAAAGAAGTACGCGCCGTTCTCTCTAAACTGGGAGTTTCCGAAAGCGAGAAACTCGTAGTGACGACCGGCTATGTCAATGCCGTTGGTCAAGGTACGGAGTACTTTGTCGTACAAGGCATTCTGCTGCTCACTGTTGGGCGACGAAAAGATTCTGCCTTTGACGAGCTCATCAGTGAATTGGACTCGTAGGAAACGATCGGCATGTACGGCATATTGGCGCAGAACCCGATTTGAAGGTTCTGGGGTCGGCGTGCTGAGGTACATGGTGGACGGCGTGATGACCACCTTCCTCACCCAAGTACAATGCATCGGTGTCCCAAGCTCTAAATAGAAACTTGTGGCTCTCCTGTCGTTGAAAAGGGCCAACGGATCATAGAACCTCTTGGGAAATAGCTGTGAGCCGTCTCTCGTTCGTAAAGCATCAGACTCCGCGACGTAAGCGAGTAGGTCCAGCGCACGGTTTCTCGTCTTCTTGCGTTGGTTTGAGAGGTCACTGAGTTTTTGCAGGAATTCGGCACCAAGGTTAGCCACGTCGAAATATCCCTGTGATATGCATACTTCCAGTTGGTATCCCACATCAAAGGGTAGATGCAACTCTGTTGCGGCGAGAAGCGTGAGATTCGCGTTTTGGATGTCAGCCGTTGTTTCCTCGGGCTCGAGGGTTTTCCAAAAAGTTGATTCTGTCGCTGCAACGGTGCGCAAGCCTTTGGCCGGCATGTCTGGTATTGAGATGTTGTAGTCTCGCATTGCCTGCTTCATCATGGCCCACACCGACTTGGTGGCTGGATTCTTCTTGAAAGTGATTTTATATGTGGTCCATTTCCCGATGTCGATGAAAAGAGGATCTCCCCGAAGGGAGACTGGTGCGTCTTCGAACCAAGTGGTGTCGTACGCGATGTCTACGGCCCGGACCCATGCGTCCCAACCCTTCCAACAGTTTCTTTCCTCAGAATAGGAACGTGGACGGTCGCCTCTTTTGAAAAAGATTGGGGGCGTCTCGAGGGGGATCAGCAAGGAGAAGTGGGTGAGACCC
Source organism: Xylariaceae sp. X187 (assembly GCA_028637585.1). NCBI lineage: Eukaryota > Fungi > Ascomycota > Sordariomycetes > Xylariales > Xylariaceae > Xylariaceae sp. X187. Next base: position 2,975,798 of record JAJIZN010000005.1, read on the forward strand.
TCGTCAAGCGTCAGGATACTTTTGAGATTCGCGAAGGAGATGCGAGCTTTGTACACCGAAGCAACTTCATTCGCCCCAATTTCGGAGTCGTGCTTGATATTCGAATCGACTCGTCGAGGGTCCTCGATAAAGCAAGTGAAGGTAATGTCAATTCTACGACTCCTCAGATCGACGTCAAAAGAAAACTCGTCGGTGTCGGTGTTGTCAACAGTTTGCATTGACATGAACTCGTGCTGCTGAGACATGATGCCGAAATGCAGCGCCTGGGGTTTAATTTTCAGCTCCTTGGGATAGGCGCGACCTTCCGGGGTAGGTGCTTTCTCTTTCTGAACTCTGCGCGAAAGCAGCTTTGCTTTGACCTTGTATACTTTTGGGTTCTCCTTGCCGATTACCATATCGATTCGACCATCCCAAAATGCCTCGATTGGCGGTGGTGAATATCGCACATGGGCAGTGACGACATTGTTTTTGTAGATCTCGGCATGGTCGATGTTGCCGTACCGCTGAAAACGCGTCATCACGTCAACGATGGTAGTCTGTCTTGGGAGGAGAGTGACGAGAACAGTGAGCTGTTCCCAATCATACCAGGCGGGCTTCATATTGAGCCCACGCGGTGGGTCGATACGCGCATCCTTGGTATTGTTTCCTTTCCTGGCCGCGGCTCGCGCAGCCTTAGCAGTCTTAGAGCGGGTCATGATGCAATTATTCGTGAGAGTTTACTGCGATTACGATGGAGGCTAGAGGAAGACGTCGCCGGCTTGTGCAAGCATGCCGATATACCGTGGAGAAGGAGCGGCTTTATTGGTTAGAGATGAACGGCAGTGAGGATGGCGGGAGGAGGAGCAAGCGTTCTTACAGGGTATTACCTAGAGCAGCGAGGTACGAAGAAGTGAACGTGCAAGTGTGGGCAAGTGTGGGCTTGGATAAGACTGGCGGATGGCGACGAGATGAGAAGAGGGAGGAGAAGACAATGGTGTCGATGGCTTTGTCCGAGAGATAGGCGCAAAGCGGCGATAGTAGGAAGGCGATGCGATGCGAGATGAGACAGGAAAGAGGGATGTCGGATGTCGGATGTCGGATGTTGGTGATGGAAGGAAGGAAGAGGGAGGAAGCAAGGAAGAAGCAAGCATGCAGCACGGTGCTTAATACCTGGGGAAATGAGGCGCTGTCTTCCCGATAAGGAGGTGTTGATACTGTGCGGCGTTCTAATCGTCCCAGGTAAATCGCATTACCTGTTCGGCGGGACGGAACGACTTGAGGTGGTCACGTTCCAAGGCTCTTTCCATATGGGGCATCTACAGCTAGCAGGTGAGGCCGGTACAACTGAGGTCAACTGGCAAGTGCCTTATTAGGAGGCAAACATCTTTAGTGAATGAAGGGAGCTCCATTGGACCATTGATATAGCTCACAGTCAAGTCGGGGCTCTATGGCTACCGGAACGAAAAGGGAAAAGGGGGAAGAGGGAAGGGGCAAGCAATGCATTCCCACCTGCCACTATCAAACCGACAAACAACTTTGAAGTTTGAACTGCTTGCTCGTCTCCATCACACCTCTCCCAGTTGGTTAGACCTGTTAGTCACGGCACCTGCACTATATGGCAAGTACTGACTCCTCCTTTCGAACCTTCCATTCCATTCCCATTCGCCCCGTTCGCCCCGTTCGCCCTTTCAGGCCATGTCATAGGTATTGTGCCATTTTCATCTCGAGCAACGACTCTGCCTACTTCCTATTCATACTACCTACTACCTACCTACTACCTTGAAAAGAACAACAGTCTGCTATGTAAGAACGCTTAGCCATCCAGGCGAAACCACTATGCCACCTTCTGCGCGCAAACCCAGCTCGATGCACCTAGCAGTCAACATGAGCAACACGGAAAGAACGCGGAACTGTATTGATCCCCACGAACAAAGCGCAAGTGAAGCCTTCAAGAAGCCAGACTTACCCGGGAACATCAAAGATCTTCCCTGGATTCATGATCCACAGCGGGTCGAGTGCGAATTTGATCTGCTTCATAACGGCCACCGTCTCTGGCCCAACCTCGCGGACCAGCGATGCCTTCTTGCCCCAACCGATGGAATGCTCGCCCGTGCACGTCCCCTCCATCTCCAAAGCGCGGTCGACCATGTTCTTGACGCATGTCTTGACCTTGTCGAGCTCTCCCTCCTTGTGCCGGTCGTACATGATGCTCTCGTGAAAGTTGCCGTCGCCGATGTGGCCGAGAATCGAGGCGAATAGCCCAGTGTCGTCCATCTCCTTCTTGCTGACGTCGATGAGGTCCGCCAAGCGACTGAACGGAACCGCTACGTCGGTGCTCCCTGAAAAGGAATCGCATCAGCTGAGTAACCAGCTAACCAGCTTACTAGCAAGTCAGTTTTGCTTATAACGTACAGACTTCCTCGTTTCCTTTCCGCAGTGCTAGCATCGACCACAGCGATTCTTTCCTCGCAGACCACAGAAGCTTTTGCTCCCGTGCATCCTTGGCGAATTCAAAGCCTCCCCCTTTGTTGGCTTTCGTGATGCTCTCGACTCGGCTGATGTTGTCCTTCACACTGGTGTTCGTCCCGGAGAACTTGAAGAATAGTGTTGGCGACTCTTTCCATACTCGTGGTGCCGTTGCGCCTCCTAGATTTATTACTTTCATCTGTACCTCGTCCAATACCTCCATGGCTGCGACGGGAATACCCGCTTGCATCACGCCGGCGGCTGCCGATGCCGCGTTGCGCATGGTGGGGAAGGTCACTACGGCTACCGCTGTTTCCTCGGGAATGATGGCGAGTTTGAGAGTAGCTGAAGAGGATGGATATCAGGTATCGGGCCATCGCCGTCTCCTTATCCGACGGATATCGCAACTCACCTTCAGTAACCAAACCCAGCGTGCCTTCGCTGCCTACAAAGATTCCATTTAGGTTATACCCAGCCGAGCTCTTCCTGGGACGCCGCCTAGTTTTGATAACTGTGCCATCAGCGAGGACTACCGTAAGATTGATGACCCAGTCTTTCATGGTGCCATATCTAACCGCGTTAGTCCCCGAGCAATTGGTGCCGACCATGCCACCGATCTTGGCACTGGGACCTGCGTATTCGATCAGTGAATTAACTGGCTTAATCTGCAAGGGAATGATGGATGCCTCGCCCCTTTTGAACGTACGTACGTACCGGGATCAACGGGGAAGAAGAGACCGCTGTCCATCTCGCTGAGCCACGTATTGAGATCCTGCCAGCCGACACTTGGCTGAACGACGACGTCCATGTCATCTTTGTTGAATTGAATAATCTTATCCTGTGACCCAGTACATATTAGTTTCGAATGAGGGAAAGTCAGATAATGGTCTCACCATGTACGCGAAATCTACACTTATACCACCGTACGGCGCGGAGAAATGACCTTCGAGACTGGTACCGCCGGAATAACCGATGATGGGAATACGGTATTTATGACAGATACGGGCGATGAGTGAGACTTGCTCGGTTGAGCGGGGATAGGCTACGGCTACAGGGAGGTTGTCGGTGTTTACCGTTGACCATTCCGAGTAGCCGTGGCGGAGGAGATCTTCAGTGTCTGTGCTGATTATGTCGGTGTCGGAGGCGGAGGGTTCGCCGAGGGTTATGACGTGGCGGATTTCGTCTAGGGCCTTCGGGGGGGTCAATTTGGTAGACGTATATTTGGTGAAGAGGAGAAGTAGATCCAGGCAGTGTTTTAGTTAGGGACGTACTTGTTGCATCTGTGGTAAAGAGGCGTATTTTGGGGTGGGGGTTGTAGGGTTGAATAGGGATGCGGTATGAGGGTATGGAGTGCTATTGGATAGGGTTAGGGAGGCGATGGTGAAGCCTAGGATACCTGCTGTCGTTGCGAGGGTAAAGACGGAACGGGTTGCCCAGCCGGAGGCCGGAGGAGGGGCTGGAGAAGGGATGTCGGGGCTCCGGGCCGGCGAGGGTCGGTTTAAGGCTGGGGACCTGGTGGATAGGGTGCGGGACCGGGGGCGCAGGAGACGGGGGTGGAGGAGACGGGGGCTTATACCGTTTGCGGACATGATGGGATGGCGGATGTTACAAGCATGTGTCATCATGAAGTCTGGGGTATAATAGAAGTCTTGGGGTGTATAGTGAGTGCACATGTAGAAGATCTGGTATTTTTGCAAGAAGATGGGGTAGGTGATGAGAGATGAGAGGGAATTAATTACTTTCTACGTAGTGGTTTTGGAGATTACGATGAAGGATTGCCAGTTGGAACGAAGGAGGGGGGTGGGAAAGCTGAGAGACATGGGCAGGGCTGGGGTCGGGATTACGTGGATTACGGGGTGTGAGTTCGGGGGGGGGGAGTTCTAGAAGATTTCTATCCGGCTCGGATGAGTGATGACCGAGTTTATGGGTATATAGCTCTTATACAGCTAGGTAGATTGGTTTAGAAGTTAGTTTCCGTGACGGAGACGTTCCAACATGTGTGTGTGTGTATATATATATAAATATAAATATTTCAAAGACGGGAGAATTGTATTTAGTAGGTACCTACCAGGTATAGGGTAGGGTAGGATTTAGGAACTCTTAACAAGATAGATTTATCTGGAGGATGATTGGGAAATGGGGAGAGGACGGAATATTCCGAGATATGTAGGTTTGCTAGATAATTATGCTGTTGGTACCCTGATGGGTTCCTTTTTTTTTTTAATCTTCTCCAAATCCGTTGGGGGATTGGGATTGGGTTAGCGGGCCGAATTACGAGTAGATAACTAATAGATATGTGAGTGTGTTTTTGATGGAGACTCATGTAAATGTGATGCGATGGTCTTTGGAGGGTGACGTTGGTCCCCTTGCTTCTTTTGACTGCGTGTTTCCTTGCTTGGGATTTGGAGGATGATTGCGACGCGACATTCCGGGGTGGGGATTATATGACTTGGTGGATTCTATTTACTGTATCTAGATGGGAATACTTGATTAATTGGGTAGGAGGTAGTAGGTAGGTAGACAGTTGCTATGGGTGTGGGTGTGGAGTATGGAGTATGGAGTATGGAGTATGGAGTATGGAGTATCTCGGGGTATGGGTTAGGTGAAGATATCTAATCTCCAACTTCCAACTTCAACTGCTTTTGAAGTTTTGTCGTTGGGAGTTGATAGGATAGGCACGACTTTGAAAAGGGGTTGAACTCTCGAGGAGATAGAATAGATAGACGATACCAGGTTTTTTTTTATTAAAAAAAAAAAAAAAGAAGATCAAGTCACGTTATTACATGTATAGTTTCGCTCGAGTGGGTAAAACAAGAAGCATTCGGGACTATCTAGAAAGGTATCGAGGATATGGATGGCGATGTCGGACCGGTTTGCATAGCCATCCCGTACCGGGCTCTGCTGTCATGGAACCTGAGAGGAACTTTTTTACCTACCTTACCTACCAACGGGATTGATACTTTGTTCACGTAGTGTACATGGACATGCGTATGGACATACATACATACCTAGCTATAACCTTCATGCTTCTCCTCTCCTTACCGTAGCATTGGACTGGGAAAATATCTCAATACCCACAGGGACTGGTGCGCCAAGGTTGATACGGGGGTCGTTGGAGACTGGACAACTCATACTTACATCTAGATGCAGACGTAGATACATATATATGCATATAGAGAGGACACGGAAAGAGAAGGAGAGAGAGAGATAGAGAGAGAGTGTGTGTGTGTGTAGGAGAGGGAAGGAGATAACACAAGCATGTGAGGAGACGCGTCACATGTCTAGGTAGGTAAGCGACCTACCCTCTCTGGAATCTGGATATGTAGGTCATCTTCCCCTTTTTTGCACGGGTAGGTGAGCAGGTACCTAGGGGAGGATTTTCCCGAAGGCAAACGTACGTAGAAAGGCTAGGTAGGTAGGTAGATAGGACAATATTTGCTTGTTCACATATGTTATCCACCGATGTCGTGATGTTTGAAACGGTCTTGATGAAGTCCGACGTATTTATCATGAGATAGGGGTTACAATACGGATCACATCTCCGGAGATTGTTCTCCTCGCTTTCGGGGCGCAGTTCCTACCATCCGGTACACGTCTAGGAGGACAAGGAATGGGATCGGCTAGGGTAACCCAGCAAACAGTCAGTCAGTCAGTCAGTCAGTCAGGCAGTCAGTAATGTAGGAGCAGGCAGCATTCTTAATGGAGCAGTTTGTGTGATGGAATTCCTGGCCACGCACGATGGAACGCAAGATATCACCAAGAGGTAGAATGAGGTAGGGAATCTTGTCAATTAGTTCTCATTCATCATCGACTGACACCACGTGCTCCATCATCGTGGTAATGCACGCTCAGCGAAAAAGGTATTGCCGTAGACTCCAGTTTTCCCATGCGCAAAGACAAATCGTCGTCATTCCTCTGACCCAGATGTACCCTTTTTTTTTACGTTCTAAGTAAAGTTACAAAACAAACCAACACCTTTTAGTGGCCGGCGAGGGCCTGAGCACGACGGCGGTCACGCTCCTCGGCAATGGTCAGCTTGACACCCTTACCTCTGGGTAGGGAGACCCAGGGCTTGTCGGTTCCAATAACGAAAACGTTGTTCTCGCGTGTGGCGAAGGTGTTGTCAATGGCGTCCTTGATGTGGACGATGGCGAAACCACCATCGTGACGCTCACGGTGGGTGATGACACCAACACGACCCATGTTACGACCACCAGTGATCATGGCAATGGCGCCAGTGTCGAACTTGATGAAGTCGGTGATCTTGCCGGTGGCCAGGTTGATCTTGACGGTGTCGTTGATCTTGATCAGAGGGTCAGGGTAGCGGATGCTGTGCAGCAAGTATTGTCAGCTATCAGACCAGAGAAGGGGAACACATACCAGCCATCGGTTCGAAGCTCGACAGATACAACTTGAGAGAGTGAAACTTGTTGCATTGAAGGGTGGTTCAACCAAAGCTTGATCCAACGGCTGAATGATGTCTGACAGAACACTTACGTTCTCGCATCGTGCGTGACCAAGAATGGGATGCCGCCCTTGCCAAGTTGTACGCGCTTGACCTTGCCCAGCTTGTAAGTGGCCTCCTCCTCTTGAATGCGGTGGACGGTGTAGCGGCCCTTGGTGTCGTAGACGAGACGGAAGTTCTCGCCAGTCTTCTCGAGGGTGATGACGTCCATGAAACCGGCGGGGTAGTTCATGTCGGTGCGGACCTTGCCATCGACCTTGACGAGGCGCTGCATGAGGATGGATCGAGTCTCGCGGTGGTTCAAGGCATACTTGAGGCGGTTGCGGATGAAGATGATGAGGGGAAGGCACTCGCGCTGCTTGTGAGGACCGGGCGACGCCTTGGGGGCGTATTTACCCGAGAGCTTGTCGAGAAGCCAGTGGGAGGGGGCGCTCAGGCGCTTCTGGTGCTTCTTCCTGTAGGCATTATATGAGTATATCAATCATCAATCACAAGATGGCGTCGCGCGTGTGTTCTTGGAGAGAACAAGACGCATTATTCACGAGCAATGCACACAATGCACAGGCGTGGCGATTTAATGTGAATTCTGGCGTCTTAGGAAAAAGGGAACTTACGGTCCGCGACCCATGTTGGCGATTTACGAATTGATGGGTTGTCGTAAAGGTAGGGAGTTGGGCGATGGGCGATGGGCGACTTGACGACTCTGATCGAGGTGGGAGGAGATGTCAAGGTTAGAGCAGAGTATGGGTTTTGGAGAGAAGCGAAAAAGGGCTGTTGTGCCCTAGCAGAAATTGATAAGATAAGGGTGGGGTTTTCTGGTGGAGGCACGCACGTGCACCTGCTGTCGACGCGAGAATAAAGTTACGTAAGAACAAGTACGGACGTACCTTCGTACAGATTACCCATCCTGTAAGTTTAGGTACGCTGGCTGAAAATATCAACCAATCGAATAACACCGTTTCGGCTCCTCAACTGTCGCAATTTACATGGAGATTTTTGTTTCACCTGATCGTCCAAAGTCGAATTATACAGTGATACTACGGCTGGACCGGTCCAATGATCTCAATCTCGATCAAATGGACATCAATTTTGAAGGGCACACAGGTAACGCTCGATTCAATTCCAGCGGCGGCAATACTTTGCAGTGGTCACGTTTTCATAGATAGATAATATACGCACATGCACATGCACCTGCACTGAATCGCGAGTGCACTTTCGCGAGTTCACTTCATCATGTCTGAAAATGCGCCATTGGACCGTATAGCATGTTTATTCCGGCTAATCTGGACCAGAAGATGCAGGGAGTCCTTCACAATTCCTGTAGGTATGTATACATCAAATGTATGGCGGGAGGCACTTCCAGCACCGGCACAATGGTCTAGAGATCCCTTTGGTGATGCCAAGCTATCGTGGCATATCCACGCATGTGCAAACACTCGATGGCAAGGGCGCGACCCCTCCTCCAAGCCTGAGCATAGTGTAGTCTGACATGGTCGTCGAGGAAAGGTCCCATAGGAGCTCTGCAACCAGACGACACGCTGTCCATGGCCACGAATAGTATCGCTTCAGGTCAGATTTATGTGTGTTTTGGTGTGTGTGTGTATTGGGTATTATCGTGTTGCGCAACCATTTGTCCGGTTCCGCTGCGAGGTGTTTTTGATATCAGATCATCGGATGGTTCCATTTCATGCTATCCGTTCCCGTTTTCCCATTTTCCTAACCCGCTAAGCCGTCCCGAGCCCTTTATGCCACCAACTCGATGACGCCACCGGCCTCTGTGATTTTGCGTTCAGCGTCCTTGCTGACGTATCGCGCGCGCACGACAAAGGGGATCGAGGGGCATCGGCCCTTTCCGAGGAGCTTGGAGTATCCGAGGGCCAACAGGTCGACGACGGGGGCGGTGTCCTTGGCTTCACCAGAGACGTACTTCTCGCGGACGTCCTGGGGGAGGAGGGAAGCAAGCTAGAGACAAGAATGGTTAGCCGTAACCCTTTTTCACCACCGCGATCCGCCGTCATGTGGTATTGTAATCTGGAGCACTTACCTTGTCAATGTTGACGGTGGGCTTCCACTGGTGATTTCTCAACAGGTGAAATCGTCGCATACCGACCTTACCGAAGTAACCGGGGTGGTATTTGTCGATGTTGGTGCGGTGGTGGTGCTATTCGCTGTGTCAGGCGTCGGGAACCAAGACAGTATACGCATTTCCATTCTATATTCGGACTTACCTGACCACCAGCCATACCACGACCACCGGGGTGCTTTCTGTGCTTTCCTACACGACCATGTCCGGCACTGACATGACCGCGGTGCTTGCGTGTCTTCGAAAAACGAGTGGGCATCTTGGCAATCTGTCGGGAGAATGCGTCGTCGAGGTCCTGTCGTCGTTAGTCCGTCGGGTTGGGAGATGATACAATTACGCACGACAAAAAAGGGTGCGCCGGTTGTGGGCGATAGGGCTGATAACGAACGTGGTCCAAGCTCCCGAACAACAGCTCTGGACCAACCCCGGTCTGACCTGGCCTCCCCCACCTGTCTGCCGCCTGGTGGAGACGTAGTCGCAGCTGTCAGTATCGGCCAATCGGATTACACCATTCAGATAACTTACCTGGTATAGGTACATAAGTTCATGAACTTCCGGCGCTCTGCCCGGTGAGCGTGAGCGGTTCTCGTGAAAGACAGGAGTACATACATAACCATAAGTCGGGAGGTAAGTGACTAGCGATGCAGGTCTCACTAATCGTAGTAGCAAGAGGCGATGATGACGTCGTATTACTTTAGTAGTTAGAGGTACGGATGGTGAGAGAGACCAAGGCAACATCATGAGAGACCCTTAAACATACATTCTCCCTCAGACCTGACCTCACGTATCTAACCTAACCTAATTGTAAGTGTTTAATGTCACTTGAGGATGCCCACCTATGTGGTATGTACATGTAGGCTTGGTTGTTAACTCCCATTTTTAGTAGCATCGTTGTCACAAGCACAACCTTGCTGAAAAGCCAACGGGCATCAAGCTAGCGATTCTCGCGATTCTTTGCTTAGTTCTTGTATAGTCACGAATATCTGAATATCTACGGCTTTTGAATGCCTTGCGTAATTTACTGACTGAATTTCTTCTTTTTTTGTGGCTTTTGGGCCGGCCCTCTATAAATAGTTTGACAACCACAACACATACCAGTATTAAAACTCAGTACTTTGCCTTAACATAAGATCTTTCCGATTCCGCAAGAGTCGAATCGTTGGTGCGCTAGTTGGATCTGGCGGCAGAGTAAAGGCACGCATGCCCTGGTTGCCGATTCTCTTTCATTTTTAAATGATGTCCTTTTGCCGCCGCACGAATTTCCTTTGCCCAAACTAGTGCAGGTTTATTGTATAATTGAATTTTCGCAAAAGCCTTGCCGTTATTTTTACAGGATAGAAACCTCAGCATACATACCGAGTAATTCCCATTTATCTGGAGAGAACCATCTGCTCGGTTAGGTGGTATTGTTGCCAGTGTTTGTATAGAGTACTGTTCGTTAAGGAGTTGGTCCCCTGCAGCTTTCCTCGAACAGCATGCCGAGCCAAGTTTTTAAGTAGAGTTTGTCTGAGCTCCGGGGATATCTCGCTCAACCGAAGCCTCTTCGATCGGGAGGAAGCGGTTCGCTCAGGGTCTGGGTGTCGTCCAGCAGAAGACGCGATATATCCATCTCTCCCGACGGAAATGCGCTCGTGCTGCCCTCACCCCAGAATAGGCTTGGCTGATTCTGCATCTGCTCGCCCTCCATGGGGCCGTTCAGCAAGGGCCATTTGGGGATATCCTCCCGTGAGCCAGTTCTGTTGAGCTGGGGTTCGAGAAGGGATGTTTTGGAGATATTGAGGGAATTCTCAATATCCATGTTGACGGAGGGTTCCAGCAGGCCGTTGCCTCGTCCGCCAGTATCCCTGACCTGCATGGCCGTCCGTTCCGTGCTCACGAACTTGTCGGGGTATTTGTTTCGCAGCCGGTCCCGCAGATCCGTGGGTTGTCTGCTGGACAAGTGGAATCTAGGATCCCTTTGAATTTTGGTCCAATGAGGACCGTACTGTTCGAAGCCTCGAAGTATTTCCTGATCATCTTGTTCGGAAAAGGGCCGCCGCTCTCTACGTTGAGATTTCTTGAAGGGTCCTCTGATACCCAACTCAGCCAAGTCTTGCAGGCGCTTCCGGTGTGCTCGACTTTTTCGTTGCTTTGGTGCCATTTCCGAATCATTGCGACCCGGCGAAACCTTGTCGAATTCAGTTTCATCCTCGGTGTCATTCAGTATGTTCTCTGACATAAGGCCTTTCTTTGGCCTCTTGTCTTTCTTAGGCAATGGTAGCGGTTCCCGTCCATCCCCCTTGACGGCAGCGCTAGAGCGAAGCTCTTCGGGGCAGCATGTGCGAAATCTATCCTTGAGGTCACCGGCGGTGCGATCGTTGAACCTATATCCGGGATCCTCGAGGATGTCCGTCCATTTACCGACACCATGCTTGTCGACGCCTAGTAGTAAATGATTAGTCTCCTCCTCGGACCATTTCCGACGTGGCTTCGCGGCTCTCCGCTTCAGCTTCCCCGTCGGTGTTCGTTCGATATCAGCTGTAGGGCTCGGGATTGCAGGCTCTTCAGCAAAGCCATGCGCTATCTCGGGCGGCTTGGAGAGATTGAGTGCTTGTGGCGGTTCGGAACGTGGCCGGTTTTGGAAGGACGCAGACGATATAGGGGGGAACAGTGAGGCATTCGACGGCGGCTCGAGCAGACCTACAATGATGGGGGGAAACAAGTGTGTGGCTGCTTTCTGTTTCTTGAGAGGCTGGGGCAATTGAGGGAAGTCCTCTTTAACCGGCCGCTTCTTGGTAGAGACGTCTTCAGCGACTTCAGTGGGCGTGTCCTCGATAATCATGCGCAGGTCTTGGGACAAGAGATGGGCCGGGAATGAACGATCTACTGTGTTGTAGGCGAGGACATCCTTTCTCGACGACGAGCCCAGTAAGGTATCATCGGCTATCGAATACAAAGACGGGATGGATTGAGGCGCAGGGTTCGCATCTAGCAAGTCGGGGCGTTGACCGGCGCCAGGCTCGATGGGATGGGGTCGTGATGAGGCCTGGGGCGGAGGGAGCACCTTGATGGGAGGTAGGCCAGCATTGTGTGGCTTTGGCGTGGTAGTTGACTCATTCAGCAAGTGGATCAATCGCGGCTCAATAGTGGCCATACTGGAACAGACGACGGGAGAAAATAAGCATGAGAAACGAATGAGAGGGAAGAGAGGAGGAAGGAGGAGGAGAGAGGAGCGTAGAGAGGAACAAGAAGGAGGGAGAATTAGAGGAGGGATGTGAGCGGGTGGGAGGGAGGTGGGAGGTGAAAGGTAGAGGTAGATGACGAGGGAAGAGTGAAGCCGAGGGAAGTGGCCAAGGGAGCCTCCTCAAGGCGACATGGCAGCAAAGGTGGGTTGATTCCAGTTTAGGGCTTTTTGCGAGGCGGCACAGAAGAATTAGGTAGGTAGAGAAGTCGACGTCGGTAGGGAAGATATTTGAGGTATTGGGAAGCAAGGGCAAGGTTGATGTATGGTATGTAGGAGTACTAGTAGGTAGGATGGGTATGGAGGTAGGTAGAAGAGGACGGGAAGGATGAGTGAAAGCAGCAGTACTAGAAGCAACAGCAACAGCAGCAATTGGTAACAAGTAGGTAGGTAGGTAGGTAGGTAGGCTGGTAGCAGGTTGGTGGCAGAGAGTGGTAGATTATTAGGCAGTGGTAGGCAGTGATAGGTAGTACACTAGCACGGAGACGGAGGGATTACCTGGACAAGGCCAGAAAGGTAGAGGTAAAGGTCAAGATAGCGGCAAGAATTGACAAGAATAGTGACAAGCATAGATGGTCGAGCTGGTTCCTTTATGAAGGAGAAATCGACCATGGCTCGCATGATGAGCAGCAGCAGGAGAAAGTATGCGGAAGCCAGGCCACGCAGCACTCTGGGTCACAGGGGAAGGGAGTCAATCAACGGGCAGGAAAAAGGATTCCCGGGCCCAATTGATTGATGTTGGACTTGGCAAAGAGAAAGTCTACAGGAAGGTGACGGTGCGATGTAGATTGATGGGTTGATTTGCTGCAGTGCGTCCGGGCCGTTGCAACTATCTACCTACCATCTATCTAGTTATCGGGATGTACGGGGTACCGGGTAGATAGATATCTAGATAGGTATGTAATTATCATGTATAACTAGTGGCTACCTAGTTACCTACCTACCTAGGTGGGGAGAGACGGTCCGTATAAAAGTATGGAAACGGGCCACCGTAAAAGACCGGAAGTGGTGATACGGTAGATACCTTATCTAGCATGTTGTACCCGCACAAGTAACAGTCTGGGCAGCATTCAGGGCAGCATTCAGGGCATTAGACAGGTACCTTACCCCGCCTAAACCTTCTGAGGACCGCTGGAAGACGGCCCATCTTTAGAGTTATACATCAAGTCACAACAAGTTACAACTATGGTGGGATGGGATGGGATGGGATGGAATGCATGTGGGAAGATGCATGCAACGAAATGGAGCTGCGGATGCACATGTTAGTGAGAAAAGATGTGGTCCAGATTCCCACGCAAATCAAACAGCGTTCCATTCTGGCCCATCGGTACCGCTGATCGTGACGGGGTGCAACATCGGCCCTTGCCGGTAACGGGTTGGATCGAGCGACTCCCGTCAGATTCCGTGAAGCCGGTCGGATCAAATCCATTTCATTTCAATCCATTTCAATCCATTTCAAATTCCATTTAAATTCCATTTAAATTCCATTTCACTTCATCTCTTTACACTACAACTTACCGCCAAGATGGCATCACAACTCCCCTCGTTCCCGCGCACAATCTTTACCATTGTAGAGCCCGTCTCCCTCATAGCCGGTTGTCTGGGTCCCATAATCAACACAGACTGGTTCATAGCCAGCCAGACCAACAATAACAATTTGCTCTCATCACTATCGCCATCCGACGACAACGCCCGCCTGGTTGCTCAACAGCTCGGTAACGCCTACGGCCTGCTTTTCCTCGTGGGCGTCGCCGTATTATATACCACCACCGAGATCAAGGTCGTGCGGAATTATCTCGTTGCTTTGCTGTGCGTTAACCTCCCTTTCACTTCATTCATTCCCCAACCAATTCCCCGTGTAAATGTTCATGGTATTATCTCTCGATGTCACATGTAAGGCCAATAACGCCGAAAGCTACCGAGGACGAAAGAAAAAAGAAACCTATGATGCTCTCCCAACACACACTCCACTCCAGATTGAAAGCCATGTTAAGCATGACAATTGACTCCCTGAAAAGCATAGCAGACATAACCCACGTATCCCTCACTATTCATGCCCTCGGCTATGAGAGAACGGTCGACGTAGCTGCGTGGAATCCCGTGACTTGGGGGAATATCGGATTCACTGTGAGTTTTAGTTTACCTGGCGTTCTCTCTCTCTCTCTCTCTCTCTCTCTCTCTCTCTCCCTCTCCCTCTCCCTCTCAGTCAACCTACCAACCTTTCCCAATGACTTATGTAACCTGACACACGAAAACTCGGACAGGTCTTCTTGGGCCTTACCCGCACGGCTTTTTTGCTTGGTTTATTTGGTTCTGCTGAGAAAGGCAAGATGCCTGCTAAGAAGGTGCTGTAGTGTAGGTGGAAGAGAGTGGTGCATTCTTCAGTCTCCGGCTCAGTCTCTACCTTTACTATACCTAGACTACTTATAGATTATATGTACCTCATGTATAAAAATCAAGACAGCTCACCTAGATAATCACCCAATCCATTTGTATAGTACAAGTCAGTTAGAATCGGGACAACGTTGCCTATATACCTAGATATGCTGGTTTTGATCTATAAGTGACGCATACGCATGTTCATCTGACGGGAAGAACGAAGCAAAAATAAAACCCCGTAAAGGCAACGTAGGTAGTTACGGTACGAACGACGTTTTCTTTTCTTTTATAAAAGCATAATCTACATACCTACCTACGTACCTAGACCAGGGGACGTATGGCAAAGAGGGAGATGAGAGGCGACCAAACTAGGAACCTAGGAAGACAGGAGAATCAAGCGAATTTGAAAAAAAAAGAAAAAGAAACAAGTTCCGTTTACTTTTTTATTTTATTTTTTTCCTATTTGCCCTTACTTTCCCTTTGCTCCTTTCCCTTTCCCTGTGAATACACTTCTTTGTCTTTTTGAAAGAGTAAGAAATTAATTTAATTATAACCCGAAAATCAAGCGAAGTGGAAAAAGCGAAAACAGACAACGCCCATTCTGTGTGTATGTGTGTGTATTCCGGATATCAGGAGTCGACGGGTGAGTGGAGGGTAGGAACAGGAACAGACCATGGTCACGAAAGGTGATGTGATGGGGGACCGATGGGCATCACAAGCTTTTTCCATGGCTTGGGAAGTCACTACTCTCCTCGAGGTCGCTTGGCGCCGTGCGGGTTCTGCCAGTCTGACTGCTGGTTATTTCCGAAGAAGGCAGGGTTGAAGTGAGGCTGTTGGAATCCCATCATTGGCATGCCCATGCCACCCATGCCACCCATCATGCCGCCGTTCATGGCAGCACCGACGGCCGGGTTCATGCCAGCAGGGCCCATGCCGGGTCCCATGCCACCACCTCGGCCGCCACGCATGCCGCCGCCTCGCATGCCGCCGCCCATATTGCTGCCCATCATGCCTCCACGGAAGCCGAAATTACCGCCGCCCGCGCCCATGTTACCGAAGCCGAAGTTGCCTCCGCCGGGCATGCTGTTGCCGAAGCCACCTCCACCCATATTGTTATTGGGGTGGAAGCCGCCGCCGCCGCCTCCTCCGCCGCCGCCCATGTTTCCACCGGCAAAGTTCCGGTTGAAGCCTCCACGAGGTCCGTTGAAGTTGCCCCGGCCTCGGAAGCTGCCACCGCCTCGGTCGTTGAAGCCGCCGCTGGCAGCACCACGCGATGACGGGTTGTCCTTGCCTCGAGCGGGCGCATCTTTAGGTAGAGTACGAAACGGGTTGGTGACGGGGCTGGAATATATCACGCTGGGCTTCTTTCCGCCAGGTTGGGGAATCTCAACGGCTGCCCATTCGATTTGATGTTTGGCAGCAGTCGCTGCCTGCTGGGACGAGAATTCAAGGTAGGCTTGGCTGTATTAGACAGTTATTAGTTATCTGGACACTGCCTTAAAGTTCCCGTCCTCGTTGTCGTTGTCGTTGTCCTTGATCTTGTCCTTGTCGTTCTGGAAAAGGGAGAGACTCACCCTTTACTTTTTCCATTGACTTTGTGTTCACTAAAGGTGATGTCTTTTAGGTCTCCTTCACACTCGGCCTGGGCAAGCCAGCCGCGGATATCATCATCTGTCGACCACCAGTTCAGATCGGATAGGAGAAGACAGTTGGTTGCACCGGGATCGATCGGTCGATTCTCCGAGTCTCCCTTCCGCTTGACACCCTGCTGGCGTTGTTGCGCCGGGGCCTCGTGTTCTTCGTGGCCTTCCATGTTCTGGTTACCTTGGGCATCGTAGCTGTGGGCGTGGGCGTGAGCGTTTGTGTCGTGGTGACTAGGCTCAGAGGGGTTGGAGCCATTGGCGATTGTAATACTGGAGTTGCTGTCGTAGGCTTGAGTGTTAACATCCTCAATCTTGGCATCGACATCGGTGTTGGCGTTGGCGTCGGCATCGCCATACACGTCAATCTCGAAATCCTCGTCGGCCATGTTGAGGCGCGTACGGCTGTATGTTATGGACCTTCAAACGTATTTATGCAGTAAGAGGGATGGAATGGTATCTATCAACTCAGTGTATTCAGAGCAAGATGTGTACAAGAAGTGCCTGGCGTCTTTTGGTCCATTGTATCAGTCATCCAGAAGAGTTACATGTAACAGGAAAAAGCAGAAAAGGCAGAAAAATCAGAAAAATCAGGAGAATAGAGAC
Organism: Xylariaceae sp. X187; assembly: GCA_028637585.1. Taxonomy (NCBI): domain Eukaryota; kingdom Fungi; phylum Ascomycota; class Sordariomycetes; order Xylariales; family Xylariaceae; species Xylariaceae sp. X187. The sequence continues at coordinate 2,992,636 of JAJIZN010000005.1, forward strand.
AAGGAAAAAAAAAGACCCAGCAGAAAGGCGAGAGGGAGATGGAGAGAAGATATCTCACAGAGTTCAGTCTGATACGTACATGGTGATCCGTCGATCGCGCCCACTCCTTTCTCCGGTTTGCTTGAGTCTTGTGTCCAGCTTTGTTCGAACCAATATACTGGCAGAAATAACGCGGAACCAATGCCAGGTTACCGGTTGCACGAATTCCAAGCAGTGAAGATGTCAAGACGAAGCTCTGTGCTCGCAATCTCGAACAAGTCTCCCTAAATACACGCAAACCGGTGTATACCGTCCAGCTTTCGGACGTGAGAGCGTACGGTGCGCAGAATACAGACTGGCAACGTGATTGATATCCTGTTGCTGGAGAGAAAAGGGACAAGACAATTAGGAGAGACAGAAGCCTTAAGAAAAGAAACAACCGAAGCGGGCCTGAAGACCTGTGATGGTTAAAGCCCAAATCTCCTTCGACCGACAATAGACGATCGAAGCTTGATAAGGGTGTCGGAATGTGCGTGATTGCTTTGCGTTAGCCGAGAGGGATGGGCTCAGGTCAAACCAATGGCGGGCGGTCGCATGGAGAGGCGTTGGGTTAGTTGTCGACGTGCGGTTAAGCCAAGCCTGGCGAGGTAGGTCGCGCGAACGATGACGATCCAGGCAGTGGAGAGATCGCGCAGGGTTGACTCGGCGCGGTTATGAGACGGATAGGGTAATCGAAGAGGTAGCAGTGACAAAGTGACTTATGTCTGATTCGCGCGATCGGATGTAGCATAAAAAGTGACAGGTCCGTGAAGATGTTGATGGCATGGTTTTCGGTACGAGCAGGTAAGGTATCGGTCGGTAGGCGGAGGTTATCTCAGCGGGCTCAAGAACGCAGAGTCCCAAGCAACGCCATCGACGGTGGCTCCTGTGGCTAGTGGGTACTTTCGGTGGATTTGGTCCACAGCGCTAACATTCTGGAAGCTGTTTTGCCTGTCGACCCGTTCTTTGACCCACTTACAGTTTTCCGCCACAGCGGCTCTAACTACTTTGTATACTTACACCCAGAGTTTAGCCGAGGGTAATGTACATAATGTAGGTACATAATTTACATAAATGCACAATCTATGCAACACAGTAACTATCTAGACTCTAGATAAACGGTTCCCGAACCGGTTCCTCCCTTCCCCAAACCGTTGCGTACCCGTGCAGAAGTGGGTCCGATAAGAAACCACACACGCTCATAGAAGCAACGCAACAAGACATATATCGGCCATGGAATAAACCAACCAACGCCCTGTCCCATTGCAAAGAAAAACTAAAAAGCACATTCTAGGAATTGTGCGCCTTCATTCTACCTATTGACAAATATTTGCCGTGTATCCCAGCTTTTTCAAGAGAATAAGTAGGCATATCTAGTTGAAATACCACTCCGCGATATTGGGGGGACTGACAGAGTGTGTGGTTTCTTACCGGACCCACTTCTGCCCGTGATGCTCTGCCCGTGCTGCCGCTTAGGTACCTGTGCACGGTTTGTGCAGCAGTTTACGGTAGTATATAACTAGACGGTTCTCGAAACGGCTCTTGAAACCGTATACTCGCCCGGTCTGATATCGACTTGAGGCCCCAGGTCCCGGTAAGTCTGTGAGTCGACGTTAGTTATCTAGACCCTCGACTGAATCTCGCCAGCCAGCTGTCACCTCACTAACCACAAACATCTGTCAAGACTCAACATGGCAGGCACTGGATTACGAGCACTCTCTCGTGATATCTTCTTCTACGATCTCAGAGATCTATCTAGGTACTCTGCTCGAAAGTCTAGTCCTGGGTCCTGGCGTCACTAATGTTAATTTCTGCTCCATGATCAAGGTCCCATGACCAATATTGTGCTCAACATCTCGAGCCCTTATTTTCTGCAGATAGATAATGGCGAAACGTCCCCAGAAGACTCACAACCTCTCCTCGCGGGCAATTATCTCGTCGTCGCTGATGGTATGGTCCAAGTAAGCGATAAGATTGCTGTCACCCAGACCGAATCCCTTGATACGGGAACACGAGTCCAGGACTCTAAGAAGCAAGTACGCCAGCGAGATAAAGCGAGATAAAAACCTTGCGTTATGACGAAGACAGAAAACATCTTCGTTAGATTCGGGGACTGGGATAGCTTCGCCGCTACACGTATCATCCCTCTCGCATATGAAAGATACTGGATGGACCATGACTTCGGTCGTTGAATTTCTCTGCCGCCGAGTCAAGCAGGGACCATCATTTTAGAACAGAATGGCCTGCTCCGCCGGGACGATATACACACACTGATTGTTTTAATATCTCGATTGACCCCGACGGAATTTGATCCGCTGGCCGACTTGGATTCCAAATGGAGTTGGCACGTGACCCGTGAGAGAATAGGTATTCTATTTTGGAAGACTACAGAGGAAGGTAAAGCAAGCTGGGTCAAGGAGGAATGGGTTGGTCGTCGTCGCCCTTCAGCTTAAGCAGATAACGGTTCGACTTTAGGCATGTTATGCAAATGGAATCGAGCATTTTAGCGCTGTAGATAGGTACCTATGTACTGTGCTACAGACCTGGGACCTGCTTAGGGCTCCTCTTAGTTACCTGTTTAGTGGCAATGATCCCCTGTAGTGTAGGGCGACTATGCAGACCCATGGAATTTTAGTGTACTAGGTACCTACCTTAGGTGGGGAGTGGGGACAAGCTCAACAGATGTGGGTTCCTGTGGCTTGCCTACTGATGTATCCACCTCTGTGGCACAGGCGGCTCCAGGGAAGCAGGTCCTACACTAGAGCCCAGACAGGGGAAATCTGGCCGCATCGTTTTAGGTGAAGCTGCTCTGGACAGCGCATCACATTACATACCTACAATTTAACAGAGTAGATACCTATTCTTCGATACTGGAAGCCTTTCAACCCTAAATCACCACCAACGTACATTTTCGGGCCCCTGCCTCTCTTCTGCCATACGCTTTGAAAAAGAGAGTCTGCGACGAGCCTCTCGTATTAATCTGACTCCCTTATTCCCACTCCATTCCCAACCTACCTCCGTACGTCCGTACAAATCACATACACAAACAACCATTGGAAATGGCCGACCAAATAACAGAGTTCTTCGATGTCCAGAAGGACTTCGTCAAGGACGGCACACAATTCATCAACCGTTGCACCAAGCCCGACCGCAATGAATACGTCAAGATCTGCCAGGCTGTCGGTGTCGGCTTTGTGGTATGTCTTGAAATGCCCGCTTTCCTCTCCCCCAATGTTGCCGCGGCTTTGACTAACGTGCAATTGTAAAGGTCATGGGCGCCATTGGCTACCTAGTCAAACTGAGTGCGTATAAGCCTTCTTGCCTCTTTAGAACATATACACCCGCTCTCCAAGGTCTCCTACAGTAGCCACAGATTCGAGCTAACGCGATTATCTCCAGTTCATATCCCCGTGAACAACGTACTGGTGGGAGGCGCATAGAGCGACTGGAGAAGGGAAATGAAACGTAGGGGGATGGACCGAATAAGATACCAAGACCTGTCTATTCGTCGGTCTGTCTACTTGGATGGGGATGGGGATGAGGTTGGATTGGGATATGAACCAAAACGATGGACGATTCGCACCAAAACTTCTTACCAGTAATCGACCGATCGCGACAATCATAGCGAGATGCATATAATACCCTACCCATGCGATGACACGCAAAGAACCTCCTCGAGAGTCTGAATTGAAAGGGAAACCACTACGGTTCGATCGATACCCCTTGAGAGAATCTCTAAGACATAATAAAATATTGTTTTGGGTTTTAGGGCTCTGGCTTTCGGGAATACCTACTATCGGCGCAAAACTGGCGTGGCCTCTCCTGTTTTTCGCTTTTTCCTAGGGTCATTTGTCGTGTTTACTGTACGAGTACAAAAAAGCTGCATTGCGAAAACTATGAAGAGTGGTTTAGAGAATCGGAAGAATCGAGAATCGAAAATCGAAAATCGAAAACAGACTAATCTGGATACATGTGCGCGGCCTGCCAAACGCCATTTAAAGGTTGAGACTACTGGTCATGTTGGCTTCATCTCGAATAACAATCCCTTGTTCCTCGTAATCACGGGTGCATGTAATCACCTATCGCATGACATGACATGGGAGAGAGCAATCTCAAAAAAGGAATGAGTCGCCCTGGTCCCTTTGTTGATGCCATCGTATCATACATAATAGGGCCGTGGGCAGAAAGGGCAATGAAAATGTTTTTCAATGCAAGTTTTCAATGGGAAGGACTTCCCCAATTAAAATCATCGTCTTCATCGTCTTCATCATCATATTCATCCTCGCTATCACTCATGCCCACTCGTCGCAGCTTTTCGTCATATGTCGTGCCCATGGCGGGGAATCCTTCATCGAAACTCCCCTCATTGTACCCGTGCAATGAAACCGTGCCGAGCGCGTTATCCCAGCCATTTAAAGCTGATGCTGTTGTTCTTGTGGTTAGTTTGTGCTCGTTTCCCCAATACGATTTATAATGTCCTGTCCACGGGGATCGGACTGGACTTCTTCTCACTTACCGGCTATGAAGGGTGCAGTAGGATGCCAGCTGGCATCTCGAACGATAGCGTGCGCGCCGTGGTTCTCATAGTATGAGCGACCTCCCCTGCGGGGGGACTTGCCGGCAGACGTCGTTTTCTTGACGTCTATGATACCAGCGATGGTGGCGTCCATGTTCCAGACGTAGACCTTGCCGTCGTGGGAACCAGAATACACGTAACGGGAATTGGTACTGTTGGGTGGCGAGAAATGGCAGCGGATGAGAGTGCGCAGGACCTTGTGGCCGCGGAAGGTCACGACGGAGTTGTCGTCGGGGTGCGGGAACCAGTCGGCGTCGTCGAAGGAGTTGAGTCGGTAGTCGAAGTCACTGTAGGGAAGGGGGTCTTTCGAACGGAATTGGGCGGATGTGTACATCATCTTCAGATCCCACAGCTTCATGGACTGGTCCTTGCCGTTGCTGAGCAGGTATCTTCCGTCGTCCTTGCTGTCTATGTAGGTCAGGCCCTCGATGTGGCCCATGAATGCGCCGGCTTCGCGTCCGTCACCCATACTTCGTCTATCCCAGACCTTGATGGTGGCGTCGTCGCTGCCCGAGTACAAGATGTGCGGCGAGGACTTGTCGGCGAAGCAAACGGCGTTTACATCATTTTCGTGTCCCTCAATGTGATGTAGGACTCTCCGGGATTCGATATCGTACACGATGATCGAATTGGCATTCGTTCCGGCCACTAGCTCGCGACCGTCTCCTGAGAAGCGGATGGACCAGATACCAAATGAGTTGCGCCAGGTGACTCCCTGATTGGCATGTTGGGACAGGCTCAAGGTGTACGGGTCGCCTGTATCATTGGGATCGGTGGGTGCGAGGCAGACATTACTTTGGATGGACGTGTATGCCAGCCATTTATTGTCTGGACTCAGGGATGCATCGGTCAGGGTCCAGGACCCGAATGGGAATTCCACGGTCTTATAATGACGCCAGTTGTAGGGGTTGGATGTGTTGTACATGCGCACGCGGAAGTCCTTGACACAGGCATAAAAGAAGTTGCCGTCGGCGGAGAACTGGCCCGAGTAGACGCTGTCTCTGTAGTTAATGATCATCTCGGCGTCGGTATGCGGGATCATGGACTGCTTTGTGAATTAGCGGGAGCGGGAGCGAGAGCGGGCGCGGGCCAGCGGCGGTCCTGGTACGATACGACTGACCTGAGCCATCATGCCCTGATTCATCTTACGGTACGATCTACCGCCTAGGCCTAGCTCGCGATCCAGCATACGACGCGCCAATTGCTTCTTCTTTCTCAGCGGCGAGGAAGACACATCATTGGTGCCAAAGGCGCCTGAGTTCATCAGCTCGGTTCCCCGGTCACTGGGGACTTTGGGGAAGCGATTGGGGTCGGCGGTCCGTCGCCTCAGAAATCTGTGGCCTTGTACCCAATTGTCATTATCGTCGGCATCTTCGCCACCAAGCAGGATGCCCAGCTGGCGGCTTCGCAGCAGATTCAAGATCTCACGCTGCGAGGCTAAGCCAGCACGACGGCTAACACCTATACAAACAATAAGTGAGGGATAAGTAAGGGGGAGGCGAATGGACGAGAAGAAAACACACTTGCTAGCAGGGCCATAACTCGTCGTTCTATATGAGTGCCGGCAGCCGTGGCCTGTTCAGATCCTTCGCCCTCATCGCCAGTTTCCACCTGGACGATAAAACGAAGGTGCCCGTCGTCGGGATCTTGAGGCGCCACTGCGGTCAGTCTCTCTCTCGTCCACACACGGGGCTATGCGAACAGGTGTATATAGGTATATTAAAAACAAGGACACACCGTGAAACTGGTCATCGTCATCTTCGTCTTGTTCCATGTCTTGTTCATCGACATAGTCGGAATCGCCATCGTCATTCTCTTCGCCCTCTTCGGCGTCGAAGTAGGGGTCGGCATGTTGATCCTCCGGATCTTCCGACTGAGACCTCGAGCTACTCATGGCTTAGAGAGCAATGGTGGGAAGTCAGTTGGTTTGATGCTTGGCTAGAATCAATTCGGCCTGGTCTCGAAGGATGTGAGGCGTGAGGTGTGAAGTGTGAGATGTGAGGCGTGATTATGGCCACTCCGAGGTATGTAGGAGGTAAGTTTGTAGTGTAAATTACATTAGTAACTCATCTGCGGTTGAATGGAGACGAGTGCGTGTTTGACGGGATGACGGGATGACGCCACGGGTTTTGGTATTCCGGGCCAGGTTACATAACCTGCCTCGGAAGCGTTTCATGTCATACAGTATTCCTGGCACGGTGCGATGAGTCTCTACATAGGTACCTAGGTACAAACAAACCCCACCATGGTCACAAGATTTGCAGGCCTGCCAGATTCGGGACGTGGGATGAATCAGAATGATTACGTATTGCCGCAGTCGGCTTCGATTATGACCCGACGGATTAGGTTAACAATGCAACACCTGATAACTGCCTATCTAATTACCTAACTTTTGAGGGTCATAGCCCCGGTAAGAGCATAGTTCGCTCTGTCGGCCCACCTACGTGGACCCGACCCGACCTCTCTCCCAAGCACCCGACGCCCATATATTTTCTCACGAGGCCTACGGCGTTACATTCATTGACCAAGAAGTCTACGAAGCCGGACGCAGCAGTGTAGACTGCGGTCCCTCTATGGTGATCTCGACACTCTCCATATCTCGAGACGTACTTGTGCTGTGAATCGTATCCGAACCAGGCAGTACACAGAGAGAGCCGAAGTAAAAGTGTAAAAGGCAAAGCATGCACTCATGGATTCTCTCGAGGAACTCGTGGACTGGGCAACCTCCCAAGGCGTGAAGCTCAATGGCATCATACCAAGTCGCATACCAGGCCGGGGAGTAGGCGTGATTGCAGCGAGGGATATACAGGTAAGCAAGCCCAACTTAGTCCTGTCACCGCCCAAACATCTCAATGCGCGCGCATACTACCTACCTTTTCCTTCGAAATCACAAGGCAGACGAGATTGTATTAGAAGTACCAACAACCAGCTTGCGCACTCTCTCCACCGTCCCCAAGTCCCGCCTCCGAAAGCTGTCTGGCGATGCTGTCTCCATCCACGGCCTCTTAGCAGCCGACCTCGCTCTCGACAAGAGCAGCAAGTACGCCCCCTGGTCTGCCATCTGCCCGCGCCCTGAAGACCTCGTTACCATGCCTCTGCTCTGGCCCAGCGAATTGCAGGCTCTCCTCCCGCTGCGGGCCCGCGAGCTGCTTGAGAAGCAGGCTGCGAAGAGTTCTCGCGACTGTGAGCTCGTCGTCGCCGTGTTCCCGGAGCTTGGCGGTGTCGATGTCGATGTCGATGCCGAAAAGAACGGGGAGGGGAGCCGGGCGTATAGACATGCGTGGCTGCTCGTCAACTCGCGCACCTTCTATTACGTTGATGCGGTGTTGAAGCGCCGTCGTGGTCTTCGTCGGGACGATTGCTTAGCTCTGATGCCGGTTGCGGATCTGTTCAATCATGCCGATGAGGGCGGGTGCCATGTTGCGTTTGACGCCGATGGATTCGCGTTCAGGGCTACGGCGCCCTGTCGCGAGGGCGACGAGGTGAGAATTTGCTATGGAAGGCATGGGGGCGACTTTTTGCTCGTCGAGTACGGATTCGTTATGGAGGGGAATCGCTGGGACGAGGTGCTTTTGGATGAGGTTTTGCTGGAGCGGTTGGATGAGAGTGCGAAGGAACGGCTGGAGACGGCTGGGTTTCTTGGAGGCTATGTGCTGGATTCTGAGACTGTATGCCATCGGACTGAGGTTGCGCTAAGACTGCTCTGTTGCCGGCTGGGCGAGTGGATGCGATTTGTGGACGGGAGCGACGGGGGCGAGAAGAGCCGGGCGGCCGTTGATGCTCTGCTTCTGGATCTACTGAAAGAATACAGAGACAGAGTTGGGTCGAATATTGAAAAGATTCAGGCTCTGCAAGTTGGTGAGAAGGCGCAGAGGGATATCTTGATGGAGAGGTGGGCGCAGATTGGCCGGTTACTCGATACGAGGATTGGCAGCCTAATTGCGCAGAGAACGTGATATGATTGTGAAAGCTTAGCTCGATGCTTCTAGGTATCTGAGATGAGATGTACTCTGAATAGGGCAAATGTGTCCAGTCCATGTGAACCACGTATTAATCGCTATGTCACAAGGACGTCAAGTAATTCCTTTTGTTCCTGATATCTATCACTGCGCGCGAGTGATGGTGTAACGAGCAAGTAAATTTTAATACTCGAGAATATAGCCAGAGGGCACAATGGCCCATTTATGTACCTTTGGCGCCGGTCCTCCAAACGCCGAACACCGTAAAACTGTCGCGGATTCATATGAAGTGTGCCCGACAAAGCGAGTCCCGAAGTCTCTTTTTGTTGTTTATAGCATGGAAAATCATCAGTTAGCCTCGACGTGCCATGCCCATATATGCGTCCCGAACCATTCGATCCGTCATCTAGTAGCCTGCTTCTTTTCTGAGAGCCTCCTTTCGAGCTTTGGCCTCCTCGGCGTTCTTGAAGTCTTGTCGTAGCATCTCTTCTTTCTCTTTTCGCATCGCTTCTTCTTGGACTACCCATACTGCGGAGGAAAGAGTCAGTCACATCACAGCTCCCGTCAGTACCTTGGAATTTTGGAATACGTACTCGGCTTGTCGGACTTGGAATACTCCTTGAGACGCGTAACGTAATCGTCGAATGCCTTTTGTCGCTCGTATCGACCCTCTAGACTTCGCTTTTGGAGGTCGGGGTTATAGCGTTGGAAGAGCTCTTCTTCGGTGGGTTGGACCCATATGACAAAGGCTGGGCCACCGACACATACTGCGCCGCCGCTGGGTTGTGGAGATTGGTTAGTTGTGGTGTTGTTTGATTGAGATGGTGGTGGTATGCGCAGTGAGGACTGGATGGAGAGGGAAAGCTTACACGGCCGCCATTTTTAACCATGTCATTAACCGCTGAGACGACATTGTGTGTATGTGTATGTGTGTGTGCGTGTGTGGTATAACTATATGGAGAGGAGAAAGGTTGGCTTTTGCGACAAGAGAGGGCGCATGGAATAAAGGGCTTGTAACTTTTACCTGGGATGCGATGATGCTGATATGAAAGTATGATGTACATGCGCAGCACTTTCATAAGATGTCTTCATAAGATGTCTCGGGGAATTAGGTAATTATGGACTTGTGGCGCATGTGTGGCGTATTTGTGGCTGGTGAGCGGACTCTTTTTATCGACAGACTGAAGAAGGTCGCGAAGCTGGACAGAACCTGGAATCGTTGACACCCATTTTCACGCTCATGGTATTTGCCACTATAGCGTGTCTTGCTTTTCCGGTAAAAGGACTTCGAGGCTGAGAATCATGCTGCAGTTGGCTTGCACAAACTGACAAGTAAGTTAGAAGATGAAGTCTAGGACTTGCCTGTCTGTATCTGAGTGGCGATAAGGATTGACTCCGGCCATTTGGTATTATATGTGCCCGCTCTGCTCAGTTCTACTAGGTACTCAGTTTACAGACGCTGCGAAGCATACAGAACCCCCGAGCGGTGGTATCAGCCATTCGCGGAGTATCGACAGGACATGGGATCAACATCTACGACAGGGCTATGCGCAGTACACGGCTTGTATGCTCAAGCATTTTACATGTCCGGTGCTGTGATAACCGGGACCTCCACCATTGATTCATAGAGGCGCCTGATTAGCGATTCCCAGCAATAAGCATCAACATACGTATGTTGAATTACGAGCAGCCGTCGCCGCCAGAAGACGCAATGAATGCCGATGTGCTCGGGAGACCTGGCGGGGATTGGGACAGTTTGGCGGGTGTAGTCATGCTGCGCCACCAGTCGTTGCCATTGCTAACTAAACACGGCGCTTAACTTGAGCCGACGTCAGACATGATTCCAGGACGGGACCGGTATCAGCCGCCGCGGGAGCATGCCGGAGTCGTCAACGCCGGGGTCTGAAGGAGGAGCGAAATATCGAAACATGAGCCATGTCTTGATATGTACTTCGGTCAGCGTTAGTTGTTGTTGTTGGGTGAGTGTACACCGGCTTCATAGTTTTGTGCCTCTATGCAATCTTGTACACCATGCTAGAGTGGAATCATTCGCATGGCTTTGTATCTGTCATCTCAGCAGAATAGATGGCGATTTTCAAGCCATTTGTGCGCCGTGTTGCCATAAAAAGGGTTGGACGATCTGATAACTCTCCCGGAGACCGTGCCGTGTTTAGCGCCCGAATAGAAGACATGCATAGGTGTGCACAATAACGTAGCTGTGGTGTATTAGTGTAGTGTAGTGTAGGCAGATCAGATCAGGCAGAAGATCAGGTAACTATCTGGAAGATCAGGTACACAGCACACACATCAACGTCGAGATGACCGATCAGCAAAGTTCGGGTCCCCCCTGGATTCGTGACACTCTGGTTGGTAGGACATCGGCGGCATATCTCGCGTGCTATTCGCGGCATTCTTTTCTCCCCTGCTTCTGCCCTGGTTCCTGAGTGTCGCATGTTTAGGCTTACACTGCCTATTATTATTATTATGATTATTATTTCATCATGTGTGATTCGAGGGCCGAGGGAAGCCCTTCGTATGACCCTACCCTACTAGTTACCTAGAGTTAATGGTTGGATTGGTTGACCTGTTTATGACATGCTATGCTTTTCATTTACGAGCCGAATCGTATTGTTTATATAGTATCGGACATGATATGCCTACTTGATAGGTAGTTTCTGGTTTTATCGAGTTGAACATGCTGAACATCTTGATTGACATAGTAGATATTTGTCTGTGAGTGGCAGCGCGAGTGTTGAGCGAAGCTGACATACCTGCCGGTAATTAAGCATGTGGTGTAATAAGGGCCAATGGACCCCGGGCATCGTTCGAACTCTTATGGCGTTTGACACAAATGCGCGTACAGAGTCAGACGAAAGGTTTCCAATGACTGTGACGCACATTGAAAGGTATGTAACGGGATGAGTCGTGCATCGGCGGGCTGCTGCTGCTGCTGCTGCTGCTGCGGCGGCGGCGGCGGCGGCGGCGGCGGCGGCGGCTGCGGCTGTATCAAGAGGTACCTACTTATGTACAGCCTGTAGGTACATTTGGATACATGAACGTTCCCCTCGCTTCGGACGTACATGATCCAAAAGTTGAAATGGACGGCATGGTTCAGCTGCAGAGGTCGAAGCATGTGCGCGTGTGATGGGATCCAGTTTGTATGTACAATCTGTACGGAGTCCACGGACTGTATACCGGTCCGCTATGTCGACTGGGTGGCTCGGATAAGTCAACAATGCAATCTCGTGTAAGTAGAATACCCCGGCTGTACGAAGAAGGTACGGAGGATCCGGGGTTATGGGATGTACCTTCCGCCGGGGAATATACTCGGTGGTGGGGCTTGGGTCCCGATGCTTGCCCCGTACCTTCCCTGGCAGGAGGTACGTGTGTGGCTTGTACAGGGAAAGTATTCTTGATGATGTAACTATTAATATCGTCTCCGTCTTTCTGTCCGTCTCTTCGCAAAGATTTACATAACTTACCTACTGTACCTATTTTCCACTTTTCGCAGCGACTGACTCTTTGATCTACTCTTTCAATTGCCCTAGTTGTCCATAGCATAGGTAACACGCTTTCCTAAGTAAATAACCCTTCCCATCTTCTTAGCCCTATTTTTCTTTTTTTTTTCTTTCTTTATGTTCCTTTTTTTGATGGGCTTTTTCTCTTCTCGTTCGAGTCCCCCCCCCTTGGATCCCAAACATTGTTTGACAATACTACCTAGAGGTTGTCTTACCCATCACGACGCCTACCTACCATCAATCACCCCGCCGCTTAACCTCGTGCAGTGCAGCTTGCTTACACCACCTACATGTGTATGTAGGTACCCGCCAATTCATGGGTCTTCTCTCCATTTCATTGCCCTGACGACCCAACAATACCACACTACGGATTCCGGTTCGAGCGCTCCCCCCCATTCATCACTCAGCCTACATAGAGTACCTAGCCTGTACTATTCATCCCCCCGGTCTCTGCATCTTGCACGTCGCATCCAACGGGTTGGCGCTGTCGGCGGTTACTGGGTACTAATCCGGGTACGCTTCGACGTACCTTGCTTTTCTTGATCTGATCTCTCCCCCAAGCGCAATTTCCAAAGATCAACACTAGAGAGAGAGAGAGAGACAGAGAGAGAGAGAGAGAGAGCGCCTGCAACGTGAACCCACCCGCCGCACTGGGCCTCTTTGCGCCCTTTATCACACCTGCTTCTCCGAGATTGGACGCTCCCACTCCCCCCTTTGAGAATAAACCACGTCGCCCCGATTGTCCCCCTTGTCCTCGACATTGACCCACGAAAAACTACCTACGCCTGGGTATCGAATCGACTTCGACATACCTAGTACGCTAGATTCAAGTATCGCCCGAATATTGATTGTGCATGAAGTTCGCTGGAGAGACATTCGAGCATTGGTACGGACAGACTACGATTACGAGCTGCGAGCGACGCGTGGTTAGCCCCTGTCGAGGCGACCATCTCGCGCTCACCACAATAACATTGCGCTGATCATTGCCTAACTTTGCGTGCCGTAGAGTCGCGACACGAAAACGATCCCGTCAGTTACCTCCATTGGACGCGATGGCGTATGGTAACAGATATCCCGATCGACCCTACGCCGGTCCTGCTGCACGTCCTCCGCGCGATGGTCCTGGAGGCCAATACCCACCACACCAACCGCAGTACGACCAGTATCAGGATGATTATGGCCATGGAGGTTATGATCAACAGTATGATGATGGGTATGGCCAGGACTACGGCCCGCCGCAAGACATGGATTACGGCAGAGGAGGACCGTCGTCGAGTCAAGGGTATCCACCGCCCAATATGTACCGAGGACATCCAGGACCGCCGAGAGGAGGTCGTATGCCGCCGCCGCGCGGAAGAGGTGGGCCCATGATGCGCCCTGGACCTGGACCTGGACCTAGACCCGGATACGGGCCCGGTCCAGGACCAGGACCTCGAGGCGGAGGACCAGGACCAGGACCAGGACCCGGACCTGGTCGGGGATATCCACCTCCAGGCCGCGGGGGTCGTCCTCCACCGCTGGATCGCAATGCCTTGTCAGACCCAAACCGTAAGTTGGTAAGGTCAAACGACGATCATGGTTCAATTTCACTGACAATAGACAATATTCAGATCGCCCGCCAGGCCCCATGATGAGTCCCGCCAATTTTCGTGATCAAGAGTATGGGCGTCCATATCCCGGGCCGAATCAACAGCCGGGACCTCCGCAGGATAACCAAATTGTCGATCGTATGGCTTCATTGGATATGAATGGAAGACCGGCGCCTAACAGAGGGCCAGGACCCGGGCCGAGACACCCACATTCGATGGATGATTATGGACACCCTCATCCTCCTAGAGGCGATAGTCGTGGTCCTCCTCCTTCTCAAGGATACGCGGATTATCGACGCGGCCCACCTCCAACCCAACATTCAGGCTATGACTATCACCAACAAGACGATTACGGCCAGCCTATGTCTCCTGAGCAGCATAATTTCGGCCCGCCGCCGCGAAGTATGACCATGCCCGCAAGCCACGAATACCCGGTGCGTAACGGCATGCCACCGCTTCGGCAGGACGATGGTGGTCGTGATGGTCAGCAAATGCCCCGGCCATCCACATCACAGAGTAGCCGACCACCTCCCCATAGGACATATCCAGATGATGCCCCTCCTCTGCCCACGAATAACCCGAGCGCCAACTTACACCCTGGAGCATGGACGGAGGAAGCTGACCGAGGGTCAATCACCGATGTCTATGATGCGTATTATGACGGGCATAAGAATGGTGAGTCGTATCCGCCAGAGCAAGCAGCGGGGCAACGCGCGCCGGACTTCAACGCTGCCTCTTCCGCCCCTTCTGCCCCTTCTGCCCCTTCTGCCCCTTCTGCCCCTTCCGCTCCTGCTCCCGAACAGGATCAGCGGCCACCCTTTGACCAACATGTGCGTGCTCCAGCGCTTGTTGGTGTGCCTCAGCCTGGACCTGCGCGGTATCCGGAAATGTCACGAACCCTGTCGCAGCCTAACCTACGTGAGCCCCAATCGGCTGTTTTCGAGATGGCTAATGATGCACCTCCTATACCTTCCAATAATAAATTCCAGGCATACAGACCCGGAGTGGCAAGGCCTGCTGCTGCCCAAACTATGCCGGCTCCTCATCCTCATCCTCATCCTCACCCTCATCCTCACCCCGTGCCCGGTCCCCATCAAGTGCCAGGTCCTCAAGCTGCTCCACCCCCTCAAGCCGTGCCGGTCAGTCCGCCAGGGAGCAGGCCTGGCTCTGGACACCCAATGCCGATTCGTCCGGGTCATATGCCTAATTCCGTGGTTAATATGAATGATAAACCTGCGCCTATTCGGAATTATAATGGTGGCAGTGCCCCCGCTGCTGCGGCCGGTGCTCAAGGACGGCCTGCGCCGGCACCCCAGAACGCACCTCAGAATGCACCGCAGCAGAGTGTGAATATTCCGCCTGCGCCTGAAAAACCCCCAGTCACCACCGAAGAGCTTGAACGCTTGCGTGCGGTCATTAAGAATGATCCGAACGATCAGGTGTCTGCCCTTACGTTGGCGAAGAAATTGATAGAGGCGGCCGATGTCCTCGTACCCAGACTTCCGGATCCGAAGGCGAGGGCTAGATCGCGCGAGAGATATGTCATGGATGCGCATAAGATTCTGAAGAAGTTGACGGCTGCGCAGAACCCGGATGCCATGTTTGTTCTTGCGGACTGTTTTGGTCGCGGTACGCTTGGTCATGAGCCTGATCCGAAGGAGGCGTTTACGCTTTACCAGTCTGCGGCCAAGCTGGGACATCCTGCTGCCGCCTATCGGACGGCGGTGTGCTGCGAGCTTGGGAATGATGATGGGGGAGGTACGCGCAAGGACCCTCTGAAGGCTATTCAGTGGTATAAACGGGCGGCTACGTTGGGCGACACGCCGGCCATGTATAAAGTCGGCATGATTCTCCTGAAAGGTCTACTCGGTCAGGCGAAGAACCCACGGGAAGCTATCGGTTGGCTTAAACGAGCGGCGGAACGAGCAGATGCTGAGAACCCCCATGCTCTCCACGAGCTTGGCCTCTTATACGAGTCGGCGCAACCGAATGATGTGATCATCAGGGACGAGGCCTACGCGATGCAGCTGTTCGAGCGGGCGGCTCACCTCGGCTACAAGTTCAGTCAATTCCGTCTCGGATGCGTGTACGAGTATGGCTCTCTGGGGAACCCTATCGATCCCAGACAGTCCATCATGTGGTATAGTCGGGCGGCGACGCAGCAGGAACACCAATCGGAGTTGGCGCTCAGCGGCTGGTACTTGACCGGTAGTGACGGGGTCTTGCAGCAGAGCGACACGGAGGCGTACTTGTGGGCTCGCAAAGCGGCGCAGGCGGGATTGGCGAAGGCCGAGTATGCTATGGGCTATTTCACGGAAGTGGGCATTGGCGTCCCGGCTAATCTGGAGGACGCGAAGCGGTGGTATTGGCGGGCTGCTGGTAAGTTCCATCTATCCTAATGGCATGGGATATGATATGGCTAACATGTTGATTTGTAGCGCAAGATTTCCCCAAAGCAAGGGAACGGCTGGAGGAACTCAAACGCGCTGGGCGGAACACGCCTCGTCAACGCGAGCGTATTACTCGTAGCAAGATTGGCGAGAAGCAGCCGCAGGAGGGAGACTGTACTGTGATGTAGTGCGTCCGGTGCATAACTCCTTCATCGTCATCGTCAAAGCGACAAGAGGTGGACGATGGCCAGCGGATGATGTTCCCGCTTCGGGTGTCTTCACTGCCAACAGCGCAGAAGAAGTCTGCTCTACAGCGTTCTCGGACCATTTGGTAGATAAGGCGGTCGAGAATCAGGGGCTGACTACAGACTGCTTTGCTTTCCTGTAGCAGGATAGGATAGAATGTGCCATGATTGGGGTAGATACGAGGATTCATGCCTATTATGGTTGTATACTATAAGAAAAGTCGTGACGACAAGGCCAGATGATCAAAGAGTTGACCCTTAGTTAATACAATTCTCTTCTTCATCAATCACTTGTATTTGAAGTGAGGTAGTTGTAGTTGTCAGGCTGCCTTCTCATGGGATCACTGGCGCAGTCTACGTCCGTCTTCTTGTAAGTCTGCAGTCAGTATTTTGCGTATTTCGAACGTTGATGTCGATTAGGTAAACGGAGGGTTCCTGGAAACCTAAGGTTGTGATGCAGGACATAGTAAAGTAAGCAGTATTGTAATAATACCATATTTGGAGTTCATATAATTGCATTGGACGAATCTCTTGCCCCTCGTTGTATTACGTAATGTGGAATCTCTCGCAACTACCCAGATAAGGATCATAAGGTACATACCTTATGTCTCTGTGATGACGGGCGGGAGCCTCTTGAGTTTACCACGAAATTCTTACAAGTTCATTATCATTATCTGGGGATTTTATATCTGCAGATTCGACACTTTGCCCTTTTTTCTCGACTGAGGTGCGATCCAGGAATCCCCGCTTGAACTGGACTTACGGACTGCAAAGGTTTCCGGCTACTTGTCCGTTGGACCTCGTGACTTACGACCCCACGCGACTGAATCCGAAAACGAAACTTCGACCGGTTTTCCTTTTTTTTCGCAGAGCTACTCTGATAAGTTAAAAAGGGGCGAGGAAGAAGAGAAAGAAAGCTGGAAAGATTGAAGAGAAAGTTGAAACTCGACCAACGCAAAGAAGCAGGGAGACAGACAATATGGCGGACGCTGAGTTGGAACAGGTGGGTTTCTGTTTTCTCCTGGCATGGCGCCTTTCGTCTACGCTTCCCGCGCGATACCATTACGATTACGCTGGGTTCTTGGGTTTGTGCGCGGCGGGATCATTGGATCATGGATTGACGGTGGGAGGTAGATCCGTAAAGCTCGACTCGAGCAGCTGAAGGCGCAGCGGGGTGGTGGTTCTGGTGGTGGCGGAGGAGGGGAACAGGCTGAGATGCAGAAACAGTAAGTTTCCTTTTTATTGTTTGGTACTTGGGACTCAATGGGGGTGATGATATTATCTCTCCCGCCTTTTTATATTCTCTACTAATCTATATGGCTTGGATGCGCTCTCTACGTTCTGTTGTTGACTAACGGATGCTTGCTTAAACAGACAAGAAGGTATCGTACTCGCTCTTATCTATACAGCATAACACTCGATTCACTCCACCATGCTGCGATCGACGAGCTGTAGTTCTATGCTGTGTTCACAGATCGACCCATCGGCTCACTGACTACGATAAACTAACTGCTGCTCCCATACACAGCTGAAGCGCGTCAGACAATGCTGAACCAGATCCTGCACCCCGAAGCCGCCGACCGCCTCGGGCGCATTCGTCTCGTCAAGGAATCCCGCGCCATCGACATCGAGAACAGACTCATCACGCTTGCGCGCACCGGCCAGCTGCGCCAGAAGGTCACAGAGGCTCAGCTCAAGGAACTCTTGGCTGCCGTGGCAGACACTAAAGAGGAGGAGAAGATTGTGGTGGACAGGCGGAAAGGATGGGATGATGAGGATGATGACCTGTTTGATCTTTGAGAACTTCGGACCTGAGGAGACGGGCGCCTTTTTCTTCCACAATGATGGGCGCGTCGGTATAGGGATACTGCATGGGATGGCGTTTTGTCATGTCGGGTGATTTCGATGTCTCCCTTTCGGTTTATGATGCATTGTTCGTGGTAGTAACGTCTAATTCTACAACACGCGCCATTCTTACCTATCCGCGATTGGAGTTGAGAGTATGTGTATGCGTGTAAATGTTCATGGGCGTGTGAGATGAGATGAAGGTGTGTGGTCAAGATGGTATCACTTATTTGTCTACGCGACAGTCTGACTTGAGTCAGATTCGTTGGGTAAGGGCGGTCGCATTGCCGCCTCGGCCCTTTTCTTTTCAGCCCGAGCCTTCTTCCGGATCTCCCTCAAGTCCGGCGGCGCCTCGATATTCAATCTCGCCCGTAGCTCGTGCACGTCGGTCTCCAGCTCCTCCTCCCAGTAGACATTGATGATCTCCTCGCTGCGCAGACCATTCCTCACGGCCCAGGGACCGTAGATGGTCCAGAAACGGCGGCGCTCGGCGGGCTTGAGCGTGGTCACGGCGAACACGGACAGCCCTGTCATGGGCAACAGGGTGTTGGCGAACTCGAAGGCCTTGAGCGCTACTTCACCCTCGCGCACGGCGGGGAGACCCGTCAGCGCGTGGTAGAAGTCATGAGATTCCCGGTAGCGCTGGATCACGTATGCGCATTCTTCATCGTCGACGTAGCGCACGCTTGCGCGCGTGTCGGGGGTTACGCCCTCGCGGTCGAGCCAGGCTACGTAGGTGCCGCCTACGGTCGACGACGGAAGGGAGCGCAGACGAGGGAGATCGAGACTCGTCGATGTGATGCGCGGTCGATCGCGCAGAATTCGTCGGCCCGTGCTGTTAGAGAGCATGGCGGTGCGGAGACGGTTCGCGAAGTAAGGGGTTGCGGTTGCTTCGCCTAGGGCAGCTATCAAGTCGCCGCGACGGGGGTCACGGAGGGAAAGAATGCTGGAACCGACGGCTAGGGCGAAGCGCTCGAGGCCAGTTAAGGGGACATGACCTGGGTAATTGGGCGGTGGGCGGTTGAGAACGGAGAATGCGCGGGACCGAGGGGTGGAGCGTGAAGGCGAGGACAATGGCGATGGTGCTGGTGCTGGTGTGATTGTTGTCACCGGGAGACTTGCTGGTATCATTGAAGATTGTGAAGTCGCGAAGCGACACCTGGTTCGTACTGATTGCGTGAGGGCTTTCATTTTGACTTTGTCGTGCTCTGTTGTTGGTTCTATATAGTGTCCGATTGAATGATCGATGAATGGAGTCGTGATATCTAGGCATTCTATCTAGGCCTTGCGTTCGTCACTTTGACGGGAACCTGATGTAATCAATAGGCCTTTTGCATAACCCCGCCACATAAACTAGCCGCTCTGTTATCATCATATCGATAAGATCCGTCGGCGCGGGACCTGCAGACTGTGCACCACGCTAGCCTCGGAACGGACAAACTAAGGATTTCTGGCCAATAGCAGCGATAGGATTGAGCATCTCCAACGACCTGTGGAAGGTCTAGGCAGCTTCTAAGGTCTAACCCTTTTTTCTCCTCTTAAAGCCGAGAACTTCAAGTTTCTCCCGTCCGTCCCCCCCCCCAAATCCCGCTCCAACCTTTTGTAAGCGCCATCCATCTTCCGTCCATCTACCTACAATCACCAACCACGACCACGAACAACGAGTTTATCAACAAAACAAACAACAAACAATAAAAAACATCAATCATGCCTCGTCAACGCCCCACCGCTCGCCCTTCCGCTGCGCCCTCGCGTCCGAGTGTTCCCGCTCGCGCTGCGCCCGCTCCTTCGCAGCAGCAGCAATCTCGTCCCGCCTCCACATACGCTCCGGCTCCTACCCAGGCTCCTCTTGCCACCGCGTCAGCACCTGCGCCCGTCGCATCGCAGGGTCCCGGTCTGTTTGGCCAGATGGCCAGTACTGCTGCGTTCGTCTCTCTTCTTTCTTTTCGCCTCTCTGGACTGTCATTCAAGAGAGTTGTCCCATCTGGACTTTTCTATCGCGACACCATCGCTTTTCGCTTCAGGGCGTCTAGAAATATTTGGCTAACGAGTTCCATAGCGGTGTTGCCGTAGGTTCTACAATCGGTCACGCCCTCGGCGGTCTTTTCGGCGGCAGCTCCTCCACTCCTGCCGAGGCCGCGCCCCAGCAGACGAACATGGCCAGCCAGAGCCAGGTCCAGAACAACTGCGCTGGTGCCGCTGAGAGCTTCACAAAGTGCATGGATGACAACAGCGGTAACATGCAGATCTGCAATTGGTACCTCGAGCAGCTGAAGGCTTGCCAGCAGGCTGCTAAGCAGTACTAAAATGGGACGTGGCGCAGTGTCTTGCCTCTACACCTGACATACGTTTCCATGGACTGCCTCGCTGATGGCCTATGGGAGACCGTGTATCCCAGACTAAAGGTAGAAGTGGAAGTCAGACGAAATGGTGGAATTAACGTACGAAAGGAGGTGAAGGTGAAGAAGAGAAGAAAGGGATGTGCGTATCGGGGAAGAAAGACCAGAGAAAGAGACGTGAAAGTTAGGTCGCGGTTTGGGAGCATTGTTGGGTCAAGACTTTGCTTTACCCCCATGTACATATCATATTGACTCACCTCGGCTTCCTTTTTGCTTTAATCACTTGATATGGAAAGCTGGCGTCTGCGAACTTGACCTTTAACAAGTCGGCGATCTGCCCTCCAACTCAGATTGGCCCTGCTGCTGTATGAAGGAAGAAGCATTTGCTTCCGCTGGTGAAATATCATAGACCGAAATCACAAAGTCCATTATTGCATCGCATCTTATTATTGCCCCGGTCTTTCAGTACTTGTAGTCATTTCATTATGGCATAAATATTGGAGCTAGCTCTGTGTGTA
Organism: Xylariaceae sp. X187; assembly: GCA_028637585.1. Taxonomy (NCBI): domain Eukaryota; kingdom Fungi; phylum Ascomycota; class Sordariomycetes; order Xylariales; family Xylariaceae; species Xylariaceae sp. X187. The sequence goes on from JAJIZN010000005.1 coordinate 3,013,633, forward strand.
TATATAGGGCGGGTTTATTGGTATCTACAAGGGTGGAGTGAAGGGGTGGTCTTCGAGTCTTTTTTTGACTACCACAGCTCGTCACTCTCCATCAGCTCCTCAATGGTTGGCGCTGGTTGTCCACCGCCAATGACGTCTAGATCGGTCATGTATACACCCGTCAACGAGCCAACGCTATTTCGGAGTTCCATTTGTCTCGTGTACGTCCGCGCTTTCACCAGGCGGATCGCGGTGCTGTGATGCTGGTGATCTATCCCCAACTCTTCGGCCCGGCGCACAAGATATCCATTGAAATAGTCGACGGGCGGAAACATGCCCATGCGAACTTGACGGATCCAGGGACTGCTACCAGTGCCCAGGGCTAATAGATGCTGCCGTAACTTCCGCTTGAACGAGGGGCGCGTGAACTTCTCCAACTGGTATGGAATGCACTGCAGCTCTGGTAGCGCCTTGATGATGGCCACCGACTCGTCTGCCAGCTCTTCCCACCAATCCACGGTATGCGGGTTCCGTCGGATCTGGTTGTAACTGCAGCCTAGGATGACGGAGATGGCGTCGGCGAGGGCGGAGAAGACGAGTCGGGGCAGTTTCGACGCCAAGAAACGAGGATATGGCAGGCCCGTCACGTTGAGGCCAGAGGTTGAAGATAACAGCTTCATCATATGCCGGATGTGTTGTCGGCCCTCGCGCGCAACGGCGGAATAGGGGTCATCGGACTTGGGCACGCCGCACAGATGGATAGTGCCCGGTACCTTGTGCTGTATGGAGTACAAAGTGTAAGGGACATTGGCGATGTGGTGGGAGCTGTGAGCGAGTATGAAGTTGGGCCGATCGAGCGGTTCCCGATCCTGAAATATCTCGGCGATCTGTTCTGCTAGTCCCAGGCCTAAATGGAGGACACATATGGTAGTTCGGCCATCCATGCGATGTCTTAAATTTCGAATAGATGGCAAGACCGCTGTGTGGCGGGTGGACAGAACAACGTTGTCTAGGAAGTCTAAGTCGTTGATGGCCTTGAAGCGCTGGAGACGGTTAAATATGCGCTCAGGACATTCTATTTCGGCAGAGGACAGCCGTCGAGCTTGTGCATCATACAGAATCAAACTCCGGTCTTCGAGACTCCACGCCGTCGAAAACACGGGATGTGCTGCAAACATGGCGATGGGGGGCCGTGTGGGTATGGAGGCCAAGGCATGGGCGACAAATCTAGCGTGTGCGTTCATGCCTATGATTTGTACTCGATCGGACAACGACGGGTTGATTCCTGCGTCCTCATCGTCGTGCTCGAGACTTGGCCCCAAGGCCAAGGATTCGGCTGTTGAAGTTTGCAGCGATACCATTTCAGTACCGCTCGTATTCTTGCCGACTTCTTTACTTTGGGTGCCTCCCTCTTTATCATCGGCGATCGCACGAGATTCTGGTTCGGCTGCTTTGATGGCGGGAGACGCGGCGGGAGAAGAAACAGCAGCATCTGACGGAGCTGCTTCAGCTGGCTTAGTCTCCGACTGCGCCCTCAATTTCGCACGGCCCGAGTCGATCGAAAACCCAGCACCAGCAGCACCAGCAGTACCAGCAGTACCAGCAGTACCAGCGCCAACGTTTCCCACTCCGGGCACCTTGAACTCAAGAGTTGGTGCTAATCTTTTGAATATCGGATGTCGGGAACTGGCAACAGGTAATGCGGATGCGCCACGCTCCGCAACAGTCCCTGAACTTGTAGGGTCTCTTATACTTCTAAATCTGCGATCTCTCGACACTCGGTCGGTGGCCAAGAGATTGCCCGGGGGCGACGTGGTAGAGGAATTGGGGCGGGAAGGATGAAACCACGGGGGTGAATGGGGTGGCTCGCGGTAAGGTAGCGATATGGATTGGGCGGTTGCGGGTGTGTCGGCGGTATAGAGAAGAAGTTTGGCCCCCCGGCCCACCACATCGTTATCGCGTGGCCATGTCGAAGATGTGCGAGGTATTCGCGGTGGCGCCCGTGAGAGGGGTTGGCGGAAGATGTGGGAATACAGGGTGGAAGTTGGGAAGTTGTCTTTATAACCGGATTGATCTCATGTCGTGAGGTACCTAACACAGGCAGAGTCCTCGGAATCCTCGGACAACTAAGGAGCGCGCGACTGTCAAATTCCCAATGCGATGTCTAGAGCCATGAATGAAATCCAGATTGTAGAGCTCGCCGGTGGGGGGTGCGCACTGGGGGGGATGAATGTTCGATGTTAGTCGGATGGAGCGATGAAGCAATTAGAGTCTATGCGAAGGACATCAAAAGGCTAGGAAGGGAAAATAGGTAGATGATATAAATACAAGACAGGTTTCTCCCTGCTTTGGAGAAGACGTTGGGGTGATGCACTCTGTAAGTTCTGTAGAGTTCATGACGGCAATCAACTTGGCATGTGTTTCGCTGCTAGCGCTTCCTCCATTTTCTTCATTTTTTCTAGTCTTATCCCGGCCCGGCACGATATCTGCGACGGGAGGCTTTTCAACTAGCGCGACACTTCACATAAGCATGCAATGCAACTACCTAGTGATATGTAGTTAGCTAGGTTGTTCATTGGATGGGCAGGGCCGCCCGGCGAGGTCCCGTCATTCATATGGATCCCAGTTCGCCCTAACCAACGGTCACCACGGCGGTCACCACGCCGGTCACCGTCAGATAATCTCGTGTGTTTTGAGTCCACTATGTCAACGACTGTTTGCTCAATTGAAAGGCAGACTGCGCCATCAATTATCCGGGCTACGGGAGCACCAGAAAAGCCACAGTTCGATCGTTGATTTAGATATTTAACTGGGCCCTAATACTTCCGGGACATTGAAGTTAAGTACCTGCTGCCCTGCTGTTGTCCAGCAGGCCGGGTGCATCTCGGCCGTGGTGGTCAGGTAATCGACCCGGCGCCGCCGGTACGAGTATGTGACCAAATCATTATCCTGTTAAGCCGGGGGTTTTTAATGTTGGACTTCGTGCTGCCCGGTGCTCTTCACTATGCCGAATCTGATGCTGCAAATCATTTTCTCATGGGATGAATATATACCTTGATTTGAATGCCAAAGCGGCTGCGGGCCAGATGGAATGGCGCAAAACCGCATCTCAATCCGATGAGAGTCCATTGAGTTATTCAGCTTGAAATATTGGTTCACACGTAAATTGAGCCCGGTGGCCGCTTGATGCCCAGTAATCTACAAAACTAGTCCCGATGACGAGAGACGTAATCGGAAGCGCCACGGTCATGGATGGATATTGAGTCGGGGACTCAGGGCGCAGGGCTCAGGGATGAGTTGGTAAAATGGCGGAGAATCAGGGCAATTCCCAGGTCGGAGTCCACATTGTATTTCCCAATGCCCCTCCCTCCCATAATGACACCGATGGCGAAGTCGCTTTTAATCAAACATGTGTTAGTTGAGATATTGAGCGTCGGCGGTTAGAAAAGTCCTATGATAGTGATGAACGGACTTTAGACCGATGATCCGGATCACAGGGTTAGGGTTACAGATCCGTCAGGGTTATGCAGTGTACAATGAATAGTAAAAGGTGCCAACAGTTCCGACCCATATTTCGCTCTTTTCTCTTTTTATACGCGTTACATTAGAGACTATACAATGACAACTGGTTTTCACACTGTAATATGCGCACTTTTACCGTGGCACTTCGCTTAGGTCTACCGGCGCACCTGGTGAAACGGTGGATTGGAAACCAGGAAAGTCCGCCGGTTCAATCCGTTTTTCCGATTGATACAAGATTGGACGACAATAAAGATATGTAGTCAGGTTCGAAATGTTTAGGTTCGGTCATCCACCAAAGAACATGTGGTTTGGACGAGCTCGACGGGTTGGACACAATCGCGCCGCGCTTGTCCCGATCCAGTTGCTGTTTATTAAGATATAAAAGCCGTAAATGTCAGATTTGGCATTCCTGGGGCAACCGGGACACTGTTATGGTCGCAAAATACACCATTATGACGGGCTTGAAGAGGCGATCACAATCGCGCCATCCACGTTTCAATCGGATAGATGACCATTTAATTAGGTTGAATAAGTTCGGCTGGTTAAACTGTCATCTGTGGCTCAACGAGCGGACTTTACCGGTCGGCGAATATACCGGCCCGACGGCATCGACGAGTCGGATTCAATGGCGCTAACTGCACCTGAATTGGTTAAGGATCCATTGAGTTATCTCTGAAGCTGATAGAATGGTTAGCCGCAGCTCAAAGGGAAACCTTTATCGGTCGGAAAATACATTATTCTGAGAGGCTCAGTGAGCGGATTGCAAGGCCACCCAGCGCATCTGAATCAGCTACGAATTCGTTGAGATATTTTTTGGTGATGAGGGTTAGGGTTAAACATGGTAATGGCCGTCATCCAGCCTTTGAATTGTGCAACTTCCTTAGTGCATCGCGTGATTACGTTTCAAGTTCCAACTTTAACCCGATTAGGGTGGCGGAACATTTACTTCATGTAACGTACATATTACGCAATGGCTATCTATAGAACTTCGGCTATGGTCGGTAACCGCTAATCTCCGACGCCTCGGAGATAGGGGTACCGGGCGATAATTGCCGATGCTATGAAAGTTAGTATTTTCGGCGGTCTCGGGTTAGGGTTAGGGTTAGGGTTAGGGTTAGGGTTAGGGTTAGGGTTAGGGTTAGGGTTAGGGTTAGGGTTAGGGTTAGGGTTAGGGTTAGGGTTAGGGTTAGGGTTAGGGTTAGGGTTAGGGTTAGGGTTAGGGTTAGGGTTAGGGGCGAGCGCGTAGCGCGAGCAGAAGTTTCGTCGGGGAAAAGAGCAACAAGAGAGTTCTACACACAATCGTAATCGTGCGTTTCGCCTGTGGCTCTTCAGGAACTCTTCAAAGAATGGCGAAGACCCGGGGATATATAATTCGAGGGTCGGGAAGTTGGGATGAGGGAAGAATTCCAAAGTACGCGCTTCGGTATTTTTCGTACGTAATGCTTATCTGCCGGCCCCAGGGTGGTTGTGAAAAATCTGCTTCTTACCCCGCTCTCGATCGGCCGCTTGTGCAGCGGCCGCCGGGCGGGGTAATCACAAACTTGCTCATATGCACTCGATCGGCCGCTTGTTCAGCGGCTTACGAGCAGGGTATTCGCAAGGACTTTCCACATTTAGCAAGCCGCGCTGCATGGTGCAGCACAGCCCCCCTGCGGTCGCAGTGGTCGAAAGACCACTGCATTGTGTGGCCGAAGGCCACACGCAGGGCAAAGCCAGGGCGACGAATCACCTTCAACCAAGGAACCTAAACAGGCGCTCACACAGGGAGAAGGCTTTCCGCGCTTATTGAAGGCTTCGGGACCGAAGATAAGGAACTACGTCGATGGCGTTTTCCGAGCGAAAACTTAGTGCGCATCGTCTATTCTTGCGTCATCCAGGCCTTGGATTGTGCAACTTCCTTAGTGCATCGCGTCATTACGTTTCAAGTTTCGGACTTTAACCCAATTAGGGTGCCGGAACATTTTCTTCGTGTAACGTACATATTACGCAATCGCTATCTATAGAACTTCGGCTATCGTCGGTAACCGCTGATCTCCGACGCCTCGGAGATAGGGGTACCGGCCGATAATTGCCGATACTATGAAAGTTACTATTTTCGGCGGTCTTAGGTTAGGGGTTGGGGTTAGGGGGGGCGCCCTCGTGACGAGTCAAAGGACTCATCCGTCCTCGGGGTCTAACGCCCAACCGGTAACTCTGAGTGTCGGGTTTAGTAACATTGCGATCGATGCGATGGAACAACTACTGATGTAAGGCTGAGGCGATTCACCGGCTCCCTCTCGTTAAGAGGGCGCCATAGGCTAGCGCCAGACGTCTATAACCTCACTGCGGCTACTTCTCACGACTCTGCTGACGGTCCCCCCTACGCGGGGTTCTCATGGCTCGAGTCATATTTCAGCGGCTTCACTATCAAGTATCATCTTGTTCAGGAGGTTAATATGGTCATACATATTCCTCCCCCGTCGCAGCGAAGTGACTACCTGTTCGATGCCAGGTAATTCGCCTTTTGAATACTTAAGCAGTATTTCTTTGACGGGTTCCATCCTTATATATTCCCAGACTGGATTGTACTCTGACGGTAATATGTGGTTAACCGCCACCCTTTCGGCTTTCGCGTCCAGGGCCTCTGAAAACCACTTATCCAGTTCCTTCGGCGGATAGCCTCTCCGTAGAAGGTTTGCGTAAAGACGTTTCTCACACAGCTGTCTGTCGACGTCTCTGCTGCAGATAAGTCTATATCTCATGCGCTCAGCTTTGGTGAAAGCCCTTTTAACGGATAAGGGATGCGCAGATGAGAAGGGAATGTATAAGTGCTTGTTAAGCGCTTTCTCGAATACTCGGGTTGCGAGACTTCCGTTAGATAGTAGTATCTCGACATCAAGAAAGTGAATCGATGAGTCAGATATTTCCCAGTTCACCGTTAGACCTGGGTACTTCCACTGACGCGTGGATTTCACGGCTTCATCGTGAGTTCCTTGGAAGAGTACGAATATATCATCGATATAGCGTCGAAACAGCTTTATCGCGTTGTGTTTGTACTTGAAATATTGTTTCTCGTATATGCCGCAAAACAGATTTGCGATGACCGGGGCGCAAGCCACACCCATCGCGAGTCCGCTCTTTTGCTTATACGTGACTCCTTGGAACTCGAAGAAGTTGTTTGAGAGGACGTATTCCATCATAGATTTAATCCACTCCTTCTTCAATCGCCTTTGTACCCGAGGCAGCGTAGGATAAATACGGCTGATGGCATCCTCCTTGGGTATGTTGGTGTACATTGCGGAAACGTCTCCGGTGAGCAGCCAACAGTTGTCAAAGGGTCCTTCGAGCGACCGAATTTCTTCGATCAGTTCTTTCGTACTATTCAAGATAGTGCGATATTCGCTCAAAAGGGGTTGCAGCGCCCAGTCTACTACTTCGCCGACCCTGGATGTAATCCAGCTGTGGCTCGGGACAATCGGCCTCGAGCTCCAAGGTGTCTTATGTACCTTCGGGATGACGTGAAAAGACGGCACCCGTCGAAGACTGCCTTGCAGATAATCTCGTATCTGAGCGGGTAGGTTTGTAGTGGACGTAATCTCTGCGAGACCTAAGTCAAGTATTCTAAAGTCGATTTGCGTTAGCTCGTAAGCTGCTGCATTTCGCAAGTGAATTCTACATTGTTCGATATACCAGTCCTTGGTAAGCACTGAGAGCCCTAGATTTTTGTCCGTAATCTTGACGAGGTACTGCTTCTCGGTCAAGAAGGCTCTTGCGTTTCGCATTGCTGGGTTGAGTTCGACTCTCGACGGTGCTTTCTTAGCGATACGTTTCGCGTGCGCTACTAAGTATGCCCTTGCACGATTGAGTGTGTTCTCAATATTCTCAGATGCTAGTGGAGGTTCCCACTCTGGTTTCGGTATGTAGAATTCCGGAATATAACTTGGATTTTCCGGCCGGTCTAAGAATTCATACTTGATCCGGACCGATCGAATTAGCTTCTGTGTTGCTTCTTCGACTACTTGGAAGGACGGCGCGACATGAAAACAATATTTTCCATTAAAAGCGAGCATTTGTTCAATCTCTCTAGGTAGAATGACGCCAGGTCCGATAAAAACTTCTGCTTGTGAAGCTACTCTACTCTCGATATATCTCTGTGAGCTATTAACGAGGAGAAACCTGGCCTGTACACGCTCGGTCGCCTTCCAAAATGCGCCGGGAAAAGAGTAAATGTCAGTGGGTTTAAACCGCTTCGACTGACTGTCAACTAGAGATCCTAGTTGTTCTGCTTCCTCTTCTTCCCAGTCCCGCCTCCTTTTCCGACCGTACTTGCCCTCTTCCGTTTCTTGACTCCAGAGGATTTCGGGCCCAGTGGATGGGACTTCTTCGAAGGTTTCGCGCTTTTGGGCGATTTGCGTTTGCTTTTCTCCTTCGACTTCGAAGTGGTTTTCGCTTTGCCTGCCACGAAGGGAAAAGTCAGTAATACGTTTCGACACCCCACTTGCGGAACGCTTACCAGATGAAGTTTTTTTGGTCTTGAGCGACAACTTCTTAAACTCTCGCTCGACAAGAGTCTTAACGGTTTTGGCGACGTCGGAAGAATCGAGATCCTTCATGGTGACGTCGGCTTTCTGTCGAGCTTCGATTTTAGCTTGTCTTGCGACAAGCTCGGCGTGGTGCTTGGTCTGGCCAAGGGAGGTCGCCCGGCGAAGCCAGTGCGCGCCCATGTGGCTACAAGTCCGAATTTCCATGCGAAATGGGTTTGGATCGGACGAGAAAGCTGAACCCGTAAGAACAGAGTTCAAATCAGCACCGTCGGGATTCGACGCCGGCGAACAGGCGTCGTAGATCGGCTTAACGATCTTCGCGTTTTTCGCAGTCAGAGACTGCTGAGACACCAGCCCGAGAAGAAATGTTTCCTCCTGAGCCTTAGTCTCTTGAAACTTCGAAAGCATGTCTGCTTTCAAAGTGTTCACGCGGGTGGTGATATCGTTGTTAAACGATCGCCAATCATCACCACCGCTAAACTCCTTGCTCACTTGGAGCGAAGGAACCCTCAAAGCCGCATTGATGGACGGCGGAAGGGTTTTGGTGGCAACATAGTCCGAGAAGCTCGAGCGAGCCTTTTGGACGTGTGAGAGTTTCACACCCAGTTCGTAAGCCTCCTTAAGCGCGAGCTTGTAGAAGGGCTGTCCGATCCGGGGGATGCACACCAGCAAGTCAGGGAGGGAGCCCATCATTGCGAGATTGTCGGTGTCGTGTTTGCCGATGGGGGCGGACACGGGGACGGTGACGGGTGGGGCCATGATGAGGGTGGAAGAGTGAAAAACTCGACGAGAAGAATGGGTTAGGGGCGAGCGCGTAGCGCGAGCAGAAGTTTCGTCGGGGAAA